>OY288266.1:60547682-61747682 GCA_958450335.1 Hibiscus tridactylites
GCATCCATAACATTCTGGGACTAAAATGCAAAGAATCAGAACTTCATAACATTCCATTAACTAACATAACGACTCTTGTTTTGAAACACTAAGACCTTGTTTCGGAACAACGAATTATAGTAACAAAACGTACCGAAGCAGGTCTCACCCATTTCGAGACCAAGCATACCTGGGACGATTCCCCTGCCTCAGATAATACAGAGGCGTATCAAAATGACCTCGTATTTCGATATAGGCCTGAAAATAGACTTGGGGTCTCGGAACGACCCTTATGCGTTTCGAACCACTTAAGCCAAATATGCAGACCGTATCGAAATGACAACAGGTGTTTCAAAATACATACTAGAAAAGACTCACTGCTACACAATTTAGCATTCAAACTTGATTCAAATCATCATACAAAAACTAGATAACATCATGGAACAACAAAGGTACTTCAAAACTCATCCTTGGCACCAACCATAGCATTTATCACATAGCCTAGCAACATATGAAAAACATATAGGCATGCTTCCTAGTTTTAATTACTTAGAACATCAAAAACCTCAAATCAAAGCAATCTAAGAGTTGAAGGCCATTTACAAACCAATATAGGCATACCAAAATTATACCAAAACAGAAAATACCAAAGCAACCAACTCCAAGACATTGGACACCCTCATTGCCTTTATTACTCTAGTCCATAACCAAACATACATTCAAGTGAAGTCTCTTGGAATTCCCTTGCGAGTTGTTGCCTCCAAATACTTAGTTATCTGCATTTATGAGCAAAAGAGAGCATAAGCACACAAGCTTAGCGAGGAGTGCTCAAAATCCAAAAACACCATCAATGCTTAAAACCATTTTACACTTTTGAAAACCATCATGCCATCTTTGAAATCCATGCATTTAATCATTAAAAACAGCATGTTATACATCATGCAACAGGTATCAAATTCTTCAACAACAAAATCCATTTGCTAACTCATAACTCAAGCCTTCTATGCATATCTACCAATATGCAAAGCTTAAAGGTAAAACATGCATTTTTCATGGTATGCATCCAAAAACATTTCCATAGCAAATAATAAATTATATTGGCTCACAAGTGATCAATAACATTCTCATATCTCAAAAAGCATCGAATACATGGATTCCCAAGTGTTGTCCCAACACTTCATACATTCTCACCGACATCTCAAGGTTCACACACGAGAGCTACCCTCTACCGTTGTGACACCCGTGGTGGAGTATTCGGTACCATCACAACCCCTCAACACCACTCATCGGTAGATGTATAACCCCACTAACGAGAGACGGGAAACAACTCAATTTCCTCAATCATCAGGGTACTTGGATGGAGTTTTCGGTACAATCACAACCCCTTCACATCCAAGGCAACTTGTTTATAGTGCACTCAATCCTATAGCCAGCTAACTATATCTGATTTCATTTGCAAAACACTTTACACAACATCACATGCGAATATAATTCACTTTTAATTCAAACCTCACAGTTTTTTCAAAGCATTCACAATAAGCCATATCCCAAGCATTAAACCATGCTTCATAAAATAAGTATAAACACATACTTACAAGGATCACTTACCTAGTGTGGCCTTCAACAATATGGCATCATAAACATCAAGTTATATGATCAAATCATGCTTTAAAATAGTAGGTAAATACATTTTAAAACAAGTGCTTCCACAAGCTTATAATAGCACAATCTGAGGGAGAAAATCACTTTACTTACTTCCGAAATCAGTAAAGTGTTTCAAGCTTACACTAAGTTCTCAAAACCACATTTAAGATGTTTCAAAGCTGGAAATCCCAATTTCACTCACCGACTAACGAAACCTTAATTGTCGACGCGAAATCAAGCATCCGAAGCTCCCGGATCTTCACGTTTTCTTCCAAAGGATTCTCCCCTGTTTATACCACACAAGAACAAAGGATTAATGCATCTCAATGTATTAAAACCACCAGCAAACACCAAAAACCCGCTGCTCTAGCCAAAGGCACCAAAATACTTATCCAAAATAACCGAAATCACCTTCGATTGATCACTAAAGTTAACCCAGCCATTAACAAACACTTCCATTACATTTTAACCATAAATCAACATCCAAAAACATCCTAATATCATCCTTATACCTCCAGCAACTCAGATTTCACATTTCTAAGCCAAAAACCCAAAAACTAACAACCTAGACAATTAGAGATATCAATGATTTCGAGATTATTATGATCAAAGCTCATTATTAACATCATTTAACATCCAAATCAACCTTAAAATCATTATCAAATCAATCAAAATAGTGCCCGAATGAAAATCACATTTAAACTCATTTTTTAGCAAAATTTTTGTATTTTCACCAAATCAACATCAAAACTTCAATTAAAAACATATATCAAGAGTCAAATACTTTGGAATTTTATTAAAGAACCTTGATTAGAGGAGTAGCACAAAATTACCTCCAATCCTTGCTTTTCTTCCAATTGGCAAGTTTTCCAACTCAAGAAGCTTTAAGAAATCTTTGTAAATCTTTGAGAAAAATCTTTGGAAAAGAGTTGTGAATCAAAAGAGCAAAAAGAATGAAAAGAATTCTAGATATTAAGAGAATAGAGGGAATGTTTGGCTGAAGAGAAAAGCAGAAATAGAAAAGTTACCTCAAAATGATTTAACAAATTAACTACCTCTTTTAATAAAATATCCCTCCTCCATTTTAATCAAAACATTAAAACCACATGCCAATTAAAGAAAGGGCTTAGTTGCCATAATTCTCCCTAAATATTCTATGAATTTGACTCTCCTTTGAAAATCACTCTTTTTACACAGTTTTAAATCTTTACATTTTGGTCACTACCCGGAATGTACATGTTCCAAAATCCATTTTGTAAAATTGCTTTTACCAAACACATCTATATAATTTTAGATGATTTTAGAAATTTTTACCATATCCTGAATCATGATTTCCCTGAACCGATCTTAAAGACTTGAATATCCAATTCTAGGTTCGACTAACTTAAACTGATGCCTAAAACATATAGGCCCAAAACCAGGGCATTACACCTATAGTTTCCCATTGTTGCAAATTGACATGATATGATGCTAAATATGCTATAAATGTTTGTGGATTAATGTTTAAGTATGATATATGCATGTAGGAAGCATGTTGGTTTAGTTTAGGATGATTTAAAGGGTGAAAAACCAGCAAAATATGTCATTATAGGCCTAGGTGTTTCGGTACACTTGAGCCTGTACTAAAACAGTGAGCCTGAAATGGCCTTAGTGTTTTGAAATAGGGTAGGTCTGTTCCGGTACGTTTTGCCAGTGGAAACCACAGTTCTAAATACCTCAAATGTGTTATGATATGGGCTCGTGTTCCGAGCCGTGAAGTACTATTTCGATACACCTGTTTCAATAGAGGATAACATGTAACAAAACTGCAAGTTGTTATGTTAGTTGATGGAATATTTTGAAGTTCTAATTCTTTTCATTTTAGTCTCATAATGTTGTGGATGCAATTAAATGAGCATGAATGATTATTTTGAGCTGGATTTGACTAAGACGCATGTAATGTGACTAATTAAAAGACGGTAAGAGAAAAATGGCTTAAGTTCCTATAAACTAGAAAAATTAAAAAATGGTCCCTAAAAGCTATAATTGAATGAAATTGATGGTTGATCGAGTTACAAATGATCCGCTACAATGTTTAACACATAGGAACCTAATTTGCATTTAGATATGATAAAAAGAAAAGATATGGTTGTTTATTGAGGTAAACTTTCCCAGTTTACTTCAATATTCTTCGTGTGACCCGTTCGGTTTGGGCTACCAGCTAGGACGTGTGGATGTTATAAGCATGTTAATGTTGATATAATGATGATGATGCCATGTATGTTGATTGTGATGTAAGTATGAGCTATTATATATGATGATGTTGTGGACTGAATTTTGTTGATTGTTGTGATGCATGATGGTTGTGACATGTACATTGCATGCTTTATGTTGTGTTTGGGGGAAATTGGGATGCCCATTGCCTTATTAATGTAGTGAAGTGTTTTTTATAAATTGAATTCGAAGTCTTGACACCTTGCTAGAAGTTGGTTAGATTTCTTGTTTTGTTTTATATCCATGCCTTAATTATAATAGCACAATGAGACCGAGAAGCGAGCTACATTTGGGATCGGTTGCTCCTGCTAGTGAGAAAAGGAATCAGGATAACGAGGTTCTACCTGGTATGAATTTACCTCTTTCACCACCTCCACCTGAGGGTGAGGAGCAAGTACAACAAAGGTAGGCTAGTCCAGTGTTGGGTGATTTTAGGCCTTTGGTACAGACAATGACTGGGGCATTCCAAGCTATAATTGAATGAAATTGATGGTTGATCGAGTTACAAATGATCCGCTACAATGTTTAACACATAGGAACCTAATTTGCATTTAGATATGATAAAAAGAAAAGATATGGTTGTTTATTGAGGTAAACTTTCCCAGTTTACTTCAATATTCTTCGTGTGACCCGTTCGGTTTGGGCTACCAGCTAGGACGTGTGGATGTTATAAGCATGTTAATGTTGATATAATGATGATGATGCCATGTATGTTGATTGTGATGTAAGTATGAGCTATTATATATGATGATGTTGTGGACTGAATTTTGTTGATTGTTGTGATGCATGATGGTTGTGACATGTACATTGCATGCTTTATGTTGTGTTTGGGGGAAATTGGGATGCCCATTGCCTTATTAATGTAGTGAAGTGTTTTTTATAAATTGAATTCGAAGTCTTGACACCTTGCTAGAAGCTGGTTAGATTTCTTGTTTTGTTTTATATCCATGCCTTAATTATAATAGCACAATGAGACCGAGAAGCGAGCTACATTTGGGATCGGTTGCTCCTGCTAGTGAGAAAAGGAATCAGGATAACGAGGTTCTACCTGGTATGAATTTACCTCTTTCACCACCTCCACCTGAGGGTGAGGAGCAAGTACAACAAAGGTAGGCTAGTCCAGTGTTGGGTGATTTTAGGCCTTTGGTACAGACAATGACTGGGGCATTCCAAGCTGTTGTTGCTGGAGTGCAAGTGCAAACACTTGTTGCTGGGCAATTGGGTTTTTCGTGGGAACGCTTACAAAGTTTAAGAGGCGTTGAGTATCATGGATTGCCTTCTGAAGCATCTGAGGCTTGGATGGCTAGTATGATTTGGATTTTGGATCAGATGGGGTGCAATGGTGCACGTAAGTTATGGTGTGTTGTTTCCTTGTTGCATCGTGATGCATATAGTTGGTGGATGACTATGACTGCGGCTATGAAGCCCAATGAGGTGGATTGGGAGTTCTTCCAAACTGCCTTTCAGAATAAGTATCTAGGAGTTAGATACTTGGACGACAAGAAGCGTGAATTCATGTCCTTGGTTCAAGGAAATATGATAGTGGCTGAGTACGAGGTCCAATTCGTATGTTTGAGTCAATATGCTCCGAAATTGGTGCTGAGTGATAGGTATCGATGTGATCGCTTCTGTTATGGCTTGGTGCAGGAAGTGAAGACTTTCATGCTAGATTCTGATTATACATGTTTTGATGTGTGCTGGTGATGCGAGCCAATGATATCGAGTAGAGTTTGGGTTTGACCTCTCGCGAGGGTGGTTCTAGCTCGAGTAATAGAGCTACAGATTCTGGTCCTAGTTGTGGGTAGTACAAGGGAAACCGTGATCGTAGATATCGGTCTGAGGCGAGGCGAGGTAATTTTGGGCGAGGTGCGCCAGTTTAGGGTAATAAAGTGAGATCTGAACAAAATGCTTGTTGGGTATGTGGATCTTGAGATCATTTGAGACGAGATTGCCCTCGTGTGGCTTGAGAGGCGCAGGCTCCTGCGGGTGGGGTGGCTAATTCTTGTTTGAATTGTGGATCAACTGATCATATGAGGCGTGGGTGTCTTTTGTTTGCTGGAGGTTTTCAAGGTCGGGCACCTGTTGTTGTACCACAGAGAGGCCGTGGGCGCGAACATGGTAATTTCAAACAGTGGGAGGATGGACAGAGAGGTTTAGCACATGTTTTTTTCTGTTCAACCTGAGGGTGGTGGTCCTGCGAGGGTGTATGCACATCGCGAGGGACGTAATGACACCGATGTGATTGCAAGTACTTTCACTTTGCAATCCTTTTCATTGTTAGATTTAATTGATTCAAGATCTACGCATTCATACATCTTGAGTGAGCATGCACATTTGCTTGATATCCATGTTGAGTTGTTAGATGTGGGAATTCAAGTAACTAGTTCTTTTGGTGAAACTGTTGTTACGAGAAAATTGTATAAGAGATGTCCTTTATCTATTCAAAGCCATTTGTTTTTAGTTGACTTGATGGAGTTACCTTTATTTGGTTTTATTGTAATCCTTGGAATGGATTGGTTGACCGAGCATAGGGATGTGGTCAATTTTGATGTTAAATGAGTTACCCTGAAACTTGCTAGTGATTACAAAGTGATAATCGTGGGTGAGAATGTGAAATTCTTGTCCAATGCAATTTCGGCTCTTGAAGCGAGTCGTATGATGGAGTTGGGTTGTGAATCTTTCCTAGCTTATATGATGAACCCTAGTAAAAAAAGATGTACGAGTACAAGACATACGAACGGTATGTGAGTATTGTAGGTGTCTTTCCAGAAGAATTAATTGGTTGAGTTTGACATTGAGTTGTATGAAAATACAACTCCAGTGTCAATTGCTCCTTATCGGATGACACCTAAGGATTTGAAAGAATTGAAAACACAACTTCAAGAGTTGCTAGAGCGAGGGTTCATAAAACCAAGTGTTTCACCTTGGGGTGCACCGGTCTTGTTTGTAAAGAAGTAGGATGGCACGATGCGTATGTGTATAGATTATCGGCAACTGAACAAGTTGACAATTAAGAACAAGTATCCTTTGTCGAAGATGGATGATTTTTTTGACCAGTTTCGAGGAGCTTTCGTGTTTTCCAAGATTGATTTCAGGTATGGGTATTATCAACTGAAGGTCCAAGATGTAGATGTGCCTAAGATAGCTTTTCGTACAAGGTATGGGCATTATGAGTTCTTGGTAATGCCGTTTGGTTTGACGAATGCACCGGCTGCATTCATTGACATGATGAATCATGTATTCCATGAGTTTTTGATTCAGTTTTTGGTAGTGTTTATTGATGATATTCTCGTGTACTCTCGTACCGAGGAGGATCATGACAAGCATTTGCGAATTGTGTTGCAAGTGTTGTTGGAGAATTAGGTTTATGCTAAATTAAGCAAGGTTGAGTCTTGGCTTAGGGAAGTTTTTTCCTTGGACATGTAGTGTCGACCGAGGGTATCCGAGTTGACCCACACAAGATTGAGGCAGTGATGAATTGGAAAACGCCTAAATCTGTGTCAGAAGTTCGTAGTTTCCTTGGTTTCGCTTGATATTACGAAGGTTTGTTGAGGGTTTCTCTAAGATTACTTCTCCGTTAACTAAATTGTTGCAAAAGAATGTTCGCTTTGAGTGGACAGATGTAAGACAACAAGCTTTTGAGAAGTTGAAGGAAGCTTTGACACAAGTTCCTGTCTTGATTCAACCAGAATTGGGTAAGAAATTTGTCATTTATAGTGATGCATCGTATGTTGGCCTAGGTTGTGAGTTGATGCAAGGTGGGAAAGTTGTGGCATATGCATCTAGGCAATTGAAGGTCCACGAGCGCAACTATCCTACTCATGATCTACAACTTGCTGCAGTTGTGTTCGTTTTGATGATTTGGAGGCATTATCTTTATAGTGAGAAATGTGTGTTCTACACAGATCACAAGAGTTTGAAATATCTGATGTCCTAGAGAGAGTTGAATCTTAGGCAACGTAAATGGTTGGAGTTGCTTAAGGATTACGATCTGACGATAGAGTATCATCCTAGAAAGGACAATGTTGTGATCGATGCTTTGAGTAAGAAAGTGGTCGTTGAGTTGAGAGCGATGTTTGCTCGGTTAAGTATATCGCGATATGGGGGGCTGATAGTCGAGTTACATGTGAAACCTTCCTTAATTCAGTTAATTAAGGATAAGCAGTTGCTTGATGATTCTTTGGTGCCTCATGTTCAGAATATAGCTGATGGTAATGCAACAGATTTCTATTTCAATAATGATGGTGTTTTGCGTTTTAAGAGTTAGATAGTTGTGCCGAAAGATGTTGAGTTGAGGCATACTATTTTGACTGAGGCTCATATCAGTCCTTTCGCTATGCATCTTGGTAGTACAAATATGTATCATGGTTTGAAAGATGAGTACTATTGGGTTGGGTTGAAAAAGGATGTTATTGATTTTGTGAGCAAGTGTACGTTTGTCAACGTGTAAAAGCTTAGCACCAGTTCCCTTCCGGTTTGTTGCAGCCTTTGAGGATACCAGAATGGAAATGGGAAAGGATTACGATGGATTTTGTGTCTGGTTTTAATTTGACACAATCAAAGAAGAACTTCATTTAGGTGATTGTAGATCGTCTTACGAAGTGTGCGCATTTCTTGGGTGTGCATACTACGTATACGTTGGATAACCTAGCAGAGGTGTATAATGCTGAGATTGTGTGTCTACATGGTGTACCTAAATCTATAGTGTCGGATAGAGATCCGAGACAGCGAGGTTTTGGTAGTGTCTACACCAAGCATCGGGTACAAGGCTTAATTTCAATACCTCGTATCATTCTCAGACGGATGGACAGTCGGAGCGAGTTATCTAGGTGCTGAAGGATATGTTGAGATGTTGTGTTATAGATTTCCAAGGTTCTTGGGAAATGCACTTGCCCTTGGTGGAATTTTCCTATAATAATAGTTTACGGGCAAGCATACAAATGGCTCTATATGAAGCTTTGTATGGAAGAAAGTGTAGAATGCCTCTTTGTTGGGCGGAGGCGGGGCAAAAGTTGGTTTCCTTGCCGGATTTGCTTAAGGGAAGAACTGAGAAAATGAAGATCATATATGAGCGGTTGAAGGTTGCATCGGATCATCAAAGTCTTACGTGGATTTAAAGCGTAAGGAGATTGAGTTTGCGGTTGTAGATCGCGTGTTTTTGAAGGTATCGCCTTGGAAGAAGGTGATGAGGTTTGGACGTAAGTGTAAGCTTAGTCCAAGGTTTATTGGACCTTTCGAGGTTGTGGAGCGTGTTGGTCATGTTACATATCAGTTGAGGTTGCCTCCCGAGTTAGAGAAAATCTATGATGTGTTTCACGTTTCAATGTTGCGAAGATATAGATCGGATCCATCTTATATGATGCATGTTGAGGAGATTGAGTTTGTCAGGATGCGAGTTTTATACTATAAATACATACGCAGTGAAGCGAACCATACACCACGCGGTCGAAGCAAAAAAAGATAAATTTCATTGTAGTGCTTCAAGTTTTCAATTTTATTGTAACTACTAATGGCTACAAACCACGTATCTGGAAAATTTCAAACAGATTTCCCAAATATTGTGATTTTTCGTTATTTGTAGCTGCATCTATATGTTGAGTAGATGTTGGTGGGTTACTAGTTCTTGTGAGATGAATGTTCGGTGTTTTTGTTTACGAGGATCGATATTAACAAATCATAATATCTGGGAATTCGGGGTCTTTTTGAATGGCAGTCAGGGTTCTTAACCTTTTGTTCTAGGCTAGGACCCCCCGTATGTAACCAGAGTTAAGGCCCCAACCATGGTCGTAATACACGGTCAGTGGGTTGAATTGACCGTCTTAGTAGGCTCACGAAATCAACGAAGCTTGGTCATCTGCCCACTTCGTGAAAGCATTTTTAGAGGTACAATACTTGGCTCAAATAGACCTTCAAGCTTTAAGACGAGGACCAGTTCTCTACTCAGCTCAGGAAGTAAGCCGAGGGTATGTTAACACCTGACTTTGCAAAATGTATACCCCAAGTTTTAAACTTGGAGGACTACTGAGGCCTTCAAAAGAAGAGCGTCGGTTCTCTAAGTGAGGATGAGACCAAGAGAGCAAAACAGGTTGAGGATATTTTAGAAGTATCTTTATTAGCATGTTTAAGGGTACAATTGTACAATAATAATAATTTATGTGTGTTTCTTTGTTTTATAAACATATAAATAGTTTCTTTTATAAACAATTGTACAATATACGAATTATAAATAGTTAACTATTGGGATGGTCACTTATGTTTCCCCCAGTACAGAGTTGGTCACCGATTTTCAAAAACGATTAGTAAGGTCATTTACGTTTTCGATCTGTAAACTTTTGGTCACGAAGACGTTTGTTGTCGTTAAACTTTAAAAGGGGCTGATATGACATAATAAAAAGAAGGATAAATTACCTAAATAGTCTCTAAACTATTACTTCACTTCTATTTTGACAACCAAAATAAAAACAATTTGTATAATTACACATTTAATCCTCCATATTTACAATTTTTTATTTCTTCTCCTCTCCACCCTTTTCTATATTCTTTTTCATATAACACAATCCCTAATTTTCTATTATATTAATCCCCAATTCACATTGTATATTTTCTACTGTATTAATTCTCAATCTTTTAGCCATCAATTTTTGCCAATAATTCAAGAATTTAAACCATCACAAAAATAGATACCATTAATAGAGAAATCACAAGAATTTAAACCATCGCAAATTGTTTGATGACCGCCAATCAGTTGTCCTTTAACGGGCTCATCCTTACTTTTTTTTATCATGTGCAGATTAATTTTCATCTAAATCAGTTGCAATTATAGGAGCATATAATCTGGGAAAATTTTACGTCCGATGATCGGTTACTGGACATTGAAAGTTGTTTATGTTTGATTTTTGAAGATGGCCAACTACTTGTTTGCTTATATTACAATGAGAGATTTACAATTTATAGACGTGGTTTGCTAACCGGTTCCAAAATAGACAAATCTAATCGACACATGTAGTTAAACTTATGGTCCTTCAGACAAAGTTGTTTTGATTTTTCCATGTCAGCAGATTGGTTAAACGAGGCTTGTATTATGCCTTCAATGGCTTATTAGGAGGATAATGGTAAAGCAGCAAGTGTTTGTTGGTATCCATGTTTGAGCTAGGAGACGTTGCACTTATAATCTTCTAATAATGGACCATAATTGTATAGTGAAAGTGAAGTTGTTCTTCAGAAGAAAGATAGGTTGTTGAAAATTTCCGATCTACCTAAGTTTACTTTTGTTTCTTATGAATCTACTAACAATGTTTTACCAATAAGACAACGGCGTTGCGTGTCTACAGGTGCTACTTTTAACAAGCTTTAGTTTCAGGTTTGCATTTGTCAATGTCATTCTGGTCGGAACTATTTTTCTGATGAGGAAAATGTATACTTGATGTCCCTGTAAAATGGTTTGTGTTTTTGAATCTATACATTGAGTTATAGATAAAAAAGAACTAAGACGATTGTCGTGGAAAGGACTTTCATGTCACTCAAGTTCATATGGTGAACTATGTTACGTGAACTTAGTTGTGACAAGGGTATGCTCCAGTTTTTTCCAAGGTTTCCCATGTATTTAGATGGTCATAATATGCTCATACTCATGTCTGAATATGTGTCAGACATGGGTACACTACTTCATGAAAAATGAGAGCAATATATGGTGAATGCTTAGGTCCAAGTCCATGACATTTCATATTCTTCTTGATTTGTGATGTTTCACTCTTCCACAAATTTCCTCCACGAAAATATATACTAATTAAAGAATAAACTAAAAATCTTGATTAAACTAAAATATATATTAACTAAAAAATAAAATAAAAATATAAAGTTCAATATTTTTAAATACAATAAACTAAAAAACTAATGACGCCTATGTCCACTGGTACTACAAGACGGTGGACGACGAGGTCGATCGAGATTACGTCGGGGGCGAGTAACATCAATTGGCTCATCGTCATTGTCGTCATCATCACCATCATCTTCGGATCCAGCTCCAGCCGTATCACTCGTTCCACCAGGCCCGCTAAGGTAAAAAATGGACTGTGACGGCGTTTGTTGGACAATCCCGGTTCCAAATGCAGCTGCCACCAGGGGAAACTGCATGTCAAGCACGTAGGTTGTAGGATAGCTCGAGGCCCCACTCATCATCGCCGCAAACTAAACATAGGGGTCTGACCCATAAGGCGTTAAACAACCCTGGCTCGGACTCGGGGCCTGTTGTGGCCGCATCGGTTGTGGGGTAGCATGTGATGGTGCCAGTGCTTCGGAGGTAGGAGCACAGTTTCTCGTCGATGATGATGCACTGCCAGAGGTGTTCCGTGATCCCCTCGTATGCAGAGACGGTGAGCGGTTGCGTTGCTGACACCGATAGACAACCACTTGTTCCTCTGGGGTCAGAAAAAATGGTTTCCCATTCGCCATAAACCAGTCTTCGTAATCATGGCTGACCATCGTATCAAACATACGATAATCACGTTTGGTTGCCATCGCGGATTCGCCACGTTCCTCCAGTGAGTGATATAGTTTTGGTGGTACACTGACAAATCAACCTATCGGACAATAACAAAAATTATTATTCTTTTTAGATATGAATTACATTCGAGTTATTAAAAGAATATGGTAAGTATATAAATATTACCTCGGGCTTTCCTTGTCGAGTGAGTTTGTGCAACTCGTCCAGATTTGGAGGGACCACTGAGATACGTTGGAAACAACCAAACTGTCGTAAGACGTGGTCGGTCGGATGTCACTCAACTACGGCGTAGCAGACAAGTGGTACAATGGTTGTCCAAAGAAGCCTCGTCTCGTTCGAAAATTCTAGGATGCACTCGTGCAGTTCCGGATCCTCATATGTTGTCCATAAAAATTGTATAATATACAATTATAATTAAATATAAAATTTATTTTATATAAATACATCAAAGTGTTACATGATTTTTTGTGAAATTTTCAATATCCTGTCTGATAACGTCTAAACCCTTTGCAACACCAACATGACTTAAAGGATCGAGTCCACCTATAAAAGATGAAGATAATTTTAATTATAAAAACAAGTATATTAAAAAAAATTAACTCTTTTCTTACCTTCGGCCCATCGAAAAAACATATGTAGTAGGCTGCATAAGTTGAGGGCATAAAAACGACGTTCTCCACCACGCCTAGGACTGGAGCAACACCAAACAACCTCTGATGCAATACTTTTCTGGACCAGTGTTCTTGCACAGCTCCCTAAATAGACTGGCCAAAACTGCAGATCCCCAACTTAGTTTACCGACATCTTTAAAATCTTGCAAATACCGCAACCAAATCATGTGAATTTTGTTGCGGGATTTGTCAAGCATCAATACCCTGCGAATCATCTGTAAAATATAAACGTGGGCATATGCCTACAATAGAATATATATATATATATATTCACTAAAAAAATTTTGTTATCGTCTTCACATTTTTGCTCGCGTCATCGGGTAAATTTCTAAAATTATTCTGCAACCACAATAATTTTATTTTTCTGCCATCAAAATGCTCTGGTGCAAGCCCTAGCAAATCCAAATATAGGCCATTCAAATCATTAGAACCGGGACCGTTGATAACCTCTCCATTAATAGGCAAATCTAGAATATAGGAAACGCCCTACAGGGTAATCGTCGCCTCGCCGCAAGGAAGGTGGAATGTGTGTGTCTCCGGCCTCCATCTCTCCAAAAGAGCATTGATCAAATCAACGTCTAATTTCGCACCTCCAACAATTTTGGATGCGTGCAAAAACTCGACTTGCTCTAAATACAGTTGGAATAATGTGTTAGGTAATCTCAACGTTTGGTTGTAAGAAACGTCCATACGTCATTTCTCCCCATTCTAAAAATAAAATTAAACACGTATGTATAAATTAAACTACATAAAAGAATATAAAAATACGTATGTATAAATTACAATATATAATAAAATAAAAAAACTAAATAAAACTAGATAAAACTTACATGTCTCCAATGATAATTGAACACGTGCTTGTGATTCAACCTTATCAATCCTGACATTATATCAAACATGAAAAATCAACCGAGAAATAGAAAGAAAGTAGATTTGAGAGAGAGTGGATTTTTTGGTGTGGAGTAAAAGGGGAGGGTGGGGACCAATTTATAGTGGTAATCGCACCAGTTGGGGTGCGAATATTCAAAGGAAATCACATCTTGCAGGTTGCGAGTTCTGTAAACCGCACCCTACAGAACACGAATTTCTCGTAACCCTAACGCGGTAAATAAATTTCCAACCATTTTAATTTATTACAGCGGAAAACGCAGCCCACAAAGTGCAACTTCAGTTTATCGCGCCGATGCGTTTTAAATTCTCGTGGAAGTCACTTTCTATAGTATGCAATTTTATTTTAATTTTTTTAAATAATACCAGATAATATAATCCACATCGGACGGAAGTCGCACCCTATGCGGTGCGAGTTTTGAAGTCGCCTCCTACAGACCGCGAATTACCCTTACGTAGGTCGAATAAGGAGAATTTTTCCAAATGTTGTTCTGGTGTATTTAGGCAAAAAAAAATCCCCAAAGAGAATATCTAGCTAAATACATGCCCATAACCGGGTAAAATTCGGGTATCACAGATTAAAACTCCCTTGGTTGGTATATCATACAGAAGTGAGGCTTTCCTCTTAGCAATTAGAAGTGATTCTTACCTAGAACTATAAATTTTATAAATTTAATAACAGAAAGAAAAGGCATTGGAGGCACCCATTGATTTTGCACCTTCATACATCTCAAGTTGAGAATTCTACATGGTTAAATTGATAATACATGAGAGCATTGACAAATTCTTAAGGTAAAAGATACCCAGAAAATAGTTGGAGATAACCCATTTTGCAGATTCCTGAAACAATGGCAATCTCAAACCTTTTTCATTCTTGAAATGTTAAAGCTTATTATCTTTTAAGCTCCACAACTGAGTTTCATTCGTCGCAATGAGAGGCAAGCCAAGAAACGGTAGCCGAAAATCATTCCAACCAAGGCACCAACTTCATTCAATCCACTGTCTGTTTTTATGCCGTTTCCTGGAGGCATGATGTCTTGGTATTGTACCTTTAGAAGAAGCTTGTATGTGTGATAGTTGAATGACATGTATCGGATCCAGGATATGAACACCGGTACTTTCTGCAACATTCAAGAATGAATGATGATATGAGCATTTTGTGCAGCTTTTGAAATTTTGAGCAAAGATTTGGTTGCTTACCTTAACAAAATAGCCACCAGCCAGCATGAAGGTCATCACAGTTACTGAAGCCAAAGTGGTAGCTCTCTTTAGGTCAATTAGTGTGGCACCAATGGCTAGTCCTAGACCCTGCAAAAGCAGCCAATGCCATCCCTTGAAGTTTAAACACTTGGTCAATTTTATGGTTTCCATGTAATTAGTAGTTGCAGAGATGGACATACCTGGGCAGCAACAATGCAGAGAAAAACCGTAAGCATACTGAGGAAGAAGGGACTAGCACTCAGTCTCAGGCCTGCCATGAAATAGACTACCAGAAGGAAAAGTACCGGTAATATCAGATCGAGTTGAAGGTCACTTGTCGTCCTAGCTAAAAAATATGCGCTCAATCGGTACATGTCAGCCGCTCTTTCTTTACCAAGCATGGCTCTTTCTTGAGGGAATGTGAAGATTGCAGTGAAAACAGGAAAGAAACCCCATAAGACAGCAATGAAGAACAACAGCCCTGCCTGCATGGTTCGAGGTTCCATTGATATCAATAATAACTTCCTTTTTTATGACAGATTGATATTAGTTGCAATATCTAATGCTGTCAAAAGAAAAATTAAGTTTTTACCTGATCCTGACGGTTTTACTGTCTGATTGCCACCATAGTAATCCCAAGATGATTGCTGTTGAGAGAACTTGTGTGATCCGCAACCAGCTGAAATAATCATGCTTTCGTTCTTTGATCCCTCTACAGAACAAGATACTGTTTTCAAGTGAAAGCATATTACTAGGAAATTATTACAGACAATCAATAAAGAAAGAAAGTTGAGTCAAATTGAAGTTTACCTCATGAACAACTGCAGGTGGAGGCTTGCTATTCCCGGTTTCGGCTTCGGAATTCCCCATTTAAACTTTGTCCTCAAGCTCTGACGGCACAGAAATATCAGCTATGTTCCCATTTGCAAGGTCAAGCAGAAACTCTGCAGGGTTCATTGCAATTAGAGGGGAACATCGAATGGATGAGAAATAAACCATTGCTTCTGAAGCTTTCCCAAAGTAGAGTAAACTTCCTTTCCCAAGAAGAATCAATTTGTCAAATTTGTGAAACAGTCTACTTGATGGCTGGTGGATTGTTGTAATCACTGTCTTCCCAACCTGCCATTACAGGTGAAGATATTAAAAACTAATGAAATTAACCATGTTTTTGTTTCAAAATCCTGAAACTGTTTTTGAAATAACAGCACTGGCTTAAAGTAATATTTGACTGAGGATGTCAAAACTCAAACCTCAGCTATGTGTTGTAATGTTTGAACGGTTCTTAAAGCAGTTGTTGAATCCAGGACAGAGGTTGGTTCATCAAGAAACAGAAGAGAATGGTTGATTATGATTTCATTGCCAATACAAACTCTTTTCCTTTCCCCACCAGACAATCCTCAAACGAATGATCCACCAACCATTGTGTCTTGACATCTGCATGTCATCATTTCAAGGACAAGCTAAGTTGTTTAACACATAGTCTGAGATTCAATACTAGTAGTAGGAGAAAAGAGAGAGTTTACCTTTCCAAGCCTAACTCATAAATCACATCGATGGCTCGTTTTTCCTTCTGCTGTTTCGTTAGTACTTTTGGCAGTCGCAGGCGAGCTGCATATGCCAACGTTTCTTTCACCGTAAGGTGCGGAAACAAGACATCGTCCTGAGTCACGAATCCTATCCTGTCATATATGATTAAATGTTATCCTTTTACATTAAAATTCTTTGACCAAGACATGATGAATTAAGTATGAGATTCTTACCTGCTTTTAAGGAATTTGGAATAAGGCTGGTCATTATATGTAACTGAACCACCGACGGTGGACCGAATTAACCGGCCACCGAGCAGATTAAGAAGTGTTGTCTTCCCACTTCCCGAAGGTCCCATAAGTGCCAAGACTTCCCCCGGATTTGCAGCTCCAGAGATCCCATTCAAGATATCCCTCGTTATTCCTTTGATGATCACCTTGCAGGTCACGTCTGTGAACTGCAGTTGCAAGACATGAATAAACCTTGATTCAGCATATTATATTCATCCCAAGTCCATTAATGTTTTTCAAAACATAAAATTATTCTCAAAGTGATAACAATATATCAGATAGTCCATACCCTTCTTTCCCTAAGTTCATGCATTTATAATATGATTTCATTTGTTGTTGCAGATTAACTTTAATGATGATAGTGGGAGAAAAAACCAGCAATATGTTTTTGATTGTCTGTTTACCTTGAGATAAATTGGCAAAGTAGGTTCTGTCTGAAATTTCATCTTAGAGGTTCCAGCTTCAACATCTTCAGCTGCAAGTGAAGATTTTACCAGTTTGTTTAAACAATATCTATAAGGTAAAACAACATGATTTAGACAAAGTAATGAGATATGACATAAATAAAAGTTCAAAAATCTCAATAATTTTTTCTTTTTTTTATAATAATAAGAAGAAAAAGGCAGTTGAGATACCTAATAAGAAGCAAATAAATACTCACAATTATCATTGATAATTTTGGTCATAGTAGAATAATTATTTTGGAGTAAGGATGATGAAGTAGAGAGAGTGGATATTAGAACTTGATTGGAAATTTGCTTCTTTTTGTGGCCACATGGTATTCTTTTGTAATCTATGCATTTATGATACTTAAATGGTACCTTAAAATGTTAAGGAATATCAATCGAGTTGGCAGACCTTGCCCCATTTCGAGAAGAATATAAATCTCCTGTCACATTTTGATATCCTTATTTATGACCTATATAGAAAAGATTATATTTAGGGTTTAAGATTAAAGATTAAAGATTAAGATTAAGATTAAGGGTTTAAATTATAATTTAAAGAATTAAAGATTAAATATATTTTTTAAAGTTTAAAATTTAAAATTTAAAGTTAGAGATTAAATTTAATGTTTTAACGTTATAGCATAAAAATAGATACAGAAAAAAAATAGAAAAAGCAATTATATTTCAACGACATGGGTCCAACTGTTCCATCAGAATTTTAATGTTCTGTTGTCTAAAACTGAATCTTTTTGTTGATGGTAACCGCTCGATTTGTGACGGTCACTTGTTTCATGCTTGTGTTTCTAATATTTTTCCCCATCTGTGTAGGATGGTCCTCTGGCTTATGTTTACCTTTTTATGTACCGTTTTTGTTGTCGTTGTTATTTCGGACTTTGGTCCTTATGCTATCTGTTGGCTTCTTTATGTGGTAATATAATTTCTTTCTTTTGGATAAAAAACCTGAATCTTTCTACGTTCTTGAGACCCAAATCAATTTCAGTCCTTTGGTTATTTATGTCTCACCCCATTGACGAGGGGTTTGATGTGAAGACTTCATGCTGAGTTTACATGCGTTAATTAATTCAGTCTCGAATACATCGATTTAAGTCTAAAGTATGAATATTCAAAAAAGTCTAATTATATCTATAAAAGAGGCTACTTATGATTTAGTCTTAGACTTAGTCCTAGTCTCATAATTATATTAAAATTTAAGATTTAATTTATATTTTTATTAAGTTGAATATTTTTAAGGCTAATGTCGGGATCAAACCTATATAAGATTGGGTAACATAAATATCTTTACCACTCAATCAATTAATGGATCTCATTTCATCTTTATTTTATTGAGCATTGTCAAATGGATTATATTGAAAAAATAATGAAAGGTACTACAGATACAATACACCCAAAAAGAGGAAAATAGAGACTAAATATACGAAAAACCTCATACAAAACTAAAATATGAAACCCAAAAGGTGCAAAGAAAAATAACTCAGAAAGATTGCTCTGTTTTTGTTTCTTTTTTCTTCGGAGAGCGCTTGCGGCATTTTTATCTTTTTTTTTCCTTCAATTTATGTGCTCATCCGACGCCGACTGAGGATGCCCAAGGGTGATAAGTATGCGGCGAAGAAAGATGAGGCGGATTGTACCGTATACACCATTGGATTGGAAGTCAAGTTCAAGGCAGGGAAGAACGAGGCGATGAGATTGTTAGAGTGATGCGGTCTGCGCTGGTCCAACTTTGAGTTTACGTTCATCATTACGGAGGGGAAGTTCAACTTGAGTGACCATGGTGATGGGGGTGGACGGCTCGTCGGCATGGTTTTATTCGCCTTTTCTTTTCTTGAGGAGGGGTTCCATTTACCTGTTGATGTGTGCGGAGAAAAAGTGACGACCATCCGTAGCAATATTGTGGAGGCTTTTAACCCTTTGTTTGATGACTTTGAAGTCCTTGTTAGGGTTTGTGAGCCTTGTGATGAGGCCTACAAAGGAATGTATCGTGCGGGAGGCCAAGTGGCACCAAGAATTTAAGTCTGGATCGTTCTAAGTGCATGTAACACCTAAGTTTGGGGGGTTGGATGAAAATAATATTAAAATAATGATTCGGGTTTCGGTTTTATAATTAAAATAATAAATTAATATTTGGGCTTCGTATTTTCAAAACAAATATTTTATGTTGGACTTAAATTGTTTTGGAAATCAAACCCCATGGATTTTAGAATTAATGGGATTGCCATCTCATTAATGGCAAAGTTGTAATATTGAGGATTTTTGAAATAGCCAAATAAATTAAAACAAAAACAAAACCCCATTTCACCATCTTCTTCCCCATTTCTTTCTTTTAAACGTGAACTTCTCCTCCTTCTCCCATTTTGCTTTTCCATCAATCATACCTTCATTTTTGGAGCTCTTGCAAAGGTAACAACAAATTCTTTTTGTCCCCAACTTCCTCTTTCTTCTCGTACTTTTATTTTCATTAAAATTCATTATTTAGAGTTTTGTATTTTTTGGTTTTGAAAGAGAAAGATGCAAACTTTATCATCCATTGCTTGAGCTTTTGATTCTTTGTTAATAGATAAGTTAATATTAACCCAAGAGGTCTAATATATGTAAATTTTAAAGAGTTTTGTATGGATTTTCATATTTGGGTTTTGAGGGGTTCTTGGAAGGGTTTTAGGGTTAGTTGTGGGTGTGTTTGATGTTGGAAATTGGGGGTTGATGGTTATACTATGTTTGGGTAGTGTTTTGAACATGTTTAAGAGTGCTTTGGATGACTACAATGCTGATTTTTGATGGGTTTTTGTGGAAGTACGAAAATGAGAACTTGAAGAATGAACTTGGCTTTGAATTGTGAGAATTGTAGTGGATTTGTGTATTGGTGTTAAACTTTGGGTTTGTGGCTAATTTTGAGGTTAATGTACTATTTTTGAATGGTTAGAGGCAAGAGGAAGCAATGGAGAAGCTTCGGGCTCGAATGCGGACTTGGATGCTTGGTAGGCTAGTCGGCTTGTGCTAATGGAGTGGTCGGTGAGTGGTTATTGTTTTTAAATTATTTTTAAATATTGGTTCAAGCATGTGAACCTATGATGGGCTTGGTAAACCCACCTAGAGTTGGGATTAGAGTGGTAGCCTAATTCCAAGCTTTAATTAGAGACTTGGGTTGCACTCTTTAATGGTTGTTTACGCCTCTTGATTAATTGTGATTGTGGTGTTATGTATAATGTGTTATACATGTATATTGAGGCTTGGATTGATGCATTGTTATATGCATGTGGATTGTGCATGATAGTGATCATGGTGAGTACGTGCTAAGCACAGAAGTTGATATGAAATGATGTTGTGAAAGATTATGGATTGTGTTTAATATTGGCACTAGTATGCTTGGGTACAATGATCAATCATTAGGATGTTAGTGTGCACACGAGAGTCAAATTCACGCGTGACGTTGGTGGCGTTAAGACACCAAGGAGGAGTACGGGTTCGCCCGGAAATCTTTATATATTAGTCGGTGATGAGTGGAATCCCATCGACGGGGCATGAGGATGAGTGGAATCCCCTCTGCGAGAACCGGTGATGATTGTAATCCCACCGAAGGTAATGGTTGTGTTGGAAGTGCGTTCCAATGTGTTATCCACGTATTCGAGTCATAGCTAGGTGCCAATATGATATGAAATGTGATTCCGGAGGTAAGATCATGCACCATGTATATTTTGGCTCATGCACCATGTATATTTTGGCTCATGGGGAACGGAGGTAAGATCATGCATTTCATCTTGGTTGTTGTTTGTGCTTTATAAACCCCGTAGCACGGCCTAGACGGTTGACCCGAACTACAAAGATTACACGGGGAAAACCAAAGTCAACTCGAAAGTCAACCTTGATTAACGACCTTTTTTTCTTTTTAATCTTATCTAGATGCACGTTAACCCTAAGTGAGCATTCATGAAACATACATGAGGAAGGCACAGCGATCGGATTTCAGAAAGGAACTCAATTGCACAAAATACAAATGTTAGGGACCAAAACGTAAATTCTGTAAATTAGAAGGTCATAATTGATTTTAAAGTTACCAATATGAAATTAGTCATATTACATGCTTCCCTGTCAAATTTCACCTTAATTGGACATCTCGAACTCATACAATTGCAAACTCGGCTTTCGGGACTAAAATGTAAAGCTTGCAAACTTCATCACCATTCAAATCAGTGCCCAACGGTCACCTGTTTCGAAATGGCATTGACCGTTCCGAAACGCAGGTTGGTTTCGAGACTAGTTCCGAAACAGGGCATTCCAATAGCCAAAACGTTTCGGAACAGCCTCCAGCCGTTTCGAAACACGAAGGCCATTACAGGCCCCCGTTTCGAAACGCCAGTGAGTGTTCTGATACGGTTTGCCCAGAAGCTGCAGATTTTGCTGGTTTTTCATACATGAAATCATCCAAACACTACCTAATTACTTCCTAGTCAAACCAACAAGTCATCATACATTAATGGTGCATATTTATAACTCCTAAACATATTCATAGCATCAAACATGAAATTTCACATGTCTATAGGCATGCTTCCTATTATCCAAAACCAAGCAACCAACCAAACTTCAAAACAAGCATTAAAAGCCATTTACAAATTCAAACCATCAAAAGCAACATGCCACAACCTAGGGAGTTCAACACATCTCCCAAACACGTCTTAGGTTCCCATTGCCAAATTACCAAAACTAATAGTGTATGAAAACATCATCATACATGAGCTTGGTTTCCCTTGGACACTCTTAGCTCCCTTGTTGCCCTCAAACACCTCAATTATCTGCATTATTGGTAAGAGAGAGAGCGTAAGCACAATTGCTTAGTGAGGCATGCTCTAAAGAAAATAACACAATAATGCATTTTTAGAAAACACTTTCAACAAAGCTTTTAAAACACATGCTCATCTCTTTTCATGCAACCTTGCATACTTTACAAGCATCTCATGCTTCATTACATTCAATACATCATATTGGCTTTCAAGTGATAGTTCATAACCATTTGCAAACTCAAAACACAATCGGATACGCGGATTACAAGCGTTGTCCCACACGCTTCATACACACTACCGACTTAACAAGGTGGAGTTTATCGGTACAATCACAACCCCTCAACACCCGTGATGGAGTTTAACGGTACAATCACAACCCCTCAACATCACTCATCGGTAGTTGTATAATTCCACTATCGAGAGTACGGGACACACAACACAAGATCCACACACGGACTTTCAACCTCCGTTGTGATCTTACCTTACTCGTTAGGGTACTTGGATGGAGTTTACAGTACAATCAAAACCCCTCCACATCCAAGGCGACTTTACTTACGGTGCACCCAATCCTATAGATGGCTAACTATATCTGATTCAAGTACTTTAAAACCAATTCATCACTTGCCAATATACATCAAATACCATCATCAATTCACTGTTTTAAAGCATTAATCAAAGCCATTAAACATCATGCATCTCCATGCATCATTACCAAAATACAACATGTCAAACCAAGGATCTCTTCCCTTGAGCATCCTTCAACACATGGCTTTCAAAACTAGCATTAACCATGCTAAAACATGCTTTCAAAACAGAATTTAAACATGCAATTTATAACCAATGCATCAATCCACTTCATAGCACATCCAAGGGAGTTTTTTCGAAAACTTACTCTTGAACATAGCTAAGTTGTTTAGACTTAAACTAAGCTCCCAAAACCTTCAATTAATCATTCCAAAGCTGGAAACCCAACTCCACTCACCAATTTCGTTTCGCTAGCTTGCCGAAACGCCAATCAAGCCTCTGGATCAACTCCAAAAGTGTCCGAAGATGTCTCCCCTGTTTTAAACACATCAAAACAGAGGATTAATGCATCATCATGCATTGAAATCTTCAGCCAACACACCTAAACTCGCTTCTCTACCTAAAATCAACATTTCGGCTAGCAAACACAACTGAAATCACCTACAAACTCTTCCAAAACTTAACCCAGCCAAGATCCATCACTTCTAACCATTTCTAAATATCAAATAACATCCAAAATAAACCTAAACTCGTCCTTATACCTCCAGCTATAACAGAACACCAAAAACACCTCAAAAACCATCATTTTCTTGAGCAAAAACTTAGGAAACACAACATATTCGAGATTACATTGATAAAACCTCATTTCTAACATCATTTGATAACCAAAATACATTAAAGAACCACCTCAAAATAGAGCCCAATCAAACTCAACGAAATTCTTCAAGATTTCTTCCAAATCTTGAGTTTTAAGCCAAAATCAAGTTTCTAACATTAAATCAATTTATAAAACTTAAATTAAGGATTGACAACTTGGGAATTTCAGTAAAAAACTGAGTATTTAGAGGAGAAGAACAATCTTACCTCTAAATGGTGATTTCTCCTTGATTTGGGCTAAATTCCTTGAAAATTCATTGTGGAAATCAAAAGGTTTTGTTGCTAGATTGATTATGCAACAATGAGTGGTGGAAATCTCATCAAATGAGGTGAAGATCAAAGTGATTTGTTCTGGAGAAAATGTGTTTGGATGATGGGATTTGGAGAGAAAAAGAAATGAGAGAAAATTTGGAAAAGGTAGTTGTGAGAATCTAAAAGTAGTTTCCATCTTTATTTCATTTAATTAAAACATTAATTAAATCACCCAAATTAAGGAAAAATCTGGAGAAAAACATTTTGGGTAATTAGCTCCTTAAAGATTCAAAGTTTCAATCCTTTACAAAACAGTCACCACTAAACTTTTCAAAAATCGCATTTTGGTCACTACACCGAAATGTAATATTTCCAAACCTTATTTTATAAAATTGATTTCACGACTCTCTTATATATATTAAAAAAGGATTTTTAGATATTTTCCATATTTTTAAAGCATCTTGATCTAGGCTTTCCCTAAAACCTCCTTTTACATTCGAACCGTTTCTCAGACTGGTCCGACCAAACCCTAAACTTCTAAGCCCAAAATTGAGGTGTTACATGCTTGGAACCTGCATTGTCAAAGGTTTGTTTTATGAGCTTGCCCTCACTAAGTTTTTATGCTTACGCTCCTTTTTGTTCGACAATGCAGATTAGTAGCTTGTGGGTGGCAAGGGCAAGGAAAGGTCTCCAAGTGTCACTTTTGGTTAGCTCAAGTATGATCTTTAAATTGTAGATTGTAATAGTCAAGCAATGGGATAGATGTTGTTGATTTGAGCCTTGATATATGTTGATGTTGGTTTGGCCTTGGGCTGCTTTGTTTGAGTTGTAAATCTTGCTTATGTTGCATGTCTTGAATGCTCATATGTTTTGTTTCTAAGGCATGAACCTTTAAGTGCTTTGTATGTCATCTTTTGGTAAATGCATGAATCTCTCGGATGAATGATGCTTGTTCGTGTTGGTTGCCTCGTATGCTTTGATTTTGGTTGTTAAAGGTTGTTTGTATGTCGTTTGTGGCTAGGGGAGTCGTAAATCGCATCTAGAGTTGAGTCTTAAGTCGTTTTGCTGAAATTTGAAGACTTGCAGTGCAGGGCGTATCGATACGCCTAAGGGACGTATCGATACGGTCTTGCCCTTCAAGACTCAGTTTTATCTTGGTGTATCGATACACGGGGGTGTACCAATACGCTCAAAGCTCACTGGAAATCTGAGATGTTGGTGAGACTTTGGCGTATCGATACGGGCGCTAGGTGTATCGGTACGGGCTTATCTCGTTGACCACGAGATGTTGATCGGGAAGGGCGTATCGATACACTCAAGGGATGTATCGATACGGTCTTCCTGTGTTGACCGTAGGATGTTGACTTTGGTCAAGGCGTATCGATACCCTTGATTGGTGTATCGATACGGCCTGCTCTGTAAGTGTAAATGCGCTATTTAACATGTTGTTTGGGGTTCAGTTGTGTTTCTTTCTCGATGTTTTCCGCTGTCGTGATCACTTAGGAAATAATATGCCTTTAGACAAGATTTAATTAAAAGAAATTTTCTAGGGTTGCTAACCGAGGTGGGACCTTAACGGGTTTCGCTTCGGTTTTCCCAATGTAGCCTACTCGGACCGGTCATCCATCTAGACCGGGACGAGAGGGTTACATTTGTTGGTATCAGAGCCTAAGGCTTTCGAGACCTTGGGCAGGTAAGTGAGGTAAGTTAAGTTCTTATACTGAATTACACGGTGTTTGCTTGCCGTGTAAGCATGTTTGCTTGTTTATCAAGTATGCTTGGTGTATGTTTGTTTGATCGTACGTGTATGTTGCTTGAAGCATGTTAGGTAGAGTCTCATTGCTTCTATTACATCGGAAAAGAGATTTTAAGTGAGAGAATCATACTTGAGCCACTTGGACCCTTTCCCTTGCTAACCCAGTTTGTATGTTAATTTGTTATTGTTGTTGATTTATTGCTTTTTGGTAAGTTTGAGGCCAAGGCGTGGGCCGTGAATCGGTAAGTAGAAACTGTGGTTTCTGAATATGTGGATGATGTTGAGGGAGTTTATCGCTATAGTTAGGGAAGTATGGTTGTACCGGAGTTGAGGTACAATTTGTTTGTTTGAGTCCGTGTGTATGTGTGTTGATTCTTGTTGGTGAGGGACGATGAGACCGATTCTGGTATTAGTTGGTGAAAAGAGGTGAAGACCTATGAGTGTGATTCAGAGTAGTATCGATGTTATAGTAGATAAGCCCTTGGTACAGTTTTGAGTTTGTTCCCTCTGGTTGATTCTGAATCTGTACTTCCTTATGTTATTAGCAAGTATGCAAAGTTGAATGTGCCCAGTGAAGTGTTAGAGGTAGGTATGAGTACCTTAGTTCTTTTGGCGAGATCAATGTAAGGGTCCCGTGTAAGTAATACGAAACTCAGAAATGTTAGTTAGTGATCGTTGGGGCTCGGCCTATGGTTTTAATACATGACAGTCAATCAGTATTCGTGAGTGGGAATCGATTTGTGCGATTGGGCCAGTGTGCATCTGAGTTGTCTTCCAGCAAGAAGGAGAGATGAATGTCACTTCTGATATAGTTGAGCCGAGAAGGAAGTCTTGAGCTTTAACTCCAGGTTGTTTGGTAGTGGGATGTTTGGGTCGTCAGGACCGATGTTATGGAACAAGTTCAAGCATGATTGTTGTGTGTGTGATCAAAACTGAATTTGGAGGTTTTGAGATGCTCTAAGAACGGTTTTGCATAGTTAGGTTATGTTGAAGGACCAGCCTGAAAACAAGAAAATCGAAAACTATCAGCTGTGTACATGTGAAGTTGCAATTTATGTGGATTCGTCCTTTTGTGAGAGCATACAAAGAAATTTGATATACATGTTGAGATCTTAGACGTAGGGACGCGTGTGACTAGACCTTTTGGTAAGATAGTGGTGGTCGGAAAGATGTGCGGAAGATGTTTGTTGATGGTTTAGGGTTACGTGTTTCCAGTAAATGTGAAGTAATTGTCTTTTTACGGTTTTGATGTAACATTTGGCATGGTTTGGCTTGTAGAACACAGAGCTAGAGTATACTTTGAGACAAGAGAGAGTTGCCTTGGAACTGCAGATTTCTGTGAGACTGTAGTGGTAGGTAAGGATGTGAACTTCTTATCGAGTGTTGATCCATCTTTAGAGGTCAGGATTGATTCTCTAAAAGGATCCTTTGATATACAGTTCCTAGGTTTAGCATTGTTACTATCGGAGAATTGTAAATAGCCTTTTGAAGATAGCGTGCAGTGGAGAACCAGTTGAGATTTAGCATCAAATATCTATTGTTGCGTGATAAGTCTTTCGAGTTGGGTAAAATATTGTGGTGAGAAGGAAAGGAAAGTGTGTAAGAGCAAATTTCGTGGTATTTCCTGTCCGATAAATTTTGAAGACGAAATTTCCTTAAGTGGGGGAGAGTTGTAACACCCAGGTTTGGGGGTCGAATGAAAATAATATTAAAATAATGGTTCGGGTTTAAGTTTTATAATTAAAATAATAAATTAATATTTGGGCTTCGTATTTTCAAAACAAATATTTTATGCTGGACTTAAATTGTTTTGGAAATCAAACCTCATGGATGTTAGAATTAATTGGATTGCCATCTCATTAATGGTAAAGTTGTAATATTGGGGATTTTTGAAATAGCCAAATAAATTAAAACAAAAACAAAACCCCATTTCACCATCTTCTTCCCCCTTTCTTTCTTTTAAACGTGAACTCCTCCCCCTTCTCCCATTTTGCTTTTCCATCAATCTTGCCTTTATTTTTGGAGCTCTTGCAAAGGTAACAACAAATTCTTTTTGTCCTCAACTTCCTCTTTCTTCCCATACTTTTAGTTTTCATTAAAATTCATTATTTAGAGTTTTGTGTTTTTGGGTTTTGAAAGAGAAAGATGCAAACTTTACCATCCATTGCTTGAGCTTTTGATTCTTTGTTAATAGATAAGTTAATATTAACCTAGAAGGTCCAATATATTTAAATTTTAAAGAGTTTTGTATGGATTTTCGGATTTGGGTTTTGAGGGGTTCTTGGAAGGGTTTTAGGGTTAGTTGTTGGTGCGTTTGATGTTGGAAATTGGGGGTTGATGGTTATACTTTGTTTGGGTAGTGTTTTGAACATGTTTAAGAGTGCTTTCACTACAGCAAAACAGGTTTTTAGCGGCGTTTTTTTAGTCCTATAGCGGCATTTTTTAGCGCCGCGAAAAACATTCTCGGCGCTTAAAAAAGTGCCGCGAGAAGTGCCGCTTAAACCAGCGCCGCAACAGTTCGCGGTGTTTCTTAGCATAAAACGCCGCAAAAGGGGCAAGACCTTTAGCGGCGTTTGCGTTTACAAACGCCGCGAAAAACTGTTCTTTAGTGGCGTTTGTAAGTACAAACGCCGCGAAAAGGGCAAGACCTTTAGTGGCGTTTGTTTTTTACAAACGCCGCGAAAAACGTTCTTTAGTGGCGTTTGTTTTTACAAACGCCACGAGTAGCAACATGCTTCCAAAAAAAATTCAAATAAAAATAATACTAATATTATATAATAATCACTCAACCATGGCATATTACTTTAATCTATTTACAAATGTTGCACCAAGTTAATTTACGGTTCTGAAAAAATTTGACGAGACAATCTCGTTGAAAGTACGGATGTGTCTCGACCTGGTTTACAACATGCTTCACTTTGGAGTAAGCTAGACAATCTATGGTTAAAATGATGTCATAGTTGCTGCAAACACAAATTTTGTAGCAGTAGAACCGAGAAGCCCAAGAAGCAGCTCAAGTCCTGCATGAAAAATAGAGCACAATCAACTTCTCAAAGCAATATGCTAATTCAAGTTGTTGTTTATGAATGATTTGGGGATAACAAATTTCTTGGCCTAACAGAAGAAATATATACTCTTAAAGTGCACGAAAGGAGAGATAGAGTAAGAGATAAATACTAACTAATGTTTGAATGCAGACTACATGAAAAACAATCAAAACTATTGAGATAAAACATGGGAAACAATTCAATCATCTAATTTGTTACTCTCATGCTTTAATCCATGAAAGCAACATCAAGAAAAATCCTAAACTACGCACAATCTTTCAACTCAAAACTTGTAATTTATCTCTTTTCCTAGATAAACAAAACACAAGTGTGCCTCAATGATATAACATGAAAAGCTTCGGAGAGCTCATACATACTAGACACATTTTCCAGAGACACATCCTTCAATTCCAAACATAGAAATAATCAGATGCCAATTCTCAGTTTTAAAGTAGCAAAAGGATTCCAAAGATCTACAAGCATCCTTTTTAGCTTAAATAGAGTTTGCAAATTTTAACAATAAAATAAGGCCCCAATTACACGTGAAAAAAACTTAAACAAACAGAAACAATGCAAAACAAAACACACCCGATAACCACCATCAAACATTGCACGAAATGCATCTAAAGAAGCAAGAAGGCAGATTATGTGAGCATAGAACTGTCTACCTGCAAGAGAATAAAGAAGGATCTTAATTAAAACAATTGTATTTCACCCATCACATGTTTTTCTATAACAAGTATCACAACTTTAAGCAAGCAAATCACATAACAACCTTTAACAAGGAAAGTAACATGCAAACAACAAGTTACATGCAAACAACACATGAACACAAAATTGTGGTTTGAACACATCCATACAAATTCAATTGGTGCACCAAGCATATCAGTCATGAGATCCAATTGGTGCACCACATTTTTCCCAGGAAATAGTGGTTTTCCTATAAGCATTTCAGCAAATATGCATCCTATGCTCCATATATGAAATAAAAGAAAATTAGTACCCGAGATGGAGAATCTTCTTGTCAGAGTATGCAGTTGGAGGCTCCATCACATTGGGGCTAAAGAAATTGCGAGAAGCTAAAGCTTGAATGGCATTAAGCTTAGGTCCTATAACCATGTTTACCTGCTGAAGCCTCTCTACTTCTGTAATCTAAACGTTCTGATATAAAAAGATAATCCAATAAACATAAATGAGTTATTCGATTTAAGAAATAAACTAATTGTTTGTGTTGTACGTGTCTCTTGGAGATTTAAGAAATTTATGAATTAATTATGAATTACCTTACTTTTTAAATAAATTATATTTTACTTTTTCCAAACCGGTACGTTAGATACTAACATGATGTGCTTAATGTTTTACCTTGGTTCGAAGACAAATGCTTTCATTTTCCAATTCAATTTCCTGTAAGATAATATATAGCAATTAATTAGCAAATTAAATTATAAAAAATGGTAGGAAATTGTGATAAATTGGAACTTAAGATAGAACTATAATTCACCCTTTTTTGCAAATACTCAATTTCAGCTAGAAGCATTTCGTGCTGTTGCAGCAAACAAAAACAAATTAAACATAAATTAAAACAAGGGAGGAAATTGAAAAATAATGAAATTAAAATTAAAAGTTACCTTCTTGGACCTGAATCCCGATCCTAGTAATTCCTCGTTCAAGCCTGTTTTCTACCTGCTTCAACTCTTTCACAGTCATGGTACTCAAGGAATCTCCCATTAGGTGCCTTCAAACAAAGATAATTTTTAATAAAAATCAAATCTTTTAATTTAATTTGAAATGTTAATTTGTTCATAATTAATTATCGAATGGTAAGTATATTGTTGAAATAAAGTAGTTGTTGGTATTCTGTATCATTTGAATCTGTTGTCTCAACTTAGCTGATTCTTGTTGATAATACTACATACGACATATCTCGTTAATAAATCACAATATGCATATAGAAAGCAAACCAACAAATTGATGCAAATGATATATATATATATATATGTATATGTATATATGTATGTATATGTATGTATGTACCTGAGCATTGATTTCAGTAACAGTGTTTGTGTTAGAAGTATTTGAAGAAGCCTTCTTGTACATGTCGATTGTTGATCTTATGCTACATCAAACAAGGGATTTAAGATAAAACTCAAGTTACCTGATTTAGACCGATAACTGAACTCGGGTGTCAACTGTAAAGTATGTTTAGCTGTTGAACTTCTGTTCTGGTGCAGAACTTGCTGATCCCTGCATCATCCAGTGAAGACATTTCAAAAAAATGAACACTTCATCAATCAAAGATTTGTAATCGTTAAAAGAGTGAGAACTAATTGTGAACTGACCCCAACTGACGTTACAAAATTGCAGACTGCACATTTTACAGATCTTGCTCCATACTGGTACATTAGCAACATCTTGCAGTTCCCACAATTTTGTCTAAGAAATTTGTATCTTAGACCTTGGCAATTATTCAATCAGAACATATAACCCAGTAAAAACTCTCAGGAATTACACCAGTAACAACACTGCTATCTAAATGTTGGAACAAAGTAAGGTTGGGGCATATCAACACCAGAAATTTCACACTCATCGTTATGATTTCAGCCATCTCTGTAAATGAAAATGGTAGACAAAACAGACCAAATCACATGGCATTTAGAGTCATCTAAGGAACAAAAACAAAAGTTATAGTCATATACCTACTTTTTATTTAAATTTCATTCATGAAATTTTATACTTTGGAAAAGAATTTTGAAGTATCGGATTATTTGGGAACAAACCTGGAAAACACTTGCTTGCTGGTGCGACGGTGAGCCGAACGGCGATGTCTGCTCGCTGCTACGACGGCGAGGTGAACGACGCCTGCTTGTGGTGAGACGGCGAGGCGAACGACGCCTGCTTGAGGTGCGACGGTGAGGCGAGCGCTTGGTCAACGAGGGTGAGTAGCACGGTGAGGAGGGAGCAGTAGAGGTTAGGGATTTTTTAATTTACACGATGGAATTGGGGAAACGCGGAGTTTTAATTTTTTTTCCTATCGTGGCGTTTTCATTAAAAACGCCGCTAAAAGGGACATTGCGGCGTTTTACACAAAACCGCCACTAAAACAAACTATATGCGGCGTTTATATCACCAAACGTCGCTAATTCTTTTACTATAGCGGTGTTTTGTTTTAAAACGCCGCTAAATGTTCCATTTTGTGGCATTTGGATCCAAAACGCCGGCATTAGTTAAATATTAGTGGCGTTTGTTAAAAAAACGCCACGAAAAGCGCCGCTGTAGAACGAATCTTGTGTAGTGTTTGGATGACTACAATGCTGATTTTTGATGGGTTTTTGTGGAAGTACGAAAATGAGAACTTGAAGAATGAACTTGGCTTTGAATTGTGAGAATTGTAGTGGATTTGTGTATTGGTGTTAAATTTAGGTTTGTGGCTGATTTTGAGGTTAATGTACTATTATTGAATGGTTAGAGGCAAGAGGAAACAATGGAGAAGCTTCTGAGTCGAATGCGGGCTTGGATGCTTGGTAGGCTAGTCGGATTGTGCTAATGGAGTGGTCGGTGAGTGGTTATTGTTTTTAAATGATTTTTAAATATTGGTTCAAGCATGTGAACCTTGGATGAGCTTGGTAAACCCACCTAGAGTTGGGATTAAAGTGGTAGCCTAATCCCAAGCTTTAATTAGAGACTTTGGTTGCACTCTTTAATGGTTGTTTACGCCTCTTGATTAATTGTGATTGTGGTGTTATGTATAATGTGTTATACATGTATATTGAGGCTTGGATTGATGCATTGTTATATGCATGTGGATTGTGCATGATAGTGATCATGGTGAGTACGTGCTAAGCACAGAAGTTGATATGAAATGATGTTGTGAAAGATTATGGATTGTGTTTAATATTGGCACTAGTATGCTTGGGTACAATGATCGATCATTAGGATGTTAGTGTGCACACGAGAGTCAAATTCGCGCGTGACGTTGGTGGCGTTAAGACACCAAGGAGGAGTACGGGTTCACCCGGAAATCTTTATATATTAGTCGGTGATGAGTGGAATCCCATCGACGGGGCATGAGGATGAGTGGAATCCCCTCCGCGAGAACCGGTGATGAGTGTAATCCCACCGAAGGTAATGGTTGTGTTGGAAGTGCGTTCCAATGTGTTATCCACGTATTCGAGTCATAGCTAGGTGCCAATGTGATATGAAATGTGATTCCAATACGAATTGATATATGTTGTTGTTAATACATTGATTTATGTATATCTGTGCGTTGAGCTAATGAATTGTTGATCATGGCATAATGTTGAATATATATTCATGCACCATGTATATTTTGGCTCATGGGGAACGAAGGTAAGATCATGCATTTCATCTTGGTTGTTGTTCGTGCTTGGACCCTGCATTGTCGAAGGTTTGTTTTATGACCTTACCCTCACTAAGCTTTTATGCTTACGCTCCTTTTTGTTCGACAATGCAGATCAGTAGCTTGTGGGTGGCAAGGGCAAGGAAAGGTCTCCAAGTGTCGCTTTTGGTTAGCTCAAGTATGATCTTTAAATTGTAGATTGTAATAGTCAAGCAATGGGATATATGTTGTTGATTTGAGCCTTGATATATGTTGATGTTGGTTTGGCCTTGGGCTGCTTTGTTTGAGTTGTAAATCTTGCTTATGTTGCATGTCTTGAATGCTCATATGTTTTGTTTCTAAGGCATGAACCTTTAAGTTCTTTGTATGTCATCTTTTGGTAAATGCATGAATCTCTTGGATGGATGATGCTTGTTCGTGTTGGTTGCCTTGTATGCTTTGATTTTGGTTGTTAAAGGTTGTATGTATGTCGTTTGTGGCTAGGGGAGTCGTAAATCGCATCTAGAGTTGAGTCTTAAGTCGTTTTGCTGAAATTTGGAGACTTGTAGTGTAGGGCATATGATATGCCTAAGGGCCGTATCGATACGGTCTTGCCCTTCAGGACTCAGTTTTGGCTTGGTGTATTGATACGCAGGGGTGTACCGATACTCCCAAAGCTCACTGGAAATCTGAGATGTTGGTGAGACTTTGGCGTATCGATACGGGCTCTAGGCGTATTGGTACGGGCTTATCTCGTTGACCACAAGATGTTGACCGGGAAGGGCATATCGATACGCTCAAGGGTTGTATCGATACGGTCTTCCTGTGTTGACCGTAGGATGTTGACCTTGGTCAAGGCGTATCGATACCCTTGATTGGTGTATCGATACGGCCTGCTCTGTAAGTGTAAATGTGCTGTTTAACATGTTGTTTGGGGTTCGGTTGTGTTTCTTTCTCGATGTTTTCCGCTGTCATGATCACTTAGGAAATAATATGCCTCTAGACAAGATTTAATTAAAAGAAATTTTCTAGGGTTGCTAACTGAGGTGGGACCTTAACGGGTTTCGCTTCGATTTTCCCCGTGTAGCCTACTCGGACCGGTCAGCCGTCTAGACCGGGATGAGGGGGTTGCAGTGCATAAGTGTGGAGCGAAAGCTGGTGGGGGGTTCGTCTTTTCCTTGAAGTGGAAAGTACCTGGAGAGCCTGTGTGAAAATATTTGACGAGGTTGAAAGAGGGCGAGCTGGGTCAGTTCACCATCTTGAGGAGAGGAGGATGGGTCGATGTTGAGAGGGACATCACTTTGTAGCGAGTGTTTAGGGTTGACCTTGATGATCGGAGCCCTAATAGTTATAGAGCTTCTTATGTGTCAGAGGGGTTCAGGCCCATTCCTAGGATGATGAACTACGAGACGGACTGGCCCCATGGTAGTTTAGAGGGCGTGGCTCAAGTACTTCTTGGGGTGATAAAGGAAGAGAGTAACTGGCTGACTTAGCTCCAGCTGAGTGTAAGCCTGTGTTTTTCTTTGCGTCATCTTGATTGTGTGGGGATACCAACTTTCTTTTATTTGTTTAAGAACCCTAATTTAAAAAAAGTCTTATAATTATGAAATTCCAACACCCCTAAATATCTAGTTTCAAAAAGCCCTAAATCTTTAAATTAATTTATTTTCACTACTGAATCAACCACTACCGACCATCCTTTCCATCACCAGACCTTCAATACTGAATAACCCACTCTTCCATCGTAAAAAAATGACAAATGACGTGTCAATCGAACGATAAATGAAAGATAGACAAATGAAATCACGGATCTTCCGACGATAGGAGGAGAATTCAATGCATCGACGATGACATATGAGATATTTTGAGATTTAGGGTTAGCGATAAGGGATTTTGAGGCGTTTTATGAATTTAGGATTTTTATGAGAAATTTTATAATTTTAAGGGTTTTATTGAAATTTTAATAAAACTATATTTTTAAAAATAAAATTCGAAATCAGAGTCATGTGTCAAATAATGATTTATTTAGGGACGATAACGGGGCGAGACGATGACGATTTTACTTTCCCCACTACGTCCCCAACATTTATGAGTATGGTTTCACATAAACCCCATAAATTATTTTTCGGGAATTTTTTTCCCATACACATCCCTTGTGGTTCACCGCAGCTTCCAAATAATTCTCGTCCAAAAAAATAAACAAATCTTAATATATTAAACCTAACACCCAACATTAAATCTCCAAAATTAAAAATAAAAATGATAAAATTTTCAAATTCAAAGAAACCCTGGAATGAAAATTGGGCAATCATGAGCCAAATCATATTATTTTACGAAAATAAACATAAGCAAAAGTTCAATAAACAAGAATAATAATAAAAAAAAGGAAAGAATAAGTGAGAGAAGCTTCTGGTTTGGTGGGCCCGTAAAACTCACTAGGATAAGCAGTTTTATTGAACCAGACAAAACAATAAGCAATGAAACCAAAAATAATAGTTTGAGTAAACTACACAGTTACATAATGGGATTTAAACTTAGTTTTGTAGACACTAATTTTTTCCGGATCTTCCAACCCGATTTTCTTTATTTACTTATTTATACATTTATTTAGCATTATTATTATTATTATTATTATTATTTAATCCAAAAATAAAAATACTAATTAATATTAATTAAAAGCCTAATTTAATTAAATAAATAGTCTATATTATAATATCCATTTACAATGTTTAAAACCCAAAAATATATATATTTACATCCGGCCCATTTTGGGCCCAATTTTAACTCAAACCTTAATTACACATATTTTTTTGTGCACCTGATTACAGACATTTGGATCATATCTTGGTCTGGCGATCAAGGTGAAAGTAGGGATGACCCTTGGCTTTCCAAACTTGCGCGTAGAGATCACAAACGTAGAACTTTAGACCCCACATGTTCTACACCCACCTTCCAAACCCTCCAGCTCCTCGCCACGTCAGCCAAAAGGATCATCATAACCAACCACATCAGCATGCAACTTTTCTCTCTCTGGTCCCCTCCCTTTCTACGGTGACCACCTTATGTAAAAAGTTTTTTATTTTTATTTTTTGCTTTATTTTGTAAATATGTAATATCGTGGCATATAACCAAAACCCTAAGCATATAACACATTAGTCAGCAATCAATATAAAAAATAATAATTCTAGAGGTATTATTATATTTTTCTCTTTATTTCAAAAATAAATAAAAGGGAAGAGAACATGGATGAATTCAGGATTTGAGTTGGGGGCTAAACTATAAATGTTTGAAAGTGAGACAAATTTATAAATAAACTAATTTTTTTAAAATTAAATAAGAGGACAAATGCGAAAAAATAATTCTCCGAGAGTTGGAGGTAATTGCCCCTCCCTACCCCCATATATTTACGTCCCTATAAGGGTTATTTAAAGGGAACTAATTATTTATAAAGGAATGCATTTTATTTATAAAAAATATCATTTGTCTATATTTTTAACTTTTTATATACAAATTATATAAAAAAAAGTTTCCTCCGATTTAAAGGGTGGCTCCGCCATTGCTCGAAGGGGATAAGGGTTTTACCTGGTTTTGATTTCGGGCCGCCGACGTGACAACAATAGAGGTTGGTGCTGCCTATGAGTGACACCATCGTGTCTCAATCTCTTTGTTTTCCATTTTCTTGGTTTAGGGTTTTTAACATTATGAGTTTAAAAAAAAAATTAAAATCTAGGTATTTGAGTATTTAAAAATAGAAGAAAAAAGTTGTTTTTGGTTTAAATTTTTGGTAGATCGAAGGTGGTTGGGTGTTTTGTTTGGAAATTGAAAGCCATATCTTGTTTAAGGGGGAGAAAATGAATCAGCAAATGTTCTTTTCCTAATTCGTCGGTGATGGTTAGGCTTCGCATGCCAAGGCCGTAGGTTGCCGATTTTTAGAATCTGGTATGAGTTCTGGAAGAACTTATGAACTGTGAAGAACAATTCAAAGAGTTCATGAAAATGGGTTTTTGATCTATTTTAAGAAGAGGAAGAAAATGAATTTATGTTTTAAACTTTGGTTTTTATAATCGGTACAGATATGTTTTAAAAATTGGTTTTATTACCATTTTAAGGACCTCAGCCCATGAATAATCTCTTCCGTGGTCCTTAAAGCTTTTAAAGGCTTTATAATTGCATCCTTTTTCGCTTTTTATTTTTCAATTCAGGTTTAAATTTTATTTTCTTTTTAATTCAGCTCGAATACTAGAGTTGACCCATGCTTCGGAAGGATTCACTGTTTGGGTTAGTTCCTATTTAGTCCATGCTCCTTTTCTATAAGATTTAATGTAATGCTTGTTATTGTTTCTGTTTTTTATTTTTCTTCTATTTTTTATATTTATTTAAGTGCATATTATTATTATTTAATTGTTGATTTGATCATGATCCGCCTACGGCCTTACGGGACCCGCACCAAAGTATGATCCATATTATTTATCACACGGTTAATTTGGTTAATTAACTAACATCTAACAACTAACCTTTAATTTCCGCATTTATTTAATTTTATGCCTTTATTTTGTATATATGCCGTTCTTATTTGTCATTATTGTTGCATCCTGGATATAAACAGTTAATGCGGTGTTCTATTGTTTGAGGGTAAACTCGGTTAGCGCTAAAGAAGTTGGCGATGATTTTTGTTTATTTTTCGAATAATAGGGCCTTTAATTTTTGCATTTATTTATTTTATGTCATGCACTATTATGACAACGTGTAATCGACTAGGTACCAATTTCGGGCGTGGCGGGGATGCAAAACCTTTCCCACTCGTAACCGACTTCCGAACCCTATTTTCTCTAGTTACTTTTTTGATGTTCAGTCTACCTATTTCAAGTGACCAGTGGCGACTCCATCATTTTTCAAAAATCAAACTAAGTTTTTCAAATGGACCCAGAATTTTTAGTCGCTACAGCATGACGATTTCGTCAGGCCACAAAGTCGATTACCCTTTTTATGAATGAGAGTTTATTTTAACATATTTTACAATTTGGCATAATAAATATGTTTGTTTAAGTGGGGGACGCTATTGTTTTCGTGAGGATATTGCTCTTCCATGTAGGCCTAGGAAGTACCTTCGGGGCTCATGTAGCCTATGTTTTTGTGAGAATATCGTTTTTCTGTGAAGAAATAGGGGAATAGGTCTCCTTGAATTGAATTTGATTGAAATGAACATATAATGGGTGATGATCGGGGGCCTTACTATCCTTAGTAGGGGACAACGAAAACAGTTCGGGTACCCTTTTTAGCACCAACCGTCATACAGAGAATCACAAAAGCTAACCATTTAGAGCCATGCGGTAAGCCTAGAGAACTAGAATATTATGCGGATAAGGTTTATTTTGTGCTAAAGAATACGGGTAGATATCATTATGAGGTAAGATTTATTTTGCATAAATAAAGCATGTTGGGTAGAAAGTATGTCGAGTAGGATTTTAATTTTAAACAATATATTTTGTCTTTCCTTGTAATTATTTTATTCCTACTAACGTGTCTGTTCTTTTTGGTGTTTGACATTTGCATCTCATTAGCATGTAATATTCATTCGCATTATAGTTGCATTTCATCATCATAAGTTGTTGACTATGAATGGTGGGCAATTTGAAAAAGGTTCACGAATTGAGAGAAAAATATAGTAACCTAGATATCAGTTAAATGCAATATTCCATGTTTACAAATTAATCTCGTATATTTGTGAAAGTTGTTCTATGAAAGCCATGTCTAAATCAATACCTTATTGCATGCATATTTATATTCCAGTTCAACATTGCATTGCATTAAAAAAGAGAAAAAATGAAAACATGACATGCATGGTTAGAATCCTTAATAAGGTTTCCATGGCAGATGGTGACAAAAAAATTGAAAAATAAGATGAAAATTGTTGAACAATATTAGAAAGAGTTGCAAGAACATGTAACCATATATCAACAAGAAGTGAGAGACAAATATTAGGGCCTCAACAAATTTGGTGCACTAATCACCCAGGTGTTGTCAACAAGAGAGAACGGTTTTTGAGTGAATTTTCCTCTCATGCGTTGTTGTTCAAGGTCCTTGAATAAAGTGATAACTCTAAAACATCTACCACCTAAAGATTGCAGAGGATATTTGACATTCTTTCATTTCCCTTCACAAGTAAGAAAATAAAAAATATCCATTGTTGCCCCCTTTGGGCATGCTAATTTCCTTTCGATTAAACTCAAACCAAAAATCACCCCACAGTGGAGACAAAGTGGATGAAAGTTTTTTTGCAAATGAAAGGCGATTAGTTTTAATCATGCTACAAAGATAATACCTTATGAATTAGGGGCAAGAAATGAGAACGGATACATTGGATACAAAATCAAGAGAAACATGTCAAATCAAGTTGAGTGTGCTCATTGTAAAAAATCAAAATAAAAAATTAGAAAGAAAGAGTGAAAGAAAATTTTATGCTCAAAGAGACGACCGAGTCAAGTTGAAAATTGCCAATAGGAAAGTTGAAGCAATCAAAAGTGAAAGAACTAAGTTGAAAGGTGCGATAAAAGAAAAGCAAGAGACATACATAGAGCCTTTCGTTCAAATGAATTTCTATTTAAAAGAGCCTTGAGGGATTGATCACCTTTGAATAGAAGCAAGCATCAATATCAGTCATGGTTGGTTAAAGTTATATGTTCCTAAACTAGAGGAAATGAAATAAACTCTAGGGTAAAACCCAAAAAATGGGCAATATAGAGCCATCCATAGAATAAAAGATAAAAGAGTATTTCATCTGAGCATATCCAAAACAAATAACACAGAAATGAGATTTCGCTTGAAAGAAATGATCCTCGATTTTATCACCCTTAAAACTTATATGAGACTTTATATCTTTTCTTTAATAACCAGGAGCCATAGTTTACATAACAAGCCTCTAAAGATCATTTTGATCATACATGAATATCTGAGTTAGAGAAGTTTGTCTTCAGAATACACCCCTCCTATCAGGGTTAATCTTTCTTTATGGATTGCCAAACTTCTAATGCCTAATTGAGGTCAGAAAAGATGGGACATGGTGAGTTTGTGAGTTAAAGAGAGCAAATTAATGGGTTAGAAATTAGGCATACAAGAAATGTTATTCTTGGATGCCTAATAGCCCGGAAGGGTATTCACATGTGCTCATATCACCACAACATTTGTGATCCTTTAAACATAAGCTTCACTTGGGTTAATTTTTGTCAACTTGAAGCAAATGCACTATTGCACTTAATATTTGGGCCTAATTTTGTTTTTTTATTTGTGAATATTTGTCTTTATTTTAAAAAAAGTCTAATTATTTTATCTAGCTCATCCTCATAAGTCTTTTTCATTGAAATGAACATAAATAGACATACATTTTTCATTACTATATAAGGAGATTTAAAGTACAAGGTCCTAGATACACACGCGCGCACGCGCGCGCGCGCGCGCACACACACACACACACATATATATATATATATATTGAACCCAAGGAAAAATTCTGGGATTTGAGGCATTTACTCACCCTAATGTTGAGATAGAGGAAGACTCTTCTAGATGAGTCGAGGACAAGATAATAGTTGAAACCAAGTTCAGTGGGGCAGTGCTACAAGCATGAACACTTTAGGTAATAGATTCTTTTCTGACCAATGAAAGTCAACAGTCTCCTTTCAAGGCAAGACAAAGATTTAAGAGCATATAGCAAAGAAGCAAAGAAAAAATATCAAGAATGACCTTCCAGAAGACTGATAACTCTTTAAAGAGCATGTATTTCATTTAGATTTATAGATTTAATTATCCCCACATCTGTGTTTATTGTATCCATTTTTGTATTTTCATGTCTATTTTCTGCATTTTGTCTAACTTAGTCTCAGTTGCTCTTTATGTAACATATTTATGCCTATTTTGCCTTATTGTCGCTGTATTTATAATGTCCCTGTAAAAAAGCTTCACCACTGCGGCCAGCTCGACACAGTAGCGACCAACTGTCCAGTCTGCTAAAAGATAAGGACGACCCTGCCAATTGTATTATTTGTTATAATAGATTTGGTACGGCTTTGGGTCACACAAAACACCTGAAGGACAAGTGTCCTTTCTTTGCCATCTTATAAAAGAATCTATCCGAGAAGAGAGAGAAGGTCACATGATTTCCATTTTCTTATCATCTTCAACCTTCGAGCTTTTCTATCCATCCATGGCAACTTAAGCTCTATTTTTGGAGATCCAAGGTGAAGCAAGGCAGAAATATCCGAGGAGAAGAGGATTCAAGTGCTAGATCAATGAGAATATTTTGTTATCTTCTTAAACTTTCTTTTAATTATATGTTTTTTTGGAGATTTCTATTATATTTTTTTTACTTTAATGACGATGGTTAAACTTTTTTATGCTCTGTATGAACTCATTGAAATCTTATTTTTAGCTCAATATATTTTATTATTTTTTTCTCATGCTTTGATTGTTGGATCTGATTATTATTTGCATGAGAAGGTTAAACATAGCTATTGACATCGATGGATGGAGTGACAAATCGGGTTAAAAATCTATTACAACGAGAGTTGATCCGCTTGTTCAAAAGAATGTAGTTTCAACTTATAATGAGAGTTATGGCCCATTTACGTCTTTACGTCAATAGTTGAAGATTGAATGGAGGTTAGTAGGTGAGTTTGTCTTTTTACTTGCAAATTGAACCATCGTACTTCCTTGAGTGTATTTGATTTTTTCTAAGATAAACCAAGGAGATCCAGACATTATCTTACTATTTCTTTTCTCTTTTATATTTGTTGTTTTTGCAACCACAATTAATCTATTACTCATTATTTTATTTCTTTATTGCAACTACTAGTACACTCACAATATTTCTATTTACAGAATTACTTGTGCTCACATAATATTTAAGCTAAATATTCATCCTTGTGAGATCGATATTCAAACAGGATCCTCGTGTTTCTATTCTTGTATTGAAAGTGTTTGCTTGCACTTAGAGTGTGACGTTTTAAACCGATCAAGTTTGGGCCCCATTGCCGGAAATGACGTAATTTGGTTTTTATGTTTCTGCTTGCAATTCCATTTTCTCTATCTATTTGTAATTTTTTCTAATAGTTTTTGTTCTTTTCTTTTCTTTTTATTAAGTTTTGTAGGTGTATGCCAATTGGGGACTTTTGCCTTTCCTCGCATGCCTTTTGTTCTTTGTAATGCACCAGTCACATTTCAAAGGTTCACGATGGTAATATTTTTAGATATGATTGATAATTCCCTTGAAATCTCTATGGATGATTTTTTGGTGTATGAGAATAACTTCGACCATTGTATTGACAATCTGGAGAAAATATTGTAGTGATTTGAAGACACTAACCTGATTCTAAATTTGGAAAAATGTCATTTCATGGTCATAGAGGGGATTGTGTTGGGCCATAGAATATCTAAAGCAGAGATTGAGGTTGATAGAGCCAAAGTAATTGAAAAATTTCCACCACCAACGAATGTGAAGGGTATTCGAAGTTTTCTGGGTTATGTTGTGTTCTATAGAAAATTCATTCTAGATTTTTCAAAGATCACAAAACCTCTTTGCTTATTGTTGAAGCAGAATAGAAGATTTATTTTTGATGATGCATGTCTAGATGCATTGAATAAAATTAAAAAACAGCTTGTGAATGCACCGATCGTTGTTGCACCTAACTGGGAGCAACCGTTTGAAATAATGTGCGACGCCAATGATTTTACCGTGGGAGAAGTTTTAGGACAAAGAAGAGACAAGTTATTTCATGTGATGTACTATGCTAGTAAGACTCTAACTGAAGCTCAAATCAATTACACTACTATTGAGAAAGAGTTATTAGTAGTAATGATTGCTTTTGATAAGTTTCGTTTTTATCTTGTGGGTGCAAAACTTCCAACTTTTACCGATTATTATGCCTTCAGATACCTTTTTTTTTTGCAAAAAAGATGCAAAACCTAGATTGATACGTTGGATTTTATCGCTGCATCATTTTTACATCCCACAACTTCGGCAGATCTCTTAGCCCTGTTCATCTTCAGCGCAAGAGCGCTCGATTAGTGAGCTATTACGCAATCTTTCAAGGTGGCTACTTCAAGGCAAACCTCCTGGCTGTCTCTGCACCTCGACCTCCTTTATCACTGAGCGGTCATTTATGGGCCTTAGCTGGTGATCCGGGTTGTGTAACGCCCCGATTTCAGGCTTATATATCTTGGGCGAGTCGAGTTGGACCGGTGGAACCGGTGTCGGTTGTTCGAACCGTTAAAAGGTGGTTTAGGGAGATCGGGTTCAGGATAGGATAAAAATATGATAAAAATCTCTAAAATCCTCTAAAATCATATAAAAGGGCTTGGTAAAGCCAATTTTGCAAAATGGGTTTTGGAAGGTGTACATTTTGGGCAATGACCAAAATGTAAAGTTTGAATGTGGCAAAAGTGTTATTTTTAAAAGAGGAGTAAAATCTTAGAATATTTAGGGAGCTTTCATGCAATTTAGAATTTTCTTTTATTTGGCACATGCCTAAAATGTTTTAATTAAAATTAGAGGGAAATTAAAAGAAAAAGGGAGAGTTAGTTATTTTGGAAATCATTTTTGACGTAACTACTCTTTTCTCATTTTCTCTCATCAGCCAAACACTCTCTTTTTCTCCCAATTTCCAGATTTCATCTTCCTCTTATCTTTCTTTGATTTCCAACTCAATTTCCAAAGATTTCTCTCAAAATCTCCTTTGATTCATAGAGTGAAAACTTGCCAAACTAGAAGAAAATCAAGGATTGAGGTAATTTTCGTTCTTCCTCTTTAATCAAGGTTCTTTAATGAAATTCCCAAGTATTTGACTCTTGATTTATGTTTTTAAATAAGGTTTTGGTGTTCATTGATGAAAATGCCGAAATTTTGATGAACGAAGAGATTTAAATGTGATTTTCGTAATTGTTTTGTTATGGATCAATTTAGTTGTGTTCCATTCATGTTTTGGAAGGTTTTTGATGTTGATAATGAGTCTGATCATATTAATCCTGAAATCCCAGAGATCCTTAGTTTTGGAGGTGTTTTTAGTAGAGTTTTGAGGTGTTCTTGAGGTTTTAGAGTTGCTGGAGGTATAAGGTTGGTTTTAGGTTGTTTTTGGATGTTGATTAATGCTTAGAATGTGTTGGATGAGTTGGGTAATGGCTGGGCTGAGGTTTGAGGGCAATCGATTGAGTTTTTAGTTGTTTCATATGGGTGTTTTGTTGCTTTTGAGCAGGGCTGCGGGATTTCTTGTGTGTGCTGGGGGTTTGAATGCATTCTAATGCATTGAGCCTCTATTTTGATGTGTTGAAAACAGGGGATAGTGTTCTGGGAACAATTGACGCGTTTGTGGAAGATTCAGACAGTTGATTTATGCGTCGGCTAACGTGGTTGAGTGGAATTTGGTTTTCCACCGTGGAAACATTTTAGAAAAGGTTTGGGAACTTAATAAGAGCTTGAAACGCTTTATTAAGTTCGGAAGTAAATCAAAATTTCTCCCTCGATTGTGCTAGTTATGAGCCTTTGGTTGCACTTGATTTTAAATGCATGGACCTACTTTTTTAAAGCATGATTTTGAGTATGTATAATGTGTATGATGATGCCATGTGGTTTAAGGATGCACTAAGTAAGTGATCCTTGTATGCATGTGTTGATGCATGAGATTTTAAGCATGGATTAATGCTTGTTCATGGCTTATCATGGATGCTTTGTAAAAACAGTGAGGTATATATGGGATGTGGATTATATTGGCAAGTGATGTTGTTTAAATTGTTTTATAAATGAAATCGGATATAGTTAGTCGGCTATAAGATTGGGTGCACTATAAACAAGTCGCCTTGGATGTTGAGGTGTTGTGATTGTACCGAATACTCCATCTAAGTGCCCTAACGATTGAGGATTGTTAAGGTTGCAACGGTTGAGAGTAGCTCCCGGGTGCGAACCTTGTGCATGTTCCGTCTCTCGTTAGTGGATTATACATTTACCGATGAGTGGTGTTGAGAGGTTGTGATTGTATCGAATACTCCACCACAGGTGTCACAACGATGGAGGGTCGATCTTGATGTCGATAAAGTGTATGAAGTGTGTGGGACAACCCTTGGTAATCCATGTATCCGATACTTTGATTTTGAGTTTGTTGTTATCACTTGTGAGCCAATATAATGGAATTGTGTAATGTGGGAAATGTTGCTAATGCATGGTTTAAAAGATGCATGTTTTGGTTGAAGCTTAGCATAATGGAACTTATGCTTGGAAGGCTTGGTAAATGAGAAGCAATGGTTAAGTTGCTGATTTGATTTGAATTATGTAGCATGATGCTCAAAACAATGATTTTGATGTTTAAGTGCATGGTTTGCTAAGAAAGGCTTGTTAGTTTTGAAAAGGGTGAAAAACGGTTTTGTGCATTGATGATGTTTGTGGTTTGAGCAATCCTCACTAAGCTTGTATGCTTATGCTCTTTTCATTTCATCAATGCAGATAATTAGACTTGTGGAGGCAACGCCTTTGAGAAACTTCACCAAGACAATTTGCTAAAAGTATGTTGAACTTTTGAACTAGTGTAATAATGGGCAATGAGGGTGTCCAATGCTTTAAATGATGTTGTTACTGTATTTTCTTGTTATGAGCAAGTTTTTCATGAATTTATGATTTTGTAAATGGCCATTGAGGTTTGGTTAAAGATTGTGTTTTGATTTTATCCTTGTTGGTGTTTTGACAACTAGGAAGCATGCCTTTAGTTCCATGGCTTGTGTGAATGATGCTATGATATAACTTGTGCTTCATTTTAGTGGTCAATGGTATGTATTCATGTTGTATGTGTGTTGGGCATGTGTTCGAAATGGTTCCGGAGGGTAAAAGTTGTTTTAAACCAACATTTTGTAAAGTTGCAGGCCCAAGGATTTCAGAATGCCCTTACCTGTTTCGAAACGGTAGCCTGTAATGGCCATGGTGTTTCGTAACAGAGAGGCTCGTTCCGAAACGATTTGCCTCTGTGAACCAATGTACCGAAACGTGACTCCTGGGGTTTCGAAACAAACCCACGTATCGAAACGATCAACCTTATTTCGAAACGGTCGTTCCGACACAAGGTCCTCTGTTCCAAAACACTTGACCGTTGGAGCTGTGTTTGAATTGTTCTGAGTTCCCGATTCTTACATTTTGGTCCATGTTTTCCTTGCATGCAAATTGAATGAGTTGTAGGTGTTTTTTTGAGCTGAAATTTCACCAAAAGGCATGTAATAAATATAATTGAAGATTGGTAACACAAATTTGGTAAAATTCCTTGAAGCTTATCAAAATTACAAAATGGCCCCTAAACCTTAATAAACTTAGATTGAAAGGTGATTGTGTTGATTTTTGCACCCGCTGCTTGTGTACGTACACGTAGGAAACTAAGATGCATTTAGACAAGATAAAAAGGAAAAAAGGTCATTTATTGAGTTAAACTTTTTCGGTTTACTTCAATATTCCCCGTGTGATCCGTTCGGTTCAGTCTATCGGTCAGGTCAGGTCGGGGGGGGGGTTACATTTGGTGGTATCAGAGCCAGGTTTCGAAAGGTTGGGATGATGGTAAGTTGTGAGTGAATGATTTGTGATGTAGATATGTGTTGTGGTACTATTTGCTTTGTCCGGTGAATGTTTAAGCATGTTATCACTGAATGATAATGGTGATGTACATGATAAATGAATGTTGTTGTGATGATGATTGAGCTGAGTTTTGGTGCTTAAGATATATGATGCTGAAGTATGCATGTGATATGCCTTGTTCTATGTTGGGGGGTGGGCATATTTTTTTCATTTTTATCTATTCTAGATGCATTAATGGACCCTAAGGTGAGCATGCTAGCAACGGATAAGTTATCAATTTAATCGGACGACGAAAAGACATTCAATTGAGCGCATTTGCGTTTTAGAGACTAATTTGCAAATTTGAAAAATTGTAAGGACTTAGCCCAATCCGAAGTTACCAAACCTTAATTAATTAGGTTATATGTATGCCGATTAATTTCCAACTTATATCAATCATTCAAACTCATTTAATTACATAACGAAGAAAACAATGACTAGATTGCAAAGATCCAAACTTCAGAGAAGCATTTAACAAAGTTAACAAACTAGGTACCGGTACACCATCTCCACGTATCGATACGGTGTAATTTTTGCAAAGGGTATCGGTACAGTCCCCCATGTACCGATATCGACAGTACAATTCCCAGACTAGAAATTCTAGTAGCTAAAATTCGTATCAATACGATGGCCTGCGTACCGACACCTAGCATAAATTCTAAAGGGTCGTACCGATACGGTGTTAGGCGTACTAATACCCCTATGCAATTTTTCACAATTTGGAGCTATAATAGAGCCTGTGTATCGATCCTAACTCTTTAAGTAAATTTACATAAAAACAAGCAAAAACATTGTAAGATTGGCATTAAAAACAATACTTTTAGAGAGGTAACACATACCCACATTGAACACTTCTACAGGTACATCAAGCAAATGTGCATGCTCAAGCAAAATATATGAATGCGTAGAACCAAAATCTACCAAAGAAAGTAATGAGATGGACTGCAAAGTAAAAGTAACTGCAATCACATCAGTGTCATTCCTTCCCTCGCGATGCACATACACCCTCTCAGGTCTACCACCCCCAGGTTGAATAGCAACAATATGAGCCACAGTCCTCTGACCTTCCACCCTACGTTAGAAATTACCTCGACCGTGCCCACAACTTTTTTGTGGTGCAACAAAAGGCACATGAGCTTGTCCATCCTTACTCAACTGTGGGCATTCACACCTCATGTGATCCCGTGAACCACCATTCCATCATGTGACAAAAAGCTCTCCAACACTCTCCCGAATGTCACCTCCCACAACGTCCACACTCGGGTGCTCAGACAATGGTATTCTGATCATACTGCCCACATCCAGCATTACCTCCACCTCATCTCTAATCAGGGTGATATCTTCTATCTCGGTACTTCTTGTACCGATCTCTACCAACATTCGATTTAGAAGCCCTCTTCCTAGAATTAGAACTCCACGAACGAGAGGACAAACCCAGATTCTGCTCTATATCCTTAGCCCTAGTATCCAAGAAATCAAAATCAGTGTATTATGAAGCTAATATATAGGTCTTCACATCCTTGGTGAGCTCATAACAGAAACGATCACATCGTTGACGATCATCGGGAACCAGTTTAGGTGCATACTAGCTCAACCGAACAAACTGGACCTCGTATTCTGCTGCGGTCATATTACCCTGAACGAATACCATGAACTCACGCATCCTTCCATCTTGATATTGGGAACCCAAATACTTCTTCTGAAAAGCAACTCCAAAGAACTCCTAGGTCACATCCATCGGTGCCATACTCACGATAGTAGTCGTCCACCAACTATATGCATCATTCTAAAGAAAAGACACAGTGCAACCCAACTTACGAGCATTCGTACACTCCATTTGCTCAAGAATCCTCAAGGTACTCGTAAACCATTCTTTAGCAGCTTTGGGAGCCAAACCTATAAACTCGGTACATCCCAAACTATGCAAACGTTCCAATAGGAGTCCAAGATTAGCAGTTGCTATAGGTGCTATTTCAGGTGCATGCACTCCATCGATAGGTGCCAGAAACGCTCCAGTCATAGCCTGAATCAAATGGCGTTATATCACCAAAAATTGTTCCTTGCAGTTATGATACAAGGGTGTTGCTGATCAAAACAACATTCCTCGTTCATTCGCAGATCTAGGATTGAAGCAAACATTTCTCTGCAACAGAAACAAATATGGGCTGTTATTTAGAGGCTTAAGTGTTAAAAAAACGAAAGAAAAGAAGAAATAGGGAGAAAGAACGTTGTTGGAAATTCTAGACAATTCTGAAGGTTGAAGATGATGCTCTTCAAGCATTCAACAATGACAGCAACGTTCTTGAAGAATTTGAACAAAATTCCAAGGAAGAACTCGAACAATCTACTGAACGAACCCGAACCTTATCACGAATTCTGCTCGAATAAGACATGGACCCTTCAATTATCAAATAATTGAGAACCCGAAGTATCAAGGGTTTGACAATCAATTCAGAATTGAAAGTCAAGAAAAGTTCTAAAAAAAGAACTGAATTGAGAGAAATTCTCACAAGTATAATTTGTTTCATAAAAAAAGTCTAACCTTGTTCATACAAATTTAACAAATATATATAGGGAAAAACAAGGGAGAGGGTGCCCAAATTAGTGGCTAAATCAAATAAGCTTCAAACAACATGTAAACATCATTTCATCTCAAATCAAGCAAATACTATGAAGATAAGGTAGCATAAGCATTATGAAAGCAAAGTCAAACCACATGGTAGACCTATAGGCATGATGTCTACCCAATATGCTTAAATCTTCCCAAACTCCCATTTCAAAGCATAAACCACCTCACAAGTCCAAAACACCAATTAGTACATTTTCAAAACAGGGAGAAACCAAACCAACCCTCTCAATTACAACTTGGTCACATTGCCCTTTTATTACTACTAAGTATTTGTAAAACCATACTTGAAATATCTCAACTATTGAATTCCTTCTTGCTTGCTCGTTGCCCTAAAAGCTTATTTATCTGCATTGACGAGAAAGGAGAGCGTAAGCATAAAATGCCTAGTGAGAGAATACTAAAAAACACTCATCTAAACTCCCAAATAACTTTCAAATCTTTATAAAACTTTTAATCATATTACCACTCACCGATCACACCAAACTCCACTTGCCAAGCGAAAATCAAGCGTCCGAAGCCTCTAAATTCCCGTCGATTGTTATAGGACCAATCTCCCCTATTTTTACCGCATACCAATAGAGGATTAATGCCTCATTATGGATCCATAATCCCAGCAACACAACTCCCCGACTTTGCCTCACTCAAACCCATCAAACGCCTTCTGAAACAATCGAAAACATTGCCAAACAGAACCTAAATAAAGCCCAGCTACAACCTATCGATAAAAACATCTTAACAACATTAATTAACATCTAAAAACACTTATATTCACATCTTATACCTCCATTAACCTTTTAACACAATAAACACCTCAAAATCTAACCATAATCAACCTAGAAAATTAGCAATCCAATTAGTTTTGAGATTCCAAATCCAATTCCATCTTTATAACATCTAAACACATCATTATTATGATCAAAATCAATCTTAACCACCAGCAAACAAATCAATTAATGAACCCAATCATTTTCTTCAATAAAACTCAATTAAAAAAGAAATCTCAATTAAATAGACAAACCATGCTAAAAACCAATTCAAAAGAGTTAAGAACTTGAGAATTTCAGTAAATAACCTTTGATTAGAGGAGAGAAACAGAAATTACCTCTAATAGTTGACTTTCCCCTTAATTGGCTTGATTTGAGTGGAATCTCCAAGCAAACAAGTAAAGCTTGATGTAGAAATCCAATGAATCAATTGAGAAAAAATTTTGGGTTAAGAAAATTTTGGCTGATGAAAAAATTTGAGAGAAAAGTTGAGAGAAAAAGAAGTTCCGTAAGAAAATTGATTTAGTTAATAAAAACCATTTTATTAAATCTATTTTATTTTTATTTAGTAACCATTTTAAAACCATTTAAAAATAGCCTAAATTAGCTCACACAATGTTGTCCTAGTGGTAAAAAATAGCCTAATATAAGGGAAAAGTTTGATTAAAACCATTGGTAGATTAGCTACTTAAAGATTCCAAGTTTTGACCCTTTTAAAATTTAGTCACTAAAACATTTTTGAAAACTTTACATTTTAGTCACTAGTCCAAAATGTCTATTATTTCAAATTTATTTTTATCAAATTGATTTTACCAAAACGCTCAATATATTAATTAGATATTTTGTAATATATTTCCATATTTTAATTAAACCAAAAACGATATTCTATGAATTAATTCCCGAAAGTAGTTTGTATAAATTAATTCGGCTCACCCGAGCCGTGTAACCTACTTGGCTAACTTTTAGGCCCAAAATTAGGGTGTTATAGTAAATCATAGAATGACCACTACGTATCATCCCTAGTCAAATGGACAAGTAGAGATTTATAATCGGGCCATTAAAAACATCTTGGAAAAAATGGTCAATACCACTAGAAAAATTGGAAAATATTTTTGATGTTTAGTATATTTTGATATAACAATGATTTGAAAATTGTTTTAGATTAAATTGAATATTTCAAAAATAATTCAAAAATCCTCAACTCTTGATAAAATATGTTTTAATTTACTTCCTAAGGTTTGGTATTATTGCAAGACTTTAAAATACCCCTTTAAAGTAAAAAAAACAAGTCCGAATTGAACATTTTTAACAATAGGTTTTGATATTGTAACCCCCTCGACCCAGCCTAGCCGATAGCCCGAATCGAACGGGTCACACGACGAATATTGAAGTAAACCGGGAAGGTTTACCTCAATAAACAACCCTATTTTTTCTTTTCATTTTATCTAAATGCAAATTAGGTTCCTATGTGTTAAACATTGTAGTAGATCATTCGTAACTCAATCAACCATCAATTTCATTCAATTATGGCTTTTATGGACCATTTTGTAATTTTTCCAGTTTATAGGTACTTAAGCCATCTTTCTATTACCACCCTTTAATTAGTCACATTACATGCGTCTCAGTCAAATCTCAGCTCAAAATAATCGTTCATGCTCATTTAAATGCAACCACAACATTCAGGGACTAAAATAACAACATTTAATTGCCTCTCAGAACATTCCATCAACTAACATAACAACCAGTTGTTTCGGTACATGCTAGCCTGTATAGAAACATTAATTCATGGCTCGAAACACGAGCCCGTATCGAAACAACTTTGAGGTGTTTCGAAACTGTGGTTTCCAGTGGCAAAACGTATCGGAACAAACCTACCCTGTTTCGAAACACTAAGGTCATTTTAGGTTCACTGTTTCGGTACAACTCGAGTGTACCAAAACACCTAGGCCTGTAATGACACATTTTGCTGGTTTTTCACCCTTTAAACCATCCTAAACCAATCCAACGTGCTTCCTACATGCATATATCATACTTAAACATTAATCCACAAACATTCATAGCATATTTAGCATCATATCATGGCAATTTGCAACAATGGGAAACTAAACGCATGCAACCTAGGAAATAAGCCACTCAAAGGCAAAACTCAAACCAATGCACAAAATACCAATTATAGGCCTTTTACAAGTATAAAATCATAAAGCAAACATGCTCAAAGGGGTGTTCATACACATCACCCAACAAACCATGGAATACCCCATTGCCCTTAATACTATAGTCCATAACCGAAACATACTTTCAAAGTGAAGTCTCTTGCGATCCCCTTGCAAGTGGCTGCCCCTAAATACTTAGTTATATGTATTGATGGGAAAGAGAGAGCGTAAGCATAAATGCTTAGTGAGGAGTGCTCAAAATAAAAAAAATACCATCAATGCATAAAAATTATTTTACACCATTTGAAAATCATCATGCCTTTTTTGAAATCCATGCACTTCATTAACAAAATTAACATGTTATACATCATGCAACAAGTGCCAATTACTTCAACAAAAAATCCATTTGCCAACACTCACTTAAGCCTTTCCATGCATAGCTACCATATGTAAAGCTTAAAGAGTAAAACATGCATTTTCATGTTGTGCATCCATATACATTTCATAAATTATATTGGCTCGCAAGTGACCATCAATATACTCATTTCTCAAAACATATCGGATACACGGATTCCAAAGTATTGCCCCAACACTTCATACATTCTCAGCGGCATCTCAAGGATTACACACGAGAGCTACCCTCCACCGTTATGACACTCGTGGTGGAGTATTCAGTACCTTACAACCCCTCAACACCATTCATTGGTAGATGTATAACCCCACTGACGAGAGACAAGACACAACTCAATTTCCTCAATCGTGAGGGTACTTGGATGGAGTCTTCGGTACATTCAAAACCCCTCAACAACCAAGGCGACTTGTTTATAGTGCACTCAATTCAAGCATTATTGCGAATGCTTGTGTTAGAGTTTAGCAAGAGTTTTCTTAAAGGATTTCAGCAAAATCAAAGTGTTTGTTGATGAAAGAGATTTCTTAAAGGATTTCACCTCTAACTATATTCGATTTCATTTATAAATCACTTTTCACAACATCACTTGTCAATATAATTCTCATTTAGCACAGACCTCACTGTTTTCAAAGCATTCTCAATAAGTGACATTCCAAGCATTAAACTATGCTTCAATAAAACATATATAAACACATACATACAAGGATCACTTACCATGTGCATCCTTGATCAATATGGCATCATAAACAGTAAAACTCTTACTTAAAATCATGTTTTAAACATTAGGTAAACACATGTAAAGTCGATTGTATAAACAATCTCACAATAGCACAAATTGAGGGAGAAAATCACTTTACTTACTTCCGAACTTAGTAAAGCGTTTCAAGCTTACACTAAGTTCCCAAAACGACTTTAAAAGTGTTTCAAAGCTGGAAATCCCATTTTCACTCACTGACACGCGAAACCTCAATCGCGGATGCAAAAATCAAGCGTCCGAAGCCCCCCAGATCTTCACGGAATACTTCCAAAGTATTCTCCCCTTTTAATACCATACAAGAATAGAGGATCAATGCATCATATTTCATTAAAACCACCAGCAATTTAAACAATCTCGTTGCTCTGCTCTAAAGCACAAAAATACCCATCCGAAACAACCGAAATCACCTTTGATTGCTCACTAAACTCAGCCCAGCAATCAACAAACACTTCAATCACATTTTAACCATAAATCAGCATCCAAAAACATCCTAATAACATCATTATACTTCCAGCAACTCAGATTTCACATTAACATCCCAAAACCCCAAAATCTAACAATCTAACAATTAGAGATCAATCTTATTTTGGGATTATTATTAAAAAACCATTATTTCCTCATCATTTAACATCCAAAATATAATTAAAATTATTCACAAATCAATCAAAATAGTTCCCACACGAAAATCTTGAAAATACATCTTATAAGCTTTAATTATCAAATTTCATCAATTCATTTACAAAATCTTGTTAATAAACAAAACTAGAGAGCCAAAAACTTGGGAATTTCAATAAAGAACCTTGATTAGAGGAGAGAAAGGAAAGATCACCTCTAACACAAGCTTTCCCCTTGATTTGCAATGATTTTGGTGAAATCATCCAAGAAAACTCTGGCTAGTTGAAGTAGAATTCCATAGGCAATATTTAGAAATCAAATAGTAAAATTCTTTGAAGATTTTAGAGATGAAAAGAGAGTTTGACTGCTGGGAAATTTGAGAGAAAAGTTTGAAGAAAAGAAGTTACGTGAGAAAATGATTTGGCTCATCAAAATATCTTTTTATTAAAACTCCTTTATTAAATATTTTAATTAAAACATTTAAAACACCAAATCAAGGGAAATAGCATATAACAACTTGGTGTAATAGCCTCCTAAGGATTCTAAATTTTTGGCTCTCTTCGATTTAGCCATTAAAACAAAACTATCATTTTTACATTTTAGTCACCAAGCCGAAATATTGACTTTCCAAAACTTATTGTTTCAAAATTGGTTTCACTTTCCCTCACTACATATTTAATTAGGATATTAGAAATTTTCCAAATTATTTTATCGTATCATGAACCAAGATTTCCCTGAACCAACCAAAATTTCTAATCTAGATTCAACGATTCTTAAATCGCTTTAAAAACCTATAGGCCCAAAACCGGGGTGTTACAACTCTCCCCCAATTAGGAAATTTCATACTCAAAAATTTTACCTGAAGGAAAAAGATGTGGAAACTGCCTAAACATGTCAGCCTTTCTTTCCCACGTGGCCTCCTCAACTCCTCGGTGTCGCCACAACACCTTCAAAAGTTTAATCGTCTTACCATGAAGAAATTTTCTACTAGAATCAAGGATCTCCACTGGTTCCTCGTCATAAGAAAAATCTGGATTCGGATTCCTGACGTGTTAGTTGAACTTGCGTTTTGCAAGACACAACTTTCCTAACACGTCAAGAATCCTGGCCAAACTCACGTTTTGTATGACGCGACCTTTCTGAGACGTCAGAAAACCTGGCCAAACATGTAACACCCCAATTTTGGGCTTCGAAGTTTAGGGTCTGAACCGGACCGATTTAAATTTCGCTTCGAATATAAAAGGTGATTTTAGGGAAAGCCTAGTTCGAGATACATTAAAAATAAGGAAAAATATCCAAAAATCCTCTTTTATTATATATAAAAGAGTGGTGAAATCAATTTTACAAAATGTGGTTTGGAAATATGACATTTCAAGTTAGTGACTAAAATGTAATTTTTGAAAAGTTCGTGACTGTTTTAAAAGGATTGAAACTTTGAATCTTTAAGGAGCTAATTTACCCAAGGGAGGATTTCTCCAGATTTTTCTTAAATTTTAAAGACTCATTTAATGGTAATTAATAAAAAGAAAAGAGGGAAAAGTCACATTTTGGTTTCATAACTAACTTTTGCCAAAATTTTCCCATTTCATTTTCTCTCAAATTTCCCTCAGCCAAACACATTTCCACAACAACCTTTTCTTTGATTTTCACATCTAAAGTTGAGGTTTCAATCCCTAAATGATTCCTAATCATTTCTACACCAAATCCTCATCATTTGCTTATTGAATTTTCAAGTATTTTGGCTCTAAACAAGGAGAAATCCACATTTAGAGGTATAAACGTCCTTCTCCTCTAAATACTCAGTTCTTTACTGAAATTCCCAAGTTCTCAATCCTTAAATTGAGTTTTATTAAAGGTTTTAATGTTGTGATCTTGATTTTGGCTTAAAATGCAAGATTTGGATTTAATTTTGAAGAAATTCGTAATAGATGATTGAGCTCTGTTTTGAGATGTCTTTTTGATGTATTTTGGATGTCTAAATGGTGTGTAATTGAGGTTTAATCAATGCAATCCCGAATAGGTTGATTTTCCTAAGTTTTTACTTGAGAAAATGGTAGTTTTTGGGGTGATTTTGATGTTATGCTATAGCTGGAGGTATAAGGACGTGATTAGGCTCTTTTTGGATGTTAATTGATGTTTAAGAATGTTTAGAATTGATGGATCTTGGCTGGGTAATGTTGTGGAAGTGTTTGGATGTGTTTTCGGTTGCGTTTGGTAGCTGAAATGTGAGTTTTGATGAGAGCAGCGAGTTTAGGTGTAATGGCAGAAGATTTAAATGCATAATGATGCATTAATCCTCTACTTTGATGTGTTTAAAACAGGGGAGACAACTTCGGATCCTTGTGGTGTTGATCCTGGGTCTTGATCGGCGTTTCGACAATCTTGCGAAACAGAATTGGTGAGTGAAGTTTGGTTTTCAGCTTTGAAACCAATGTTTGAAGGTTATGGGAGCTTAGTTTAAGTCTAAACAACTTAGCTAAGCTCAAGAGTAAGTTTTCGGAGAAACTCTCTTTTTGATTAACCATGAGATGGTTGGATGCAATGTGTTTAATTTGCATGTTTAAATTCTATTTTGAAAGCATATTTTAGCATGTTTAATGCTGGTTTTGTAAGCCATGTGTTGAAGGATGCTCAGGGTAAGAGATCATTATTTTGGACATTGATAAATGAGGTTTGATGCGTAGTGATGCATGATTATTTCGTGGCTTTGTTTGATGCTTAAAAACAGTGGATTAATGATGGTAAATGATGTATATTGGCAAGTGATGTGTTGGTTTTAAAGTACTTGAATCAAATATAGTTAGCCGGCTATAGGATTGGGTGCACCGTGAATAAAGTCGCCTTGGATGTTGAGGGGTTGTAATGGTACCGTAAACTCCATCCAAGTACACTAACGAGATGTCTGAGATCATAATGGTGGTTAAAATGCCATGTGAGGATCTTGTGTTGTGTGTCCCGTGTTCTCGTTAGTGATGTTATACAACTACCAATGAGTGATGTGGAGGGGTTGTAATTGTACCGTAGACTCTATCACGGGTGTTGAGGGGTTGTGATTGTACCGGTAAACTCCACCTTGAGTGTTTGGTAGTGTGTATGAAGCGTATGGGACAACGCTTGTAATCCGCGTATTCGATTGTGTTTTGAGTTGAAAAAGGTTATGGATTATCACTTGAAAGCCAATATGACATGTTGATGTATTGAAGCATGAGATGCTTGGTTTGTATGCATAGATGCATGATAAATGATGTTTTGAAATTAAAGGCCTTGGAAAGGTGTTTTTACAAAGTGCATTATTGTGTTGTTTCATTAGAGCATTTCTCACTAAGCATGTGTGCTTACGCTCTCTCTTTCTTGAACCAATAATGCAGAGAATTGAAGTGCCTTAAGGGCAGCAAGGAGGTCAAGGAATCTAAGTGAAAGTCTAAGCTCACGTATGGTGACTATTTTCACAACACTATTAGCTTTTGGTATTTGGCAATGGGAACCTAGATTGTGTTCTTAGGAGATGTTTTGGACTCCCTAAGTTTGGTTTAATGCCTATGATGTTTGGAACATGTAAATGGCCATTTGGTATTTGTTTTGGAGATTTGATGATTGCTTGCTTTCCAATATAGGATGCATGCCTTTAGACTTGTGGTTTTTCCTAATTGATGCCATGATTGAGCTTTGATGATGCAAATATGTTCCTTTAATGTTTGATGACTTGTTGGCATGATATGGAGGTCATATGAATGTGTTTGGTGGGTCGAAAGTGTGTAAAAACAGGCTTTTCTGCTGTTTCTGGGTAGGGTGTATCGAAACACCCTTGGCTGTTTCGAAACAGGTGCATGTTTTGGCCTGGGCGTTTCGAAACGGGCAGAGGTGTTTCGAAACACTTTGGCTACTGCCAAGCCATGTTTCTGAACGGTCAATTTTCGTTTCGAAACACTTGACCGTTGGGCACTGATTTGAATGGATTTGAGGTTTGCAAGCTTTATGTTTTAGTCCTGATTTTTGTATATGCAATTGATTGAGTTTGGGATGTCCGTTTGAGATGAAATTTGGAAGAGACGCATGAATTGTAACTAATTTCATAATGGTAAATTAAAAATTGGTAAAGTCCTCTTAATTTCCGGAATTTACAAATTGGTCCCTAAATTCGTATGTTGTGCAATTGAGTCCCTTATTGTTTTCCGATTGCTGTGATTTTTGAATATGCTTATCTCAAGAGTACACCTAGGGTTAATATGCATTTAGACAAGGTTAAAAAGAAAAAAAGGGTCGTTAATCAAGGTTGACTTTCGGGTTGACTTTGGTTTTCCTCGTGTAATCTTCGTAGTTCGGGTCAACCGTCTAGGCCGGGCTAAGGGGGTTACATTTGGTGGTATCAGAGCTGAGTTCTCGAGTAATTGGGAACGGTTATGTGGGTGATAAGTTTATGATTGCTTTGTATGCTTGTTGAGTGAAAGTATGATGTATGAATTGTGAGTATGTTGCAATTGTTGTGTATGCTGTGGTGAAGTATGTTAGAGGGACCCATTGCCATATCAAAGCTAATGAAATGATTTGTTTTTAATTAGAAATGAGCTTGAGTACTTGGATTGCTTACCTTGCAGAGCCTGACTATGTTATTGCATTTGTGATTGCATTGTTTAGTGAATGGGACCTCGTAGAGAGATGAGGATTAATACGCGAGCTATGGCTCAAAAAGAGAACGAAGAGAATGCTGAAAATGTAGTGGTTTTACCTCCTCCACCCGGTGGTGGTGGTGCTGGGGGTGAGGGTGTTGGTGCTGGTGCTGGGGTCGCTGGACCTGAAGCTGGGCAGGGGCAAGCTGCTCCTGACATGACAGTGCTGATTTAGGCTATCGCTGGAGCGTTTCAGGCGGCGGTAGCTGGAGCTCATGGAGCTGGGCATCAGGGAGATGCTAATGCTAGACTACCTCTGGAACGCTTGCGCAGTCTGGGAGAGACTGAGTTCAGGGGTTTGTCTGCTGAGGGTTCTGAGTCTTGGTTGGAAAGTACCAAGAGAATTTTGGGACAAATGAACTGCAATGAAGTGCAGAAGATGGGCTGTGTAATATCGTTGTTTCATGACGATGCGTATACCTGGTGGACAACCTCTATCTCCGGAATGGAGGATGCTGATGTAACTTGGACGTTCTTTCTGAATGCGTTCAAGAGGAGGTATCTAGGTGTGCGGTACCTGGATGAAAAGAAAAGGGAATTCATGTCTCTTACTCAAGGGAGCATGTCAATGGCTGAGTACGAGGTTCAGTTTGTCCGACTCAGTCAGTACGCACCTGAGGTTATCCCTAATGAGCGGGAGAGGTGTGAACGTTTCTGTTATGGTTTGGTGACGGAAGTGAAGACCTATATACTGGCTGCTGAGTACACTGACTTTGATGTGCTGGTTGGTAGGGCGAAGGATATTGAGCTGAATTTGAGTTTGTCTTCTAGAGGTGCTGGTCCTAGTGCGGGCAAGCAGGCTGCTGAGTATAGTTCCGGTGGCGGACGGAACAAGAGAGGACGTGATCGGAGGTATCAGTCTTCAGCTAGGCGTGGTGGTGGAGGGCAAGGTGCACCTATTCAGGGAGACAGGGCGAGAGCTGATCAGAACACATGTTGAGCATGTGGATCGCGTGGTCATCTGAGGCGTGATTGTCCTCGAGCAGCGAGGGAGGTACAAGCTCCTATTGTGGTGACCGGTAATTCGTGCTAGAACTGTGGTTCGGCGGATCATATGAGGAGGGAGTGTCCTCTGTTGGCCGGTGGTGGTCAGGAACGTGCTCTTGGAGTTGTTGCACCACAAAGAGGTCGTGGGCGCGGCCGTGGTAACTTCCAGCGCAGGGAGGATGGTTGAAGGAATGTGGCTCATGTGGTAACTGTTCAGCCTGAGGGTGGTGGCCAGGCCAGAGTGTATGCTCAGAGGGAGGGGAGGAATGACACGGATGTGATCGCAGGTACATTCACTTTGCAATCCTTGTCATTACTTTCCTTGATTGATTTTGGATCTACACACTCATACATATTGCGTGAACATGCTCAATTGTTTGGTTTGCCTGTTGAGTCTTTGGATGTTGGTATGCGTGTAACTAGTTCTTTTGGTGAGACTGTTGTGACACGAAAACTTTACAGAAGATGTCCCTTGGTTGTGCAAGACCATGTTTTCATGTTGATCTTATGGAATTGCCTTTCTATGGTTTTGATGTAATCCTTGGTATGGATTGGCTTGTTGAGCATCAAGCTGTAGTGGATTTTAAGAATAAGCGAGTTTCGTTGAAGCTTGCGGACGATTATGAGGTGGTGGTGGTTGGTGAGAATGTGAAGTTTCTTGCCAATGTGGTGTCTACTTTGGAAGCGGGCCGGATGCTGAGGCGAGGTTGTGAAGCCTACCTAGCCTTTGTGATGAATCCTAGCTCTAAGGAGTTACAAGTGCAAGATGTCAGGACTGTGTGAGAGTTTCCTGGTGTGTTTTCGAAGGAGTTGCCTGGATTGCCTCCTAATCGCGAAGTGGAGTTTGGGATTGAGTTGTATGAAAACACAACTCCAGTGTCCATTACTCCTCATCGAGTGGCACCTAAAGAGTGGAAAGAGCTGAAGACGCAACTTCAGGAGTTGCTTGATCGTGGTTTTATACGGCCGAGTGTGTCACCTTGGGGTGCACCGGTCTTGTTTGTGAAGAAAAAAGATGGCACTATGAGAATGTGCATCGATTACCGTCAGCTTAACAAGTTGACTATCAAGAATCGGTATCCATTGCCGAGAATTGATGATCTTTTTGATCAATTTCGGGGAGCGGCTGTGTTCTCTAAAATTGACTTAAGGTCAAGGTATTATCAGCTGAAGGTGAAGGATGTGGATGTGCCAAAGACAGCCTGCAGAACGAGGTATGGGCATTATGAGTTTCTTGTGATGCCGTTTGGTTTGACGAATGCTCCTGCAGCTTTCATGGACATGATGAATAGAGTGTTCCATGAATACTTGGATAAATTTGTTGTGGTGTTCATTGATGATATTGTCGTGTACTCTCGTACTGAGGAGGAGCATGAGGGGCATTTGAGGATTGTGTTGCAGGCTTTGTTAGAGAATCAGCTTTATGCCAAGCTGAGCAAGTGTGAGTTTTGGCTCAGAGAGGTTGTGTTCCTTGGCCATGTGGTTTCTGCTGAAGGAATACGAGTTGATCCCCAGAAGATTGAGGCAGTGATGAATTGGAAGCCTCCTAAGTCTGTTCATGAAGTCCGTAGTTTCCTTGGGTTGGCGGGATACTATCGGAGGTTCGTGGATGTGTTTTCAAAGATTGCTGCACCTTTGACGATGTTGTTGCAGAAGGATGTTAAGTATGAGTGGACAGAAGCGAGACAGCAGGCTTTTGAGAAGCTTAAGGCAGCTTTGACGCAAGCTCCTATCTTGGTTCAACCTGAATCAGGGAAAGAGTTTGTGGTGTACAGTGATGCGTCCTACGTTGGTTTGGGATGTGTGTTGATGCAAGAGGGTAAGGTGGTGGCTTATGAATCCGTCAGTTAAAGGTTCATGAGCGAAATTATCCTACGCATGACATTGAGTTAGCTGCGGTGGTTTTTGCTTTGAAAATTTGGAGACATTACATGTATGGTGAGAAGTGTACTGTGTACATGGACCACAAGAGTTTGAAGTATCTGATGTCTCAGAAAGAGTTAAATCTTAGGCAACGACGTTGGGTGGAGTTGCTTAAGGATTACGACTTGACGATCGAGTACCATCTGGGTAAAGCTAATGTTGTAGCGGATGCCTTGAGTAGGAAGGTAGCAGTGGAGTTGAGGGCTATGCTTGCCAGTTTGAGCATTTCGCGTGATGGTGGTCTTGTGGCTGAGTTGCAATTGAAACCATCCTTGGTTCAGTTGATTAAGGAAAAGCAGTTGTTGGATGATTCCTTGGTGCCACATGTTCAGGATATTGCAGAGGATAGGCCATCGGATTTCTGCTTTAATGATGATGGAGTTTTATGCTTTGGGAGTCGGATAGTAGTGCCCAATGATGTTGATTTGAGGCGTGCTATTCTGACTGAAGCTCATAGTAGTCCTTTTGCTATGCACCCTGGTAGTACTAAGATGTACCATGATCTTCGTGATGAGTACTATTGGGTGGGCTTAAAGAAAGATGTTGCTGAGTTTGTAAGCAAGTGCATGGTATGTCAGCGAGTTAAGGCTGAGCATCAGTTTCCTTCAGGGTTGTTGCAACCGTTGAGGATTCCTGAGTGGAAGTGGGAAAGGATTACCATGGACTTCGTGTCTGGTTTGCCTTTGTCGCCATCGAAGAAGAATTCAGTGTGGGTGATTGTTGATCGCCTGACGAAGTGTGTGCATTTCTTGCCTGTGCATACTACGTACACTTTGGATAAGCTTGTGGAGCTGTACATTGCTGAGATTGTGCGGTTGCATGGTGTGCCAAAGTCGATTGTGTCGGATAGAGATCCGAGGTTTACATCACGTTTCTGGCAGTGTTTGCATCAGGCTTTGGGTACACGGTTGAATTTCAGTACATCTTATCATCCGCAGTCGGATGGACAGTCTGAGCGTGTTATCCAGGTGTTTGAGGATATGTTGAGATGCTGTGTGATTGAGTTTCAGGGTTCTTGGGAGAAACATTTGCCTTTGGTGGAGTTTGCCTATAATAATAGTTATCAGGCAAGTATTCAAATGGCGCCTTATGAAGCTCTGTACGGGAGGAAGTGTCGGACTCCTCTTTGTTGGGCTGAAACAGGTTAGAAGTTGGTTTCGATGCCAACTTTGTTGAAAGGAACCACCGAGAAGGTAAAGCTCATTTGTGAGCTATTGAAGGCATCTTCTGATCGGCAAAAGTCTTACGCGGATTTGAAGCGTAAGGAGATTGAGTATGCGGTGGGTGACCGTGTGTTTTTGAAAGTTTCGCCTTGGAAAAAGGTGATGAGGTTTGGCCGAAAGGGTAAGTTGAGCCCTAGGTACATTGGACCATACAAGGTGATTGAGCGTGTGGGTCCTGTTGCGTACATGTTGAGGTTACCGCAAGAGTTAGAAAAGATTCATGATGTGTTTCATGTTTCTATGCTTCAGAAGTATAGATCGGATCCTTCGCATGTTATGCCTGTGGAGGAAGTGGAGTTGAATCCGGATTTGACCTATGATGAGGAACCGGTGGAGATTCTGGATTGGGACAGTAAAGTTCTTCGAGGCAAGACCATTGAGTTGGTAAAGGTGTTGTGGAAGCATCGTGGTGCTGAGGAAGCCACGTGGGAACGGAAGGATGACATGATGAAGCAGTTTCCGTACCTTTTTCCTCCAGGTAAATTTCGGGGACGAAATTTCTTAAGGGGGGAGAGTTGTAACACCCCAATTTTGGGCTTGGAAGTTTAGGGTCTGATTCGGACCGATTTAAATTTCGGTTCGAATATAAAAGGTGATTTTAGGGAAAGCCTAGTTCGGGATGCATTAAAAATATGGAAAAATATCTAAAAATCCTCTTTTATTATATATAAGAGAGTGGTGAAATCAATTTTACAAAATGTGGTTTGGAAATATGACATTTCAAGTTAGTGACTAAAATGTAATTTTTGAAAAGTCCTGACTGTTTTAAAAGGATTGAAACTTTGAATCTTTAAGGAGCTAATTTACCCAATGGAGGATTTCTCTAGATTTTTCTTAAATTTTAAAGACTCATTTAATGTTAATTAATAAAAAGAAAAGAGGGAAAAGTCACATTTTGGTTTCATAACTAACTTTTGCCAAAATTTTCTCATTTCATTTTCTCTCAAATTTCCCTCAGCCAAACACATTTCCACAACAACCTTTTCTTTGATTTTCACATCTAAAGTTGAGATTTCAATCCCTAAATTATTCCTAATTATTTCTACACCAAATCCTCATCATTTGCTTATTGAATTTTCAAGGATTTTGGCTCTAAACAAGGAGAAATCCACATTTAGAGGTATGAACGTCCTTCTCCTCTAAATACTCAGTTCTTTACTGAAATTCCCAAGTTCTCAATCCTTAAATTTAGTTTTATTTAAGGTTTTAATGTTGTGATCTTGATTTTGGCTTAAAATGCAAGATTTGGATTTAATTTTGAAGAAATTCGTAATAGATGATTGGGCTCTGTTTTGAGATGTCTTTTTGATGTATTTTGGATGTCTAAATGGTGTTTAAATTGAGGTTATATCAATGCAATCCCGAATAGGTTGATTTTCCTAAGTTTTTACTTGAGAAAATGGTGGTTTTTGGGGTGATTTTGATGTTCTGCTATAGCTGGAGGTATAAGGACGTGATTAGGCTTTTTTTGGATGTTAATTAATGTTTAAGAATGTTTAGAATTGATGGATCTTGGCTGGGTAATGTTGTGGAAGTTTTTGGATGTGTTCTCGGTTGCGTTTGGTAGCCGAAATGTGAGTTTTGGTGAGAGCAGCGAGTTTAGGTGTAATGGCTGAAGATTTAAATGCATAATGATGCATTAATCCTCTGCTTTGATGTCTTTAAAACATGGGAGAAAACTTCGGATCCTTGTGGTGTTGATCCGGGGGCTTGATCGGCGTTTCGACAATCTTGCAAAACGGAATTGGTGAGTGAAGTTTGGTTTTCAGCTTTGAAACCAATGTTTGAAGGTTATGGGAGCTTAGTTTATGTCTAAACAACTTAGCTAAGCTCAAGAGTAAGTTTTCGGAGAAACTCTCTTTTTGATGAACCATGAGATGGTTGGATGCAATGTGTTTAATTTGCATGTTTAAATTCTGTTTTGAAAGCATATTTTAGCATGTTTAATGCTGGTTTTGTAAGCCATGTGTTGAAGGATGCTCAGGGTCAGAGATCCTTGTTTTGGACATTGATAAATGAGGTTTGATGCATAGTGATGCATGATTATTTCGTGGCTTTGTTTGATGCTTAAAAACAGTGGATTGATGATGGTAAATGATGTATATTGGCAAGTGATGTGTTGGTGTTAAAGTACTTGAATCGGATATAGTTAGCCGGCTATAGGATTGGGTGCACCGTGAATAAAGTCGCCTTGGATGTTGAGGGGTTGTATAGGTACCGTAAACTCCATCCAAGTACACTAACGAGATGTCTAAGATCATAATGGTGGTTAAAATGCCATGTGAGGATCTTGTGTTGTGTGTCCTGTGTTCTCGTTAGTGATGTTATACAACTACCAATGAGTGATATGAAGGGGTTGTAATTGTACCGTAGACTCCATCACGGGTGTTGAGGGGTTGTGATTGTACCGGTAAACTCCACCTTGAGTGTTTGGTAGTGTGTATGAAGCGTATGGGACAACGCTTGTAATCCGCGTATTCGATTGTGTTTTGAGTTGAAAATGGTTATGGATTATCACTTGAAAGACAATATGACATGTTGATGTATTGAAGCATGAGATGCTTGGTTTGTATGCATAGATGCATGATAAATGATTTTTTTGAAATTAAAGGCCTTGGAAAGGTGTTTTTACAAAGTGCATTATTGTGTTGTTTCATTAGAGCATTTCTCACTAAGCATGTGTGCTTACGCTCTCTCTTTCTTGAACCAATAATGCAGAGAATTGAAGTGCCTTAAGGGCAGCAAGGAGGTCAAGGAATCCAAGTGAAAGTCTAAGCTCACGTATGGTGACTATTTTCACAACACTATTAGCTTTTGGTATTTGGCAATGGGAACCTAGATTGTGTTCTTAGGAGATGTTTTGGACTCCCTAAGTTTGGTTTAATGCCTATGATGTTTGGAACATGTAAATGGCCATTTGGTATTTGTTTTGGAGATTTGATGATTGCTTGCTTTCCAATATAGGATGCATGCCTTTAGACTTGTGGTTTTTCCTAATTGATGCCATGATTGAGCTTTGATGATGCAAATATGTTCCTTTAATGTTTGATGACTTGTTGGCATGATATGAAGGTCATATGAATGTGTTTGGTGGGTCGAAAGTGTGTAAAAACAGGCTTTTCTGCTGTTTCTAGGCAGGGTGTATCGAAACACCCTTGCCTGTTTCGAAACAAGTGCATGTTTTGGCCTGGGCGTTTCGAAACGGGCAGAGGTGTTTCGAAATACTTTGGCTACTGCCAAGCCATGTTTCTGAACGGTCAATTTCCGTTTCGAAACACTTGACCGTTGGGCACTGATTTGAATGGTTTTGAGGTTTGCAAGCTTTACGTTTTAGTCCTTATTTTTGTATATGCAATTGATTATGTTTGGGATGTCCGTTTGAGATGAAATTTGGCAGAGAAGCATGAATTGTAACTAATTTCATAATGGTAAATTAAAAATTGGTAAAGTCCTCTTAATTTCCAGAATTTACAAATTGGTCCCTAAATTCGTATGTTGTGCAATTGAGTCCCTTATTGTTTTTCGATTGCTGTGATTTTGTAATATGCTTATCTCAAGAGTACACCTAGGGTTAATATGCATTTAGACAAGGTTAAAAAGAAAAAAAGGGTCGTTAATCAAGGTTGACTTTCGGGTTGACTTTGGTTTTCCCCGTGTAATCTTCGTAGTTCAGGTCAACCGTCTAGGCCGGGCTAAGGAGGTTACAAAACACGTGTCCTACAGAATGCGAGTTTGGTCTATATATAGCCTCCTTTGCGATTAGAGGACTTTAATGGATATTTCACATATATTGTGATTTGTTGGTATATGTTATTGCATGATGAGTTTATGGTTTTGGTAGGATACCAGTTGTGGTGCGATCCGTGTACTGTGTGTTTGTTCAAGATGAGAGATATATCACAATATCCAGAAACATGTGGTCTTCTTAAAGCCCTTACCATTTGAGACGAAGATGAAAGTGGGTAAAAATTGCTCCCTTTGAGGGGCCTCAAAATCCTACACTTCCCATATCATCGAAGTACATTTAACTAGAGTCAAAGCTTCTATCATTGTAGGTTTTTTGAAGTTATGTTAAGACCCTCACATGTAACCAGAGTGAAATCCCATACCATGGTCGTATTACACAACTTGATGAACTGATATGCCCTCTTCATGGAAGCATGTTTAGGTGTACTGTAGCTCTAGTTGATGAACTGGAAGTAAGCAAATATCAAACTCAAATGATGGTATAGGTTTGAAGAAGAGAATCGAGTGTTTAGGGGTACAATTGTACAATTCAATTGTAACAAATTTACATGTTTATTTATGTAATATTTTACGTGTTTCAATGCATGTCTGTTATAAATATTATACTTTGAAAAAAGAAATGAACGACCAGTTTCTAAGAAACATGAAAGAACACCGGTTCATTTACACCCCTATAAATAAACCCTTCCTCTTCCTCAGAAACTCACACTTTCCTTTCATTGTAATTCGCTCAAAATTTCTCTTAGTCCATTTCATTCATTCCAGCGCTTCAATGGCTGCAAACATAGATGATTTCGCACCTATTGGGAGACAGTCGTACGATGCCGATGTCGAAACTAACGATGAACTTAAAGTTGGGATGATATTCACTGCTAAGAAAATCGCGGAGGATGCAATTGAAAACTAGAACATACACCGACCAGTTCTATCGACGCTGAAGAAAACGAGTGCAGAAAACTATATTGCAGAATGTGTCCAAAAGGACCACGACTGTAACTGGAGGATTCGTGTATCACGAATGAAGAGGCTGAACAACCTATGGCAGATAACATGATAAGACATACCTCATACATGCTAGTTGTTCCAATGTAATTCGATGATTAATACATTTTGTTAATTACATATTTTGTGATTGTTAATGGTTCGAAAATGTAATCGGTTAGATGCAGAAAATTTTATTAAAGAAACGTACCACAAGATTGTTAATTGACATAAATACACCAATATTAAATTACTAAGCCTAGTGAAAATCTAGGAAAAGGAATCATATTCATTGTCCTCGTAGTCGGTACTTATGTTATATGTTAAGTTTAGTTCCTCAATTATTTATTCCTTCTCCTTGCGTCTCCTATAATTTCGTGTAGAGACCGCGTTCTTGTCTTGACAATGAGGGACTATTGATGAATTTGAGCCTTCATCAAATTTTACACAGAGCTCGATGTTCGTACCCCCGGCACATTTGTATGCCTGAAACATCTTGTGCATATCTTTCTGATTGGATAGTGTTAGAATGTAGTGTTCTTTTGGGCAGGGTTCATTGACTCGCACTTTAACACGCAAGGTAAAAATTTTAGAGCTTGTAGACTCCCTAACTTGTGTTGAAATCAACTAAAAAATCATCTTTTGTGATTTTCTCATTGAAAGGAGTGTTTAAGTAGGTTCCACGAAAGAAAATAGTAGTAGAAAAACGCGCCATAATTTGTATATGTAGTTTGGCAGCGGAATGTATGTAGAAATTGTTTGATTGGTGTAAAATTTGGTGACTCATGTAGAACTTATATAGGGCAGAAATTGTTTGAGAAATCATCTATGTTATACGTATTTCTGATGCTCCTTGAATTATTTGTTCTGCCAAACTCGCGTTTCTCAGGACGCAAGCTTGCTTGCCATGTTAGGAATCCTGCAATAGGTGGCAGAACTCACGTTGGACCAAACACAAGTTCGCTTGTAACGCCTCGATTTTGGGCCTAGAGGTTTTAAAGGTGGTTTAGGGTCCGATGAACATAGACTATAGATATGGGTTGGTTTGGGGTTGGTTCAGGGAAAACTTGGTTTGGTATGTGATAAAATTGTGCGAAAAATTTCCAAAATCCTCTTTAAATATATAATGAGGAAAAGTGAAGCCAATTTCAGAAAATGATTTTTGAAAAGTTGACATTGCGGGTTGGTGACTAAAATGTAAAAAAAATGCAAGTTTCATTTTATTGGCTAAATTGAAGAGCGCCAAAACTTAGAATCCTTAGGTAGCTATTACACCAAGGTGTTATCAGCTATTCCCTTGATTTTGTGTCTTAAAATGATTTAATTAATAGATTTATTAAATATGAAGTGATAAAAAGGATTTCTCAAAGGCCAAACATTTTATAACGTAACTACTTTTCTTCTAAACTTTTCTCTCAACTTTCCCAGTTGCCAAACTACCTTTTCAGCACTAAAATCTATAGAGATTTATCTCATTTCATCTACTTTTGATTTCTAAATGATGCTCATGGATTTCTACAACAACTAGCTAAAGTTTTCTTGAAGGATCTCATCAAAATCATTGCAAATCAAGGGGAAAGCTTGTGTTAGAGGTGATATTTCTTTTCTCTCCTCTAATCAAGGTTCTTTATTGAAATTCACAAGTACTTGGCTCTCTAATTATGGTTTCTTAACAAGATATCATGTTTACTTTGATAAAAGTGATAGAATCAAGCTTAAATGGTGATTTTGATTATTTTCGTTTTGGATCTGATTTGGATGAGTTATGATTAATTTTAATCATGTTTTTGATGTTAAATAATGTTAAAAAGAAAGGTTTAATCATATTAATCCCAAATCAAGTTGGATCTCTAGATGTTAGGTTTGTTAGATTTTGGGTTTTTGTGGTGTTTGTGTGAAATCTGAGTTGCTAGAGGTATAAGGATGTTATTAGGTTGTTTCTAGATGTTGATTGATGATTAAACTTGAATCTAAATGTTAGATTATGGCTGGTCTGAGTTTAGAGAGCAATCAAAGGTGTTTTCGGTTGTTTTAGTTGGGTGTTTTAGTGTTTTTGGGGAGAATTCATCGGAAGCAATAAGTGAAGTTCCGGGGGCTTCAAACGCTTTATTTCGCGTTAGCGAATCTTGGTTTCGTGAGTTGGTGAGTGAGAATGTGTTTTCCAGCTTTGAAACACTTTAAAGGTGGGTTTGGGGACTTAGTGTAACTTTGAAACTCTTTACTAAGTTCGGAAGTAAGTAAAAGGATTTTCTCCCTCGGATTGTGCTATTACAATTTGTTGATGCACTTGATTTTAAATGCATGTTACCTACTGTTTAAAGCATGATTTAAAGTAAGAAATTTACTGTTTTTGATGTTATGTTGATGAAGGATGCACATGGTTAGTGATCATTTTGAGTATATGCTTATACTTTTATCTTGAAGGATGATTTGATGCTTGGAAATGTGGTTTATTGGTAATGCTTTGAAAATAGTGAGGTTTATGCTAAATGTGAATTTTATTGGAAAGTGATGTTGCGAAATGGTTTATAAATGAAATCGGATATAGTTAGCCAGCTTTAGGATTGAGTGCATTATAAACAAGTCGCCTTGGATGTTGAGGGGTTTATACAGTGCACCGAATACTCCATCTAAGTTCCCTAACGATTGCGGAAAGTGTATGGTGTCCCATCTCTCGTTAGTTGGGTTATACATCTACCAATGAGTGGTGTTGAGTGGTTTATATGGTGTACCGAATACTCCACCACAGGTGTCACAACGGTGGAGGGTAGCTCCTCCGTGTGAACCTTGAGATGACGGTGAGAATTTATGAAGTGTTGGGACAACACTTGTGAATCCGTGTATCCGATGTTGTTTTGAGAAATGAGTTTGTTAATGATCACTTGTGAGCCAATATAATTGATGATGTATTATGGAATGGTTATGATGCATAATGTGTAAAATGCATGTTTTACTCTTTAAGCTTTGCATATGTTAGTTATACATGGGAAGGCTTAAATCGAGTGTTGAAAAAGAGGTTTTTATTGTTGAAATCATAATACATGTTGTTGAGGTTTATATGTTGATTTTTGATTGAGGTAAGTGCATGGATTTGAAGGCTTGATGGTTTTCAAATGATGGTTTAAGTTAATTGATATGAGATTTCAATGTGAGTTTGGTAAATGGTTTTAAAGCATTGATGGTGTTTTGTTTTTTTAGCACTCCTCACTAAGCCTTGTGTGCTTACGCTCTATTTTTGTCCATCAACGTAGAGAATTAAGGTTTCGGAGGTAGCTTGGAGCAAGGGATCGCAAAAGACTTCTTTTGAAATGTATGTTTCGATTTAGACTATACGTAATAAGGGCAATGGGGGATCCATTTTCTTTTTGGGAGATTTGTGTAAACTCCCTATTTGAGCAAGTGTTCATTCCTGTTTAAGACTTGTAAATGGCCTTTGGTTAATGGTTTCTATCTTGTTATGCATTTTGGTATCTTGCTTTGCTTGTTTGCTAGGTTACATGCCTATAGTTTACCTTTGATGCAAATTGCCATGAAATGATGTTGAACATTCCATGAACAATTGAGGTTTGATGTTTGGATATGTCATATATATGTTGAAATCATGCTTGAGTGATTATGGGTGCATTAAAGTATGAAAAAATAAGCAAAATATGACATTACAGGTCCTAGGGTATCGGTATTGTAGTAAGTGTATCGATATAGACAAAGAAAAATTGAAGGGGCATATCGATATGCGGGGGCGTATCGATACAATTTTATGCTACTAGTTTTTGGTGTATTGGTACGGTTCGAGGGGGTATCGATACGGGCTTTTAATTCTTGAATCTTAGAGATGCATTGTCGTGGGCGTATCGATACGAGCTGTAAGGGTATCGATACGACCAACTGGTAAGTTAGTTAAAATTATCTTAGAATGTTCTATTTCTTTAGGTTTTGGTCCATGAATGTTGTGAATGCAATTAAATGAGTTTGGATGTTTATCAGAGCTGATTTTTGGCAGAGATGCATGTAATAAGACTAATTAAAAGTTGGTAACATAAAATTGACAAAAGCCCCTTTAATTTGATAAAATTACAAAACGGTCCCTAAATTGTAATGGAATGCAATTGAGTCCTAAATCGATGTTTGATCAAGTTGTTTATTGTTCTGCTTTGATGCTAGTCACTTAGGATCTTAATGAGCATCTAAACAAGATAAAATGATAAAAATTAGGGTTTTTTATTGAGGTAAACCTCTCGGTTACTTCAATATTGCTCGTGTGATCTTCTTGGTGTGGTCTATCATCTAGACCAGGTTGAGGGGGTTACATTTGGTGGTACCAGAGCCATGTTTCGAAAGAATGAGATGATGGTAAGTACTTGGTAAGTTGATGCGATGTAATTCTAAGTGAATGACGATGTTTTTTTTACACGGTGATTGTTATAAACCTGTAATTGATGAACTAATTATATTCATTCCAAGCATGATGATTGTGATATATTTGTAAGTTGTTGTATACATGATGATGATGTGGGCTGAATCTGATTGATTGATATTTACGATATTTGTGATACATATGTTGTATGTCTTATACTGTGTTTGGGGGAAATTGGGGTACCCATTGCCTTATTACTATAGTTAAAGTGTTTTAAATTGAGTTGGAAGTATTGGATCCTTGCTTGAAGCTGGTATGATTTCTTCTTTTGTTTTATTATCATGCCTTAATTATAATAGCACAATGGGACCGATGAGAGAGTTACATTCGGGTACGATTGCTGCAGCTGGAGAGCAGGGAAATCAGGAGAACGAGGTTCTTCTTGATGGAAATTTACCTCCTTCATCACCACCACTTGGGGGTGATGAGTAAGGACAATGTGGGAAAGCTGGGCCTATATTGGGTGATTTGACACCTTTGGTTCAGGCGATCACTGGAGCATTCCAGGCTGCTGTTTCTGGAGTGCAAGTGCAAGCACATGTTCCTGGGTAATTAGGATTGCTGTTAGAACGATTGCGAAGTTTGGGAGGCGTTGAGTATCGTGGTTTGTCTCCTGAGGCAACCGAGGCTTTGATTGCCAGTACGATCTGAATTTTGGATCAAATGGGGTGCAATGATGCACGTAAGCTGGGATTTTCTGTTTCGTTGCTATAAGGTGATGCTTACAGTTGGTGGACGATTGTAACTGCGGCTATGGAGCCTAATGAGGTGAATTGCGAGTTTTTTTTCCAGTCCGCCTTAAAAAAGAAGTACCTAGGATTTAGATACTTGGATGAAAAGAAGCGCAAGTTTATGTACTTGGTTTAGGGTAGCATGACAATGGTTGAGTATGAGGTTCCGTTTGTCTGTTTGAGTCAGTATGCTCTTGAGTTGGTGCCAAGTGATAGGCACCGGTGTGATCGCTTCCGTTATGGCCTGGTTCAGGAAGTGAAGACTTTTATGTTGGCCTCTGATTACACAGATTTTGATGTGTTGGTGACGTGAGCTAAAAATATCGCGAAGAGTTTGGGCTTGTCCTCTTGTGTGGGAGGCTCTAGCTCGGGTAAAAGAGATGCAGATTCTGGTCCTAGTGGTGGACAATATAATAGGCATCATGATCTTAGGTATCAGCGTGAGCCGAGGTGAGGTAATGTTGGGCGTGGTGCGCCAGTTCAAGGTAACAATGTGAGGTTTGAGCAAAATGCCTATTGAGTTGACGTATCGCGCGAGCATTTGAGGCAGGACTGTCCTCGTTTGGTTCGTGAGGGACAAGATCTTGCGGCTATGGTAGCTAACTCTTGTTTGAGTTGTGGATCGGTGGATCATTTGAGGCGTGATTGTCCATTGTTGGCTGGAGGTGGTCAGGGTAGAGCACCTGTTGTTGCACCTCAACGAGGTCGTGGCACTGTCGTGGTAACTTTTAGCGTAGGGAGGATGGTTAGAGAGCTTGTAGCTCATGTAGTAGCTGTTCAACCTGAGGGTGGTGGTCCTGTGAGGGTTTACGCACATTGCGAGGGATGTAATGACACTGATTTGATTGCAGGTTCTTTCACTTTGCAATCCTTGTCATTGTTATATTTGATTGATTCTGGCTCTACACATTCATATATTTTGAGTGAGCATCCACATTCGCTTGATATCCCTATTGATACGTTAGATGTGGGAATGCAAGAAACTAGTTCTTTTGGTGAAACTGTTGTTACGAGAAGGTTGTATAGGAGATGTCCTTTATCTATTCAAGGGCATGTGTTTACAATTGATTTAATGGAGTTACCTTTATATGGTTTTGATGTAATTCTTGGGATGGATTGGTTGACCGAACATAGGGCTATTATTGATTTTGATGGTAAGCGAGTTACCTTGAAACTTATTGATGATTACGAAGTGGTAGTCGTAGGCGAGAATGTGAAATTCTTGTCTAATGCAATTTCAGCTCTAGAAGCGAGTCGTTTGATGAAGGTGGGTTGTGAGGCTTTCTTAGCTTATGTGATGAATCCAGGATCGAAAAAAGTGCGTGTACAAGACATACGAACGATATGTGAGTTTCCAGGTGTATTTCCTTAAGAGTTTCCTGGTTTGCCACCGAACATAGAAGTTAAGTTTGACATTGAGTTGTATGAAAATTGTAACCCCCTTAGCCCGGCCTAGGCGCCCGACCCGAACTAAGAAGATTACACGGGGAAAACCGAAGCAAACTCGTTAAATCCAACCTCGATTAATGTCCTTTTTTTTCTTTTTATCTTCTCTAGATGCATATTATTAACCTATAAGTTCAGCAAAGCAATTAGGTGAAAACGACACAGAGATCGGAGTTTAATTAAGGGTTCAATTGTATACATTTGACTTTGAGGGACTAAACTGCAAATTCCATAAAATACAGTAGCTAAAGAAGAGTTGAGCGTATCGAAACGCTTCCTCGCATATCGGTACGACCTTCAAACTTGGCCTAGGCGTATCGATACGCGTGCAATCCGTTTTGATTCCCCTGTACAGAATGCCTCATTTTGCCTTAGCGTATCGATACGCTCTCCCGTGTATCGATACGCGTACCAGGTTTGCTCATTTTAACAACATTTAAACATACTAAATCACATTCAAACCATCTCAAATCATGCATACATGATATACTCCATCTAATACACTTATAGACACTATCAAACAGTAAAACACATTCATCAATCACAACAACCCATGATGACTATTGAACTATCCAAGCATGCTTAAGATACCAAACTATGGAAATGGTAAAACACCACAAACAAACCATAGAACCATATAGAGGCCAAATACAAGTCCACAATCAGAAATTAAACATGCTTGAAACAACAAACATCTCCAACCAAAAATCAGAAAGTAGAAGTCACACGCATTGCCACTTATTACACTAAGGTTGAACCACATACATCTCTTAAACCAAGCCTTGGAATCCTCTTGCTTTTGGGCTGGCTTGAATTATTCAATTCTCTACATTGATGAAACAAATGAGCGTAAGCATATAGCTTAGTGTGGATCGCTAAACCACATTCATCAATGCATTTAACATAACTTGCAAAACCACCACTTTTATCACATGCTTTCTTATAAATCATGTCTTCACAAGACAACAATGCATTTAATAAACATATGCTCATATGCATCACTTAAAAACAGCAATTAAACCATTGCTCATGCTTTACCAAGCATCTCATGCATTCTTGCATCATTTACAAGCATCTCATGCTTCACATCATTCATTTACATTATATTGGCTCACAAGTGATAATCCATAAACCATTTCAACACAAGACACAATCGGATACACGGATTACAAGCGTTGTCCCTCACGCTTCATATATACTACCGCACTACACAGGGTGGAGATTAATGGCACAATCACAACCCCTCAACACCCATGATGGAGTTTAATGGCATAATCACAACCCCTCAACATCACTCATCGGTAGTTGTATAATTCTACTAATGAGAGTATGGGACAAATACACAAGACTCACACACGGGACTAACCATTCACCGTTGTGATCTTAACCTCAATCGTTAGGGTACTTGGATGGAGATTATGGCACAATCACAACCCATCGACATCCAAGGGGACTTTATTCACGGTGCACCCAATCCTATAGCCGGCTAACTATATCCGATTAAAGTAACCAAAAACCATTTTCATCACTTGCCAATATAATCATTTAACCACATTAATCCATTGTTTTACAAGCATAACCACAATGCCAATTCCACAAGCATCACATGCTTAATATCATATGCATTCAACACATTCAAACCAAGGATCATGTTGCGTTCGTGCAGTGACTATAGATGATACGCAAATGCTTAATATCAAATGTTGCGTTCGGGCCAGGTTGTGTGCAATGTTTTTTTGCAGCGGGCCTTTTTAGAATGCCTTTTTTATTCCCCTCCTTATCCTATGTCGCTCCATCTCCCAAGTTAAGACAAATTGTGTTCCCTACAAACTCTGATCTCCTTTATCAACCAATAACATAAACCGCTTTTTGATGTACCACCTACACGACTGATCAACACTACAGATGACATGTACTATGATACGGTATTTGCAGAATAATAAATAAAAAGAAACGACAAACAAAAGCTAAGAACAAAGCTAAAAACACACAAAACAAACTAACTATTGTTTATTAAAAATTCTAAAGCAAAAAGAAAAAGTTAGGATTTCTTTGAGTGATTTTCAGCATCTGTGTTCCCTTCCCTGGTCAGGTTCTTAAATTCTTTCTCTTGAACTTGTCCAACAAAGGCTTTCTTCTGAATGCTGATGCTACATCAAAGTTCTTGTAACTCATCCCATGTTATAGTATTGCAATTCCTATCTTCCATTAACCTCTCATGAAGGGTGTTATGTATATTGAAGGTAACTGTTTCTTCACCCACTCTCAGTGTGACTTCACCCTTTTCACAGTCGATCAAGGTTCGCCCTATAGCTAAAAATGGTCTTCCTAGAATAATTGGGGCATCGATGACTTCTTCACAATCCAAGATCAAGAAATCAGCCGGGAAAGCAAAATGAATAACTTTTACTATGACATTCTCAATTGTTCCTTTTGGTTGGACTTCAGAGTGATCAGCGAGCTGTAGCACAACCCCAGTAGTCTTGACATCCCTTAACCCTAGTTTCTGAAATATGGATTTAGGCATCAGATTCACACTCGATTTCAAATCACATAGTGCTCTTACAACAAACTTATCTATGATAGAGCAAGGGATAATAAAGCTGCATGGGTCTTTTCTTTTTGGTGGGCGTTTTCTCCAAATGTAGTAGCAGTCTTTTGCTATAGCGGCCATCTCGTACTTTCCACCTTTCTCTTCTTTGTAACGCTATTCCTTCCAAATTGAAGATCTTCTTGCTTTTTGAGTTTTTGAGAGAATTGTGGAGGTGGTTTGGCCGTATTTGCTGTAGTAAGCTAGGTTGGACTTCACTCTTTTTTCCACCCTCAAACTTATCACCTTGGTTAATATCCGTGCTACTTCGTAGTGTGAGTGCACTGCACAGCTCCTTGCCATGGTGCTTAGTGGTTTCAGTGTCACTGGGCAGAGTTCCTTGTGATAGAACGTACAAGGCTTGAGCAATCTGACCCACTTGAGTTTCTAAAGCTCGTAAGGATGTACTATGACTTTGTAGAAGGGCTCCCTGATTTTTAATGTGTGCTGCCTGATCCTGTAGCAAAACTTTCATGGTCCCTATGAAGTCTTTTGTCATAGCCATGAACTCCTTAAAAGTAGACTGAAATGATTTGCTTGATGAAGGTGCTGCTCCCTTCTGGTTTTGCCATGTCATATTCTGGCTGAAGTGGTGTGTCTCTTGTAGATTTTGCTGTGGCATTTAATTGGCCGAATTGTTGCCGCGGTTGTGGTTTCCCACATAGTTGGCATATTCTAGATTGTCAGGGCAATCGTTGAGGTGGTGAATGCCATTGCATCTTAGGCATGAGCTTGCTGCCTTGACTTTCTTCACTTCTTTGGAACGCTAGAGATTCTTTAGCAAATCTGTGATGTTGGCCAATTGATTCAGTATTGAGTTGTCAACTTCACTCTCCTTGGCAGCTTGAGTTCTCCTCTCCATTCCAAGCCTTGTTTTTCGGAACTGATAATCGTTGTTGGCTGCCTTGTCAAGGATATTAAATGCTTCTTCTGGTGACTTGTCCAACAGTGTCCCATTTCCTGCAGCATCTATCAACATCCTTGTGGGTGCATTGATACCATTATAGAACACAACCACCTGGGTCCACTCATGATACCCATGGTGAGAGCATTTCCTCAACAATCCCTTAAATCAGTCCCAACATTCATACATAGATTCGTCATCAGACTGACGAAAATATATGATATCATTCTGCAACTGGGTGTTCATCACTGGCGGACTATGCAATAGCAAAAAGTTCTTGCATAAATCGGTCCAACTTTGAATTGATTCGGCTGACACTCCATTTAGCCATGCTCTAGCACAATCTCTTAACGAATACGGAAATGGCTTTAATTTTAACACATCTTCGTGCACCCCTTGTTGCTTGAAAGAATCAAAAATACCAAAGAAAGCACGGATATGTTGTCTTGCATCTTCATGAGGCAAGCCACCATACTATCCAATTTTGCTTAACATTTTGAACATGATGGGTTTAAGTTCGAAATGGGTTGCCTAAATTTTTGGAGCTACTATTCCTGGATGAAGATCATCCAAACTAGGAGTTAGATGATCCATGATGGTTAGTGGTCGAGCTGCTACTCCCTGACCATTTGCTATAGCATCTGCATTAACATGTGCTGGTTCCATGACTCTAGCTCCTCCTGGTCATAAACCGGAAGAATACCTGAAAAGAAAAGTAAAACAACAAACATGTGAATATTTACAACGTGGAAATAGAAAGTAAAATGAAAAAAAACTATGAACAACCAATTGCCAATCCCCGGCAACGACGCCAAAAACTTGTTGCTTTCGTGTATTGACTATAAATGATACACAAATGGTGCAAGTATACACGTCGAATGAGTAATAAAGTGACGAGTGAGTATCGTCTCCATAGGGATTGGAGGTGAACACAATTTTCGTATCCAAATTGCTATAGTAACCAAATTGTATTATGAGTATGCTGATGTAGAATGAAGGATGAGAAAAATGCTGAAGCAAAACAAGCAACAACGAAGGGATAATCAACTAACAGATAGGTCCTTTCTCGGATATGAAGCTCTCTATGGAATGGCTGGCTAGCTCCTGAAGGATAATCCTCTAAAACCTCTTAACACTGCTAACGCATTCTAGTTCTCTCACTATGCTCGACGGGATTTACTTAGGTTGCTTCTAAACTATCTCTAGCAAGAAGGATGTAAAACTAAAATGCTACAGCAATACCTATCGGCTTAACTCCAACATTTTACTCTCTTAATCTCTATCCCTCTTAGCCGTTTAAACCTATCACTTTTCTCTAAGGTAGGTTGGATTCCTTCCCCTTGGTGGTTACTCCATTGTTTATGAAGATCTAAGGCTAGCTCTTTTGATCACTCCCCCTAGCTAATGCTAAAGCAATGACCCTCTCTCGAAGGTTGTCACACACTACTCTAACTATTACTATTGGCTAAGGCTTACTCTCTTAATCACTACCGCCATCTGCACCTAGGGAACTACCATCTTTCGAAGGCATTATAAAGAATGACCTATCTCTCGAGGCACTAACATCCCTAATCTCTTACAACCCTGGGTTGTTCCTAAAGAAAGGAAAACTCTCGAAGGCGCTTAAGGTAGGGCCTATATCTCAAAGCACTAACAACTCTAAGCTCTTACAACTTCAAGGAAATTAAGCATATCATAAACAAAGCAAAGCTCAAGAGAGAACAATAAACATCAACATGAGATTAAGAAAATAAAAAGAGTATCATCCAGAAAAACCCAAGCCATCTAAGACAGTTCATGGCTGGGCAATATTCAAACGTATCATTCTCATACAACCCTCCAGATAAATAAATGCTATAGCAAAAAAGAAAGATAAACTCCTAGTTGGCCGGTGGACTACCATGACCGCCTTAGGCTCACCGCCTCGGAAGAGGACGATGAGGCCACGCCTCGAGCTTCCCGATAAAGGACACCAAGTCTGGTCAACGATGAGGTGCTACTCCCCACTATTGTGCTTCCATTCGCACACTTTTCTCTTGTCCGCCTTCTCCTCCTTTTGCCTCGAAGTGATGAAGCCTTTATATAGTGGGAGGGTGGTCTTCTAGGGTTTTGGTGCCTTGGTATCTCGTTGGGGATCCCAAAGAATATGCTCCGACAAGCTCTGTCCACCAGGGGACAAAAAGGGCGATCTGCAGATGGAGTGCGGCTGCTGCATAAAGCTGTCTGACAGTGTCAGACGTCCTTTCCTGCACTTCACGTGCTTGTACTTTCGTGCGCAAACGAGCCTTCTTTCTCCTTCTTTGCTATAGCATTTTGTTCCTTGCTTCTTCTCTCGCATTCTATTCTGTCATCCTGCACACAAACAACCAAAAACTACCTTTCATGCAACATCAACTCCACACGAGCAATAAATTAAAGAACACCCATAATATAATAAAAATGCAGCCTACATGCAATGTAATGCACCTAAAAACAAGCAATTGTTATAGTAAAGAGGCATAAATATAGAGGTAATAGCATAGCTATCAGATCACTTACCTAGTGCATCCTTAACATAATGGCATTAAAATCCAACATTAAACCATGCTTAAACATGCTTAAAATCAATAACCAAATCCACACTCAATTCAAGTGCAATTACATCAAACATATCACATTTCCATAAGAGGGATTTCCGAGTCACTTACTCTTGAGCTTAGTTAAGTGTATCAAGCTTACACTAAGCTCCCAAGACCACGCTGAAAGCGTTACAAAGCAAGAAATTGCATTTCCACTCATCGATACGCGAAGCCTTGCTCACCGACACGAAATTACCCTTCCGGAGCCTCCAACGACACCTCTTTTGCTTTTGGATCAAGATACCCTGTTTTCACATCATCAAAATAGAGATCTAAATGCATTAAAATGCATTCTAACTCCAGCAACAATTCACAAACTCGTTGCTCACCCAAACTACACCAAAATACCCATCCAAAACAACCGAAAACTCAATCGATTGCTTCTTAAACCAAGTCCAGCCAACATATATCACTTTCAAAGCATTATAAACATCAATACACATCTAACAAACATCCTAACCCATCCTTATACCTCCAGCAAGCAAGATTCCACCATTTCACCTCAAAAACCCACTTAAAACAACCAAGAAACTCAAGGATCTTAAGGATTTCGGGATCTATGTTATCAACACATCATTTTAACATATTAATCAACTTTAAACTCAACAAAAAATAGAGCGTAACTCAACAAGTTCGAAAATCAAGATTTCAATCATGTTTTTACAAGATTTTGATCTCCAATCAAAATTATAATGAAAACTCAACAAAAAATAGTATTTAGAAGTCAAATATCTTGGGAATTTCAATAAAGAACTTAGATTAGAGCTTGAGAACAGGATTTACCTCCAATTCTTGCTTCTCTCAATGAATGACAAGTTTTCCTTAGCTAACTCTTGAAGAATTAGAAAAGATCTCTTGAAAATGGTTTAGAAAACGTTGAGAGAGTTTTTGGACGAAAGAATTCTGAGAAAAGATGAGAGAATTAGTGTTTGTCTGAAAATGAGAAAGAGTTGGTAGTTACATAATTAAAAAATCTCACTTTTACTAACTATATTAATTAATTATTATAAATCTATTTAAATCCATTTAATTAAAAGCCTTTTAAAACACATGTCATATTGAGAAAAGGTTAAATTGACTTAAAGCCCCCTAAAGATTCTAAGATTTCGACTTCCACATTAAAAATCACATTTTTCTCAGTTTTGAAACTTTCCAATATGGTCACTACTCAAAATGTCTCATTTTCGAAATCCATTTTGTAAAATTGACTTGACCAACTTCTTAAATGTATTTTTAGAGGACTTTAGCAATTTTTATCACAATTTTATCCTATCTCGATCCTTGATTTCCTTAAATCACCTTACGCGATTCGAATTGTTCTCGACCGGTCCGATCCGATGTCTAAAACATCTATGCCCAAAACTAGGACGTTACAACTCTCCCCTACTTAGGAAATTTCGTCCTCAAAATTCTTACCCGATGGAAAGAGATGCGGAAACTGCCTCAGCATGTCCGCCTTGCTTTCCCACGTGGCCTCCTCAACTCCTCAGTGTCGCCACAACACCTTCACAAGTTCTATCGTCTTGCCACGAAGAACCTTGCTACTCACGTCCAGAACCTTCACTGGTTCCTCATCATACGACAGATCCGAATTCAACTCTATCTCCTCAACAGGCATCACATGCGAAGGATCCGATATGTACTTACGTAACATGGAGACATGAAACACATCATGTATCTTCTCGAACTCTGCATGCAATCTCAACTGATATGCCACAGGACCAATACGCTCCACAATCTCGTAAGGTCCAATGAACCCTGGGCTAAGTTTACCCTTACGCCCAAATCTCATCACCTTCTTCCAAGGCGATACTTTCAAGAACACACGTTCGTCAACCACGAACTCAATTTCCTTACGCTTGAAGTACGCGTAAGACTTTTGCCTATCCAATGCTGCCTTTAAACGCTCACAAATGAGCTTCACCTTCTCGGTGGTTTCCTTAAGCATAGCTGGCATCGAAATCAACTTTTGCCCAACTTCTGCCCAACAGAGAGGGGTTCTACATCTTCTCCCATACAAAGCCTCGTATGGAGCCATTTGAATACTTGCCTGGTAATTGTTATTATACGCAAACTCAACCAACGACAAGTGCTTCACCCAAGAACCCTGAAAATCTATCACACATCATCTCAACATGTCCTCAAGCACTTGGATTCTGACTGTCCATCCATCTGAGGATGATAAGAAGTACTAAAATTCAACCGTGTACCCAAAGCTTGATGCAAACATTCCCAAAATCGTATTGTAAACCTTGGATCTCTATCCGACACAATGGACTTTGGCACACCGTGCAACCGCACAACCTCAGATATGTATAGCTCAGCCAACTTATCCAAAGTATATGTAGTATGCACAGACAGAAAATGTGCACATTTGGTAAGCCGATCAACAATCACCCAAACTGAATTCTTCTTTGTCGGTGACAAAGAGGCAAACCAGACACAAAATCCATGGTGATTCTCTCCCACTTCCATTATGGGATTCTCAAAGGCTGCAACAACCCAAAAAGAACCTGATGTTCAGCCTTCATTCGCTGACACACCATGCACTTACTAACAAACTCAGCCACATCCTTTTTCAACCCTACCCAGTAGTACTCATCTTTCAGGTCACGATACGTCTTTGTACTACCAGGATGCATAGCAAAAGGACTACTATGAGCTTCAGTCAGAATAGTGTGCCTTAACTCAGCATTATATGGCACCACTATTCGACTCCCAAAGCACATAATACCATCATCACTAAAGCTAAAATCCGAAGATCTACTCTCCATAATGTCCTGAACATGCGTAACAAGAGAATCATCAAGCAACTGCTTATCTTTGATCAACTATATCAGGGATGGCTTCACTTGCAATTCCGTAATAGGACCACCATCACGCGATATGCTCAAACAAGCAAACATCACTCTCAACTCCACAGCTACTTTCCTGCTCAAAGCATCGGATACAACATTAGCCTTACCCGGGTGATATTCAATCGTCAAGTCATAATCTTTAAACAACTCCACCTAACGACGCGGCCTAAGATTCAACTCCTTTTGAGACATGAGATACCTTATGATCTTTTGGTCTGTAAACACAACACACTTCTCACCGTACAAGTAATGTCTATAAATTTTCAAGGCAAACACCATAGCCGCAAGCTCAAGATCATGAGTAGGGTAGTTGTGCTCATGCACCTTCAACTGCCTAGATGCATAGGCCACTACCTTACCCTCCTGCAACAACACGCAGCCCAAACCAATAATGGACGCATCACTATAGACCACAAACTCCTTACTAGAGTCAGGTTGAATCAGAACAGGAGCTTGCGTCAAAGCTTCTTTCAGTTTCTCAAAAGCTTGTTGTCTCGCATCCGTCCACTCAAAGCGAACAATCTTTTGCAACAACTTGGTCAAAGGCGCTACTATCTTCGAGAAACCCTCGACAAACCTACGGTAGTACCCATCCAATCCAAGAAAACTCCACACTTCCGTCACTGACTTAGGCACTATCCAACTCATCACAGCTTCTACCTTGTGCGGATCAACGCGAATACCCTCCGCCGACACAACATGCCCAAGGAAGACCACCTCTCTAAGCCAAAACTCACACTTACTCAATTTGGCATACAACTGATTCTCCAACAAAGCTTGTAAAACAATTCTCAAGTGCCTATCATGATCCTCCTCGGTACGCAAATACACAAGGATATCATCGATGAACACCACCACAAATTGATCCAAGAATTCATGGAATACATGATTCATCATGTCCATGAAAGCAGATGGTGCGTTGGTCAAACCAAACAGCATCACCGAGAGTTCATAATATCCATACCTCGTGCGAAGAGATGTCTTAGGTACGTTCATATCCTTCACCTTCAGCTGATAATACCCTGATCTCAAGTCTATCTTAGAAAACACTAAGGCTCCCCGAAACTGATCAAAGAGATCATCAATTCTAGGCAAGGGATACTTGTTCTTGATCGTCAACTTGTTCAGTTGCCGATAATCTATGCACATCCGCATTGTCCCATTCTTTTTCTTTACATACAAGACCGGTGCACCCGAAGGTGACACACTCGGCCGGATGAAACCTCGGTCCAACAACTCCTGCAATTGCGTTTTCAACTCTTTTAACTCTTTGGGTGCCATTCGATAGGGAGCAATGGACACCAGAGTTGTATTCTCGTACAACTCTATACCAAACTCAATTTCCCTATTTGGTGGCAATCCAGGCAATTCTTCCGGAAAGACACCCGGAAAATCGCGAACAGTTCGGATGTCCTGCACACGTACATCCTTGGTGCCATGATTCATCACATAGGCAAGGTAAGCCTCATAACCCAAACTCATCATACGGTTTGCTTCCAAAGCCGAAATCACATTCGACAAGAATTTCACATTCTCGCCTACCACCACTACTTCATAATCATCGGCCAACTTTAAGGTGACTCGCTTGACCTCAAAGCCAACCACCACCCTATGCTCAGACAACCAATCCATGCCAAGGATTACATCAAATTCATAGAAAGGTAACTCCATCAGATCCACAAGAAAAACTTGACTTTGCATAGACAAAGGGCATCTCCTATACAACTTCCTAGTGACTATAGTCTCACCAAAAGAACTAGTCACCTGCATTCCTACTTCAAGCAACTCAACAGGTATATCAAGAAAATGCACATGCTCACTCAAGATATAAGAATGCGTGGATCCAGAATCAATTAAAGCCAACAAAGATAAAGACTGGAGGGAAAAGGTACATGCGATAACATCGGTATCATTGCGCTCCTCGCGCTGAGCATAAACCCTCGCTGGTCCACCTCCCTCGGGTCGAACAGCTACAACATGAGCAATACGTCACTGCCCTTCATCTCTCCTCTAAAAGTTCCCACGACTGCGCCCACAGCTCGTTGAGGTGCAGCAACCATAGGAGCACGTCCCTGGCCACCACCAGTCAACAAAGGACACTCCATCCTCATGTGATCCGCCGAACCACAATTCCAACAAGAATTCTATGTCACCACAACAAGAGCCTGAACCTCTCTAGCCGCCCGAGGACAATCTCGCCTCAAATGGTCCCTCGAACCACATGTGCAACATGTATGCTGCTCACATCTCACACAACCTCCCTAAGCCTGACCACCTCGACCTGGAGTACCACGCCCTTTCTCAGGGTGATGTCTCCTATCACACCCTCTTTTGTTCAATCCACCTGCGGAACTGTACTCAGATGCTCTCTTACCGGAGCTAGAACCAACACCTCGAGACAACAATCCCAAGTTCTGCTCAATGTCCTTCGCTCGAGAAACAAGCACATCAAAATCAGTGTAGTCTGCAGCCAACATATATGTCTTAACTTCCTGTACCAACCCGTACCGGAGGTGATTACATCGGTACCTCTCACTATGTACCAGCTCAGGAGCATACTGGCTCAAGCGTACGAACTAGGTTCCACACCTCTGAAAAACTCCCAATCAACCTAATTGGGTTCCACACCAGCCGTGGTAGACGTCCACCAGCTGTAGGCATCTCCTTGCAACAAAGATACTGCGCATCCTAGCTTGCGCACATCATTACAGCCCATCTGATCCATGATACGGATTGTACTCGCTAACTAGGCCTCAGACGCCTCAGGAGACATACCAAAGAACTCTACAGCTCATAAGCTCCTCAACCTTTCCAACGGTAAGCCTGATTGCCCAGCTGCAGGGGCCTGTACATGTGCTCCGGCAACAGCAGCCTGAAACACTCTGGTGATCGCCTGAACTACTGGCGCCAAATCACCCAAACCAAGACCATTAGGTCCTTGCTGCACCTGCTGTTCACCTCCAGGTGGTGGCGGAGGAGGTAGATTTCCACCAGGAGGGACATCAACCCCTTGTTCAACCTGGTCACCTTGGTATAATCGTATTGGACCTCAACTCTCTTCTAGGTCCCATTGTGCTATTTTAAACAAAACATAACAACAAAAACAAATCAAACCATTTAGATCAGCTTCAAGCAAGGTTCCAAGTTTACAAAAAAAACATTTGATTAGTGTAATAAGGCAATGGGCACCCCGACTTCCCCCAACATGGCATAGCATACAATGACACATCAAGCTCAACATGCTTTTCATCATTCAAATTCAGCATATAACAACTTTACGTCATCTTCACGCACTCATATCCATTTCACATGCAATTCACATAAATCAAGCATGGTATACGCTTCAGAATTCAACCAATTGCATGCTTTTCTGACAACATACAACAATATATATTAATTTCACATACCGACATTCCAAATTCTTTCGTAACATAGCTCTGATACCAACAAATGTAACCCCCTTAGCCCGGCCTAGGCGCCCGACCCGAACTAAAAAGATTACACGGGGAAAACCGAAGCCAGCTGGTTAAATCCAACCTCGATTAATGACCCTTTTTTACTTTTTTATCTTCTCTAGATGCATATTATTAACCTATAAGTTCAACAAAGCGATTAGGTGAAAATGGCACATCGATCAGAGTTCAATTAGGGGTTTAATTGCATACATTTGTCTTTTAGGTACTAAACTGTAAATTCCATAAAATACATAGACTTTTAGGATTTTAATGTTACCAATCATCAATTAGTCATGTAACATGCCAACATGCCAAAATTCAGCTCAAACGGATCATCTAAATTCATCCAATTGCACTCACAATATTCAGGGACCAAAATGCAACATTTCCAAACCTTAATAGATACTTTTAACTGAAATTTAACTACCCGTATCGATACACTTGGGATTGTATCAATACGCGGGAAGACAATAGCTAAAGAAGGGTTGAGCGTATCAAAACGCTTCCTCGCGTATCGGTACGACCTTCAAACTTGGCCTAGGCCTATCGATACGCGGGCAATCCGTTTCAATACCCCTGTACAGAATGCGTCATTTTGCCTTAGCGTATCGATACACTTTCCCGTGTATCGATACGCGTACCAGATTTGCTCATTTTAACAACATTAAAACATACTAAATCACATTCAAACCAGCTCAAATCATGCATACATGATATACTCTATCTAATAGACTTATAGACACTATCAAACAGTAAAACACATTCATCAATCACAACAACCCATGATGACTATTGAACTATCCAAGCATGCTTAAGATACCAAACTATGGAAATGGTAGAACACCACAAACAAACCATAGAACCATATAGAGGCCAAATACAAGTCCATAATCAGAAACTAAACATGCTTGAAACAACAAACATCTCCAACCAAACATCAGAAAGTAAAAGTCCCACCCATTGCCACTTATTACACTAAGGTTGAACTACATACATCTCTTAAATCAAGCCTTGGAATCCTCTTGCTTTTGGGCTGCCTTGAATTATTCAATTCTCTGCATTGATGAAACAAATGAGCGTAAGCATATAGCTTAGTGAGGACCGCTAAACCACATTCATCAATGCATTTAACATAACTTGCAAAACCACCACTTTTATCACATGCTTTCTCATAAATCATGTCTTCACAAGACAACAATGCATTTAATAAACATATGCTCATATGCATCACTTAAAAAAACAATTAAACCATTGCTCATGCTTTACCAAGCATCTCATGCATTCTTGCATCATTTACAAGCATCTCATGCTTCACATCATTCATGTACATTATATTGGCTCACAAGTGATAATCCATAAACCATTTCAACACAAGACAAAATCAGATACGCGGATTACAAGCGTTGTCCCTCACGCTTCATACATACTACCAGACTACACAAGTTGGAGATCAATGGAACAATCACAACCCCTCAACACCCGTGATGGAGTTTAATGGCACAATCACAACCCCTCAACATCACTCATCGGTCTTTGTATAATTCCACTAACGAGAGTATGTGACAAATACACAAGACTCACACACGGGACTAACCATTTACCGTTGTGATCTTAACCTCAATCGTTAGGGTACTTGGATGGAGATTACGACACAATCACAACCCCTCGACATCCAAGGCGACTTTATTCACGATGCACCCAATCCAATACCCGGTTAACTATATCCAATTAAAGTAACCAAAAACCATTTTCATCACTTGCCAATATAATCATTTAACCACATTAATCCATTGTTTTGCAAGCATAACCACAATGCCAATTCCACAAGCATCACATGCTTAATATCATGTGAATTCAACACATGCAAACCAAGGATCTCATACCTAGTGCATCTTTAACATAATTGCATCAAACATAGTACATTTCCAAGAGAGGGATTTCCGAGACACTTACTCTTGAGCTTAGTTAAGTGTATCAAGCTTACACTAAGCTCCCAAGACTACGCTCAAAGCGTTGCAAAGCAGGAAATTGCATTTCCACTCAACGATATGCGAAGCCTTGCTCACCAACACGAAATTACCCTTCTAGAGCCTCCAACAACAACTCGTTTGCTTCCAGATCAAGATCCCCTATTTTCACATCATCAAAACAGAGATCTAAATGCATTAAAATGTATTCTAACACCAGCAACAATTCACAAACTCGTTGGTCACCAAAACTACACCAAAATACCCATCCAAAACAACCGAAAACTCAATCGATTGCTTCCTAAACCAAGCCCAGCCAACATACATCACTTCCAAAGCATTATAAACATCAAAACACATCTAACAAACATCCTAACCCAACCTTATACCTTTAACAAGCAAGATTCCACAATTTCACCTCAAAAACCCACTTAAATCAACCAAGAAATTCAAGGATCTCAAGGATTTCGGGATCTATGTTATCAACACCTCATATTAACATATTAATCAACTTTAAAATCAATTAAAATCAACACAAAACAGAGCCTAACTCAACAAGTCCGAAAATCAAGATTTCAATCATGTTTTTACAAGATTTTGATCTCCAATCAAAACTATACTAAAAACTCAACCAAAAATAGTATTTAGAAGTCAATTATCTTGGTAATTTCAATAAATAACTTAGATTAGAGGTTGAGAACGAGATTTACCTCCAATCCTTGCTTCTCTCAATGAATGACAAGTTTTCCGTAGCAAAATCTTGAAGAATTAGAAAAGATCTCTTGAAAATGGTTTAGAAAATATTGAGAGAGTTTTTGGAAGAAAGAATTCTGAGAAAAGATGAGAGAATTAGTGTTTGGCTGAAAATGAGAAAGAGCTGGTAGTTACGTAATTAGAAATCTCACTTTAACTAACTATATTAATTAATTATTATAAATCTATTTAAATAAATTTAATTAAAATCCTTTTAAAACACATGTTATATTGAGAAAAGATCAAATTGACTTAAAGCCCCCTAAAGATTCTAAGATTTTGGCTTCCACATTAAAAATCACATTTTCCCAGTTTTGAAACTTTACAATTTGGTCACTACTCAAAATGTCCCATTTCCGAAATTCATTTTGTAAAATTGACTTAACCAACCTCTTAAACATATTTTTAGAGGATTTTTTCAATTTTTATCAAAATTTTATCTTATCCCGATCCTTGATTTCTTTAAATCACCTAACGCGATTCGAACCGTTTTCGACCGGTCCGATCCGATGTTTAAAACATCTAGGCCCAAAACCAGGGCTTTACAAAAATACGACTCTAGTGTCTATTTCTCCTTATGAGATGGCACCTAAGGAGTTGAAGAAGTTGAAAACACAACTTTAGGAGTTGCTAGATCGGGGGTTCATTAGACCTAGTGTTTCACCTTGGGGTACACCGATCTTGTTTGTAAAGAAGAAAGATGACACAATGCGCATGTGTATAGATTATCGGCAATGGAACAAGTTGACGATCAAGAACAAGTATCCTTTGCTAATGACCAATGATTTGTTTTATTAGTTTCGTGGTGCTTCAGTGCTTTCAAAAATTGATTTGAGGTCTGGATATTATCAATTGAAGGTAAAGAATGTGGATGTGCCTAAGACAACTTTTCGTACAAGGTACGAGCATTATGACTTTTTGGTGATGCTGTTTGGTTTGACCAATGTGCTTGCTGCATTCATGGACATGATGAATCATGCGTTCCATAAAGTTTTGGATCAACTCAAGGTAGTGTTTATTGATGATATTCTAGTGTACTCTCGTACCCAGGAGGATCATTATAAGCATTTGCGGATTGTGTTGCAAGTGTTGTTAGAAAATCAGCTTTATGCTAAGTTGAGCAAGTGTGAGTTTTGGCTACCTGTCTTGATTCGACCTGAATCATGTAAGAAGTTTGTAGTTTATAGTGATGCGTCGTACGTTGGTCTAGGTTGTGTGTTGATGCAAGGTGGGAAGGTTGTGGCGTATGCATCTAGGCAATTGAAGGTGCATGAGCGTAACTGTAACACCCAGGTTTAGTGGTCGGGTGAAATTAATATTTAAATAATATTTTGAGTCTCGGTTTTATGATTAAAATAATATTATATATTATTTGGACTTTGTGATTTCTAAGCAAACAATTTATGTTGGACCAAATTGATTTGAGACTCATTTTCTCATGGATTTTGAAATAAATGAAATTTGCCATCTCATTAATGGCAAAAGGGTAAATAATGGTTTTCCAAATTAAAAACCCCCCTTTTTGTTTAAAACACAAATTGTCATATTCTTCCCTCTACATTTCTTCATTTCTCACGATAAGGGGGAAAGCTTTTCTCTAAATCACTATTCCATCACCTAGCATCTTCATTTTGGCTCGGTTTTGAAAGGTAACCACATTCCCATCTTGCTCTCATCTTCCTCTCTTTGAAAGTACCATTAGATTTCATTTTCATCCATGTTTTAGGAATTTGGTTTTTCATGGAAAAATGTCAAAGGTTGTGACTTTATGAGTTTTTATCAAAGCTATTGATTTAATAATGTTAGATATGTTGTTTATGAACCTTGAGGTCCAACATATATGGATTTCAAAGTGTTTTAACATGATTTTCGTATTTGAATTTTCATGGGGTTTTTGAAGGGTTTTGGAATGGGTTTTGGGTGTGTTTTATGTTGGAAATGGAAGGCCTTTGGTTGTATGTTGGTTGATGATTGTTTTGGAAGCATTTGAGTGTGTTAAAGGTGGTGAAATCATAAGTTTTGGTTTGGGTTTAAGGGCTGCCCGAGGTTGATGTTTTGGGGGTTGTTCATGGCTTGAATTCATGTATTTATTGCTTGAATAGTGTTCCAGGTTGCTACATTGTTGTATGAGCTGATTCAAGGTTATTTTGACTGTGTTCGGGTGATTAGAAGCAAGGATTTGTGTTGGTGAAGCATCGGGAGTGGATTCAGAAGCTTGAAGGTTTTGGTTGCTTGATTGTTGAGTTTGGAAGTGAAGGTGAGTGGTTAATGTTTTTAAAATGGGTTTGTGTATTTGGTTCAAGCATGTGGACTAGGTTGGGCTTGGTAGACCCACCTAGAGTTGGGGTTAGAGTGGTAGCCTAATCCCAAGCTTTAGTTAGAGACATTGGTTGAACTCTAATTGTTGCTTATGCCTCATGATTATTTGTGCTGATGATGGTTATGTATAAATGAGCTATACATGTATATTGAGGCATGGTTGTGATGCATTGTTATATGCATGAGGTATGGGCATGATGTTAATCATGGTGAGTACGTGCTAAGCACGGAAATGGTTGTGATTTGATATTATGGATTGTGTTAAATGTTGGCAGTAGTATGCTTGGGTACAAATGATCGATCATTAGGATGTTAGTTTGCACATGTGAGTCTAATGCGCGCGTGGTCTTGATGATGGTAGTCATCAAGATGGAGTACGGGTTCGCCCGAAAAACCTTCTTATATATAGTAGTCGATAATGAGTTTAATCCCATCGACGAGGCGTGAGGATGAGCGGAATCCCCTCCGCGTGAACAGTGATGAGCGGAATCCCCTCCGCGTGAACGGTGATGAGTGTAATCCCACTGTAAGGTAATGGTTGTGTTGGATGTGAGTTCCAACGTGTTTATCCGCGTATTCGAGTCATAGCTAGGTGCGAATATGAGTTGATATGTGTAACAATATGATATGAAATGTGATTTCCTATTTGGATTATTATATTTGTTTACATATGACGTGGTTTTGAGCTTGTTGGCATGGAATAATATCGATTATATGTTCATGCATCATGTGTATATTTGGCTCATGTGGATCGAAGGTAAGATCATGCATTTTACCTTGGGTGTGCTGGTGCTTGGACCCTGTATTGTCGATATTTGTTTTTAATGAGCTTACCCTCACTAAGCTTTATGGTTACGCTCTCTTTTGTTCGACAATACAGATCCGTAGCTCGTGGGTCCCTAGTGCAAGAAGGGGCGTCTTAGTGTGCTAGTTGGGCTTTTGAATCTTCCAAGTATGGATTTTATATTATATGATGAAATGGTCAAGAAATGGGATATGTATTAGTTGCTTTGATGCTTTTGAAGTATGTTGGTGTTGGTTGTTTAGGAGAATGTTAGACTCCTTTAAATGCTCATGATGTTTGGCTTTGGTTGTCTTGGATGCTTGTAAACCATGTTGAATTACCTCCTTGAAAGTCTAATTGTATGCTCTTGTGAAGCATGAACCTTGAATGCTATGTATGGTCTTGTGAATGGATGTCCTATCTTATATTTTTATGAATCTTGAGTATGTTTGCAATAGGGTGCATGCCTCTAGAGTGTGTTTGTATGTTATGTATGCTTTTTGGGGTCGTTACGGACGTTTGGGACCATTTGGAGATGTTTAAAACTGATTTTGGGAATTCACAGATAACAGGTGTTTTGAAACGGGTTGCCTGTTTCGAAACGGTGGTGGTTCCATGGCCCCCGCATCGGAACTCGTTTCGGTTCGTTTTGGCTAATGTGAGCCCCTGTTTCGAAACAAGTTTCGAAACACTTTGGCTACTGGAATTGCCTATTTTGAAACGGGTATCGGAACGCCTAGGCAAATTGGGACCCTATTCCGAAAGGGGTGGATGCGTTTCGGTACGGGTGTCAGACTTTTCAAACTAGAGCTCGTGTTTCGAAACGGGCTATGACTGTTTCGAAACATAGGCCTGTAAATGGGCTTTTTGACATCTCTAAAGGGTTTCAAGGGTTGGGCTTAGGCCATGTTTGTTTTTAGGGTTCTCGCGAGCCTTTTTTCCGCTGTCGTTTCACGCTTAGGTTTAATTAATGCATCTAGATAAAATATTAAATGAAAAAGTATTTCCTAGGGTCGGTAACCGAAGTGGAGCCTTAACAGGTTTCATCTCGGTTATCCCCGTGTAACCCACTCGGATCGGTCAAGCGTCTAGACCGGGACGAGGGGATTACACTTGTTGGTATCAGAGCCTAAGGTTTCTGAGACCTTGGGCATGTAAGTGAGGAAAGTCGAGTTTTTATGTTGAAATGCACGATATTTGTTTGCCATGTAAGCATGTTCGCTTGTTTATTAAGTATGCTTGTTGTTTTGTTTGAAGCATGTTGTTTAGTGTCCCATTGCTACTATTACATCGAAAAAAGGATCTTTAAAGTGAGGGAACATACTTGAGCCACTTGGAGCCCTTGCCTTGCTAACCCTTTCTTTTGTGCTTTGTTGTTGTTGTAGTTGCTATTTTTGAGTACGTATGTCGAGGCCGAGGGGTAGACTGAGAGTGGTTCACCAGGAACCACGTGTTGCGGCTCTTGTTAATGAGCTGGGGGTTGGAGTTGAGGCTCATGTAGTAGAGCTTGCTGCTGGAGTTGGAGCTCCTCCACCACCTCCACCACCACCTCCTCCTCATCCTGGAGTTGGAGGTGAGGATGGAGCTGAAGGAGAGGGACCTCAGGGTGGCCAGGGTGGCCAAGGTCCAGCCGGAATAGATATGGCTCCGCTTGTGCAAGCTATAGCGGGAGCATTTCAGGCCGCAGTTGCTGGAGCTCTGGCTACAGCTCAGCCTAGAGGTGATAATGCTAGTTTACCGTTGGAGAGGATCCGTAGCCTCGAGGCTGAAGAGTTCAGAGGGTCTACACCTGAGAGATCTGAGTTGCGGTTGGAGAAGACAGTCCGCATCTTAGCTTAGATGGGTTGTGTGGGTGCTCGCAGATTGAGCTGTGTGATTTCTTTACTTCAGGGTGACGCCTACACTTGGTGGGTCACCATTACTACTGGGGTTCATGAGGCTAAGATTGGTTGGGATTTCTTTGAGTATGCTTTCCGGAAGAGATACTTGGGGCTGAGATATCTTGATGAGAAGAAATTATAGTTTATGGCTCTTGTTCAAGGAGAGGCTTCTATGACTAACTACGAGATCCGCTTTGTTCGTTTGAGTCAGTACGCTCCAGAGTTAGTTCCTATAGAGAGGGACCGTTGTAACCGTTTCAGATATGGGCTTCATGAGGAAGTTAAGGGGTACACCTTAGCTTCAGATTATTCAGATTTTGATGTCTTAGTTGCTAGTGCTAAGGACATTGAGCACATCTTGGGGATGACCAAGCGTTCTGGAGGATCTAGTTATGGTAAGAGACATAACAACTTTGACCGTGGGGATGCCAAGAGACATAGAGGCGGTGGACAGCAGTTTGACCATAGACGTGGCGGTGGCCACCATGGTAGTGGCCACCAGGGCCATAGAGGTGGAGGGCGTTTGCCCGAGTGTACACGTTGTGGGAGATAGCATTCTGGTGAGTTTTGGGGTTACTTCCATGCTTGTTGGAACTGTGGTTCGAGGGACCACTTTAGGAAAGAGTGTCTGCATCAGGCGGCACAGGCACCGAACATACCACAAGCTCTGCGAGGGCCAATGATTATCAGAGAGACAGTGGGCGCGGTCGTGGCTACTTCCAGCCCAAGGCTGATGCACCTAGGGTAGATTCTTAGAGGAACATTGCTCACGTTTATGCTCAAAGAGAGGCCGGGAAAGACACTGATGTGATAGCAGGTAATTTTGAGTTACAGTCTATGTATTTGCTTTCTTTGGATTATTCAGGTTCTACATATTCCTACATTTTGAGTGAGAATGCACGGAAGTTAGATATACCTGTTGAGATCTTAGATGTAGGTATGCATGTGACTAGTTCCTTTGGTGAGACAGTTATAGCTAGACGAATGTATAGGAGATGTCCGCTGAAGATTCAGGGTCATGTGTTTTCCGTTGACATGATGAAGCTTCCCTTTTATGGCTTTGATATTATTTTGGGTATGAACTGGTTAGTTGAGCACCGACTTAGTGTGGACTTTGAGACGAAGAGGATTTCCTTGAAACTTTCTTATGACTACGAGGTAGTAGTAGTAGGCAAGAACATTAAGTTCTTGTCTAATGTTGTGTCATCTTTAGAGGCTCATAGGTTGATGGATTTCGGTTGTGGGACTTACTTAGCTTATGTTATGAATCCGAATATGAGTGAGGCTAGACCGAAAGATATTAGAACAATCTGTGATTTTCCGGATGTGTTTCCTGAGGAGTTACCAGGTTTGCCTCCTGACAGAGATGTTGAGTTTGTGATTGACACTGTTTTAGGGTCTACTCCAGTTTCTATAGCTCCGTATCGTATGACTCCGAAAGAGTTGAAAGAATTGAAGAGTCAGCTGCAAGAGTTATTAGACAGTGGCTTCATTAGGCCTAGTAGTTCTCCTTGGGGTGCTCATGTGTTGTTTGTAAAGAAGAAAGATGGCTGTATGCGTATGTGTATTGACTACATGCAGTTGAATCAATTGACTGTGAAGAACAAGTATTTGTTGCCTCGTATAAATAATTTGTTTGATCAGTTGAGAGGCGCTTCAGTGTTCTAGAAGATAGACTTGAGATTAGGGTACTATCAGTTGAAAGTAAAAGAGTGTGATGTTCCAAAGACAACTTTTAGGACTAGATATGGTCACTATGAGTTCCTTGTGATGTCGTTTGGGCTCACGAATGCACCTGCAGCATTCATGGATATGATGAACAGAATTTTTAGAGATTATCTAGACCGGTTTGTAGTTGTCTTTATAGATGATATTCTTGTGTACTCGAAGTTAGAAGAAGAGCATGATGAGCACTTGAGATTTGTCTTACAGAGATTGATGAGCAACCAGTTGTATGCGAAGTTGAGCAAATGTGAGTTCTGGATTCGCGAGGTTGTATTTCATAGCCATGTTGTTTCAGCTGAAGGTATCTGTGTTGATCCGTCGAAGATTGAGGCTATTGTTGAGTGGAAACAACCTAAGTCTATGACTGAGATTAGGAGTTTCCTAGGATTAGCCGGTTACTATAGGAGATTCGTTGATGGTTTCTCTAGGGTAGCTGCTCCTTTGACTAAATTGTTGCAAAAGGGATTTAAGTTCGAGTAGTCAGATGCAAGACAGAAGGCCTTTGAGAAATTGAAAGAAGCTTTGACAAATGCTCCAGTATTAGTGCAACCAGTTTCAGGTAAAGAATTTGTGATCTATAGTGATGCTTCCTACATAGGTTTAGGTTGTGTTTTAATGCAAGAAAGAAGAGTTGTTGCTTATGCTTCAAGGCAGTTGAAAGTGCATGAGAAGAACTATCGTACTCAAGATATAGAGTTAGCCGCAGTTGTGTTTGCATTGAAGATTTGGCGTCACTACTTGTATGGTGAGAAGTGTATAGTTTACACCGATCATAAGAGCTTGAAGTATTTGATGACACAGAGAGAATAGAACTTGAGACAGAGAAGATGGCCCGAGTTGTTGAAAGATTATGATTTGAACATTGAGTACCATTCGGGTAAGGGGAATTTAGTAGCCGATGCTTTGAGTAGAAAAGTTGCAGTTGAGTTGCGAGCTATGTTTGCTAGATTGAGTGTATCCGATGATGGTGGTTTGATCACAAAGTTGCAAGTGAAGCCTTCTTTGATTCACTTGATTAGAGAGAAGAAGTTGCAAGATGTGTCCTTAGTTCCTCATGTTCAGGATATAGCCGAAGGAAGACCGACCAAGTATAGTTTCAGTGGTGAGAATGTGTTGTGCTTTAGAGATAAAGTGGTAGTACCGGAATATGTTGAGACGTTTGATTCTTAGTGAAGCACATTCGAGTCCTTTTTCTATTCATCCGGGTAGTACCAAGACGTACTGTGACTTGAAGAATGATTACTTCTGGGTTGGTTTGAAGAAGGATGTAGCCGAGTATATGAGTCGTTGTATGGTTTGTCCGAGGGTGAAGGCAGAACATCAGGTTCCTTCAGGTTTGTTACAGCCTTTGAAGATTCCGGAATGGAAATGGGAGAGGATCACCATGGACTTTGTGTCGGGGTTACCGTTATCTCCTTCGAAGAAAAATTTTGTTTGGGTTATAGTGGATAGATTCACTAAGTGTGCTCACTTCTTAGTAGTGAACACTACAGATTCTTTAGACAAGTTGGCTAACTTGTACATCCGTGAGATTGTGAGACTTCATGGAGTTCCGAAGTCCATTATTTCAGATAGAGATCTGAGATTCATTTCGAGGTTCTGGGGTTGTTTGCATAGTGCTCTAGGTAGCCGTTTGCATTTTAGTACTTCTTATCATCCGCAGTCCGATGAACAGTTAGAGCGAGTGATACAGATTTTAAAGGATATGCTCTATTGTTGTGTGATTGACTTCCAGGGTTCTTGGGAGAAGCATTTACCCTTAGTTGAGTTTGCTTACAACAACAGTTATCAGGCTAGTATACGGATGGAACCCTATGAGGCTTTGTATGGCAGATGATGTAGGACTCCAATTTGTTGGGCTGAAACGGGTCAGAAATTGTTACCTATGTCGGATTTGCTTAAGGGGACTACCGACAAAGTGAAGTTGATTTGTGATCGTTTGAAGGCAGCTTCCGATCGTCAGAAATCTTATGCAGATTTGAAGAGAAAGGAGACTGAGTTCTCCGTGGGTGATAAAGTGTTTTTGAAGGTATCTTCGTGGAAGAAGGTAATGCGGTTTGGCCGAAAAGGCAAGTTGAGTCCGAGGTTTATTGGTCCGTATGAGATAGTTGAGCGGATTGGGCTTGTAGCTTACCGTTTGAGATTGCCTTCTGAGTTAGAGAAGATCCATGTTATGCCTTTTGAGGAGATAGAGTTGAATCCGAATTTGTCTTATAATGAAGAACCTGTTGAGATACTTGCTTCTGATAGCAAGGTGTTGCGTGGCAAGACCATAGAGTTGGTCAAGGTGTTATGGAGACATAAAGGTGTCGAAGAGGCCACATGGGAGAGGAAAGCTGATATGCTTGAGCAGTTTCCGTACTTGTTTCTGTCAGGTAATTACGGGGATGAAATTCCTTAAGTAGGGGATAGTTGTAACACCCGGGTTTAGGGGTCGGGTGAAATTAATATTTAAATAATATTTTGAGTCTCAGTTTTATGATTAAAATAATATTATATATTATTTGGACTTTGTGATTTCAAAGCAAACAATTTATGTTGGACCAAATTTATTTGAGACTCATGTTCTCATGGATTTTGAAATAAATGAAATTTGCCATCTCATTAATGGCAAAATGATAAATAAATGGTCTTCCAAATTAAAAACCCCCTTTTTGTTTAAAACACAAATTTTCATCTTCTTCCCTCTATATTTCTTCATTTCTCACGACAAGGGGGAGAGCTTTTCTCTAAATCACTATTCCATCACCTACCTTCTTCATTTTGGCTCGGTTTTGAAAGGTAATCACATTCCCATCTTGCTCTCATCTTCCTCTCTTTGAAAGTACCATTAGATTTCATTTTCATCCATGTTTTAGGAATTTGGTTTTTCATGGAAAAATGTCAAAGGTTGTGACTTTATGAGTTTTTATCAAATCTATTGATTTAATAATGTTATATATGTTGTTTATGAACCATGAGGTCCAACATATATGAATTTCAAAGTGTTTTAACATGATTTTCATATTTGGGTTTTTATGGGGGTTTTGAAGGGTTTTGGAATGGGTTTTGGGTGTGTTTTATGTTGGAAAAGGAAGGCCTTTGGTTGTATGTGGGTTGAGGATTGTTTTGAAAGCATTTGAGTGTGTTAAAGCTGTTGAAATCATAAGTTTTTGTTTGGGTTTAAGGGCTGCCCGAGTTTGATGTTTTGGGGGTTGTTCATGGCTTGAATTCATGTGTTTACTGCTTGAATAGTGTTCCGTGTTGCTATATTGTTGTATGAGCTGATTCCAGGTTAGTTCGATTGTATTCGGATGATTAGAAGCAAGGATTTGTGTTGGTGAAGCATCGGGAGTGGATCCGGAAGCTTGAAGGTTTTGGTTGCTTGGTTGTTGATCTTGTAAGTGAAGGTGAGTGGTTAATGTTTTTAAAATGATTTTGTGTTTTTGGTTCAAGCGTGTAGACTGGGTCGGGCTTGGTAGACCCACCTAGAGTTGGGGTTAGAGTTGTAGCCTAAACCCAAGATTTAGTTAGAGACATTGGTTGAACTCTAATTGTTGCTTATGCCTCATGATTATTTTTGTTGATGATGGTTATGTATAAATGTGTTATACATGTATGTTAAGGCATGATTGTGATGCATTGTTATATGCATGAGGTATGGGCATGATGTTAATCATGGTGTGTACGTGCTAAGCACGAAAATTGTTGTGAATTGATATTGTGGATTGTGTTAAATATTGGCACCAATATGCTTGCGTACAAATGATCGATCATTAGGATGTTAGTGTGCACACGTGAGTTAAATGTGCGTGTGGTTATGATGATGGTAGTCATCAAGATGGAGTACGAGTTCGCCCAGAAAACCTTCTTATATATGGTAGTCGATGATGAGTGTAATCCCATCGATGGGGCGTGAGGATGAATGGAATCCCCTCCGCGGTTACGGTAATGAGTGTAATCCCACCGTAAGGTAATGGTTGTGTTGGATGTGAGTTCCAACATGTTTATCCGCGTATTCGAGTCATAGATAGGTGCGAATATTAGTTGATATGTGTAACAATATGATATGAAATGTGATTTCCTATATGGATTATTATATGTGTTTACATATGATGTGGTTTTGAGCTTGTTGAGCATGTAATAACATCGATTATATGTTCATGCATCATGTGTATATTTGGCTCATGTGGATCGAAGGTAAGATCATGCATTCTACCTTGGGTGTGCTCGTGCTTGGACCCTACATTGTCGAGGTTTGTTTTTAATGAGCTTACCCTCACTAAGCTTTATGCTTACGCTCTCTTTTGTTCGACAATGCAGATCCATAGCTCGTGGGTCGCTAGTGCAAGAAAGGGCCTCCAACTATGCTAGTTAGGCTTTTAAATCTTCCAAGTATGGATTTTATATAATATGATGTAATGGTCAAGCAATGGGACATGTATTAGTTGCTTTGATGCTTTTGAAGTATGTTGGTGTTGGCTGTTTAGGAGCATGTTAGACTCCTTTAAATGCTCATGATTTTTGGCTTTGGTTGCCTTGGTTGCTTGTAAACCATGTTGAATTACCTCCTTGAATGTCTAATTGTATGCTCTTGTGAAGCATGAACCTTGAATTCTATGTATGGTCTTGTGAATGGATGCCCTATCTTATATCTTTATGAATCTTGTGTATGTTTGCAATAGGGTGCATGCCTCTAGAGTGTGTTCGTATGTCATGTATGCATCTTGGGGTCGTTACGGACGTTTGGGACCATTTGAAGATGTTTAAAACTGATTTTGGGAATTCACAGACAGCAGGTGTTTCGAAACGGGTTGCCCTGCTTCGAAACGGGTGTGGTTCCAGGGCCCCGTATCGAAACTCGTTTCGGTACGTTTTGGCTACTGTGAGCCCCTGTTTCGAAACAAGTTTCGAAACACTTTGGCTACTGGAATTGCCTGTTTCGAAACGGGTATCGAAATGCCTAGGCAAATTGGGACCCTGTTCCAAAACAGGGTGGATGCGTTTCGGTACGGGTGTCAGACTTTTCAAACTAGAGCCCGTGTTTCGAAATGGGCTATGACTATTTCGAAACACAGGCCTGTAAATGGGCGTTTTGACATTTCTAAAGGGTTTCAAGGGTTGGGCTTAGGCCCTGTTTGCTGTTAGGCTTCTTGCGAGCCTTGTTTCCGCTGTCGTTTCACGCATAGGTTTAATTAATGCATCTAGATAAGATATTAAATGAAAATTTTTTCCTAGGGTCGGTAACCGAAGTGGAGCCTTAACGAGTTTCATCTCGGTTATCCCCCTGTAACTCACTCGGATCGATCAAGCGTCCGGACCGGGACGAGGAGGTTACACTTGTTGGTATCAGATCCTGGGGTTTCCGAGACCTTGGGCAGGTAAGTGAGGTAAGTCGAGTTTTTATGTCTAAATGCACGATGCTTGCTTGCCATGTATGCATGTTCGCTTGTTTATTAAGTATGTTTGTTGTTTTGTTTGAAGCATGTTGTTTAGAGTCACATTGCTATTATTACATCAGAAAAAGGATCTTTAAAGTGAGGGAACATACTTGAGCCACTTGGAGCCCTTTCCTTGCTAACCCTTTCTTTTTGTGCTTTGTTTTTGTTGTAGTTGTTATTTGTGAGCACGTATGTCGAGGCCGATGGGTAGACCAAGAGTGGTTAACCAGGAACCACGTGTTGCGACTCCTGTTAATGAGCCGGTGGTTGGAGTTAAGGCTCATGTAGTAGATCCTGCTGCTGGAGTTGGAGCTCCTCCACCACCTCCACCAGCACCACCTCCTCAGCCTGGAGTTGGAGGCGAGGATGGAGCTGAAGGAGAGGGACCTCAGGGTGGCTAAGGTCTGGCCGGAATAGATATGGCTCCGCTTGTGCAAGCTATAGCGGGAGCGTTTCAGGCCGCAATTGCTGGAGCTCAGGCTGCAGCTCAGCCTAGAGGTGATGATGCTATTTTACCGTTGGAGAGGCTCTGTATCCTAGAGGCTGAAGAGTTCAGAGGGTCTACACCTGAGAGATCCGAGTTGTGGTTGGAGAAGAAAATCTGTTTCTTAGCTCAGATGGGTTGTGTGGGTGCTCGCAGATTGAGCTGTGTGATTTCTTTACTTCAGGGTGACGCCTACACTTGGTGGGTCACCATTACTACTGGGGTTCCTGAGGCTGAGATTAGTTGGGATTTCTTTGAGTCTGCTTTCCGGAAGAGATACTTGGGGCCTAGATATCTTGATGAGAAGAAGCGAGAGTTTATGGCTCTTGTTCAAGGAGAGGCTTCTGTGACTGACTACGAGATCCGCATTGTTCGTTTTAGTTAGTACGCTCCAAAGTTAGTTCCTATTGAGAGGGACCGTTGTAACCGTTTCAGATATGGGCTTCATGAGGAAGTTAAGAGGTACACCTTAGCTTCAGATTATTCAGATTTTGATGTCTTAGTTGCTAGTGCTAAGGACATTGAGCATAGCTTGGGGCTGACCAAGCGTTCTGGAGGATCTAGTTCTGGTAAGAGACATAACAACTTTGACCGTGGTGATGCCAAGGGGCATAGAGGCGGTGGAACATAGTTTGACCATAGACGTGGCGGTGGCCACCATGGTAGAGGCCACCAGGGCCGTAGAGGTGGAGGGCGTTTGCCCGAGTGTACACGTTGTGGGAGACAACACTCTGGTGAGTGTTGGGGTAACTTCCATGCTTGTTGGAACTGTGGTTCGAGGGACCACTTTAGGAGAGAGTGTCCGCATCAGGCGGCACATGCACCGAACATAGCACATGCTCATGCGAGGGCCAATGATTATCAGAGATGCCGTGGGCGCGGTCGTGGCTACTTCCAGCCCAGGGCTGATGCACCTAGGGTAGATGCTCAGAGGAACATTGCTCACGTTGTGGCAGTACAGCCAGAGGCAGGAGGACCAGCGAGAGTTTATGCTCAGAGAGAGGCTGGGAAAGACACTGATGTGATAGCAGATAATTTTGAGTTATAGTCTATGTCTTTGCTTTCTTTGGTTGATTCGGGTTCTACACATTCCTACATTTTGAGTGAGCATGAACGGAAGTTAGATATACCTGTTGAGATCTTAGATGTAGGTATGCATGTGACTAGTTCCTTTGGTGAGACAGTTGTAGCTAGACGAATGTATATGAGATGTCCGCTGAAGATTCAGGGTCATGTGTTTTCCGTTGACATGATGGAGCTTCTCTTTTATAGCTTTCATATTATTCTGGGTATGGACTGGTTAGTTGAGCACCGAGCTAGTGTGGACTTTGAGACGAAGAGGATTTCCTTGAAACTTTCTGATGACTACGAGGTAGTAGTAGTAGGCGAGAACATTAAGTTATTGTCTAATGTTGTGTCAGCTTTAGAGGATCATAGGTTGATGGATTCCGGTTGTGCGACTTACTTAGCTTATGTTATGAATCTGAATATGAGTGAGGCTAGACCGAAAGATATTAGAACAGTTTGTGATTTTCCGGATGTGTTTCCTGAGGAGTTACCAGGTTTGCCTCCTGAAAGAATTGAAGAGTCAGCTACAAGAGTTATTAGACTGTGGCTTCATTAGGCCTAGTAGTTCTCCTTGGGGTTCTCTTGTGTTGTTTGTTAAGAAGAAAGATGGAAGTAAGCATATGTGTATTGACTATAGACAGTTGAATCAGTTGACTATAAAGAACAAGTATTTGTTGCCTCGTATAGATGATTTGTTTGATCAGTTGAGAGGCGCTTCAGTGTTCTCGAAGATAGACTTGAGATCAGGGTACTATCAGTTGAAAGTAAAAGAGTGTGATATTCCGAAGACAACTTTTAGGACTAGATATGGTCACTATGAGTTCCTTGTGATGCCGTTTGGGCTCACGAATGCACCTGCATCATTCATGGATATGATGAACAAAATTTTTAGAGATTATCTAGACTGGTTTGTAGTTTTATTCATAGATGATATTCTTGTGTACTCGAAGTCAGAAGAAGAGCATGATGAGCACTTGAGATTTGTCTTACAGAGATTGATGAGCAAGTAGTTGTATGCGAATTTGAGCAAATGTGAGTTCTGGATTCGCGAGGTTGTATTTATTGGCCATGTTGTTTTAGCCGAAGGTATCCGTGTTGATTCGTCGAAGATTGAGGCTATTGTCGAGTGGAAACAATCTAAGTCTGTGACTGAGATTAGGAGTTTCCTAGGATTAGCCGGCTACTATAGGAGATTCGTTGATGGTTTCTCTAGGGTAGCTGATCCTTTGACTAAATTGTTGCAAAAGGGAGTGAAGTTCGAGTGGTCAGATGCAAGACAGAAGGCCTTTGAGAAATTTAAAGAAGCTTTGACAAATGCTCCAGTGTTAGTGCAACCAGTTTCAGGTAAAGAATTTGTGATCTATAGTGATGCTTCGTACATAGGTTTAGGTTGTGTTTTAATGCAAGAAAGAAGAGTTGTTGCTTATGCTTCAAGGCAGTTGAAAGTCATGAGAATAACTATCCTACTCACGATATAGAATTAGTCGTAGTTGTGTTTGCATTGAAGATTTGGCGTCACTACTTGTATGGTGAGAAGTGTATAGTTTACACCGATCATAAGAGCTTGAAGTATTTGATGACACAGAGACAGTTTAAATTGAGACAGAGAAGATGGCTCGAGTTGTTGAAAGATTATGATTTGACCATTGAGTACCATCCGAGTAAGGGGAATGTAGTAGCCGATGCTTTGAGTAGAAAAGTTGTGGTTGAGTTGCGAGCTATGTTTGCTAGATTGAGTGTATCCGATGATGGTGGTTTGATCATAGAGTTGCAAGTGAAGCCTTCTTTGATTCACTTGATTAGAGAGAAGAAGTTGCAAGATGTGTCCTTAGTTCCTCATGTTCAGGATATAGCCGAAGAAAGACCGACCGAGTATAGTTTCAGTGGTGAGAATGTGTTGTGCTTTAGAGATAAAGTGGAAATACCGGAAGATGTTGAGTTGAGATGTCTGATTCTGAGTGAAGCCCATTCGAGTCCTTTTTCTATGCATCCGGGTAGTACCAAGATGTACCGTGACTTGAAGAATGATTACTTCTGGGTTGGTTTGAAGAAGGATGTAGCCGAGTATGTGAGCCGTTGTATGGTGTGTTAGAGGGTGAAGGCAGAACATCAGGTTCCTTCAGGTTTGTTACAGCCTTTGAAGATTCCGGAATGGAAATAGGAGAGGATCACCATGGACTTTGTGTCGGGGTTACCGTTTTCTCCTTCGAAGAAGAATTCTGTTTGAGCGATAGTGGATAGATTCACTAATTGTGCTCACTTCTTAGCAGTGAACACTACAGATTCTTTAGACAAGTTGGCTAACTTGTACATCCGTGAGATTGTGAGACTTCATGGAGTTCCGAAGTCTATTGTTTCAGATTCTTTGAAGAATTATGTTTGCATAGTGTTGATTGTCTAAAAGTCCTATATTTTACCCATCATTTATCCTTATTTTTTCTACATTCAAGAACGTTTAATTGCATTTTAGGCTAGTTTTTGCATTTACATCACATTTAGATAAAACTGCACAAATACTGCTAAAATTGGTCACTTTTGCAGGTATCTGCCATGGTAAAATCTAGGGCAGCAGAGAAACAGAAGATAACTGTCGTGGCAGCATTCAAGGCAGCAGAGGAACATAAGAGCTGGACTGAAGAAAACGGCCTCATACATCACTGTCGTGACAGATGCCGTGACAGTTGCCGTGACAGAAGTCGTGACAGATGTCGTGACAGATGCCGTGACAGTTGCCATGACAAATGCCGCGATAGATGCTGTGACAGATGCTGTGACAGCTGCCGTGACATATGTTGTGACAGAGGTGCTGACAGTGAAGAAGAAGAGATGGAAAATGCGAAGTGGAGTTCGACTGATAGAGGATTTCAAGCCCAATTTTTATAGATCACTCGCATAATTTTTGGAGCCCAGAAGCACAAGAAAGGCCTTGCCCAAAGTTTGAGGAGAAAGTCAAAGCAAGAAGATAGGGCGGACTAAAGGAAGTTTATTGAGAGATTTAGTCTTTAATGAATTGTACTTTAATTCGAACTAGTATTCTTGGCCATTAAGAAAACTTGTACCCAAGGCCTATATATATGCTTGTAATTCGACCTAGAGAAAGACAATCACATCCCATACCTCTCATCTCAAAACCCTAGTTGTTTCTCTTCCTTCACCATGTTCTAAACCTCCCCTAGGGAAAAGGGTTGATATTGTAAAGTAGTTGTAAGGGTTGTTTTGTTCTTAGGATTTTTCTGTTCAATAAAATAAAACTTCAAGTTTGCTTATTATGGTTTCAACATCTTGCAAGAGTATCGGGAGAGCATTGTGAGATCATCTATTTACTTAATATCGGGAGAGTTAAGTATATGAAAGGAATAAGTTCGGGTTCTTCAGTTTATGGTTGAACTATCTCGGACCTAGGGATAGGACGAGGTTAAGCGGCTAAAGAAGAATTCATAGACATCGGTGTTCATACTTCGATTCACGCCGGGAGGTATCATGTAACGCCCCGGTTTTGGGCTTAGGAGTTTTGGGCGTTGACCGGTTGGTCAAAGTGCTGTTCGAATCTAAAGAGGTGAAATTAGGAAAGCCTAGTTCGGGTTGCATTAAAAATATGGAAAAATGTTCTAAAATCATCTTTTAATATAATTAAGTGAACTGTGAAATCAATTTTGGAAAATGAGTTTTGGAAGTGTGACATTTTGGCTAGTGACCAAAATGTAATTTTCGCAAGTTTGGTGGCTGTTTTATAAAGGGTTGAAACTTTGAATCTTTAAGGAGCTATTTACCCAAAGGGAGTTTCTCCAGACTTTTCTAAGATATTTTAAGTCTAAAATCTGATTTAAAAGGTTATTAAAATTGGAGGGAAGCCATTTGGCTATTTTTGGATTTTGTAACCAACTTTGCTAAATTTTCTTTCTCTCATTTTCTCTCAACCCAAACACTACTTTTCCAGAGAATTGGATCTGATTTCTTCACCTAAATCCCTCCTTTCAACTCTCATTTGATTCCAAATCATTGCATCTTCAAAACCTCTTCAATTGCTACTTGTTTCAACAAGGATTTTGATTGCAAAAAGTGGAGAAACTCAAGTTTGGAGGTAAGAACGTCCTTCTCCTCTAAACTATCAGTTATTTACTGAAATTCCTAAGTTTTCAATCCTTAATTGAAGTTTAATTAAAGGTTTTTAAGTGGGGAAATGGATCTTGGCTTATAATGCAAGATTTTGATGATTTTTGATGATTTTCGTTAGATCTGAGTAATCTGTGATTTGAGAGGTGTTTTTGATGTTAAATGATCTCTAAAATGATAAGGAATTGAGTTTTGATTGATGCAATCCCGGATAGGTTGGGTTTCCTAAGTTTAGCTTGTGTTTCAAGGTAGTTTTTGAGGTGATCTTTGTGATCTGATGTTGCTGGAGGTTTAAGGATGTTAATAGGTTGTTTTTAGATGTTATATGATGTTAATGGAAGTGAGGTTTTGCTGGTTTATGGCTGGGCTTTGGTTAGATGTGGTTTGGATACATTTTCGGTTGTGTTTGGTGGCCGAAAATGGAGGTTGAATGAGAGCAGCGAGTTTAGGTGCTTTCATTGAAGCAATTAATGCATGATGATGCATTAATCCTCTGCTTTGATGTGTTGAAACAAGGGAGGCATCTTTGGATCCAAGAGTTGTTGATCCGGAAGCTTGATTTGGTGCTTTGGCTTGAAGCAAAGTGGAAATCGGCGAGTGAAGTTGGGTTTACAACTTTTAAACCAAAGTTTGAAGGTTTTGGGAGCTTAGTTTAAGTCTAAACAACTTTGCTAAGCTCAAGTGTAAGTTTTCGGATTTTCTCTCTAGTGGTGGCCATGATTTTGTTATGATGCAAAGTGATGATTTGCATGTTTTAATTACTGTTTTGAAAGCATGTTTTAGCATGGATTTTGCTGATAATGTAAGCCATATGTTGAAGGTAACTCTAGGTAGGAGTACCTTGCTTTTATACATGGAAATAATGTGGTTTGAAGCTTTGAAATGCATGATGAAAATGGCTTGGTTTAATGCTTTAAAACAGTGGATATAATGATGAAAATGATGTATATTGGCAAGTGATGTTTTGAAAAGGTTAAGGTCACTAAGGTGGTTAAAAGTCCTTGAGTGAGCCTTGTTGCTTAAGAACATCAAGGGGGTTAAAAGTCCTTGGATGATTCTTGTTGTGGACACTAAGGTGGTTAAAAGTCCTTAGGTGATCCTTTCCATGGTGTTTAAAAGTCCATGGGGCCATGGTGTTTAAAAGTCCATGGGGCCAAGGTGTTTAAAAGTCCTTGGGGCCAAGGTGTTTAAAAGTCCTTGGGGTGATTCAAGCTATGGACACAAAGGTGGTTAAAAGTCCTTGTGTGGTCCTCATTCATGGTGTTTAAAAGTCCATGGCCAAGGTGTTTAAAAGTCCTTGGGGCCAAGGTGTTTAAAAGTCCTTGGGAAGTTGATGAACTTGTTTTAAGAAATGGGATTTATCACTTGAGCCAATATGACATGTATGTTTATGTTAAGCATGGAATTGCTTGTTTAAGGTATGCTTTAGAGCATGTGCAAAGGTTGATTTTGAGCATGTTTGTAAATGTTTTGAATTGCATTATTGAATGGTTTTTAAGAGCATTCCTCACTAAGCTTTTGCTTACGCTCTCTACGTTTTTTCTTAATTCGATAATGCAGAGCATTAGAGTACCTTGAGGGGCAGCAAGAAGGGCAGGAATTCAAGTACAAGTAAAGCTCAATGTATGGAAGGTTTTTGTTAAACATTTTAGCTTTTGGGTGATTTGGCAATGGGGGACCAATGTGTATGTTTTGGGAGGTGTTTGGAACTCCCTAAGTATGTTGAATGTTGTTTTGAATGCTGGTTTTTGGATTGGTTTATTGTATGCTTGATTTGGAAGTTTTGTGCTTTGAATAGCTAACTTGTGTAGGAAGCATGCCTATAGAATTGGGGCTTTTTGCATATAATGTTGTTTGGTTGGTTTGATGATGTCTATAAGTCATGTACATGTTGAATTGCATGCTGGTAAAGTTTGGTGACATTTGGAGCATGTTTGAATGATCTATTGCATGATTTGGTATGCTAGTTTGCTGCAATCTGTGCAGGCGTTTCGGAACAGTGTGCACCGTTTCGGAACGGGTGCCTTACATGAACCCAGGCGTCGGAAACGGTATGCACCGTTTCGAAACGGTTTGGTCTCTGCCAAGGCCATGTTTCGAAACCCGTTGCGGAACGGCCCGTGTTTCGAAACGGGGTCTACCTGTTTCGGAACGGTCGACCGTTGGGGGCTGACATTGGCAGTTATATGTTTTGATATGTTTGCATTTTGGTTCTGAAACTTGTTTGTGCAATTGTATGAGCTTGAGAAGTCCTTTTGAGCTGTAATTTCACAGAGAAGCATGAAACCTGATTAATTTCAAGTTGGTAACTTCAATTTGGGTTAAGTCCTTTTAATTATCAGAAATTACAATTTGGTCCCTAAAGTTGTAATTTGTTCAATTTGGTCCCTGTTTGATCTCTGATGTTTGTGATCTTTGAGTATGATGTTGTGTGATCACAATTAGGGCTAATGTGCATCTAGACAAGATTAAAAAGAAAAAAAAGGGTCGTTAATCAAGGTTGACTTTTTGGTTGACTTTGGTTTTCCCCGTGTGACTTTCTTAATTCGGGTCAACCGTCTAGGCCGGGTTAAGGGGGTTACATATCATCCAAGACGTGTTCATCGGCAGAACTTGGACCTAGGGATAGGACAAGTCAATCCAGGGATTCTTGCCGAAGTTGAATAAACTAAGTTGCTTATCGCTGCCGCGACAGCAACGGACCGCTGCCAAGACAGGTGTTGTCGTGACAGGAGCCAGACACATAACAGAACTCCTTGAATAGTGCAATACATGCACTATGGAGCAATTCAATTTCGGCCTATTTCTTAACCCTGATTCATTATTCTTTTACTTTACTTGTTTCCCAAGATTACTTCATCATTCTTTTAAACTATTTTCTTTTCCCCTTGTGTAGATAGCGAAGGAAAGGGTTAGCCCAATCTCTGTGGAGACGATATCCGATACTCTAGTATCACTTTATTACTTGCGACGTGTACACTTGCACTCAATTGCGATAGACTCTTTTACACGCAACAAGTTTTTGGCGCCGTTACCGGGGACTGGCAACATACTCTTACCTTTAACTTCTGCACTTTTCTTTTCTTTTTTTTTTATTTTTATCAAAAAAACTCAGGTGAAATACAAGTTTAAGGAGCATCAACATGCCAGGAAAAACCATTCGAGAGCTGATGTGGGAAAGTTCTTCCAATAACCGTAAAGGTAATCATACATTCAAAAGTCGTCCCTATTTTTTCTGTGAATATATGGACAACCAACGATGGAACCAACAAGAACAAGATATGCTGCCACAACAGCAACAGGGACATCAAATGACGATGCCACAACAGCAAAAAATTTTATGTTACGATCAAAACCCGCAAATTTTTTTTTACCATAACAATTTTGCTGTAGAATCTGACATGCCCTGGCAATGTCATCATCCTCAAAAGCAGTCAAAATCCTTAGAAGACACACTACAAGCCTTCATGGCACTCACTCAAGAATTGTCGGCTTCTATGGACAAAAGTATCGCTAAGATGGATGCACTCTTGAGCAGACCGATCCTCATTCATGCCACGGATGAACCTGAAATCCTGAGGCAAGATGACGAGGATGCCCATGTGAAGGTATACCCAACACATGATGAGTCTGAGCAACAACTTGCCATGGCAATGATCGAGGAGCCGGAATGGAGCAACACAACAATAACGCTGAGTGAAATTCAAGAGAATGTCACTGCGGCAACCACATCCGAGGCAAACTCTCAACCCACTACCTCGGTTATGCCCGACCAAGATTGCACACATCCATCCCTGTCATGGCACTCGAACGACCACCTAGAAGAGCTACCCAATGACAATGCCTCGCAAATGGAATACGAGCAGGTAATAAATGAACATTTTGAATTCATTAAAAACTCACAAATTCCATTGCAGGTATTAGAGGAACCAAAGCCGGTGGACTCAGAATCATCGAAGTCTCTAATGATGGAGATTTACGAATGGCCTACATAATTTGATATGGAGAATTATGGTACTTTCCAATGTCCTCTTGACCTGCAAAGTAACCTGATAAAAGACTGTCAAAACAACTGGCTGCCATCGCAGCAAACACGACAACAAGGGCTACATTCAACCACAACAAGATTCAAAGAAAAGAAGGTAAGTTTGTGGTCGAATGTCAATTTGATATTTTCTAATCATATATTCATGCCCTCAGAAACATTACCAAGAAGGGAGGACTTCATGGACTACAAAGGGAAGAGAAAGAAAGAAGCCCCCACCATGACAATAATCACCAGATGGAGGGTATGGATAGACTTCAAAAAGTACCGGAAACGACCCCTCAAGAATCAATAGAAAATGGAGCAGTTACTTTAGGAGATGCCCCTCAAGGCACTCCTAATTTAACTTAATTTATTTTATTGTATTGTATTTTGATTTTATCTTATTTTATCTTTATTGTTTTAGGAATTAGAAATTTGATATTAGTTTTTAGTTTGTTTGTGTTATTAGGTAAATAGAGAGAACCCTTGCAATGACGATACAAAGCAACCCGAGGAAGCTCTGCCCCTACCCCTGCCGCGACAACACTAATAGTCCCTGAAGATTAATTCCAAAGTGACTGCCGCCAACAGCAGTGATGACAGTTACGCAAGTTAAGTCTCTTTTACTCCTCTCTGTTTTCTGTATTTTATATTATCTATTTGCGATGTTTTTCTTTTCAATTTTTATTTTTGAGGTCATGCATTGAGGACAATGCAACCCTTGAGTTTGGGGGTAGGCAGTCCTCCTAATTATTAATATAATATTGCATTTAGTTTTACTTGTGTCGCATTTATTTTTATGTAAAAAAATTGGCTTAATTTATTAAACTTTAATTATCTGCTGCTGCCATCTCTGTCATGACAGCCCCTTAAAAATATTTTAGGAAGTAAGTAGAGCCTTAGTTCTGAAAAACTGAAACACTTTGTGACTTACTTGATAAAAGACTTTCTCTAGCATACTTAGAATAGAAAACTTAGAACGTAGAGTAGAAAGAGACAAGTAACTCATGAAACCTTGAGGTGCCTATCACTGGCTCTAGGAAAATAACCAGAGAAAAACTTCTAGAGGTGCCTATCACCGGCTCTAGATAGTTAACTAGAGGTGCCTGAAATACTGGCTCTAGTAGAAAAGAGAAAAAATTTAAAAAAGAAGGAAAACAACTAGAGGTGCCCTATACGGGCTCTAGTCAAAAAATAAAAAAGAATTAAGTCTCAAAGGAAAACAACTAGAGGTGCCTGAAATATTCTAGTTGCTAGGGAAGTCTATATTCATGTATGTTCACAATAAATGCACACACATGCACGAGAACTATACTTTTGCTCTAAGTAGATCCTTAAATATTTGAACAGGTGCTAAACATGATAGAGATGGTGTTGTTGGTAAGGATTGTTCATTGACTTAAGCCAAAAAAATAAATAATATATATGTGCGTGTGTGTGTGTGTGTGTCTGTGTGCATGCATGTTAGTTAGGTTGCATTTGCTTGAGGACAAGCAAGGATTCGAATTTGGGGGTGTGTTGAGTGCCTAAAAGTCCTATATTTTACTTATCATTTATCCTTATTTTTGCTGCACTCAAGCACGTTTAATTGCATTTTAGGCTAGTTTTTGCTTTTACATCACATTTAGATAAAACTGCACAGATACTACTAAAATTGGTCACTTTTGCAGGTATCTACCATGACAGAATCCAGGGCAGTAGAGAAACAGAAGATAACTGTTGTGGCAACATTCAGGGCAACAGAGGAACAAAAGATAATTGTCGTGGCAGCATCCAGTGCAGCAGAGGAACATAAGAGCTGGACTGAAGAAAATTGCCTCATACTTCACTGTCGTGACATATGTCGTGACAGATGCCGTGACAGTTTCCATGACAGATGCCGTGAAAGATGCCGTGACAAATGCCGTGACAGATTCCGTGACAGATACCGTGACAGATGCCGTGACAAATACCGTGACAGATGTTATGACAGCTGTCGTGACATATACCGTCACAGAGGTGGCGACAGTGAAGAAGAAGAGATGGAAAATGTGAAGTGGAGTTCGAATGATAGAGGATTTCAAGCCTAATTTTTTGAGACCACTCGCATAATTTTTGGAGCCCCGAAGCACAAGAAAAGCCTTGCCCAAAGTTTGAGGGGAAAGTTAAAGCAAGAAGATAGGGCGGACTAAAGGACGTTTATTGAGAGATTTAGTCTTTAATGAATTGTACTTTAATTCGAACTAGTATTCTTGGCCATTAAGAAAACTTGTACCCAAGGCCTATATGTATGCTTGTTATTTGACCTAGAGAAAGACAATCACATCCCATACCTCTCATCTCAAAACCCTAGTCGTTTCTCTTCCTTCACCATGTTATAAACCTCCCCTAAGGCAAATGGTTGATATTGTAAAGTAGTTGTAAGGGTTGTTCTCTTCTTAGGATTTTTATGTTCAATAAAATAAAACTTCAAGTTTGCTTATTCTGGTTTCAACATCTTGCAAGAGTATCGGGAGAGCATTGTGAGATCGTATATTTACTTAATATCGGGAGAGTTAAGTATACGAAAGGAATAAGTGCGGGTTCTCCAGTTTATGGTTGAACTATCTCGGACCTAGGGATAGGACGAGGTTAAGCGGCTAAAGAAGAATTCATAAACATCGGTGTTCATACTTCGATTCACGCCGGGAGGTATCATCCAAGACATGTTCATCGACAGAACTTAGACTTAGGGATAGGACATGTCAATCCAGGGATTCTTACCGAACTTGAAGAAACTAAGTTGCATATCGCTACCGCGACAACAACGGACCGCTGCCACGACATGTGTTGCCGTGACAGGAGCCAAACACAGAACATAAGTCCTTGAATAGTGCAATACCTGCACTACGGAGCAATTCAATTCTGGCCTATTTCTTAACCCTGATTCCTTATTCTTTTACTTTACTTGTTTCCCAAGATTGCTTCATCATTCATTTAAACTATTTTCTTTTCCCCTTGTGCAGATAGCGAAGGAAAGGGTTAGCGCAGTCCCTGTGGAGACGATATCTGATACTCTAGTATCACTTTATTACTTGCGACGTGTACACTTGCACTCAATTGCGATAGACTCTTTTACATGCAACACATAGTGCTCTAAGTAGTCGTTTGCATTTCAGTACCTCTTATCATCCGCAGTTCAATGGACAGTTAGAGCGAGTGATACATATTTTAGAGGATTTGCTCTGTTGTTGTGTGATTGACTTCCAGGGTTCTTGAGAGAAGCACTTATCTTTATTTGAGTTTGCTTACAACAATAGTTATCAGGCTAGTATACAGATGGCACCCTATGAGGCTTTGTATGGTAGACGATGTAAGACTCCGATCTGTTGGGCTGAAACGAGTTAGAAATTGTTACCTATGCCGGATTTGCTTAAAGGGACTACCGACAAAGTGAAGTTGATTTGTGACTGTTTGAAGGCAGCTTCCGATCGTCAGAAATCTTATGCAGATTTGAAGAGATACGAGATTGAGTTCTTCGTGGGTGAAAAATTGTTTCTGAAGGTATATTCGTGGAATAAGGTAATGCGGTTCTGCGGGAAAGGCAAGTTGAGTTCGAGGTTTATTGGTCCGTATGAGATAGTTGAGCGGATTGAGCCTCTAGCTTACCGTTTGAGATTGCCTTATGAGTTAGAGAAGATCTATGATGTCTTTAATGTGTCGATGCTTAGGAGATATAGATCAGATCCTTCTCATGTTATGCTTGTTGAGGAGATAGAGTTGAATCCGGATTTGTCTTATAATGAAGAACTTGTTGAGATACTTGCTTCTGATAGCAAGGTGTTACGTGACAAGACCATAGAGTTGGTCAAGGTGTTATGGATACATAGAGGTGTCGAAGAGGCCACGTGGGAGAGGAAAGCTAATATGCATGAGCAGTTTCCGTACTTGTTTCCGTCAGGTAATTTCGGTGACGAAATTCCTTAAGTGGGGGAGAGTTGTAACACTCGGGTTTAGGGGTCGGGTGAAATTAATATTTAAATAATATTTTGAGTCTCGGTTTTATGATTAAAATAATATTATATATTATTTGAACTTTGTGATTTCAAAGCAATCAATTTATGTTGGACCAAATTGATTTGAGACTCATTTTCACATGGATTTTGAAATAAATGAAATTTGTCATCTCATTAATGGCAAAAGGGTAAATAAATGGTCTTCCAAATTAAAAACCCACTTTTTGTTTAAAACACAAATTGTCATCATCTTCCCTCTACATTTCTTCATTTCTTACGACAAGGGGGAGAGCTTTTCTCTAAATCACTATTCCATCACCTAGCATCTTCATTTTGGCTCGGTTTTGAAAGGTAATCACATTCCCATCTTACTCTCATCTTCCTCTCTTTGAAAGTACCATTAGATTTCATTTTCATCCATGTTTTAGGAATTTGGTTTTTCATGGAAAAAAAGTCAAAGGTTGTGACTTTATGAGTTTTTATCAATGCTATTGATTTAATAATGTTAGATATGTTGTTTATGAACCTTGAGGTCCAACATATATGAATTTCAAAGTGTTTTAACATAATTTTCGTATTTGGGTTTTCACGGGGTTTTTGAAGGGTTTTGGAATGGGTTTTGGGTGTGTTTTATGTTGGAAATCGAAGACCTTTAGTTGTATGTTGGTTGAGGATTGCTTTGGAAGCATTTGAGTGTGTTAAAGATGTTGAAATCATAAGTTTTGGTTTGGGTTTAAGGGCTGCCCGAGTTTGATGTTTTGGGGGTTGTTCATGGCTTGAATTCATGTCTTTATTGCTTGAATAGTGTTCTGGGTTGCTACATTGTTGTATGAGCTGATTCGAGGTTATTTTTATTTTGTTGGGATGATTAGAAGCAAGGATTTGTGTTGGTGAAGCATCAGGAGTGGATCTGGAAGCTTGAAGGTTTTGGTTGCTTGGTTGTTGAGCTTGGAAGTGAAGGTGAGTGGTTAATGTTTTTAAAATGGTTTTGTGTATTTGGTTCAAGCATGTGGACTAGGTCGGGCTTGGTAGACCCACCTAGAGTTGGGGTTAGAGTGGTAGCCTAATCCCAAGCTTTAGTTAGAGACATTGGTTGAACTCTAATTGTTGCTTATGCCTCATGATTATTTGTGTTGATGATGGTTATGTATAAATGTGTTATACATGTACGTTGAGGCATGGTTGTGATGCATTGTTATATGCATGAGGTATGGGCATGATGTTAATCATGGTGAGTAAGTGCTAAGCACGAAAATGGTTGTGAATTGATATTGTGGATTATGTTAAATGTTGGCACTAGTATGCTTGGGTACAAATGATCGATCATTAGGATGTTACTGTGCATAAGTGAGTCAAATGCGTGCGTGGTCTTGATGATGGTAGTCATCAAGATGGAGTACGGGTTCGCCCGAAAAACCTTCTTATATACAGTAGTCGATGATGAGTGTAATCCCATCGACGGGGCGTGAGGATGAGTGGAATCCCCTCCGCGTGAACGGTGATGAGTGTAATCTCACCGTAAGGTAATGGTTGTGTTGGATGTGAGTCCCAACGTGTTTATCCGCGTATTTGAGTCATAGCTAGGTGCCAATATGAGTTGATATGTGTAACAATATGATATGAAATGTGATTTCCTATATGGATTATTATATGTGTTTACGTATGATGTGGTTTTGAGCTTGTTCAGCATGGCATACTATCGATTATATGTTCATGCATCATGTGTATATTTGGCTCATGTGGATCGAATGTAAGATCATGCATTCTACCTTGGGTGTGCTCGTGCTTGGACCCGGCATTGTCGAGGTTTGTTTTTAATGAGCTTACCCTCACTAAGCTTTATGCTGACACTCTCTTTTGTTCGACAATGCAGATCCATAGCTCGTGGGTCGCTAGTGCAAGAAGGGGCCTCCAAGTGTGCTAGTTGGGCTTTTGAATCTTCCATGTATGGATTTTTATATTATATGATGTAATGGTCAAGCAATGGGACATGTATTAGTTGCTTTGATGCTTTTGAAGTATGTTGGTGTTGGATGTTTAGGAGCATGTTAGACTCCTTTAAATGCTCATGATGTTTGGCTTTGGTTGCCTTGGATGCTTGTAAACCATGTTGAATTACCTCCTTGAATGTCTATTTGTATGCTCTTGTGAAGTATGAACCTTGAATGCTATGTATGGTCTTGTGAATGGATGCCCTATCTTATATCTTTATGAATCTTGAGTATGTTTGCGATAGGGTGCATGCATCTAGAGTGTGTTTGTATGTTATGTATGCTTCTTGGGGTCGTTACAGACGTTTGGGACCATTTGGAGACGTTTAAAACTGATTTTGGGAATTCACAGACAACAAGTGTTTCGAAACAGGTTGCCCTGTTTCGAAATGGGTGTGGTTCTAGGGCCCCCGTATCGGAACTTGTTTCGGTACGTTTTGGCTACTGGGAGCCCCATTTTCGAAACAAGTTTTGAAACACTTTGGCTACTAGAATTGCCTGTTCCGAAACGGGTATCGGAACGCCTAGGCAAATTGGGACCCTGTTCTGAAACGGGGTGGATGCGTTTCGGTACGTTGTGGTCGAAGCCACATAGGCGTATCGAAACGACATAGCCCGTTTCGAAATGTTGGGCTAAAATCTCATCTAGGGAATGCCCATTTCGATACCAGCATCGAAATAATTTTGCTACTGGAATGCACCGTATCGAAACGCCTGGAAGGTTTTGTGTATTTTGGCTTTTGAAAACATGCAAAACCCTTTATAAAATATCCCTAAACATAGTTTCAAGTTATTTGGACTTTTGAAATAGTTTTGAATTCTTTTTAAATCAGTCCAAAACATTTTTCAATTATTATATCAAAACGTTAGTTTTACAATCTCCTCCTTTTTGATATAGTAAAACTATCTTGAAAAATTGTTTGGGATTCTCCCCCTTTAACTTTAAAAATGTGAATAAGAGAATTAAAGATATAAATCAATTAAAGCTCCCCCTTATTCATTTGAAAATTCAATTTTTCAAACCATTTCTCCCCCTTTTTGTTATATCAAAAAGAATTTAAAACATTAAGTTCAAAATAACAATAGAGGTAAAAATTGACAAAATAAGAATTTTGTTTTTAAAATGGCTCCCCCTTACTCAAAAGCATCATTAAAAATGTTAGTCCAACATATATGATCATCTAGTTGAATTAAATAAAAAATAAAACAAATAAATGCAAAAATCAACTAGATTTTTACCAACACTTGAACCCAAAGGGAGGATGTGAAGCCTTCCTTCTTCAAGTGTTCTTTCTTGTGTGCATGGATCTCCCCCTCAATGTTTGACTTGTTTAACTTCTCCATCACACCTAGCAAAAGACAATCAAGTGAATTTTGGTATCCAAATCGCTTTGGATCCATAAACGTTAGTAGCACAAATTTTAGTCCCCTTTGGAATCCATTTTTCAATGTCATCCTTTTTAGTTGAAGTGGTTAGTCCTTTTGGGACCCAAACACTTCTAAAACATTTTCCTTTTACAAATCTAGGGGCACTAGATTGCCTTACATAGAAATTTGATTTTCCAAACTTGTTTTTCTTTTTAAGCTCTTTGGAAATCACATCCTTTTCTTCTTGAACTTTTTGAAGCAAATTTTGTAAATCAAAACATTTTTGTTCAAACTCTTCAAGTCTTGCTTCAAGTTCAAGTTTGGTTTTAGAAATCAAGTCATTTTGAATTTTCAACTTTGAAATCAATTTATTGTTTTTCAAAATGTGATTTTTAAAGTCTAAAACCAAATCATCATAGGCATCTTGTAATTCATCAGAAGAGTAAGAACATGAAGTAGATGAATTAGAAGTTACCCTTGAATCTTCTTCGATGGCCATAAGGCAAAGGTTGGCTTGTTCATCGTCGATAGAGTCCTCATCACTCCAAGTAGCCACATGTGCCTTCTTCTTATGGCGTGAAGTGCTTACCCTATCCTTTTTCTTGGAATCTCGTTCAAGCTCTCTCAAAGCTTTCTTCATAAACGGGCCACACTTCTTGAAGAGATGAACTATCTCTTCTTATTCATCCTCCTCTTCACTTGAGTAGACATGATGGCAATTGGAGGATTTGAGAGCCATGGCACTTGCGTTGATGCCTAGCCCTTTGATTTTCTTCTCTCCCATAGCTCTAATTTCTTCCATCTCTTTCTCATCTTCTTTGTTCTTTTTCATGATTTGATGAGTAAGGAGTGACCCCATGAGTTCATCAAGCTTCAAAGTCTTCAAATTCTTTGCTTCGATGATGGCGGTTCTCTTTGAGTCCCAAGACTCGGGAAGTGAGTAGATGAGCTTTCGAACAAGTTTCTCCTCTGGAATGGCTTCTCCATAGCCCTTGAGACCATTTGTGATGGTGGAGAACCTATCGAACATCTTTTCGATGTTTTCTTCCGGATCCATTTTGAAGTTCTCAGACTCCAAGGTTAGAAGCCCAATCTTGGTCTCCTTGACTTCATCGATCCCCTCGTATGTGAGTTCAAGATTGTCCCATACCTCCATGGCACTCTCACAAGAAGACATCTTCTCATAGAAGGTTGGGCCAAATGCACAAAACAAGATGTGCAAGGCTTTGCAATTAAGCTCCATCTTCTTGGGATTGTCGGCACTCCACTCCGCTTTGCTTCGTTGAGGCACGAACAGACCATCTTCAACTATGTCTCATAGCTTGTAATCTCTAGATTTGATGAAGAACTTCATCTTTGTCTTCCAATGGGCATAGAGGGTTCCGTCAAAGAAGGGCGGTTTGTCGATGGATTGCGCCATTGAGCCAGTTGTGTGAAATGATGATCGAGCTTGCCGGATCTTCTCAATTGGATGTGAATCCTCTTCGATTGAGCCAAGCTCTGATACCAATTGTTGAGTTGTGAGGAGCTCGATTCGTTCAACCGATATGGGTCACCAAGTGGTGGAGAGGTGGATTTTTGGGTGGAAGGGTTGTGGAAACTAAAAGGATAATTGACACAATGATTTATAGTGGTTCAACCTTCTAACCAAGGTCTACATACACTACCTTAGCTCCCCACTAAGGATTTCCAAACAATTCCACTAATTGCTCTTCCCCTTTTCTAGGCTTAGGAGGAAACCCTTATACACCGATCAATCTTTCTACCCAAAGCCTTGATCGAAACCCTCTTTACAAAGAGAAACAATAAGCAAACTTAAATTAAATACCTATAATAGGTATTTGTTTGCACAATTTAGCACTCACCCAAAACTTAAAACACTTGAACAAATTTGACAATTTTGGCCCACTAGTGTTTGTCTATACAATAAATGACAATTTAAGCTCAAAGAAAATTCTTGATCATTTGTAGATTGACAATATGAGAATTAACCATTATCTTGATGCTTGGAGGTCCCTTTTATACTCCTTGATGAGTTTATGGCCGTTACTAGCTGTTGGGGTTGAATTGGAGCCGTTGAGGACTTTAATTCCCCCCATAAATGCAGTTCTGCAGCTCACCGTTTCGAAACGCTCGAACTCGTTTCGAAACACCCTTTAAGTAGAAAGAGTCGTTGCAGTCTGAGAAGGCACCCGTTTCGGAACGCCCCCTTGTCGTTTCATAACACGTTTCAAAATGCCTAGACTCGTATCGAAACGCCCTGCATTTAAATGTTAGTTGGGAAATAGCCGTTGGGGTTTATGACTGTTGTGGTCGAAGCCACGTAGGCGTATCGAAACGACATAGCCCGTTTCGAAATGCTGGGCTAAAATCTCATCTAGGGAATGCCCGTTTCGATAACAGTATCGAAACATTTTTGCTACTAGAATGCACCATATCGAAATGCCTGGAAGGTTTTGTGTATTTTGGCTTTTGAAAATATGCAAAACCCTTTATATAATATCTCTAAACATAGTTTCAAGTTATTTGGACTTTTGAAATTGTTTTGAATTCTTTTTAAATCAGTCCAAAGCATTTTTCAATTATTATATCAAAACATTAGTTTTACACTTTCCTAGCAGCCAAACTACCTTTTCATCAATAAAATCTACAGAGATTTATCTCATTTCATCAACTTTTGATTTCTAAATGATGCTCATGAATTTCAACAACAACTAGCTAAAGTTTTCTTAAAGGATTTCTCCAAAATCATTGCAAATCAAAGGAAAAGCTTGTGTTAGATGTTATCTTTCTTTTGTCTCCTCTAATCTAGGTTCTTTACTGAAATTTCCAAGTATTTGGCTATATAATTATGTTTTCTTAACAGGATTTAATGTTTAATTTGATGAAAGTGATAAAATCCAGCTTAAATGGTGATTTTGATTATTTTCGTTTTGGATCTGATTTGGATGAGTTATGATTGATTTTAATCATGTTTTGGATGTTAAATATTGTTAAAAGAAAGGTTTAATCATAATAAACCTGAATCAAGATGGATCTCTAGTTGTTAGGTTGTTAGATTTTGTGTTTTGTGGTGTTTGTGTGAAATCTGAGTTGCTGGAAGTATAAGAATGTTATTAGGTTGTTTTTAGATGTTGATTAATGATTAAACTTGAATGCAAATGTTAGATTATGGCTGGGCTGAGTTTAGAGAGCTATCGATGGTTTTTTCGGTTGTTTCGGTTGGGTATTTTGTTGTTTTTGGGTAGCAGCGAGATTGTTTAAGTTGTTGGTGATTTTAATGCATTGAGATTCATTAATCCTCTATTCTTGTGTGGTATAAACAGGGGAGAATTCATCGAAATCAATAAGTGAAGTTCTAGGGGATTCAAACGCTTGATTTCGTGTCGGTGAGTGAGAACGTATGTTCCGGCTTTGAACAACTTTAATGGTGGTTTTGGGGACTTAATGTAAGCTTGAAACGCTATACTAAGTTCGAAAGTAAGTAAAATGATTTTCTCTCTCAGATTGTGCTATTTTAAGGTTGTTGATGCACTTGATTTTAAATGCATGTTACCTACTATTTAAAGCATGATTTAAAGTAAGTGATTTACTGTTTTTGATGTTTTGTAGATGAGGGATGCACAAGGTAAGTGATCCTTGTGAGTATATGATTAAACTTGTATCTCGAAGCATGGTTTGGTGCTTGGAAATGTGGTTTATTGGTAATTCTTTGAAAACAATGAGGTTTAAGCTAAATGTAAATTTTATTGGCAAGTGATGTTGCGAAATGGTTTATAAATGAAATCGGATATAGTTAGCCAGCTATAGGATTGAGTGCACTATAAACAAGTCGCATTGGATGTTGAGGGGTTTATACGGTATACCGAATACTGCATCCAAGTACCCTAATGATTGAGGAAAGTGTATGGTATCCCTTCTCTCGTTAGTGGGGTTATACATCTACCGATGAGTGGTGTTGAGGGGTTTATATGGTGTATAGAATACTCCACCACGGGTGTCACAACAGTGAAGGGTAGCTCCCATGTGTGAACCTTGAGATGCCGGTGAGAATGTATGAAGTGTTGGGACAACACTTGTGAATCCGTGTATCCGATGTTGTTTTGAGAAATGAGTTTGTTAATGATCACTTGTGAGCCAATATAATTGATGATGTATTATGGAATGGTTATGATGCATAATGTGTAAAATGCATGTTTTACTCTTTAAGCTTTGCATATGTTAGTTAAGCATGGGAAGGCTTAAATCGAGTGTTGAAAAAGAGGGTTTTATTGTTGAAATCATAATACATGTTGTTGAGGTTTATATGCGGATTTTAGATTAAGGTAAGTGCATGGTTTTGAAGGCTTGATGGCTTTCAAATGATGGTTTAATTTAATTGAAACGAGATTTCAATCTGGGCTTGGTAAATGGTTTTAATGCATTGATGGTGTTTTGTTTTTGAGCACTCCTCACTAAGCCTTGTGTGCTCACGCTCTATTTTTGTCCATAATTATAGAGAATGGAGGTTTCGGATGCAGCATGGAGCAAGGGATCGCAAGAGACTTCTTTTGAGAATGTATGTTTCAATTTAGACTATACGTAATAAGGGCAATAGGGGATCCGTTGTGTATTTGGAAGATTTGTGTAAACTCCATGTTTGTGCAAGTGTTCATTTTTGTTTTAGACTTGTAAATGGCCTTTGGTTAATAGTTTGTGCCTTGTTATGTATTTTGGTATCTTGCTTGGCTTGTTTGCTAGATTGCATGCTTATAGTTTACCAATGATGCAAATTGTCATGAAATGAAGTTGAACACGCCATGAATAAATGAGGTTTGATGGTTGCATATGTCATATATATGTTGAAAGCATGCTTTGAGTGATTATGGGTGCATTAAAGTAGTAAAAACCAGCAAAATCCGACATTAGAGGTCCCAGGGTGTCGATACGGTAGTAACTGTATCAATACGGACCAAGAAAAATTGAAGGGGCGTATCGATACGGGGGGTATCGATACGATTTTATGCTACATGTTTTTGGTGTATTGGTAAGGTTCGAGGGGGTATCGATACAGACCTTTAATTCTTGAATCTTAGAGATTCATTGTCGTGGGCGTATCGGTACGAGCTCTAAGGGTATCGATATGGCCAGTTGGTAAGTTAGTTGAAAGTATCTTTGAATGTTCTATTTCCTTACGTTTTAGACCCTGAATGTTGTAGATGCAATTAAATGAGTTTGGATGTTTATTCAGAGCTGATTTTTTTTACAAAGATGCATGTAATATGAGTAATTAAATGTTGGTAACATAAAATTGGCAAAAGTCCCTTTAATTTGATAAAATTAAAAAATAGTTCCTAAATTGTAATAAATCCAATCGAAACCTAAGTCGAGGTCTGATCGAGTTGTTTATTGTTCTGCTGCGAAGTTAAGCACTTAGGATTATAATGAACATCTAGATAAGATAAAATTAAAAAAAATAGGATTGTTTATTGAGGTAAACCTCACGGTTTACTTCAACATTCCCCGTGTGACCCGTTCGGCTCGATCTATCGTCAAGACCAGGTTGAAGAGGTTACATCGCCAGTCGTCTACAACATGTCAACTCATATTATTAGGGCATCCAAGCGAAATTATCAACCAGAAGCCAAAAAAATGTACAAAATACTATGTTTGCAATGGTGGTAAAATTGGCCTGTATATGGTGCTAAAATTGGCGCGTTTTTACGATGCTTCAAAGAAAGTTAAAAATGTTAATAAAATTTACATATTATTTGGGACTCTGATAACATCATCATCATCATCAAAAAACATTTCATACAGTTTAAGCTCAAGGGCCCACCTTGAACAAAATTGTAGGTGAGATTCCACCATCAATTCCACATCAGCGTCGTCCACAACGTGGAAAATGAGTGTGTTAATGGTTCTAACAACATCGACATTCATCAACTTCTTATACGATAAGTTGTATGGTAGTGGAAGCAATATAGTACTTGAGGACTGAAATACAACACCGAGGGATGCATCACCGACTATCTGCCCATCGTAGTATACCAAAGTTCTAATAGTTTCTCGTCTCGACATATTATATTGATCGAAGTCTTGACAAATTATATTCCAACCTTCAAAGAACCAAAGTTTTCTTGTTTTTCTCATTGTTGTAAAAATAATTCCGGTGTATATATATTGAAGAAATCACATCCAATTTGAGACAAATACTTTGACATGGCAGGAATCATGACACAACTGGCCAAACTAGCATTCTATAAAACGTGAGTTCTTTGAGAAACAACGTTCTACTAAACTAGACTATTCCTGACACAGTATGTATCCGGTAAAGCTGGAAAAACTCGTTTCAGTGATAATTTTTTCTAACAAACGTTCAAAGCAATTCGTGTGCGTAGAAGAAAGACTACATGGTTTTTTCAACAATGGCAAAAAGAGTGGATGCTCTGGTTCACTACGATGGCGAGATGATCCTTGATGCCGAACTCGGTGTCATATTCTAGTCCCCAAACAATGTTACGCTACAGATTCCGATGGGAGTAACGTATAAAAGGCTAAAGTGTGCGCTAACGAGGAAGATTCCACATGCTTTCGGGACGGAGTTACTGTCACTGAGGTATCAACTACCTTCAACGGTAGATCCACTTTATTTCACAATATTCGATGTTTGTGACGATGGAGATGTGAAAATGATGATCGACACCCATACCCAATGTTCCATAGGATGCCCCCTAGAGCTCTTTGTAACATTTTCTAAATGAAATGTCAGATTCCAAATTGTTGTGCCAAATTTGCTACGAGCAAATCTTGACTTCGACCTAAATGCTCGTAGTCCAACATCAAGTTTTCGACAAGGCTTCAACTTACTTAGTACAAGCAATGACGAAGCTTCATCGTCTTCTTCCACAAGGCCAAGGCATTCTTCTGTAGGTAGGTTCGTTATTAACCTAAACATGCCGCCAACACAGCACTCAACGTACAATCCATACAATGCGGGTGTAGGGTCGTCATCATCTATTAGGCTATTCCACCATAAAGAGTTTAACCCATTCGATGACTTCTCTTCCTAATGTCACTCAACTTATATCCCCAATGAGACAAACGTAGATGATTCTCATACGGACAACACTGAACTTATATCCCAGGTGTAGGGTTGTCATCATCTTTAGGGTCGTCCTATCGTGAAGAGTTTTAGCAATTTGATGACTTCTCTTTCGGACATCACTTAACATATATCTCAGTGAGAAAAACGCAGTGGTTTTCTCATTGATGGGGGATATATTAATGCGTTGTTGATGTCAACCTAGATATTGAACATAGGCCTTGTCACCAATCTCACGATCGGGTTACGGTTGTAGAAACTAGTAGGGTACATGTTGTTGATGAGTCAGAACTATACAGTTCTGAAAGGGATAATTTTGATGAGGAACCGTTGTGGGAGCCCGGGCCCGAAGGTGACGAGATGGATTTATTTCTAGAAGAACCATCAGACCTTGACGAGACCGTGAATGCCGAGGATGATGTAGTTGATGTTGCGAATGATGTTACGGAGGAAGAACCTAGGAAGTTGTTGCCCCATGAAATTTTATTGGAACATGCAAAAGCTTTACGTATTATGACCCGCCATCCCACTTCACAATAGTTGATATAGAATGATTCTACGCTACAAAATTTCTAGAATTCCCACATTTGGAGCAGTTCAACGAATGTAATAATGGTGAATTGTATGTTGGGATTGTCTTTAGGACTAAAAAACTTGCGGGGGCTGCCATCAAGCATTACAACATACACAACTTAGTTATGTCCACAGAGAGGAAAACTGAAGCGGAAAAATATATTGTTTAATACCCCCACAAGTACAACAGATGTAACTGGAGGGTCTGTGTATCATGTTTGAAGAGGATGAACAACCTGTGACAGATTACGAGATAAGACGGACCTCATACATGCTCTGTGGCAATCCTAAATCAAGACCATCCTAACTTGGATGCACACGTGCTTTCTGTTCATATCCTTCCACTCGTGAAAGAAAATCCATGCATATTTGTGCTACTATGTATAGCATCGATCAAATCTCATTTCACGTAAATGGTTAAATACGATAAGGCGTGGTTTGCAAGATATCGTGCCATCCAACAACTATATGGGAAGTGGGAGGAATCCTAAAACGAGTTGTGAACGTGATGTAGAAATACAACCCATGAACGATTGTGGAACTTGAGACAGTGCCAAGATACGATCTGGATCATGTCGTACTTGGGGAGTGTGATTTTTTGCCTATTTTGGACATTTCTGCAATGCATTAAGGCATTTTGCCACTGCAAGCCGATGTTGTAGATCGACGACACATTCTTGTACGGCAGATACACTCAGATCTTACTAGTGGCAGTCTCACAAGACGGCATTAGAAAATGCATTTCAGTAGTGTTCGCAATCATTGAAAAGGAAGATATCCCATCGTGGATGCTTTTTTCTCACCAACCTACGCACCCATGTCTTATGCCGAGTCTTACGGGCAAGAGAAGGCGATATAAGTATTATTTCATATAGAGACGCAGGGATCTAGGGATCAATCCAACATTTGGGACCATCTTGGAAACCTCTTTATATTCATCATCGGTACTGTCTGCGACACATTGCTGCAAATTACTACCAGAAGTATTAGAACAATGATGAGCGTATAATGGTTCTTCGCATGGGTACGCCTTTCATTCTTAAAATTATTAATTAACTTGGCTTTTATTATTAAATCTCGTTAACTATTTTGTCTTTTATTAAATAGGCAATGCACACCGAGTAGATCTGATTGAGGAACTGCTAAAAGAGTTGAGAATTAGAAATCAATATTGATATAACTATCTTCTTGATATCTCGAGGGAGAAATGGTTGCAATGTTATGATGGGGGTCGACGATGTTGTCACATGACGACAAACTTGGTTGAGGCGATCAATTCGTCTCTGAAGGGAATGCGTCATTTACGTATTATATCAGTTGTGAATGCAACATATTATCGACTGGCTACCCTTTCTGCAACCCTTGGAAAACAAGCTACAAACTGGATGGCAGGTGGCCATAGGTTCCATCCAGATCTCCAGCCAAAATTTCATATATATCGTGTGCAAGCAAACACGATGGGTGCCATATCCTTCTCTCATCATGAACATCCCTTTACGGTTACTGAATTTTCACAACCGCTTGAAGGAATGATGCATCACAACTACATTGTTAATCTACAAGAGAGAAGATGCAATTGCGAAGTCTTCCAGACATTCAAGTACCTGTGTGCGCATGTCTTTGTTGCATGTGCATCCATTCATTTCGACGCAATGACACTCGTTGATCCTGTATACCTACTTGAAAACATTTTCAAGGTATACCGATCCAAGTTTCCTCCGATCGAAAATGAACGTCATCATGATGTGGTTGACAAGGAAGCTAAGATACGGCCAAATGAATCCCTGTGATGCCAAAAAAGGTCGCCTAAAGTCAAATATGATTCACTGTGTAGAGGATATGGTTCCTCGAGAATGGACCGACCAACCTAAGTTATGCTGCAATTGTAGGAACCCTAGACACGAAATTAGAAAATGCCCTTCTAGCACCCGCCCTAGAATCAACTAATTGTAATTGTAACTCTAATGTTTTAATCCTAAATAACACTATCAACCTCTTTAGATACGTTGTCTAGGCACCATAGTAAACATGTGTTCTCGTACTACCATGTGAAAGTTAAATAACAAAAAAGACCACAAACATACCACAAAATTGACTAAAACATGAATACCGTGTAACCCCCTTAGCCCGACCTAGGCGGTTGACCCGAACTACGAAGATTACACGGGGAAAATCAAAGTCAACCCGAAAGTCAACCTTGAGTAACGACCATTTTTTTCTTTTTAATCTTGTCTAGATACATGTTAACCCTAGGTGAATACTCAAGACACATATATGAATAAGGCACAACGATCGAACAACAAAGAGGGACTCAATTGCACTTAATACAAGTTTAGGGACCAAAATGTAATTTCTGTAAATTAGAAGGTCGTAACTGATTTTAAAGTTACCAATATGAAATTAGTTACATTTCATGCTTCTCTGCCAAAATTCAATTTAATTGGACATCACAAACTCAAGCAATTACAACTTAAACATTTGCGACTAAAATGTAAAGCTTGCAAACTTCAGCACCATTCAAACCAGTGCCAACGGTCGCCTGTTTCGAAACGATCACCTGCTGTATCGGAACGAGGACCGAAATGGCGTTGACCGTTTCGACACGCGGGTTGGTTCCGAGACTGGTTTTGAAACAATGCCTTCCAGTAGCCAATTCACGAAGGCCAATTCAGGTCCCCGTATCGAAACACTAGAGGGTGTTTCGATACGGTCTGCCAAAAAACTGCAGATTTTGCTGGTTTATCATACATAAACCTATTCAAACTCATCCTAATGACTTCCCAAACATACCAACAAGTCATCAAACATATAAGGTGCAAGATTAGAACTCCTAAACACATTCATAGCATCAAACATGAAGTTTCTCAAATCTAGAGGCATGCTTCCTATTTTCAAAACCAAAAAGAGCAAACAAGCTTCAAATCAAGCATTTAAAGGCCAATACAATTCAAACCAACAAAGGAAAACATGCCACAACCTTAGGGAGTTCAATACATCTCCCAAACCAAAGTTTAGATTCCCATTGCCTAATTACCAAAACAAATAGTGTATGAAAACATTACCATACATGAGCTTGAATTTTCCTTGGACACACTTAGCCTCCTTGTTGCCCTTTAACACCTCAATTATCTCCATTATTGGTAAAAAAGACAGCGTTAGCACAAATGCTTAGTGAGGCATGCTCTAAGTAAAACAACACAATAATGCATTTTTAGAAAACACTTTCAACAAAACTTTTAACCACATACTCATCTCTTTCTCATGCTATCATGCATACTTTACAAGCATCTCATGCTTCATTATATTCAATACATTATATTGGCTTTCAAGTGATAGTTCATAACCATTTCAACACAAAACACAATCGGATACGCGGATTACAAGCGTTGTCCCACACGCTTCATACACACTACCGACTTAACAAGGTGGAGTTTATCGGTACAATCACAACCCCTCAAAACCCGTGATGGAGTTTAACGGTACAATCACAACCTTTCAACATCACTCATCGGTAGTTGTATAATTCCACTAACGAGAGTAAGGGACACATAACACAAGATCCACACACAGAATTTCAACCACCGTTGTGATCTTACCTCACTCATTAGGGTACTTGGATGGAGTTTACGGTACAGTCAAAACCCCTCAACATCCAAGGCGACTTTACTTACGGTGCACCCAATCCTATAGCCGACTAACTATATTCGATTCAAGTACTTTAAAACCACTTCATCACTTGCCAATATACATCAAATACCATCAACAATTCACTGTTTTAAAGCATTAATCAAAGCCATTAAACATCATGCATCTCCATGCATCATTACCAAATTAATATCATGCCAAAACAAGGATCTCTTAACTTGAGCATCCTTCAATACATGGCTTTCAAAACCAACATTAACCATGCTAAAACATGCTTTCAAAACAGTAAATAAACATGCAATTTATAACAAATGCATCAAACCACATCTTAGCACATCCGAGGGAGTTTTTCCGAAAACTTACTCTTGAGCTTAGCTAAGTTGTTTAGACTTAAACTAAGCTCCCAAAACCTCCAAATAATCGTTTCAAAGCTGGAAAACCATCTCCACTCACCAATTACGTTTTGCTTGCTTGCCGAAACGCCAATTAAGCTTCCAAATCAACTCCAAAGGTGTCCGAAGATGTCTCCCCTGTTTTAGACACATCAAAGCAGAGGATTAATGCATCATCATGCATTGAAATCTTCAGCCAACACACCTAAACTCGCTGCTCTACCTAAAACCAACTTTTCGGCTACCAAACACAACCGAAATCACCTCCAAAACTTTACCCAGCCAAGATCCATCACTTCTAATCATTTCTAAACAGCAATCACCATAAAAAACAAACCTAAACTCGACCTTATACCTCCAACTATAACAGAACACCAAGAACACCTAAAAAACCACCTTTTTCTTGATAAAAAGCTTAGGAAACACAACCTATTCGGGATTGGATTGATAAAACCTCATTTCTAACATCATTTAATATACAAAATATATTCAAGAATCACCTCAAAACAGAGCCCAAACAATCACAACGAAATTCCTCAAGATCTCTTCCAAAATCTTGAGTTTTAAGCCAAAATCATGTTTCTAACATTAAAACCATTTATAAAACTTAAATTAAGGATTGATAACTTGGGAACTTTAGTAAAAAACTGATTATTTATAGGAGAAGAACAATCTTAGCTCTAAATGATGATTTCTGCTTGATTTGGGCCAAATTCCTTGAAAATTCAATGTGGAAACCAAAAGGATTTGATGCAAGATTGATTAGGAATCAATAGATGATGGAAATCTCATCAATTGAGGTGAAAATCTATGTGAAAGTTGTTGGAGAAATAGTGTTTGGATGATGGGATTTTGAGAGAAAAAGGAATGAGAGAAAATTAGGAAAAGATAGTTATGAGAATCTAAAAGTACTTTCCATCATTATTTTATTTAATTAAAATATTAATTAAATCACCCAAATTAAGGAAAAATCTGGAGAAAAACATTTTGGGTAATTAGCTCTTTAAAGATTCAAAGTTTCAATCCTTTACAAAACAATCACCACTAAACTTTTCAAAATTCGCATTTTGGTAACTACACCGAAATGTAGTATTCCCAAACCTTATTTTGTAAAATTGATTTCACCACTCTCTTATATATATTAAAAGAGGATTTTTAGATATTTTTCTATATTTTTAAAACATCTCGAACTAGGCTTTCCCTAAAACCTCCTTTATATTCGAACCGTTCCTCAAACCAGTCCGACCAAACCCTAAACTTTTAAGCCCAAAATTGGGGTGTTACAACTCTCTCCCTCTTAAGAAATTTGGTCCTCGAAATTTACCTTGAGGAAAAAGGTAAGGAAACTGCTTCTTCATGTCATCCCTTCTTTCCCACGTGGCTTCCTCAACACCACGATGCCTCCACAACACCTTAACCAACTCAATGGTCTTACCTTGAAGAACTTTACTGTCCGAATCCAAAATTTCAACCGGCTCTTCATCATATGTCAAATCTGGATTCAAATCCACTTCCTCCACATGCATAACATGCGAAGGATCCGATCTATACCGTTGAAGCATAGAGACATGAATCACATCATGTATCTTTTTCAACTCTTGCGGCAACCTCAGCTTGTACGCAACAGGACCCACACATTCAATCACCTGGTACGGTCCAATATACCCAGGGCTCAACTTACCTTTTCGGCCAAACCTCATCACCTTCTTCCAAGGCAAAACCTTCAAAAACACACGGTCACCCACTGCAAACTCAATCTCCTTTCGCTTCAAATCCGCGTAAGACTTTTGTCGATCGGAAGCTGCCTTCAACCTCTCACAAATGAGCTTCACCTTCTCGGTTGTTCCTTTCAACAAAGCTGGCATCGAGACCAACTTCTGATCTGTTTCAGCCCATCAAAGAGGAGTTCTGCACTTCCTCCCATACAAGGCTTCATAAGGTGCCATTTGAATACTTGCATGGTAGCTATTGTTATAAGCAAACTCCACCAAAGGCAAATGCTTCTCCCAAAAACCTTGAAACTCAATCACACAACACCTAGACCTATCCTCAAGCACTTGGATAACACGCTCAGACTGTCCATCCGACTATGGATGACAAGAAGTACTGAAATTTAGCCGCGTACCCAATGCTTGGTGCAAACATTCCCAAAAATGCGATTTAAACCTAGTATCTCTATCCGACACTATAGACTTTGGCACCACATCTAATCGCACAATCTCAGCAATGTACAGCTCTGCAAGCTTATCCAAGGTATACGTGGTACGCATAGGTAAGAAATGTGCACACTTCGTAAGGCGATCCACAATCGCCCACACTGAATTCTTCTTCGATGGCGATAAAGGAAAACCAGACACGAAGTCCATGGTAATCCTTTCCCACTTCCACTCAGGAATCCTCAACGGTTGCAACAATCTTGAAGGAAACTGATGCTCAGCCTTAACCCGCTGACAAACCATGCGCTTACTCACGTACTCCGCAACATCTTTCTTCAATCCCACTCAATAGTACTCATCCTTCAGATCATGGTATATCTTTGTACTACCAGGGTGCATAGCAAAAGGACTACTATGAGCTTCAGTCAGAATAGTACGCCTGAACTTCGCATCATTCGACACTACTATCCGACTTCCAAAACATAGAACTCCATCATCATTAAAACAGAAATCTGATGGTCTATCCTCAACAATATCCTGAACATGTGGCACCAAAGAATCATCCAACAACTGCGTATCCTTTATCAGTTGAACCAAAGATGGTTTCACTTGCAACTCAGCCACAAGACCTCCATCTTGTGAAATACTCAAACTGTCAAACATAGCCCTTCACTCCACTGCCACCTTCCTACTCAAGGCATCCACTACAACATTAGCTTTTCCCGGATGATACTCGATCGTCAAATCATAATCTTTAAGCAACTCCACCCAACGTCGTTGCCTAAGATTTAACTCTTTTTGAGACATCAGATACTTCAAACTCTTGTGATCCGTGTACACAGTACACTTCTCACCATACAGATAATGTCTCCAAATCTTCAAAACAAAAACCACCCCGGCTAACTCAATATCATGTGTAGGATAATTGTGCTCACGCACCTTCAACTGGCGCGATGCATAAGCCATCACCTTACCCTCTTGCATTAGCACACACCCCGACCCAACATAGGATGCGTCATTGTACACCACAAATTCTTTCCCTGATTCAGGTTGAACTAAGATAGGAGCTTGCGTCAAAGCTACCTTAAGCTTCTCAAAAGCCTGTATCCTTGCTTCTGTCCACTCATACTTGACATCCTTTTGCAACAACTACGTCAAAGGAGCAGCAATCTTTGAAAATCCATCCACAAACCTCCGGTAATATCCTGCCAAGCCAAGGAAACTACGGACCTCATGAACAGACTTAGGAGGCTTCCAATTCATCACCGCCTCAATCTTCTGAGGATCAACACGAATCCCCTCAGCAGAAACCACATGACCAAGGAAAACAACTTCCTTAAGCCAGAATTCGCATTTGCTAAACTTAGCATAAAGCTGATTCTCCAACAGCGCCTGCAACACAATCCTCAAATGCCCTTCATGCTATTCCTTAGTACGAGAATACACAAGAATATCATCAATGAACACCACAACAAACTTATCCAAGTATTCATGGAACACTCTATTCATCATGTCCATAAAAGCTGCAGGAGCATTTATCAAGCTAAACGGAATTACAAGGAACTCAAAATGCACATACCTCGTCCTAAAGGTTGTTTTTGGCACATCCACATCTTTCACCTTAAGTTGGTAGTAACCTGACCTTAAGTCAATCTTGGAGAACACAGTCGCTCCCCGAAATTGATCAAAAAGATCATCAATCATTGGCAAAGGATACCGATTCTTGATAGTCAACTTATTCAGCTGACGATAATTGATGCACATTCTTATAGTGCCATCCTTCTTCTTCACAAACAAGACCGGTGCACCCCAATGTGACACACTCGGCCGAATGAAACCACGATCAAGCAACTCCTGAAGTTGCGTCTTCAACTCCTTCAACTACTTAGGTGCCATGCGATAGGGAGCAATGGACACTGGAGTTGTGTTTTCATACAGCTCAATTCCAAACCCCGCCTCTCGACTAGGGGGCAATCCAGGTAACTCTTCCGGAAACACTCAAGGAAACTCACGAACAGTTCTGATATCTTGAACGCGCACCTCCTTCGAACTTGGATTCATAACAAAGGCTAGGTAAGCCTCACAACCTTGCCTCAGCATTCGGCTTGCTTCCAACGTAGACACCACATTGGCAAGAAACTTCACATTCTCACCAACCACCACTACCTCATAATCATCTGCAAGTTTCAACGAAACTCGCTTGTTCTCAAAATCCACTACAACTCAATGTTCAACAAGCCAATCCATACCAAGAATTACATCAAAACCATAGAATGGCAATTCCATGAGATCAACAAGAAAAACATGGTTTTGCACTTTCAAGGGACATCTTCTATACAACTTTCGTGTTACGACTGTCTCACCAAAGAAACTAGTCACACGCATACCAACATCCAAGGACTCAAGAGGTAAACCAAGAAATTGAGCATGTTCACGCAATATATACGAGTGTGTAGATCCAGAATCAATCAAGGAGAGTAATGACAAGGATTACAAAGTAAAGGTACTTGCGATCACATCCGTATCATTCCTCCCTTCACGATGAGCATACACTCGAGCCTGGCCACCACCCTCAGGTTGAACAGCCACTACATGCGCCACATTCCTCCCACCATCATCTCTACGCTAGAAGTTACCATGGCCGCGCCCACGACCTCTCTGTGGTGCAACTACCCCAGAAGCACGTCCCTGACCACCACCGGCCAACATAGGACACTCCCTCCTCATGTGGTCTGCCGAACCACAATTCCAGCATGAATTACATGTCACTGCAACAGGAGCCTGAACCTCCCTCGCTGCTCGAGGACAATCTCGCCTCAAATGGCCACGCGATCCACATATCCAGCACGTGTTCTGATCAGCCCTCATCCTATCTCCCTGAACAGGCGCACCATGTCTTCCATTACCATGCCTAGCGGAAGACTGATACCTCTTATCTCGTCCTCTCTTGTTCCGTCCACCACCAGAACCATGATCAGCAGCTCTTTTTCCCGAGCTAGAACTAACGCCTCTAGAAGACAAACCCAAGTTCTGCTCGATGTCTTTTGCTCCACTCACAAGCACATCAAAATCTGTATACTCAGCCGCAAGCATAAAAGTCTTCATGTCCGTTACCAATCCATAACGGAAACGTTCACACCTCTCCCACTCATCAGGGATTAGCTCAGGTGCATACTGACTAAGGCGGACAAGCTGGATCTCATACTCAGCTATCGTCATGCTTCCTTGCACAAGAGACATAAATTCTCTTTTCTTCTCATCTAGGTATCGTACACCCAGATACTTCCGCTTGAACGCATTCAAGAAGAACGTCCAAGTCACATCATTGTCCTCTATTCCAGAGACAGTGGTCGTCCACCACGTATAAGCATCATCATGCAGCAATGACACCACACAACCCAACTTCTGCACATTATTGCAGTTCATTTGCCCCAAAATCCTCTTGGTGCTTTCCAACCAAGACTCAGATCCTTCCGGAGATAAACGTCTTAACTTAGTCCCTCCCAGGCTGCGAAGACGTTCCAAAGGCAATCTCACATTAGCATCACCCTAATGCGCAGCTCCATGAGCTCCAGCTACTGCTGCCTGAAAGGCTACAGCAATAGCCTGAATCAACACAGTCATGTCAGAAGCAACTTGCCCCTGCACACCTTCAGGTCCAGTGACCCCAGCACCAGCATTACCATCTCCAGCACCCTCAGCACCCTCACCACCAGGTGGTCCACCACCAGGAGGAGGAGGTAAATCCACAACATTCTCAACATTCTCCTCATTCTCATTCTGAGCCATAGCTCTTTTATTCATTCTCATCTCTTTACGCGGCCCCATTTACAAGAAAACAATGCACTGAGACAAATGCAATAAACATAATTAGGCTCAACAAGGTAAGTAATCCAAGTACTCAAGCTCTTTTTTCGAAAACAATTCCTTTCATTAGTTTTGATATGGCAATGGGATCCCCTAACACATTCCAACATAGCATATCATCACAATTGAAACCATGCATTACAATTCAGACAACATTCTTTCACCCAAAAGGCATATTATGCAAATACACATACATCATCCTCATACAAATCCCAAGGATACGAGAACTAAGCTCTGATACCACCAAATGTAACCCCATTAGCCCGGCCTAGGCGGTTGACCCGAACTACGAAGATTACACAGGGAAAATCAAAGTCAACCCGAAAGTCAACCTTGACTAACGACCTTTTTTTCTTTTTAATCTTGTCTAGATACATGTTAACCCTTGGTGAATCCTCAAGAAACATATATGAATAAGGTACAACGATCGAACAACAAAGAGGGACTCAATTGCACTTAATACAAGGTTAGGGACCAAAATGTAATTTCTTTAAATTAGAAGGTCGTAACTGATTTTAAAGTTACCAATATGAAATTAGTTACATTTCCTGCTTCTCTGCCAAAATTCAACTTAATTGGACATCACAAACTCAAGCAATTACAACTTAAACGTTTGGGACTAAAATATAAAGCTTGCAAACTTCAGCACCATTCAAACCAGTGCCCAACGGTCGCCTGATTCGAAACGATCACCTGCTGTATCGGAACGAAGACCGAAACGACATTGACCGTTCCGAAACGCAGGTTGGTTCCGACACTGGTTTCGAAACAAGGCCTTCCAGTAGCCAAATCGTTTCGGAACGCCCCTTAGCGTTTCGAAACACGAAGGCCATTTCAGGTCCCCGTTTCGAAAAACTAGAGGGTGTTTCGATACGGTATGCCCAGAAACTGCAGATTTTGCTGGTTTATCATACATAAACCCATTCAAACTCATCCTAATGACTTCCCAAACATACCAACAAGTCATCAAACATATAAGGTGCAAGATTAGAACTTCTAAACACATTCATAACATCAAACATAAAGTTTCACAAATCTAGAGGCATGCTTCCTATTCTCAAAACCAAAAAGATCAAACAATCTTCAAATCAAGCATTTAAAGGCCAATACAATTCAAACCAACAAAGGCAAACATGCCACAACCTTAGGGAGTTCAATACATCTGCCAAACCAAAGTGTAGATTCCCATTGCCTAATTACCAAAACTAATAGTGTATGAAAACATCACCATACATGAGCTTGAATTTCCCTTTAACACACTTAGCCTCCTTGTTTCCCTTTAACACCTCAATTATATACATTATTGGTAAAAGAGAGAGCGTAAGCACAAATGCTAAGTAAACCAACACAATAATGCATTTTTAGAAAACACTTTCAACAAAACTTTTAACCACATACTCATCTCTTTCTCATGCTTCATTATACTCAATACATTATATTGGCTTTCAAGTGATAGTTCATAACCATTTCAACAAAAAACACAATCGGATACGCGGATTACAAGAGTGTTCCCACACGCTTCATACACACTACCGGCTTAACAAGGTGGAGTTTATCGGTACAATCATAACCCCTCAACACCCGTGATGGAGTTTAATGGTACAATCACAACCCCTCAACATCACTCATCGGTAGTTGTATAATTCCACTAACGAGAGTAAGGGACACATAACACAAGATCCACACACGAAATTTCAACCACCGTTGTGATCTTACCTCACTCGTTAGGATACTTGGATGGAGTTTACGGTATAGTGACAACCCCTCAACATCCAAGGCGACTTTACTTACGGTGCAGCCAATCCTATATCCGGATAACTATATCCGATTCAAGTACTTTAAAATCACTTCATCACTTACCAATATACATTAAATACCATCAACAATTCACTGTTTTAAAGCATTAATCAAAGCCATTAAACATCATGCATCTCCATGCATCATTACCAAATTAATATCATGCCAAAACAAGGATCTCTTACCTTGAGCATCCTTCAATACATGGCTTTCAAAACCAACGTTAACCATGCTAAAACATGCTTTCAAAACAGTAAATAAACATGCAATTTATAACAAATGCATCAAACCACATCTTGAGCTTAGCTAAGTTGTTTAGACTTAAACTAAGCTCCCAAAACCTCCAAATAATCGTTTCAAAGCTGGAAAACCATCTCCACTCACCAATTACGTTTCCCTTTCTTGCCGAAACGCCAATTAAGCTTTCAAATCAACTCCAAAGGTTTCCGAAGATGTCTACCTGTTTTAGACACATCAAAGCAGAGGATTAATGCATCATCATGCATTGAAATCTTCAGCCAACACACCTAAACTCGATGCTCTAACTAAAACCAACATTTCGGCTACCAAACACAACTGAAATAACCTCCAATCTCTTCCAAAACTTTATCCAAACAAGATCCATAACTTCTAATCATTTCTAAACATCAATCACCATAAAAAACAAACCTAAACTCGACCTTATACCTCCAGCTATAACAGAACACCAAGAACACCTCAAAAACCACCATTTTCTTGATAAAAAACTTATGAAACACAACCTATTCGGGATTGGATTGATAAAACCTCATTTCTAACATCATTTAATATCCAAAATATATTCAAGAATCACCTCAAAACAGAGCCCAAACAATCACAATGAAATTCTTCAAGATCTCTTCCAAAATCTTGAGTTTTAAGCCAAAATCATGTTTCTAACATTAAAACCATTTATAAAACTTAAATTAAGTATTGACAACTTGGGAATTTCAGTAAAGAACTGAGTATTTACATGAGAAGAACTGTAACCCCCTTAACCCGGCCTAGACGGTTGACCCGAATTAAGAAAGTCACACGGGGAAAACCAAAGTCAACCCGAAAGTCAACCTTGATTAACGACCCTTTTTTTTCCTTTTGTCTTGTCTAGATGCACATTAACCCTAATTGTGATCACACAAACATCATGCTCAAAGATCACAAACATCAGAGATCAAACAGGGACCCAATTGAACAAATTACAACTTTAGGGACCAAATTGTAATTTCTGATAATTAAAAGGACTTAACCCAAATTGAAGTTACCATCTTGAAATTAATCAGGTTTCATGCTTCTCTGTGAAATTTCAGCTCAAAAGGACCTCCCAAGCTCACACAATTGAACAAACAAGATTCAGGACTAAAAAGCAAACAATTCAAAACATATAAAGATACTTTTAACTGAATTAACGGTCACGTATCGATACGCCTGGAGTCATATCGATACGCGGGGAAGACAGTAACCAAACTCCAGAGATCGTATCGATACGAGGTCCCGCGTTTCGATACGGCATTCATAAATAGCCTAGGCGGTATCGATACCCACACAACCGTACCGATACCCCTGTGCAGAAATGTGCATATTTGGTTCATGCGTATCGATACGCAAGCCCGAGTACCGATACCCCTGCCTGAAATCGACATAAAATCAACATCATACATGCTTCAAACTTCAATTTAACAACACCAAATCATACCACATAATCAATCAACATGCAGGGACCATAATTGCATCACCAATTCAACATATAACCAACACATTTGAAAAGCCCCAATTATAATGGCATGCTTCCTACACAAGCTAACTATTCAAACACCAAACTTCCAAAACAAGCATATAAGGTTCCAAACCAAAGACCAGCATTCTAAACAACATTCAACATACTTAGGGAGTTCCAAACATCTCCCAAAAACATACACATAGGTCCCCCATTGCCAAATAACCCAAAAGCTAAAAGTACTTATAAAACCTTCATACATTGAGCTTTACTTGAACTTGATTGCTTGCCCTTTTCTTGCTGCCCCTCAAGGTACTCTAATGCTCTGCATTATTGAATTAAGAAAACGTAGAGAGCGTAAGCAAAAGCTTAGTGAGGCATGCTCTTTAAAAACAATTCAATAATGCAATTAAAACCATTTATAAACATGATTAAAATCAACCTCTGCACATACTCAAAAGCATACTTAAAACAAGCAATCTCATGCTTCAACATTAACATTAAAACAAGCATCTCATGCTTCATAATATACTTAACATGTCATATTGGCTCAAGTGATACATTTCATTTCTTAAAACAAGTTCAACAACTTTCCCAAGGACTTTTAAACACCTTGGCCCCAAGGACTTTTAAACACCTTGGCCATGGACTTTTAAACACCATGTATAAGGACCACACAAGGACTTTTAACCACCTTTGTGTCCAATGCTTGAATCACCCCAAGGACTTTTAAACACCTTGGCCCCAAGGACTTTTAAACACCTTGGCCCCATGGACTTTTAAACACCATGGCCCCATGGACTTTTAAACACCATGGAAAGGATCACCTAAGGACTTTTAACCACCTTAGTGTCCGCAACAAGAATCATCCAAGGACTTTTAACCACCTTGATGTTCTTAAGTAACAAGGCTCACTCAAGGACTTTTAACCACCTTAGTGACCTTAACTTTTAAAAACATCACTTGCCAATATATATCATAATCATCATTTAATCCACTGTTTTAAAGCATTAAACCAAGCAATTTCCATCATGCATTTCAAAGCATCAAACCACATTATTTCAATGTATAAAAGCAAGGTACTCCTACCTAGAGTTACCTTCTACATATGGCTTACAACATCAGCAAAATCCATGCTAAAACATGCTTCCAAAACAGTAATTAAAAACATGCAAATTATCATTTTGCAACACATCAAAGTCATGGCCACCACTAGAGAGAAAATCCGAAAACTTACACTTGAGCTTAGCAAAGTTGTTTAGACTTAAACTAAGCTCCCAAAACCTTCAAACCTTGGTTTTAAAAGCTGAAATCCAATTTCCACAAATGCACTCACCAATTTCCACTTTGCTTCAAGCCAAAGCACCAAATCAAGCTTCCGGATCAACCAAACTTGGATCCAAAGATGCCTCCCCTTTTTCAACACATCAAAGCAGAGGATTAATGCATCATCATGCATTAATTGCTTCAATGAAAGCATCTAACTCGCTGCTCTCATCCAACCTCCATTTTCGGCCACCAAAACAACCGAAAATGCATCCAAACCACTTCTAAACAAAGCCCAGCCATAAACCAGCAAAACCTCACTTCCATTAACATCATATAACATCTAAAAACAACCTATCAACAACCTTATACCTCCAGCAACAACAGATCACCAAGATCACCTCAAAGACTACCTTAAAACACAAGCTAAACTTAGGAAACTCAACCTATCCGGGATTGCATCAATCAAAACCCAATTCCACATCATTTTAGAGATCATTTAACATCAAAAACACCTCTTAAAACACAGATTACTCAGATCTAACGAAAATCATCAAAAATCATCAAGATCTTGCATACTAAGCCAAGATCCATAAATCAACTTAAAAGCCTTTAATTAAACATCAATTTAGGATTGAAAACTTAGGAATTTCAGTAAAGAACTGATAGTTTAGAGGAGAAGGACGTTCTTACCTCCAAACTTGTGTTTCTCCACTTTTTGGAATGAAAAACCTTGATGAAACTTGTAGCAATTGAAGAGGTTTTGAAGATATGTTGATTTGTAATCAAATGAGAGTTGAAAGGAGGAATTTAGGTGAGAAAATCAGAAACAAATCTCTGTAAATGTAATGTTTGGTTTGAGAGAAAATGGGAGAAAGAAAATGAGAAGTTAGTTATGAAAATTAGCCAAATGGCTTTTCCCTCCTTTTTAATATACTTTAAAATCAGAATTATAACTCAAAATATGCAAGAAAAATCTGGAGAAACCACTTTTGGATTAATAGCTCCTTAAAGATACAAAGTTTCAACCCTTTATAAAACAGCCAACAAACTTGCGAAAATTACATTTTGGTCACTAGCCAAAATGTCACACTTCCAAAACTCATTTTCCAAAATTGATTTCACAGTTCACTTAATTATATTAAAAGATGATTTTAGAACATTTTTCCATATTTTTATTGCAACCCGAACTAGGCTTTCCTAACTTAACCTCTTAAGATTCGAACAGCACTTTGACCAACCGGTCAACGCCCAAAACTCCTAAGCCCAAAACCGGGGCGTTACAACTCTCCCCCCTTAAGAAATTTGTCCTCGAAATTTACCTGAAGGAAAGAGATAAGGAAACTGCTTCAGCATGTCTTCCTTCTGCTCCCACGTGGCTTCCTCGACACCTCGATGCTTCCACAGCACCTTCACCAACTCAATGGTCTTGCCACGAAGAACCTTGCTATCCGAATCCAGAACCTTCGCCGGTTCCTCATCATAGGTCAAATCCGGATTCAAAACCACATCCTCTATAGGCATCACATGCGAAGGATCAGATCTATACTTCCGGAGCATAGAAACATGGAACACATCATGAATCTTCTCCAGCTCCTGAGGTAACCTCAGCCGATACGCAACAGGACCCACACGCTCAACCACCTCATATGGTCCAATGTACCGAGGGCTCAACTTACCCTTCCGGCCAAACCTCATCACCTTCTTCCAAGGCGAAACCTTCAAGAACACACGGTCACCCACCGCATACTCTATCCCCTTACGCTTCAAATCCGCGTAAGACTTTTGCCGATCAGAGGCAGCCTTCAACCTCTCACAAATGAGCTTCACCTTCTCGGTGGTCCCTTTCAACAGAGCAGGCATCGAAACCAACTTTTGACCAGTTTCAGCCCAACAAAGAGGAGTCCTACACTTCCTCCCATACAGAGCCTCATAAGGTGCCATATGTATACTCGCCTGATAACTATTGTTATAAGCGAACTCAACCAAAGGCAGATGCTTCTCCCAAGAATCTTGGAACTCAATCACGCAGCATCTCAACATATCCTCCAAAATCTGAATAACTCGCTCAGACTGTCCATCCGACTGAGGATGATAGGATGTACTGAAATGCAACCTTGTACCCAGAGCTTGATGCAAACACTGCCAAAAACGCGATGTGAACCTCGGATCCCTATCCGACACAATCGACTTAGGCACACCATGCAACCTCACTATCACAGCAATGTACAGCTCTGCCAGCTTATCCAAAGAAAACGTAGTATGCACAGGCAAGAAATGCGCACACTTCGTCAAACGATCCACAATCACCCAAACAGAATTCTTCTTTGATGGCGACAAAGGCAAACCAGATACAAAATCCATGATAACCCTCTCCCACTTCCATTCAGGGATTTTCAACGGTTGCAACAAACCAGAAGGAACCTGATGTTCAGCCTTAACTCGCTGACACACCAAACACTTGCTCACAAACTCCGCAACATGCTTCTTCAAACCTACCCAATAGTACTCATCATGAAGATCACGATACATCTTAGTACTACCAGGGTGCATAGCAAAAGGACTACTATGACCTTCAGTCAGAATAGCACGCCTCAACTCAACATCAGCAGGCACTACTATCCGACTACCAAAACACAACACACCATCCTCATTAAAGCAGAAATCCGAAGGTCTACCCTCCACGATATCCTGAACATGAGACACCAAGGAATCATCCAGCATCTGCTTTTCCTTGATCGACTGAACCAAAGATGGTTTCACTTGCAACTCAGCAACAAGACCACCATCCCGTGATATGCTCAAGCTAGCAAACATCGCCCTCAGCTCAACAGCTACCTTCCTACTCAAGGCATCAGCAACAACATTAGCTTTACCAGGATGATACTCAATCGTCAGATCATAATCCTTGAGCAACTCCAACCAACGTCGCTGCCTAAGATTCAACTCCTTCTGAGACATCAGATACCTCAAACTCTTGTGATCCGTGTACACAGTACACTTCTCACCATACAGATAATGTCTCCAGATCTTCAGAGCAAACACCACTGCAGCCAGCTCAATATCATGCGTAGGATAGTTGCGCTCATGCACCTTCAACTGCCGCGACGCATAAGCCACAACCTTACCCCCTTGCATCAGCACACACCCCAAACCAACATAGGATGCATCACTATAGACCACAAACTCTTTCCCTGATTCAGGCTGAATCAAGATAGGAGCTTGAGTCAAAGCCGCCTTCAGCTTCTCAAAAGCCTGTTGTCTCGCTTCTGTCCACTCATACCTAACATCCTTTTGCAACAGCTTCGTCAAAGGAGCAACAATCTTGGAAAAACCATCCACAAACCTCCGGTAGTATCCCGCCAAACCAAGGAAACTACGGATCTCATGAACAGACTTAGGAACTTTCCAGTTTATCACTGCTTCAATCTTCTGAGGATCAACACGAATCCCCTCAGCTGAGACCACATGCCCAAGAAACACCACCTCCTTAAGCCAAAACTCACACTTGCTCAACTTAGCATAAAGCTGATTCTCCAACAAAGCTTGCAGCACAATCCTCAAATGCTCTTCGTGCTCCTCCTCAGTACGCGAGTACACGAGGATATCATCAATGAACACCACAACGAACTTGTCCAGGTATTCATGAAACACACGATTCATCATGTCCATGAAAGCAGCAGGAGCATTTGTCAACCCAAACGGCATCACAAGGAACTCATAATGCCCATACCTTGTTCTGAAAGCTGTCTTAGGCACATCCTCATCCTTCACCTTCAACTGATAATACCCTGACCTCAAGTCAATCTTATAGAACACAGCAGCTCCCCGAAATTGATCAAAGAGATCATCAATCCTCGGCAGAGGATACCGATTATTGATAGTCAACTTGTTCAGCTGACGGTAATCAATGCACATCCTCATAGTGCCATCTTTCTTCTTCACAAACAAAACAGGAGCACCCCAAGGCGACACACTCGGCCGGATGAAACCACGATCTAGCAGCTCTTGCAACTGCGTCTTCAGCTCTTTCAGCTCCTTAGGTGCCATTCTATAGGGAGCAATGGACACAGGAGTTGTATTCTCATACAGCTCAATTCCAAACTCCACCTCGCGATTAGGAGGTAACCCAGGCAACTCTTCAGGAAAAACACCAGGAAACTCTTTCACAACCTTGATATCTTGCACCCTCAACTCCTTAGAGCTAGGATTCATCACAAAAGCTAGATAAGCTTCGCATCCTTGCCTCAACATCCTACTCGCCTCCAAGGTAGACACAACATTAGCAAGAAACTTCACATTCTCGCCAACTACAACAACTTCATAATCGTCCGCAAGCTTAAGCGAAACCCGCTTATTCTCACAATCCACAACAGCACGATGCTCAGCAAGCCAATCCATACCAAGGATCACATCAAAACCATAGAAAGGCAACTCCATAAGATCAACATGAAAGACATGTTCTTGAACAACCAAGGGACACCTTCTATAAAGCTTTCGAGTCACAACAGTTTCACCAAAAGAACTAGTGACACGAACTCCAACATCCAAAGACTCAACAGGCAAACCAAGCAATTCAGCATGCTCACGCAAAATGTATGAATGCGTAGATCCAGAATCAATCAAAGAAAGCAATGACAAGGATTGCAAAGTAAAGGTACCTGCAATCACATCCGCATCATTCCTTCCCTCGCGCTGAGCATACACCCTCGCTTGACCTCCACCCTCCGGCTGAATAGCCACAACATGAGCTACTCCGCGACCACCTTCCTCTCTCCTCTGGAAATTACCACGGCCGCGCCCACGACCTCTCTGCGGTGCAGCAACAACAGGTGCACGATCTTGGCCACAAGCCAACCTCGGACAATCTCGCCTCAGATGGTCAACAGAACCACAGTTCCAACATCCATTACCAGCTGCCGCAACAGGAGCTTGCACCTCCCTCACAGCACGAGGACAGTCACGCTTCATGTGACCACGAGAACCACAGATCCAGCAAGCACTTGATTCAGCTCTAGCAAAACCTCCTCTAGCAGGTGCACCACCACCTCTCTTGGCTGAGGACTGATACCTCTGATCACGCCCCCTCTTGTTCCGTCCACCTCCGGAACTATACTCAGCAGCTCTCTTGCCAGAACTTGCTCCAGCACCTTTCGCAGCTAAACCCAAGTTCATCTCAATGTCCTTGGATCGACCAACCAACACATCAAAATCATCGTACTCAGCAGCCAACATGTAGGTCTTTACTTCCGTCACCAAGCCATAACGGAACCTTTCGCACCTCTCTCGCTCATCAGGTATCAGCTCCGGTGCATACTGACTGAGCCGTACAAACTGCACTTCATACTCAGCCACACTCATGCTCCCTTGGGTAAGAGACATGAATTCACGCTTTTTCTCATCCAGATATCTCACTCCTAGATATCTCCTCTTGAACACATTCTGAAAGAATGTCCAAGTAACATCAACTTCAGCCATCCCAGCTATGGTGGTCGTCCACCATGTATAAGCATCGTCCTGCAGCAAGGACACAACACATCCCAACTTTTGCACATCCGTGCAGCTCATCTAACCCAAGATACGCTTTGTACTCTCTAGCCAAGCTTCCGAACTCTCAGCAGACATACCTCTGAACTCCGTCCCACCAAGACTGCGCAAACGCTCCAAAGGTAATCTGACTCCAGCATCTCCCTGATGCCCAGCTCCTTGAGCTCCAGCTACTGCTGCTCGAAAAGCACCCGCAATAGCTTGTACCAGCATAGACATATCAGGCATAGCTTGCCCCTGACCAACCTCTGGTCCAGCAGCTCCAGCAACAGCTGCAGCTTCAGCTCGCTCACCTCCAGCACCACCACCATGCGGAGGAGGGGGTAACACAGCACTACCCGTATTCTCTTCATTCTCAGTCTCATTGGGAGCCGTAGCTCGCACACTACCTCTTAACTCTCTACGTGGTGCCATACTTTTACCATGCAATCACAATGCAAAATAAAACAAGTCAGGCCCAGCAAGGTAAGCAATCCAAGTATTCAAGCTCAATTTCATTCAAAATCAACTTCATTTCATTAGCTTTTGTTTGGCAATGGGTACCCTCAGCATGCAACATCACAACATACATCTCAATTGCATCAACATCACAAGCCACTGATCATGCTTTCAAACAACTAGCATACAAACTAAACATACTTCAATCATGCATACATTCATTCCCAAATACTCGCAAACTCAGCTCTGATACCACCAAATGTAACCCCCTTAACCCGGCCTAGACGGTTGACCCGAATTAAGAAAGTCACACGGGGAAAACCAAAGTCAACCCGAAAGTCAACCTTGATTAACGACCCTTTTTTTCCTTTTGTCTTGTCTAGATGCACATTAACCCTAATTGTGATCACACAAACATCATGCTCAAAGATCACAAACATCAGAGATCAAACAGGGACCCAATTGAACAAATTACAACTTTAGGGACCAAATTGTAATTTCTGATAATTAAAAGGACTTAACCCAAATTGAAGTTACCATCTTGAAATTAATCAGGTTTCATGCTTCTATGTGAAATTTCAGCTCAAAAGGACCTCCCAAGCTCACACAATTGAACAAACAAGATTCAGGACTAAAAAGCAAACAATTCAAAACATATAAAGATACTTTTAACTGAATTAACGGTCACGTATCGATACGACTCCAGGCGGGGAAGACAGTAACCAAACTCCAGAGATCGTATCGATACGAGGTCCCGCGTTTCGATACGGCATTCATAAATAGCCTAGGCGGTATCGATACCCACACAACCGTACCGATACCCCTGTGCAGAAATGTGCATATTTGGTTCATGCGTATCGATACGCAAGCCCGAGTACCGATACCCCTGCCTGAAATCGACATAAAATCAACATCATACATGCTTCAAACTTCAATTTAACAACACCAAATCATACCACATAATCAATCAACATGCAGGGACCATAATTGCATCACCAATTCAACATATAACCAACACAATTGAAAAGCCCCAATTATAATGGCATGCTTCCTACACAAGCTAACTATTCAAACACCAAACTTCCAAAACAAGCATATAAGGTTCCAAACCAAAGACCAGCATTCTAAACAACATTCAACATACTTAGGGAGTTCCAAACATCTCCCAAAAACATACACATAGGTCCCCCATTGCCAAATCACCCAAAAGCTAAAAGTACTTATAAAACCTTCATACATTGAGCTTTACTTGAACTTGATTGCTTGCCCTTTTCTTGCTGCCCCTCAAGGTACTCTAATGCTCTGCATTATTGAATTAAGAACACGTAGAGAGCGTAAGCAAAAGCTTAGTGAGGCATGCTCTTTAAAAACAATTCAATAATGCAATTAAAACCATTTATAAACATGATTAAAATCAACCTCTGCACATACTCAAAAGCATACTTAAAACAAGCAATCTCATGCTTCAACATTAACATTAAAACAAGCATCTCATGCTTCATAATATACTTAACATGTCATATTGGCTCAAGTGATACATTTCATTTCTTAAAACAAGTTCAACAACTTTCCCAAGGACTTTTAAACACCTTGGCCCCAACGACTTTTAAACACCTTGGCCATGGACTTTTAAACACCATGTATAAGGACCACACAAGGACTTTTAACCACCTTTGTGTCCAATGCTTGAATCACCCCAAGGACTTTTAAACACCTTGGCCCCAAGGACTTTTAAACACCTTGGCCCTATGGACTTTTAAACACCATGGCCCCATGGACTTTTAAACACCATGGAAAGGATCACCTAAGGACTTTTAACCACCTTAGTGTCCGCAACAAGAATCATCCAAGGACTTTTAACCACCTTGATGTTCTTAAGTAACAAGGCCCACTCAAGGACTTTTAACCACCTTAGTGACCTTAACTTTTAAAAACATCACTTGCCAATATACATCATAATCATCATTTAATCCACTGTTTTAAAGCATTAAACCAAGCCATTTCCATCATGCATTTCAAAGCATCAAAGCACATTATTTCAATGTATAAAAGCAAGGTACTCCTACCTAGAGTTACCTTCTACATATGGCTTACAACATCAGCAAAATCCATGCTAAAACATGCTTCCAAAACAGTAATTAAAAACATGCAAATTATCATTTTGCAACACATCAAAGTCATGGCCACCACTAGAGAGAAAATCCGAAAACTTACACTTGAGCTTAGCAAAGTTGTTTAGACTTAAACTAAGCTCCCAAAACCTTCAAACCTTGGTTTTAAAAGCTGAAATCCAATTTCCACAAATGCACTCACCAATTTCCACTTTGCTTCAAGCCAAAGCACCAAATCAAGCTCCTGGATCAACCAAACTTGGATCCAAAGATGCCTCCCCTGTTTCAACACATCAAAGTAGAGGATTAATGCATCATCATGCATTAATTGCTTCAATGAAAGCATCTAACTCGCTGCTCTCATCCAACCTCCATTTTCGGCTACCAAACACAACCGAAAATGCATCCAAACCACTTCTAAACAAAGCCCAGCCATAAACCAGCAAAACCTCACTTCCATTAACATCATATAACATCTAAAAACAACCTATCAACAACCTTATACCTCCAGCAACAACAGATCACCAAGATCACCTCAAAAACTACCTTAAAACACAAGCTAAACTTAGGAAACTCAACCTATCCGGGATTGCATCAATCAAAACCCAATTCCACATCATTTTAGAGATCATTTAACATCAAAAACACCTCTTAAAACACAGATTACTCAGATCTAACGAAAATCATCAAAAATCATCAAGATCTTGCATACTAAGCCAAGATCCATAAATCAACTTAAAAGCCTTTAATTAAACATCAATTTAGGATTGAAAACTTAGGAATTTCAGTAAAGAACTGATAGTTTAGAGGAGAAGGACGTTCTTACCTCCAAACTTGTGTTTCTCCACTTTTTGGAATGAAAAACCTTGATGAAACTTGTAGCAATTGAAGAGGTTTTGAAGATATGTTGATTTGTAATCAAATGACAGTTGAAAGGAGGAATTTAGGTGAGAAAATCAGAAACAAATCTCTGTAAATGTAATGTTTGGTTTGAGAGAAAATGGGAGAAAGAAAATGAGAAGTTAGTTATGAAAATTAGCTAAATGGCTTTTCCCTCCTTTTTAATATACTTTAAAATCAGAATTATAACTCAAAATATCCAAGAAAAATCTGGAGAAACCACTTTTGGATTAATAGCTCCTTAAAGATTCAAAGTTTCAACCCTTTATAAAACAGCCACCAAACTTGCGAAAATTACATTTTGGTCACTAGCCAAAATGTCACACTTCCAAAACTCATTTTCCAAAATTGATTTCACAGTTCACTTAATTATATTAAAAGATGATTTTAGAACATTTTTCCATATTTTTAATGCAACCCGAACTAGGCTTTCCTAACTTAACCTCTTAAGATTCGAACAACACTTTGACCAACCGGTCAACGCCCAAAACTCCTAAGCCCAAACCGGGGCGTTACAAGAACAATCTTACCTCTAAATGATGATTTCTCCTTGATTTGGGCCAAATTCCTTGAAAATTCAATGTGGAAATCAAAAGGATTTGATGCAAGATTGATTAGGAATCAATAGATGATGGAAATCTCTTCAATTGAAGTGAAAATCTATGTGAAAGTTTCTGGAGAAATAGTTTTTGGATGATGGGATTTTGAGAGAAAAAGGAATGAGAGAAAATTAAGAAAAGTTAGTTATGAGAATCTAAAAGTACTTTCCATCTTTATTTTATTTAATTAAAATATTTATTAAATCACAAAAATTAAGAAAAAATCTGGAGAAAAACATTTTGGGTAATTAGCTCCTAAAGATTCAAAGTTTCAATCCTTTACAAAACAGTCACCACTAAACTTTTCAAAAATCGCATTCTGGTCACTACACCGAAATGTAGTATTCCCAAACCTTATTTTGTAAAATTGATTTCACCACTCTCTTATAGATATTAAAAGAGGATATTTAGATATTTTCTATTTTTTTAAAACATCCCGAACTAGGCTTTCCCTAAAACCTCCTTTTATATTCGAACCGGTCCTCAAACCGGTCCGACCAAACCCTAAACTTCTAAGCCCAAAATTAGGGTGTTACATACCGACCCATGTTTCCATTTTCTTCATGCAAAGGAATATACCAATATATCATTTTTAACATAATTTCTACACTCTTTAGGATGCCTTATACGCGCCAATTTTTGCACAATTGTAAACATGTGTTCCCGTACTACGACAAGAAAGTTCAATAATAAAGAAACTTAGAAATTACCACAAACTCAACTCAACAAGACTACCGACCCATGTTTCCATTTTCTTCATGCAAAGGAACATGACAAGATATTGTTTTTAACACGATTTATACACCGTTTCGGATGCCTTATATACGCTGATTTTCATACTATTTTCAAGAGATGTATCACTACTATGAAGTAAAAGATCAAAACCACGAAAAAATATCCCACAAGACCATACAAATTAACCATAAACAAGCCTATCGACCTTTGTTTAAACAACATGATTACGCAAAACTCGCGTTCGCAAGACCCGACTTTTGCAGATATAACAAAAATTCACGTCGATTCGCTTTAAATTCTCGTAGAAGTGGCGTTCTACAAGATGCGACTTTATTTTATTTTTTAAAAAACATTAGTAAGAGATAATATAATCCACATCGGGCAGAAGTCGCACCCTATGAGGTGCGAGTTTTGAAGTCGCCTCCTACAGACCACGAGTTACCCTTACGTGGGCCGAATGGGGGTATTTTTCCAAATGCTGTTCTGAGGGGATATTTAGCTAAAAAAATCCAAAAAGGAAATATCTGGCCAAATTCCCGGTATATAAATACGTATTTCTATTAGAAAATAAAAATAAATATATTTGATATAAATCAATAATAAAACCTCAAAATAATTAAATAAAAGTTCAATTCTTTTTTAAATGTCTAAACCTTCACCTTGAATGTCTTTGCATGATGTTAGCGCTTTAATCTCTTCCTCTCATGCCTATCAAAGTTAGGGATCCTGAACCCTTGGTCGAAATAACTTGCCCCAATTTAATGGCTCAGTTTGTCCATTGGGCATAGCTCTATCTCTTTTTATGCTTTAAGGATCTTACATCTCAAGTGTGGATCTTGCTTGACAACACAATCCATTTAAAACTCTTCAATACATGTGCTTCTTCTTCTTTTCTTTTTTACCTTACCCACCTGAGGTTCAATTGTCGTCTTCTTTATTGGGTAGCCACTTCATTATTTCGTGAAGTGATATAAACACTCGTTCCTGGTTCCCTACGATTGGGATCAAAACCAAGAAATCTTTTGTTCTTTATGAATCTATGTCAACCTACTTGTAAGATGCAAGAAAAGGGCTAGAAATAAGAATTAAAAAGAGGGTAAAAGTCATGGCAAACACAAGGATAGGGCAAAGTCAGATGCCCAAAATTCATAGTATGAATGATTCAAGAATCCATCAACCGGATTGTACCACACTTTTAGGTGGCTCTCTTTTGCTCAAACACTCCCCAAATTTCTATTTTCCCACTTTTCTAATCTCAATCAGACATTAGAAGTTTCGAGGTCCCTGAAGAAAAGTTAACTCAAATAGGCGCAATGTGTTCTAAAGACAAACTCCTTGTCTCAAATATTAATGTGTGATCCAAATGGTCTTTTAAGGCTTGTGAAGTAGGCTAGGCTCGGGTTGCCAACAAAAACATATATAGGCTCAAATACATGTTTCAAGGGTAACTCTGGCACACGTCTCGTTTGATGAATTTATTTCAAATTTTTCTTCGCATTTCTTCTTTCATTTCTTTTTCCTTCATTTCTTTTTCTTCTTTTCTCTTTTCTTTTTCATTCTAAATTTTTCTTTTTCCTTTTCCTTTTTTCTTCTCTTTCTTCCTTTTCTCAATTTTTCTTTTTCCTTTTTTCTTCTTTTTTCTTCATTTTCTCTTCTTTTTAGTATCTTTTTCATTTTCTGTTTAGGACATTCAATTTGTTTTGACATGTTTTTTCAAACAACTTTTCATTTTCTTTGTCCCCCGGTGTGGGGAGTGATCCTTGGTTGGGGTTCAAGCATAAGAAAAAAAAATATCATGCTCAAAGGGGAACACCAATGGATTTTTCATTTTCTTTTCATGAAGGGAAATGAAGGAATGCCAAATGTCTTTTCACACACAAACATCATCGAATAGAACCAGTCTTCAGTTGGTAGATGTTTTAGAGTTATCACTTTATTCAAAGACCCTAACAACAATGTCTAAGAGGAAAATTAACTTTTAATATGGGATCCAAACACACTTTATTGCCCCTTTATCTTGGGATTAGATTCAAGAATCATGCATACAATCAATTATAGAGATTCTGCAAAGAAAATGAATGATTGAAGTGAAATGGATGAAGAATGAAAAGAAAATGAAATGTTTGCCACTTAAGAAAAAAAGGATGCATCTTTGAAACAAGTAGAACAACATAAAAGCCCTTACAAAAGATCCCTAATGCTTGCGGGCTAAAGCAAAATGGTTGATTCTCGGTAAGAACTGAACATCATCTAGGAAAATATTTTACTGTCTAAACATTATTCCAGGAAAGCACGGGTGAACTAAGGCCAAGCTCGACCCGTCTATTTCACGACAAGATTCTTCAAGCGTTCGTCATATCTTGATGGCTATTCTATAAAGTTGTCAATTTGTCTTCCATGTCCATTGCTCTGGACTGAGAACGAGTATCGTACTTGTGGGATGTCTTTGCTATTTTGGAGATTCTATCATGTGATTATGTGTGAATGTATGAAGTGATCACAACATAAATGCAAGCAAAAACCAAAAAATGCAAACGCATGAATGGAAATGTATTAATGCAAATGCATGAATGCAGACGAAGAGCCATCAATTCCATTAAGGTATTGCTCTAGAAGTACCTTTCATCTATGGCGAAAGCTTTTCTATTTGAGCAACATGCTTTGGAATAGACCCCCTATAAATATGAGATTTTTGCGACAAAAAAATATGCCAAAAACGAAACAAAACACACAAAAAAGCTTGGTACTCATTTGAAAACAAAACATAAATAAAACCTAAAAGGTCCAAAATAATTTCATTGCACAAATAACTCTCAGCAGCACAATCCAACACTCCAGGACAGGCCTTCACAGGTGGGCTCTAGATTCTAACACATGGTTTGGTTCTAGAAGGATACCCGAGTTGTTCTTGTTGTCCCCTAATAAGGATAACAAGTCCTCTGGTTCTCACCCACTATAGGCTTCAAATAAACCAAGTCCAATCAAGAAGACTCACCACTTATGCCTTGCCGAAGAATCGATATTCTCACAAAGGCAAATGTCACGAGTCTCGAAGGTACTTGCTAGGCTCATACGAAGAATCAATATTCTTACATGAGCAAAGCGTGTCCCCCACTTAAACGAACGTGACAAAGCTCGAGTATAGAGCTTTTTGTAACAATTTTAAAATGCGTAAAATAGAATTATATTCATTAGATAGACGAATAAATTGAACCATAAACCCACTTTTCTTGAAAACAAATTGAAATCAATATGTGGCATGACCCTCTCTTTGTTTTTCTAAATAAAACTTCCCTAGCAGAGTTGCCAAGCTGTCGCAACCCTTTGGAGCCTGACATTTAAAAACATGTAGTCGCCACCAATCTTTTTGTAAAAGTGCTCACACTTGGAAAACTTTTCATACAACTGTTTCTCTTTCAGAGTTCGAAGTACAATACGAAGATGTTCTCGATGCTCCGTTTCATTCTTGGAATAGATCAAGATGTCGTCTATAAACACTACTACGAAATTATCAAGATAGGGTTTGAATACCCGATTCATTAAATACATAAAAGCTATTGGTGCATTAGTTAGCCCAAAAGGAATCACAAAGAATTTGTAATGTCCATATCTTGCACGAAAGACAGTCTTAGGCACATCACACTTATTGACTCTCATTTGATAATAGCCTGACCTTAAGTCGATCTTGGAAAACATAGATGTATCTTTTAATTGGTCGAAAATGTTGTCTATTATGGGAAGTGGATATTTATTCTTGATGGTTACTTTATTCAGTTGTCTATAGTCAATGCACAATCGCATAGAACCATCCTTCTTCTTAACAAAGAGAACTGGTGCTCTCCAAGGTGAATAGCTCGGTTGAATGAAACCCTTGTTCATAAGGTCATGAATCTGAGCTTTTAATTCTTTCAACTCCACATCTGCCATCCAATATGGTGCAATGAAAACTGGAGCAGTCCCAAGTTTCACTTCGATGCCAAATTCCACTTCACGGGTTGAGCGCAACCCCGAAAGTTCATCAAGGAATTCACATACGGTGTCAATGTCCTGTAGTTGTGACTCACCTTTGGTTTCCAATGACAAGGCATACAATGATGGATTCCAAGCGTTCACTAGAACAACAATTTCATTGCCCAAACCCCTAAGATACAACTTTCTCTTACAACAATCTACCCAGGCTTGATGTTCACTAAGCCAATCTAAGCCTAGGATAGCGTTGAATTCATGGATCGGTAAAGTTAAAAAAAATTTCGGAAAAGGAATCCCTTGAATCATTAAGGGACAATTCTTGCACACTACCCTTACGGTGACACAATCTCTTGGGGGATTTGTTACAGAAATTCTCGATATCATTGGTTCATTAGACATGTTATACTTTTTAACTACAATGGTGCTTATGAATGAATGGGTTGAATCTGGGTCAATAAGTGCATATAAAGGATGCGAATATAACTCAATGGTACCTGCAATGACATCAGGTTCATCTTCTTCTTCCCTGCTCCTTACATGATACATTTGGGCACGAGCCTTTGAATCTTGTTTGTTAAAGGGCTTCCCTGGTCCACTCGATCGAACAAAAGTCCTAGAAGGGCCCTGCTTCGATCCTTTACCTCAGAAGGATTGAGCAGGAGAAGCAGCAGTAGTCGGTGTGGCCATAGATTTAGCTGTATTCATAGGACAATCACGTATAAAGTGACCTTGCTCACCATAATAATAACAACCTCCAATCTGCTTACAACATTGTCCACCTCGGTTCAATCCTCTAGTGCTATCAATAGGCGCTGCTTTGGCAAAAGATTGCGTCACAGACTGAGGTCTCTTAATGTTCCCGAAGCGGGAAGGCTATGGGTAGACATTCTGCTTGGGGCTTTGAAATCTCCCCTTTTTGTTCCATCTTGGAGGTCGTGAACCATCTCTAAACCTCTTCTCAAACTTCCTAGACCCACCAGCTCGTTTAGCTTTCTAGCCAGCTTCGGTCGCCTTGACTCGGTTCACCAAATCCTAGAAGTTGGTGATTCTAAGGGCTGTAAACATAGGTCGCAATTCATTGCTAAGGTCGGCTATGAACATTCTACACTTGTCTTCTTCCTTTTTTATAAACTCAGCTCCATATCGGCAATATTTATAGAAATCATAAGTATACTACTCGATAGGTCATCCTCCTTGCCTCAGGTGGAGGAAGGTGTTTCGTCTTTCTGCGAGCTAGTATTCAATGATATATTTATTTCGAAATTCTTGGAGAAAGAATTCCAAAGTAACACAATAACAATGTAATAGACTTTGGTTTAATCCTAGAATCGACTAAACTCTAGCTCTGATACCACAAATGTAACACCTCCTTCATGGCCTGGTAGAGAACTGGGTCGGAGCGTGTTACCGGTGGACGATACGATGCTCGATGCAATAAAATTACATCTCAGCAACTTTACTTTGATCAATAATAGACATTCAAAAGTTACCAATGTACTCTCTAGTCCAATTTAATCAGGCAAGGACCACAATTACCAACTTAGGGCCATTTTGCAACTTTTACAAGTATTAGGGACTAATTTGTAATTCTAACAAACTAGATGTCTTTCGATATGAATGACTTTACCAAAATGAAATTCATTATTCAAAGGTCAGGTCTACAAGATTTCATTTAATTCGGAGATCATTAACACAATCAATTGTCTTTACAAAAAATTTGGGACTAGACTATAACATTAGCAATCTGTCCAATGAGCCATTAACTAACTTACCTAACCCCGTATCGAAACACCATAGGCTGTTTCGAAACAGGTGCACGAGAGTCAACTCCTGTTGTCCTTCCCGTTAGACCGTTGCGATACAGGCTTGACCCGTATCGGAACGGATTCACCACCTTTGACTTTGACTTTGACTCGTTTTGGTATGCTATGAACTCGTACCGAAACATAGGTCTCCACTGACGAAATGTTCCGAAACGACATTATTCTGTTTTGGTATACCCATACTCTTAGGTTCAATATTGTACTCCCGTACCGAAACGTCATCACCCGTTTCGATACGGCCTGACTTGTAATGACAGAATTTTGTTGGTTTCTATTCGATTTACCCTGTCGAACGATGTCCAAATGCAATAAAACTTCATACACAATATTTCAATGGTATAAACTACTAGCATGCTAAGTGTAACCCCCTTAGCCCGACCTAGACGCCGGACCCGAACTAGGAAGATTACACGGGGAAAACTTAAGTCAACTCGTTGAAGTCAACCCTGATTAGCGACCTTTTTTCCTTTTTATCTTTTCTAGATGCTTATTATTAACCTATATGAGTAGCAATTTTATTTAGCAAAAGCGTCACAGCGAACGGAACTCAATTAGGGATCCAATTGTATACAAACCTCTTTTTGGGACAATTTTAAATTTCCAGAATTATAAGGACTAAACAAGTTTTAAAGTTACCAATCCAAAATTAGTCATATAACATGCCAGCATGTCAATTTTTATCTCAAACGGATCATCCAAACTTATTTAATTAAGCATACAACATTCAGGGACCAAAATATAAGAAACATAAACCTGGAACAATTCAAATTCAACATCCAATGGTCAAGTATTTCGAAACACAAGACCCCGTATCGAAATGACAGTTTCGAAACTAAGTTGACCGTTTCGATACGCGGATGTGTTCCGAAACCCGTTTCGAAACAATACATTCCAGTGGCAAAATGTTCCGGAACGTGCCAACCCATTTCGAAATACCATGACCATTCCAGGCCATCGTTCCGAAACATGTAAGGGCGTTCCTTGCCCTACAATCTCACAATTTGCTGATTTTACTCAACTATTCACCTCCGAAATCATTTCAATACATGCCACATCACACATACAACATGTATATGCATTAAAGACCACTATTACGAAGCACAAACTAAAACATAGCATCAAACTTGCAAGCTCAAGAACGATAGTCATGCTTCCTAGATATAAAAAACACAAGAAAGATAAAAACCACATTCAAGTTCAAACCAACATTTAAAGGCCATTTACAACCCAAAATAGGCAAACCAAACATGCTCAAGGTGTTCAACATCACCAAATAATTCCAAGAGTAGAAATCCCACCCATTGCCTCTTATTACACTTAGGTAAACCACATACATTGTTTAGTCAAAAAGCTTGGATTCCACTTGCCTTCTTTCTGCCACACAAGCTTAATTCTCTGCATTGATGAAACAAATAAGCATAAGCGTAAAGCTTAGCGAGGATCGCTAAAACTAAACATTCATCAATGAATTTTACAAACCGGAAATATCATCAATTGTCATCTCACGCCTTTCCTTAAAACATGTCTTTAAAAGCATCAATGCACCTTTTAAACCACATCCTCATAGCATCATCAAAATAACAACAAATAATCTTTTGCTCATGCTTAAACCATGCATCTCATGCATTCTAACATAAACCACAAGCATCTCATGCTTAAACCATGCATCTCATGCATTCTAACATAAACCACAAGCATATCATGCTCAAACCATGCATCAATAACATTATATTGGCTCGCAAGTGATCAATTCTCAATCAATACCAAAACCAACACAAATGACACAATCAGATACGCGGATTACAAGCGTTGTCCCACACACTTCATACACACTACCAGACTACACAAGGCTCACACACGAGAGCAACCCTTCATCGTTGTGACACCCGTGGTGGAGTATAACAGTACAATCCCAACCCATCAACACCACTCATCGATAGTTGTATAATTCCACTAACGAGAGCACGAGACACATAACACAATATTCACACACGGGATTAACATCCACCGTTGTGATCTTAGCCTCAATCGTTAGGGTACTTGGATGGAGTATAGGGTACAATCACAACCCCTCGACATCCAAGGTGACTTTATTCACGGTGCACCCAATCATATAGCCAGCTAACTATATCCGATTAAAGTAACCAAAAACCATTTCCAGCACTTGCCAATATAATCATTTAGCATCAATATTCCACTGTTTTACAAGCATAAACATGCTTAATATCAAATGTACTAATTACATAAATCCAAGGATCACTTACCATGTGCATCCTTAACAAAATGAAATTAAAACCAGCAACCTCAATGCTCTAAAACATGCTTTAAAACAATAATTAAATCACATTCAACTCAAGTGCATTTTCAACAAAACATAGCACATTTCTGAGAGAGACTTTCGAATCACTTACTCTTGAGCTTAGCTAAGTGTTTCAAACATACACTAAGCTCCCAAGATCACACTCAAAGCGTTACAAAGCTAGAAAATCCATTCCCATTCACCGATACACGAAGCCTTGCTCGTCGACACGAAAATCACCCTTACAGAGCCTCCAAAATCGTCTCGTTTGCTCCCGGATCAAGATCCCCTATTTTCAAATCATCAAAACAGAGATCCAAATGAATTAAAATGCATTTCAACGCCAGCAACAAAACACAAACTCGTTGCTCACCCAAACCACACCAATTTACCCATCCAAAACAACCGAAAACTCAATCGATTGCTTCCTAAACCAAGCCCAATCAACATACATCACTTTAAACCATTTATAAACATCGAAAGACACCTAAAAACAACCTAAACTCATCCTTATACCACCAGCAAGCATTACTTCAACATTTCACCCCAAAAACTCAACTAAAACTATCAAGAAACTCAAGGATCTCAAGGATTTCGGGATCTATATCAACAAAACCACTTTTCAACATATTAATCAACACAAAACTCAATTAAAATCAATCCAAAACAGAGTCTATCAAAACCAATCCGAAAATCAAAATTTTAATCATTTTTTGTAATATTTTGATCTCAAATCAAAACTATAATGAAAACTCAACCAAAAACATTAATTACAAGCAAAAGATCTTGGGAATTTCAATAAAGAACCTAGATTGGAGATTGAGAACGGGGTTTACCTCCAATCCTTGCTTTCCTCAATGAATGACAAGTTTTAGCTTCACAAAATTTGGAAATCTTGAAGAGAAATCTTGAAATTGATTTGGAAATTAATGAGAGAGTGTTTGGGAGAAAAGAATTCTGGAGAAAATGAGTTAAAATGGTGTTTGGCTGAAAATGAGAAGAGAAAGGTAGTTAAGTCAAATGAAATCTCACTTTTCTTATTTTTTATTAATTTTAATTAAATAAAAACCCTTTTATTTAATCACTTTAAAATCCTTTTAAAACACATGTCATACTAAGGAAAGACTAAATTGCCATAAAGCTCCCTAAATATTCTAATATTTTGGCTTCTTTTTTAAAATTACATTTTCCACAGTTTTGAAACATTACATTTTGGTCACTACCCAAAATGTACCACTTCCAAAACTCTTTTTGTAAAATTGATTTGACCAACCCCTAAAACATGATTTTAGAGGATTTTATCAATTTTTACCATATTTTTATCCTATCCCGATCCTTGATTTCCATAAACCACCTAACCTGATTCGAATCGTTTCCGACCGGTCCGATCCGATGTCCAAAACATCTAGGCCCAAAACCAGGGCGTTACACTAAGTTTCATGGATATATGAATATATTTACTATGTTTTTACCTTTTTAAGGTAAGCATGCATATTAAGGTTGTTTCAAAAGAACTAAAAAGGCCATTTAGGGTCGATGACCATATTACTAATTAGAAAATGCACCAACACAAAAAATAGACATGTATGACTAGTTCAACTTCTTTGCCACCTTCCTAGGAGTCCAAAAGTCATAATTACATTTCTTGTATCTTGGTAGTGACTTGTCTTAATTGTCGATTCGATCTTCCAAAACAAAAACCTTTTAACCTAAAAATGCATGAGGTGAGACACGTTAGGCATACTTTGCCTAGTGAGGTAGTCACAAACAATGTAAGTAACAATAATGCCATGGTTAAACTTAAACATAATCTCATGCCAACGATGTCGATGCTATGCAATAATATACAATGTATAAACATATTTCAATTCGTTCTCAGTCCTTGGATTGAATCAACATCATGGATACGCGAATTCCTACGCCTCGCCAAATCAATAAATGGTCTAGTCTCTCCACCTCGTCAATATGACCAATAGCAATACACATCCCTCCGCCTCACCAAATCAATATAAGCCGTAACCTTAGGACCGTAGTCCATCCGTACACTAAGCTCATGAATTATATGGCATGCCAATTATATCCAAAGTCCATTCCGATCCAAGGTTGCAATATTCATATTTATTTCAATAATCAATGATATACCAATGTCTGGTGAATTCAATATCGTCGATGACCTATATATGTATCTCATCATCAATAACTCATAGTTTGGTATCACTATCAATGTCCGATGGTTTCTATGACAATACACAATGACTATATCAATGACAATACACAATGACAATATCAATGACAATAACCAATTTTCAATGACAATTGTTGCGTGTAAATACAAGTATCGCAAATGGTGCAAGTGTACACGACGCAAGTAGTAAAGTGATACTAGAGTATCAGATATCTTCTCCACGAGAACTGGAAATAACTCTATCCTTGAATTGCTGCACAAGAAAAAGAAATAGTTTAAATGATTGTTGGAAGTAATCTTGAGTAATAATTGGAATAAGAGATACGAAAACCAGATTTAGAAAATAGGCCTGTATTGATTTGCTCAATAGTGCAGGTGTTGCACTGTTCAGAGGAACTTCTGTCGTTATGTCGTCGTTCCTGTCACGGCAGCACCTGTCGGGGCAGAGGTCTGTTGTTGTCGCGGCAGCAACCAACAACTTCGTACTTCAAGTTTAGCAAGAATCCATGTTATGACTTGTCCTATCCTTAGGTCCAATTTTTGTTGATGAACACGTATTGGATGATACCTCCCGACGTGAATCAAAGGGTGAATACCAAAGTTTGTGAATTCTTCTTTAGCCACTTAACCTTGTACTTATCCCTAAGCCAAGATGGTTTAACCATAAACTGGAAAACACGTATTTACTCCTTTCGTATGCTTAACTCTCCCGATATTAAGCAAATGGATAACCTCACAATGCTCTCCCGATGCTATTATGAGATATTTAAAACCAGAGTAAATAAACTTGAAGTTTTATTACTTGAACAGAAAAATCCTAAGAACAATAAAATCCTTACAACTACTTTACAAGATCAACCCTTAGCCCTTGGGGAAGTTTAAAACATGGTAAAGAGAGAAAAATGACTAGGGTTTTGGGGGAAGATTGCTAGGAATGAGATATCCTTCCCTAGGTCGAATTACATGCCTTTATATAGGCATTGGGTCCAAGTTTTCTAATATGGAAAGAATACAAGTTTAAATTAAAGTACAACTCTACTAAAGACTAAATCTTCTGAGTAGATGTCTTTAATTCGTCCTATTTTCTTCCTTTGTCTTTATTCCTTGAAATTTGGGTCTGACCTTCCTTCTGCTTCAAGGCTTAGAAAAATATGGGAGTGACCCACGACAGACTGGCTTTAAATACTCTATCTGTCGAGCTCCACTTCACTTTTCCACCTCATTGTCTCTATGTCGTCATGGCTGCCACGGTAGTTGTCACAACATGTAGTGCTTTTCATCCTTCAGTTTCAGCTCCTCAACTCGCCTGTACTCTTTTGCTGCCCTGGATTGCTGCCACGACAGATACCTGCAAAAGTGAACAAATTTCAGCAACATCTGTTCAATTTTATCTAATTGTGATGTGTATGCAAAATTCTATCCTAAATGCAATTAATATTGCTTGAGTGCAGCAAAATCATGGGTAAATGAGGGGTAAAATGTAGAACTTTTAATTACTCAACACACCCCCAAACTCAAGTTGATGCTTTTCTTCAAGCAGACGCAACCTAACTAAGAATGAATTTTTTTTTACTTGGCTTAATTCAGTGAACTACCATTACCTACAACCTTTTCTCTATCAAGGGCAGTACCTCTTTAATTGTTTATGGATTTATCCGGAACAATCTTATAATTCTTGTGCAAGTGTGTGCAGGCTTTGTGAACAAATATGTGTCTATACTCTTTTAGCAACCAGAATAGTTATGCTACTAACTCGATTTTTATACCAAACTAATTTTTTCTTGGAGGCAATTCTTAGGCTCCTTTAGTTTTTTTCGAATTTAGACTCAATGTTCTTCTTTATTTTGATTTTAGTAGAGCCTGTTTTTGGGCACCTCTAGCTATCTTTCTAGAGCCGGTGTTAGGCACCTCTAGGGGTATTGAGTCTAAGTTTTTCTTTTCTTTTATTCTTTTCCTAGAGCCAATATTAGGCACCTCTAGGGGCAACTCAAGTGGTTAAGCTTTTCTACTCTAGTTTACTAGCAGAAATCTAGACACCATATAAGTCACAAAAAGTGTTTTTGAAGTTCATAACTATAGCAACGCTCTAAATAATTCCTAAAACATTCTAAAGGCACTGCCATGACAGAGATTGTCGCGGCAGGTAAGTGCAATTCAAAGACATAAGCCTTTTTTGACACAAAACATAACTAAAATGAGACACAATTTAAAGACGCAATTTTCAAAGTTCATTAATTAACCGAGGACTGCCTACCCCCAAAGTCAAGGGTTGCATTGTCCTCAATGCATGACAATAAAATAAAAAAAACAGAAAACATCACAAAAAGTTAAAATACCAGAAGAAACATCAAGAAAAATAGAAAGCACTTAAGTTGATGAGTTGTCATCGTTGTTGCTGCTGATCTGGAGCGGCCAACAGGCAGTGACCTTGACGGTAGAGGTCTGCTTGGCGCTGGGAGATGGTGAGGCTATCTTTTTTTTTTGGCCTCTGGAGGTGGCTGGACTCAGGTAGGTGAAAATTTGGGGCCTTGTCTAAGACCTCGAGGTCATCATCACTACTACTGCTGTTGCTGCTGTCCGATATGTCGTGATAGGGTCCTTCAACAGTTTCGTTCAGCTTCTTCCTTTTCATCGGAGGGAAGTCCTTGGATATGTCCCAGACGGCAGATGGTTCTGAGTCAGAATAATCCTGCTAGATGGAGAAGGAGGAGAACCCTTCAAAGCATTTTGGGTTGATCTCCGGTAGTGGTTCTTTCCTTTTCTCTCCTTGGGGATTGGCAGATCTTCTGTCTCCATATTCGGTCGTGACAGGTGGTGAGGCGGAGGCAGCAGTGGGCGTTGTGGGACTAGCAGCAGTCGTGGGGGCGGCGAAAAGAGTTTCTGGGAAAGAGAGAAATTGTATGTTGGGAAAATTTAAATCAGTCTTAATAAAATTTATCGTGGAAATAGTGAAATCCCTCATACATCACTTGAATCCTGGCTTTCGTTCCTCCATCTTCTTCAGCATATGCAGTATTTGGTTGGAGGTGTCTTTCGGAGGTACATTTGTCGTCTGCTCAGGTTCTGTCGTGACAAGTTCAGTGGATTCAGGGTCTGTTGTTGGTTTTGTCTTGGTAGTGGGTCCACAAAGGCCAAGGGGGTGGAAGGCTTCAGCTCCATCAAGCAGTATATGTTTTGTTGCGTCCATCCTTGCCTTGGACTTTGACGTCCTCATCAATTTCTAGAACCTTGTTTTCCCGGTAGAGGGTGGTGATAAGGTAAGGGAAGAAAACGGGCCCTAACATTCTGACTGCACACTTGAAAATACCATCAATGATGTATTTGCCGACGTTGATCTACCGCTCGTTGAGAATAGAGTGAATGACGGATAGTCTCTGCCGATCCACAGTAGTGTTGTGTGATGTGGGCATGAGATGTTTCTTCCCGAAATGGTTCCAAATCTTTGCTTGTGGGGTGAGTTGGGTCCTTCGCACTGTCCATCTGTGTTTGGGATCCTCGTTCCCCTCTGTGCCTTCTTCTTCCGCCAGTTCTGCCATGACAGCATCATAGTCTACCGATGACAGATTACTGACGAACCTCATATGGGCATCTTTCTTATTGCTCACATATATGTCGTACAAGGTGTTGATGTAGGCCGATTCTAAGGAGATTTCCTTTCCCCTGACAGTCATTGTCGTGGCATCTTTGGACGGAATGACAGCATAGAACTCTCTAACCAAAGTGATGTTCATCTCCTAGGGCTGGACGGCGAACATTTGCCATTTAAGGGCCATAATTTTCTTTGAGATGAAACCCTGGAGCCCTAAGTCTCCCGTCTTTTGGGTGTAGGTGAACCCTCTCTCTTCCCAAATTTCTTGTTTTTGGAACGAGCCATAGTACCTCCTCTCTGAATCTGTTGGTGTGAAGCGTCTTGGAATTCGGTTGTGGCTGGGTGTGGATACAGCCGTGGCAGAGGTGGAGGCAGCACTCCTTCGGGTTGATTTGGAAGTCATTGCGAGGAAATTGTAAAAAAGTAAAAGAAAATTTCTTAGATCTAAATTCTGGAAAGTAAAGTAGAGAGAATGAGAATGGGATGAAAAATGAAATGGGAGTAGGGCTTTATATAGAACGAGAATTTCTGTCCGTTGGGACTGTAACGACAGGCGCGAATAACAGAGCCAGCTGTCACGCGGTTTCCTGACTCATCTGTCATGTGTTTCCGCGTCTGCTGTGCATCTGCTGCGCGTCTGTTACGCATTTCCGTGTCTGTCACGTTAGCTCCGTGACAGGCTGTATTTTCCACATCTGTCGCGACAGCTGGTAACAGGCTGTCATGACAAATATGTCCATTGGGCTTTATGGGTTGTTGTGAATTTGGTGGGCTGCTTCATTCCTCTTCTCTGCTTTGCTTCCTTTATTTCCTAAAAATAAATAAATGAATAAACTAAATTAAAAATCTTATTTCCTAAATAATAAATAAATAAATAAAATAAAATAAACGTAAGTTAGGGCATCTCCTAAAGTAACTACTTCCTGCATCCTTGGGGCTTTAGTCCCCTGATAATGCTTGAGCCTTTGTCCATTGACATTGAATTGGTGCTCGTCCTTCATTGATCTGATTGTAATGGCACCATGGGGAAAAACTTGGACAACTTGGAAAGGGCCAGACAACCTAGATTTAAGCCTTTTAGGGAAGAGCTTCAACGTAGAGTTAAACAACAACACATGCTGCCCTAGGCATAACTGTCGTGGCAACAGTTTTTTGCCATGCCACTTCTTTGTTTTGTCCTCGTAGATCTTGGCGTTGTCGTAGGTTATTGCTTGAATTTCTTCAATTTCATTAAAGTCCAGTAGCCTTTTCTACCCTACCTTGTCTCAGTCCATATTAACTGTCTTGATAGCTCAATATGCTTTGTGTTCTATCTCGACAGGTAAATGGAAATTTTTCCCGTAAATGAGGCGATAGGGTGACAATCCTAATGGTGTCTTGAATGTTGTACTATAGGCCAAGAGTGCATCATTTAGGTGTAGAGACCAGTCATTTTTAGTTGGTTTGACCATCTTCTCTAGGATGCTCTTTACTTCTCTATTTGATATTTCAGCCTGCCCATTGGTTTGAGGGTGATATATTGTTGCAATTTGGTGCTTTACTCCGTATTTCTTTAGTGCGCTAGCAATTACCCTATTATCGAAATGCCTCCCCTCATCGCTAATGATCGCCCTAGGGATGCCAAATCTTGAGAAGATGTGCTTGTGAATAAATCTTTGCACAGTATTGGCATCGTTCTTCTGAGTGGTGATAGCTTCTACCCACTTAGACACATAGTCTACTACCAGCAGGATGTATAAATTCCCACAAGAGGCTGGGAATGGCTCCAAGAAGTCGATTCCCCAAACATCAACGATTTCGTCCTCAAGTATGTTCTGCAATGGTATCTCATGCCTTCTAGATATGTTTCCAGTCCTTTGGCATTTATCACAGTTCTTGTAAAAAGCTTGTGCATCCTTGAATAGTGTAGGCCAATAGAAACCATATTGCAGAACCTTGGCAGCAGTTTTATTTCCTCCCAAGTGTCCTCCATAAGGGGCAGCACGGCAATGGTGAAGCACTTATTTCTGTTCCTCCCATGGTATGCATCTCCTTATGAACTGATCTGCACAATGCTTAAAGAGAAGAGGTTCATCCCAATAATAATGTTTCGCATCATTTTGGAACCTCTTCCTAGCTTGATAATTAAGTTCAGGAGGTAGTAAACCACTTACAATGTAATTGACAATGTCAGCATACCAATGGGTTTCATAAAGCTTACATGTCGCCATGGTTGTCGCGACAGTGATGGTGGCAGCGAACAACTGCTCATCTGGGAAGGTTTCCAGTTTGTTGGTCTTGTCTTTCTCTTGATTCCTTCCCATCTCCAGCCTTGACAAGTGATCTGCAACTTGGTTCTCTGTCCCTTTTTGTCCATGATGTCAATTTAAAATTCTTGCAGCAGTAGAATCCAACGTATCAATCTTGGTTTGGCATCCTTTTTGGTGAACAAATATTTAAGTGCTAAGTGATCCGTATGGACCACCACTTTTGTTCCAAGTATGAAGGGTCAGAACTTGTCAGTTGCAAACACCACTACGAGTAGCTCCTTTTCTGTTGTGGTGTAGTTTATCTGAGCATCATTTAGAGTTTTGCTGGCATAGTAGATCACATGGATGAGTTTCCCCTTCCTATGCCCTAGTGCTGCCCCGACAACATAATCACTGGCGTCACACATTATCTTGAATGGTAGACTCCAGTCAGGTGGTTGCATTATTGGGGCTGTAACCAGCTTTTCCTTCAGTATTTTGAATGTTTTAGTACATTCAATGTTAAAGTTAAAGGCATGATTCTGTTCCAGCAGGAGACATAGGGGTTTAGTGATTTTCGAGAAGTTGGCAATGAATCTTCGATAAAACCCTACATGCCCTAAGAAACTTCGTATTCCTTTGACTGTAGCGGGCAACGTCAGTTTTTCAATAACCTCTATTTTGGCTTTGTCTACCTCTATGTCGCGGTAGCTAACCTTGTTGCCCAACATTATTCCTTCGTCCACCATAAAGTGGTTTATTTCCCAATTTAAAACAAGGTTTACCTCTTCACATCTTTCAAGAACCTTCTGTAAATTGCCAAGCAACCGTCGAAACTGTCTCCAAAGACGGAAAAGTCATCCATGAAAATTTCAAGGAAATCCTCCACCATGTTGGAGAATATCGCCATCATGCACCGTTGAAAGGTTGCTGGTGCATTGTAGAGCCCAAATGGCATTCTTCGAAAGGCATATGTGCCATATGAGCATGTGAAGGTGGTTTTCTCTTGGTCCTCCGGTGCGATTGCGATTTGGTTATAACCTTAGTAACCATCAAAAAATAATAGTAAGGCTTCCCCGCTAATCTATCTAACATTTAATTGATAAAAGGTAAGGGGAAGTGGTCCTTCTGGGTAGCTTTATTAAGCTTTCGGTAGTCCATACAATCCCTCCAACCGGTCACAGTCTTGGTTGGAATTAGTTTGTTGTCCTTGTTCGTTACTACGGTTATGCATCCCTTTTTGGGCACACATTGCACCGGGCTCACCCACTTACTATCCGAGATGGCGTATATTATTCCAGCATCAAGCCACTTGATTATTTCTTTTCGTACAACCTCTCACATAGCTTCATTCAATCATCTTTGGGCATCCATTGTCGGCTTATGGTTATCCTCCAAGAGGATTTTATGCATGCACAATGCCAGACTGATGCCTTGGATATCAACAACAGTCCATCCAATTGCCTTCTTATGTTGTTGTAGCATTTTGATTAGTTGTTGTTCCTGTTCCTGCATCAACTTGGAAGAGATGATTACCGATAACATATCATTTAAACCGAGAAAAACATATTTAAGTTGCCCTGGCAGGGGTTTAAGGTCTAAAACAGGTGGTTGTTCAATAGAAGGCTTATAGATTACATTTTCATTCGAGGTATAGTTCAAAGGCTCGAAGAACTTACCTGGACGTGTGCCTATCAAATTTACCTCCTCAGGAGCTTCAGTGTCAGATGCATCAGTGTCTGAGGGGTCACTGTCGTCGATGTTGTCGTGACAGTCTTCAAGGTGACTTCGGTGGCAGTGACCAAATTTCATGCCGTGGCAGTTCGACCTGACGCAGGGTTGGTCTAGCATTACTTCTAAAATTGCCTTGCATTCTTCCTCTTCATCACCTTGTTTCATTGTTTGGAGAACTTTAAGCTTTATTTGTTGGTCATTAACTCACATAGTCAGTTCTCTTTTCTCAACATCGATAATTGTTCTGCATGTGGCTAAGAAGGGTCGCCCCAGGATGATTGGTGCATTTTCATCTGCTTCACAATCTAAAACAAGAAAGTCAGCATGAAAATTAAACTTATCCACTCTTACAAAGATATCTTCAGTCTTTCCTTCTGGGTTGTACGTAAGAGCGGTCTGCCAGCTGCAGCATGACTGTCGTGGGCCTTGCTCGTCCAATACCTAGTTTCTAAAATACAGAGTTGGGCATTAGATTAATGCTAGCACCAAGGTCACAAAGTGACTTACCCACAAACTTGTCTCCGATTATGCATGGTATAATGAAACTGCCAGGATCCTTCTTCTTTAGGGTGGTCTCTTAAGGAGGATAGCCATGCATCCTTCTATCATAATTACTGTTTCAAATTCCCCAAGTCTGGACCTCCTGGACATTGCATCTTTCAGAAACTTTGCATAACCAGGCATCTACTTAATGGCTTCTAACAACGGAATGTTAATGTGTACTTGCTTAAAGACATCATAGATTTTCTTAAGCTGGTACTCTTATTTCTGTTTCTTTAGCCGATGTGGAAAAGGGGTGGAGGACGGTAATCTTGAAGGTATCCTTCACATGGAAGTCGGATCTGAGGAGGCTCAAGATCTTCTATTTCTTATTTTTGCTCCTATGTCCCTTCTGCTGTCGTGGCAGGTGCGACGACAGCAGACTGTTTCTTGTCTATCGGGGCAATGTTCATGGCAGGTGTTTGTAGGGTCAGTTCCTTACTTGGTGTTTCTTTTATTATCGACCCTTGTAGTTGTTTCCCACTCCTCCTTGTAATAGCCTTGCATTGCTCATGTGTGGGTTTTCTAGTGACCTCAGTATCACTAGGAAATCCTCCATTCTGCCTTGGATTTATGAACTGTGATGCCTGGCTCATCTATGTCTCTAGGGATTTTAGGGTAGCCTCATGGTTTGTCATTCTCATCTCTATCTTGTCTATGAATGACTACGTTTTCTTGACAAAGTGATCCATGTTCGCCATGTATGCTCCTGTTTGAGACATGAATGTGGCCAGTGTCTGCTCTAGTATGCTCATTGTGGCTGCCAGCTGCTGTTTTGCTTGTTGTTGTGATTGCTGTCATGACAAAATCCTAGGACATCATTTGTTTTGGTTGTTCTGGACTGGAGGATTCTGTGCGTTGTTGGGATTACTCCATGAAAATGGGGTCCTTCCTCCAGTTTGGATTGTACTAGTTGGAGTCATAAGTTTTATTCTTGTTATAGTTCCCAACATACATCCCTTCTACCAGCTGTAAAGGGTACTCCTCCATACTGTGGTTTCCGCTACATGTTCCACACACCTCTTCGGCAGAAAAGACAGCTTTAGAATCCTTTTCGCTGCAGATTTTCAACTATCTTAGTAAGGTATGCGATCTTAGTTTTAACCGAGTTGTCAGCTTCGTACTTCTTTACAAATATTCCTTGTTTACCTCCCCTTCGAGCTGTAGGAAATGGCTCATCATTCTTTGCTAACTTTTTCAACACCAGCATTGCCTCGTCTGGTTGTTTATCCAGTAATAACTCATTCGCTGCTGAATCTATCCTCGGTCGAGTGAGTGCATTGGCAGCGTTGTAGAATTTGAGAACTTGATACCATACATGGAATCCATGCATTGGGCAGTTTCGTCAGAGAGTCATAAATCTGTCCCACGCCTCATGCATTGGTTCGTCATCTTCCTTTTGAAAAGTAGCAATCTCGTTATGCAATCTTTCAGATAAATGAGAAGGGTTAAAATGAGAAAGAAATTCACGAGGGAGATCCGCCTAAGTTCTTATTGAACCCGACGTTAACTTATTCCACCAAGTTTTAGCTCTATCTCTCAATGAATGAGGGAATAGCCAGTGCCTAAGTATTTCCGGACTTATTCCTGATAGTCTGAACGATCCACAGATCTCCTGGAAAGTTTTCAGATGTTCACGTGCATCCTTAGTAGCAGAACCACCAAATCTCTCAGTAGAGTTTATCATGCTGAGCATAACAGGTTTCAGTTCGAACTGTTCAGCTTCCACATCTGGCAGAGTAGTTTCCAGTTCAACATGGTCGTTATCCATGTAGTCTCGATAGGTCTGTCGTGCTACTAGGGCAGCGGGCAGCGGCAGATCATTTCGTGGGTCATTAGGAGGATCCACAATACCCTGAGGTGATTGTTGTTCTCATCTTCCATATGGCCTTGCCTTCCGTTCACCATTGCTTCCTCAAGATAGTTGTTTCGTTCTATCAAGAGTCGGGCTTGGTTCCTGAGTTGATATGTGCGTTCGATTTCTTGATCTAGTTCGTACTTAGGTTCCGTACCACGTCTCGATCTGCGCATAAGCAACAAGAGAACCTTGTGAAAAGCACTGGGAAAACAGAAACTTGTTGCGTGTAAATAAGACTATTGCAAATAGTGCAAGTGTACACGAAGCAAGTAGTAAAGTGATACTAGAGTATCAGATAACGTCTCCACAAGGACTAGAAATAACTCTTTCCTTGAATCGCTGCACAAGAAAAAGAAATAGTTTAAATGATTGTTGGAAGTAATCTTGAGTAATAACTGGAATAAAAGATAACAAAATGAGATTTAGAAAATAGGTTGGTATTGATTTGATCAGTAGTGCAGCTATTGCACTGTTTAGAGGAACTTCTGTTGTTATTTTGTCGTTCCTGTTGCGACAGCACCCGTCGCGGCAGAGGTCTGTTGTTGTCGCGGCAGGAACCAACAACTCCGAACTTCAAGTTTGGCAAGAATCCATGTTATGACTTGTCCTATCCTTAAGTCCAAGTTCTGTTGATGAATACATCTTGGTTGATACCTCCCGTCGTGAATCAAAGGGTGAACACCAAAGTTTGTGAATTCATCTTTAGCCACTTAACCTTGTACTTAACCCTAAGCCAAAATGGTTTAACCATAAACTGGAAAACGCGTATTTACTCCTTTCGTATGCTTAAATCTCATGATATTGAGCAAATAGATAACCTCACAATGCTCTCCCGATGCTCTTATGAGATATTGAAAACCAGAGTAAATAAACATGAAGTTTTATTACTTGGGTCCAAGTTTTCTAATATGGCAAGAATACAAGTTTAAATTAAAGTACAACTCTACTAAAGACTAAATCTTCTGAGTAGAAGCCTTTAATTTGTCCTCTTTTCTTGCTTTATCTTTCTTCTTTAACTTTGGGCATGGCCTTCCTTCTGCTTCAGGGATTAAAAAAATATGGGAGTGAGCCACGACAGACCGGCTTTAAATCCTTTATCTGTCGAGCTCCACTTCACTTTTGCACCTCATTGTCTCTATGTCGTCATGGCTCCCATGACAGGTGTAACGACATGTAGTACTTTTCATCCTTCGGTTTCAGCTGTTCAACTCGCCTCTGCTCCTTTGCTGCCCTGGATTGCTGCCGCGGCAGATACCTGCAAAAGTGAACAAATTTCAGTAGCATCTGTGCAGTTTTATCTTATTGTGATGTGTATGCAAAAATCTATCCTAAATGCAATTAATCATGCTTGAGTGCAGCAAAATTATGGGTAAATGAGTAGTAAAATGTAGAACTTTTATGCACTCAACACGCCCCCAAACTCAAGTCGATGCTTCTCCACAAGCAGACGCAACCTAACTAAGAATGAATTTTTTTTGACTTGGGTTAATTCAGTGAACTACCATTATGTACAACCTTTTCTCTATCAAGGGCACTACCTTTTAATTGATTATGGATTTATCCGAAATAATGCTATAATTCTTGTGCAAGTGTGTGCAGGCTTTGAGACAAAATATGTGTCTAGACTCTTTTAGCAACCAGAGTAGTTATGCTACTCACTCGATTATTACTCCAAATTAATTTTTTCTTGGAGGTAGTTCTTAGGCTCCTTTAGTTTTTTCCGAATTTAGATTCAATGTTCTTCTTTATTTTGATTTTACTAGAGCATATTTTTGGGCACCTCTAGCTATCTTCCTAGAACCGGTGTTAGGCACCTCTAGGGGTATTGAGTCTATGTTTTTCTTTTCTTTTATTCTTTTTCCTAGAGCCAGTGTTAGGCACCTCTAGGTGCAACTCAAGTGGTTAAGCATTTCTACTCTAGTTTACTAGCAGAAATCTAGACACCATATAAGTTACAAAAAGTGTTTTTGAAGTTCAGAACTATAGCAAGACTCTAAATAATTCCTAAAACATTCTAAAGGTACTGCCACGACAGAGATTGTCGCGGCAGGTAAGTGCAGTTCAAAGACTTAAGCCTTTTTTGACACAAAAAATAACTAAAATGAGACACAATTTAAAGACGCAATTTAGAAAGTTCATTAATTAACCGAGGACTGCCTACCCCCAAATTCAAGGGTTGCATTGTCCTCAATGCATGACAGTAAAATAAAATAAAAATAGAAAACATCACAAAAAGATAAAATAACAGCAGAATCAACAAGCAAAATAGAAAGCACTTAAGTTGATGAGCTATCATCGCTGTTGTTGCTGATCTAAAGTGGCCGACTGGCAGTGACCTTGACGGCAGAGGTTTGCTCGGGGCTAGGAGTTGGTGAAGCTATCTTCTTTTTGGCCTCTCGAGGTGGCTGGACTCAGGTAGGTGAAATTTTGGGGGCCTTGTCTAGGACCTCGAGGTCATCATCACTGCTGATGTTGCCGAGTGATCTGTTGTGGCAGGGTCCTTCAACAGTTTCGTTCAGCTTCTTCCTCTTCATCAGAGGGAAGTCCTTGGATATGTCTTGGACGACAGATGGTTCTGGGTCAGAATCGTCCTGCCAGACGGAGGAGGAGGAGAACCCTTCAAAGTATTTTGGGTTGACCTCTGGTAGTGGTTCCGTCCTTTTCTCTCCTCGGGGAAGGCAGATCTTCTGTCGCCATCTCTGGTCGTGGCAGGTGGTGAGGCAGAGGCAGCAGTGGGCGTTCTGGGGCCAGCAACAGTCGTGGGGTGGCAAAAAGAGTTTCTAGCAAAGAGGGAAATTGCACGTTGGGAAAATTTAAATCAGTCTTAATTAAATTTACCATGGCAGCAGTGAAATCCCTCATAAATCCCATGAAGCATGGCTTTCGTTCCTCCATCTTCTTCAGCATCTGTATGATTTGGTTGGAGGTGTCTGTCGAAGGTGCGGCCGTCGTATGCTCAAGTTCTGTCGTGACAAGTTCAGTGGATTCAGGGTCTACTGTTGGTTTTGTCATGGTAGTGGGGTCCACAAAGGCCAAGGGGGGTGGCAGGCTTTAGCTCCATCAAGCTGTATATGTTTTGTTGCGTCCATCCCTTGCCTTGGACATTGACGTCCTCTTCAATTTCTGGAACCTTGTTTGCCCGAAAGAGGGTGGTGATTAGGTAAGGGAAGAAAAGGGGCTTTAACGGTCTGAGTGCACACTTGAAAATACCGTCAATGATGTATCTACCGACGTTGATCTGCCGCTCGTTGAGGATTGAGTGAACGAGGGCTAGTCTCTGCCGATCTACGGTAGTGTTGTGTGATGTGGGCATGAGGCGTTTCTTCACGAAATGGTTCCAAAGCTTTTCTTGTAGGGTGAGCTGGGTCCTTCGCACTGTCTATCTGTGCTTGGGATCCTCGTTCCACTGTGTGTCTTCCTCCGTCAGTTCTGCCATTAGATCATCATAGTCTGCCGGCAACAGACTGTTGGTGAACCTCCTATAAGCATCTTCCTTTTTTCTCACATATATGGCGTACAAAGTGTTGATGTGGGCCGATTCTAATGAGATTTCCTTACCCCTGACAGTCACTGTTGTGGCATCTTTGGAGGGGACGACAACATAGAACTCTCGAACCAAAGTGACATTCATCTCCTCGGGTTGGACGGCGAAAATCTGCCATTTGAGGGCAATAATTTTCTTTGAGATGAAACCCACAAGCCCTAAGTCTCCCATCTTTTGGGTGTAGGTGAACCCTCTCTATCTTCCTACATTTCTCGTTTCTGGAACGAGCCATAGTACCTCCTCTCCAAATATGTTGATGCGAAGCGTTGATACAAGGGTGTTGATGGTGAAAACAACGTTCCTCGTTCATTCAAGGATCTAGGATAATATAAAGCACTTCTCTGCAGTAAAAACAAACATGGTGTCTGAATTAGATATTAACAATAATTAAAAAGAAAGAAAATCAGAATTGAGAGAGAAGAAGGTTGCCGAAAGTTTAAGTATGGTTTGAACGTTGAAGATGAATTTCTTCAAGCATTCAACAATGGCAGCAACGTTCTTGGAACTTGACACGGTGAACTCGAAAGAACCTGCATAATCTGTTATGCAAACCCGAATCGAAACTGTTCTTCGTAGTCGGAAAAGATGAACAAACTCCAAGGAAGAACTCGAACAATCTGTTGAACGAACCCAAACCTTATCTTGAATTTGTTCGAATACGGACTTGGATCCTTCAATTATCGAACAATTGAGAACTCGAAGTATCAAAGAAAAAGTTCTAAAAAGAACCAAATTTGAGAGAAGATCTCATAAAAAATTTATTCATCGAAGAGTCTTTTTAATACAATCATGTTCGGCCATAATATATAGAGTTACAAGGGTGGTTTGCTGAAATCAAACATGTGGCTGATATTTAGCCATTTGAATATTAAAATTCAAAGTAAAAAAACTAACTAAGGGTTGCTTGTGTTTTTCAGCCGTGATTTCAATTTGGTACGCAAAATATTTTAAGCACGTCTAAAATGTGCATGGTTTGAATTTCAAACCCAGAAAGCCGCATGCTTATCCATTTCTGGCCGTGTATGGCATGTGGGCGGCAATGTGAATTAAATCACATGTGATGAATGAAAGGTAATAAACCCACGTGCTCGTATGTAATTCCATTTGCCCGCACATGTGATGGATAAAAAAGGATGCCTCTCGGCTGCACCTAGCTGCACCAAGCCGTATGGAATATGCAATCGATGTGGGATACGCACGGTACATGCTCACACGAATATATGGCACTGTCAATTCGGCTCACATTTGTTGTACTGGCTGCCACACTCTTGTAGGACACTTGTTCAGCTGCTACGGGACTTGTCAGCTGTAGTTGAGCTAGTGGAGCTAAAGTTGAGCTGACTAGAAATGAGCTGAGCTAAAATGAACGAGGTGAAAGTGTGATGAACTGAAAGTGAGCTGGTTACACTCTCCTGAGCTGGGACCGAGCTGCATACATTCTGGTGAGCTGGATATGAGATGCACACACTCACTTGAGCTGGAGTTGAGCTGCATATGCTCACTTGAGCTAGTGTCCTCCTACGTACCTACGCCAAAAGGTAAGAAACTTAATCAAAGTATTGTAAACTTCATGGAATCCATAATACAAGTTGTAAACAAGTGCACAATTATTTATTTACACACAAACAAATATAAACACACCATAAGTTATGTCAAATTAAGTCAAAACACAATAAACATACTATATACATAGTTAAACACACTAATAAGTAGTATAAGTATAAGAAATGTTACACATCAGTATGTAACAAATGAAAAAGCAAACTTCCCTGAAAGTTTGAAGTTGTATCGTTGGGTGGCATAATCGTGCTCACATCATTCCCCCCTTCTATAATGCGATTTGTCCCCAAATCGACCCTCATTTCAAAAGGGAACAATTTCGACTTTCTCTTTGCAAGGAACTTCCTCAGTCGTTTTGCTCGGCACATATGCCATCCTCTCGACCCAAGTTCTTTTGCAAAGAACATAAATGGAAATGCCTTCTTTTTGTACCTTTCCGAATAATGCACAACATAAAGTCAGACAATGCTCGTTGCACATTCGTAATCCTGGAAACAATGACATACAAAGGAAACAACAAACAACAACAAGAATCTCGACGATCATCTAGAATCACAACACAAGGTTGTTCACAATACAATGTACAACCAAAGAAATCAGCATATAAAAATGAAAAATCAATAGTATAATGAAAGGAACGCCAAACCGTGGTACAGAAGGTTGCTGAATTTTTTAAAAGGACATAGATGCACTAGACATACCAACAGTAGCAACATTGAGAACTTCACATGGCATCACCTTGTTAACCTACAAGTTAGAAAAATAAATAGAAGAAAATGTCGAATAAGATAATACCTGTGAATTTGTTTTCTTCTTTTCGCATTCATTCTTCTATTTGTTGGCCTTCCAAGCTGCAGTACTCACTTTCAAACGAACTTCGTATTTAGGTACTTCACTTTGAGTCATAGGTGCCAAAGTTACCTTTTGCCCGCATGAGTAAAAGAGTATCGATTGGTGTAACAATCGTGCATAACTCTCTTATCATATTGCCACGGTCTTCCTAACAACAAATGACAAGTATCCATAGAACAAACATCACAAGTTACCTCATCCTTGTATTTACCAATGAAAAATGGTATAACAACTTGATCGGTAACTTTGATTTCAATACCATCATTCAACCATTGTAATTTGTACGGATTGGGATGCTTGGTCGTCGTCAGTCCAAACTTGTCAACCATGAGAGTACTAGAAACGTTAGCACAACTACCACTATCAATAATCACAATACATACCTTGACGTTCACGTTGCATCTCGTATGGAAGAGGTTGTTTCATTGCGGTTCATCCTGTGATGGTTGATCATTCAGACTTCTCTTGTCAACAAGTGCTTCACCGGTAGCAAATGTCTGCACATTGTCATCATTTATTCTTCATGGACAGAATGGGAACCGTCCCCATCTAATCTATCCAATTGAGAATGTATAGGTTTCAATGCATTAACAATCACTCGTTGCATCATTCGCTCTAAGGCTTGCATATGGAGATTCAGTGGTTGTTGTTCACTAGAATTATCATCAGAACCTGCCATGTTGAAAAACCAAAACAACAAAAAAAAAACACACACAATATATATATATATATATATATATTAGTGAAATAAATAATAAAAAAATGGACCTCACTGCACACTCAACAAAAATCTCACAGATCGCTCCAAGGAAAGATCGCTCAACAATTGCACTCAAACGCTCATGTTTCACTCGGGAGAATACTTGAATGGCTCTTTTTTGTCCCACATTTTGTTCTCACACGCTCAATTGTCTTTTCCCTCAATCTCTCATACTTAGTTCTTTAAAGGAACTAATTTTGACGTTTTAGATTCTGCAAGTGTTGTCAAATTGCAAGGAAAACAATGAGTGACGGGAAAATATTGTTAGAACAAAGATAAGAGTTAGGAATTAAAGAAACAACAATAAAAGTTTGAGAAATTGGGGTTGAAAAGAAAACAACAAAATGAAATGAAAGAAAAGATGTTAAAAGAACAAGAATTTAGCAACTTACGCAGTAGAAATGCTTACCACCATCCTATCTCCGGAACAAACAAGAAAAGTTGATTTCAGGTGATTACAAACCATTTCAAGGTACGATAACACATCCTTCAACATATCAAACTTTTCAACACTGTTGTTTTTCATTCTACACAATTCAACACTCTTTTTTTCTACTTTTTTTTTGAATTTTCAATTTTTTTAATTCGATTTTTTGACTTTTTTTGTGGTCAAACATTGACTTTGACTTCTGGAATTTCTAGAATTTCGAAACTATTTTTTTTCATTTCTTTTGTTGTTTTTTATATATGTAGTGCAGAAAATGCTAAAAACCAACCTGGCTCTGATACCATATGATACAAGGGTGTTGATGGTGAAAACAACATTCCTCGTTCATTCACGGATCTAGGATAATGGCAAGCACTTCTCTGTAGTAGAAACAAACATGGTGTCGTAATTTGATATTAAAAGTAAGTAAAAAGAAAGAAAAATCAGAATTGTGAGAGAAGAAGGTTGCCGAAAGTTTAAGTATGGTTTGAAGGTTGAAGATGAATTTTTTCAAGCATTCAACAATGGCAGCAACGTTCTTGGAACTTGACACGATGAACTCGAAAGAACCTGCATAATCGGTTATGCAAACCCGAATCGAAATTGTTCTTCGTAGTCGGAAAAGATGAACAAACTCCAAGTAAGAACTCGAACAATCTGTTGAACGAATCTAAACCTTATCTTGAATTTGTTCGAATACGGACTTGGACCATTCAATTATCGAACAATTGAGAACTCGAAGTATCAAAGAAAAAGTTCTAAAAAGAACCAAATTTGAGAGAAAATCTCACAAAAAAATTTATTCATCAAAGTGTCTTTTTATACAATCATGTTCGGCCATAATATATAAAGTTACAAGGGTGGTTTGTTGAAATCAAACATGTGGCTGATATTTAGCTATTTGAATATTAAAATTCAAAGTAAAAAAACTAACTAAGGGTTGCATGTGTTTTTCAGCCGTGAATTCAATTTGGTGCGCCAAATATTTTAAGCACATGTAAAATGTGCATGGTTTGAATTTCCAACCCACAAAGCCGCATGCTTATCCATTTCTGGCCGTGTATGGCATGTGGGCGGCAATGTGAATTAAATCACATGTGATGAATGAAAGGTAATAAACCCACGTGCTCATATGTAATTCCATTTGCCTGCACATGTGATGAGTAAAAAAGGATGCCTCTCGGCTGCACCTAGCTGCACCAAGCCATATAGAACATGCAAGCGATGTGGGAAACGCACAGTACATGCTCACACGAACATATGGCACTGTCAATTCGGCTCACATTTGTTGTACTGGCTGCCACACTCTTGTAGGACACTTGTTCTGCTGCTACGGGACTTGTTAGCTGTAGTTGAGTTAGTGGAGCTAAAGTTGAGCTGACTGGAAGTGAGCTAAGCTAAAACGAACTAGCTGAAAGTGTGATGAACAGAAAGTGAGCTGGTTACACTCTCCTAAGCTGGGACCGAGCTGCATACACTCTGGTGAGCTGGAGATGAGCTGCACACACTCACTTGAGCTAGTGTCCTCCTACGTACCTACGTCAAAAGGTAAGAAACTTAATCAAAGTTGTAAACAAGTGCAGAATTATTTATTAACACACAAACAAATATATACACACCATAAGTTATGTCCAATTAAGTCAAAATAAACCAAACATACTATATACATAGTTAAACACACTAATAAGTAGTAGAAGTATAAGAAATGTTACACATTAGTATGTAACAAATAAAAAAGCAAACTTCCCTGAAAGTTTAAAGTTGTATCGTTGGGTGGCATAATCGTGCTCACATCAAGCGTCTTGGGATTCAGGTGTGGATGGGTGTGGATACTACCATGGCAGAGGTGGAGGCAACACTCCTTCGGGTTGATCTGGTAGTCATTGCGAGGAAACTGTAGAAAAGTAAAAGAAAATTTCTGAGAACTAAATTCTGGAAAGCAAAGTAGAGAGAATGAGAATGAGATGAAAAATGGAATGGGAGTAGGGGTTTATATAAAACGTGAATTTCTGCCGTAGGGACTGTAACGACAGGCGCGAATAACGGAGCCAACTATCACGCGTTTCCGTGTCTGCTGCATGTCTATTACGTGTTTTCGTGTCTGTCGCGACAGCTCCATAACAAGTTGTATTATCCGCGTCTGTTGCGACAACTGGTAACAGGCTATCACGACATATATGTCCATTGTGCTTTATGGGCTGTTGTGAATGCGGTGGTCTAGTTCATTCCTCGTCGTTGCTTTATTTCCTAAAAATAAATAAATAAATAAACTAAATTAAAAATCTTATTTCCTAAATAATAAATTAATAAATTAAAGAAAATAAAATAAAATAAAATAAAGTTAAATTAGGGATGCCTTAAGGGGCACCTCCTAAAGTAACTATTTCCTACATCCTTGGGGCTTCAGTCCCTTGATAATGCTTGAGCCTTTGTCCATTGACTTTGAATTGGTTTTCATCCTTCATTGATCTGATTGTAATGACACCATGCGGAAAAACTTGGACAACTTGAAAAGGGTCAGACCACCTAGATTTAAGCTTTCCTGGGAAGAGCTTCAACCTAGAGTTATACAACAGCAACTGCTGCCTTGAGCAGAACTGTCGTGGCAGCATTTTTTTGTCGTGACACTTCTTTGTTTTATCCTTGTAGATCTTGGCGCTGTCGTAGGCCATTGCTCGAATTTCTTCAATTTCATTCAAGTTCAGTAGCCTTTTCTGCCCTGCCTTGTCCATGTCCATATTAACTGTCTTGATAGCCCAATATGCTTTGTGTTCTATCTCGACAAGTAAACGGCAAGTTTTCCCGTAAATTAGGCGATAGGGTGACATTCCCAGTGGTGTCTTGAATGTTGTCCTATAGGCCAAGAGTGCATCATTTAGGTGTAGAGACTAGTCATTTCGAGTTGGCTTGACCATCTTCTCTAGGATGTTCTTTACTTCCCTATTTGATATTTTGGTCTGCCCATTGGTTTGAGGGTGATATGTTGTTGCAATTCGGTGCTTTACTCCGTATTTTTTAGTGCACTAGCAATTACCCTATTCTCAAAATGCCTCCCCTCAACGCTAATGATCGCCATTGGGATGCCAAATCTTGAGAAGATGTGCTTGTGAAGAAATCTTTGCACAGTCTTGGCATCGTTCTTTTGAGTGGCGATATGTAACCCCCTTAACCCGGCCTAGACGGTTGACCCGAATTAAGAAGATTACACGGGGAAAATCAAAGTCAACCCGAAAGTCAACCTTGATTAACGACCTTTTTTTTCTTTTTAAAACTTATCTAGATGCACATTAACCCTAGTCATGTTCACAAGAACAACATACTCAGAGATCATAGCAATCAAAGATCATTCAGGAACTTAATTGCACAAATTACAACTTTAGAGACCAAAATGTAAATTTTGAAAATTATAGGGTCTTAACCCAATTTAAAGTTACCAATATGAAATTAATCATCTTTCATGCTTCTCTGCCAAATTTCAGCTCAAACGGACATCTCAAACTCATTCAATTGCAATAACAAGTTTCAGGACCAAAACGCAAACATTCCAAAACATATAACCATCAAATTCAGAGCCCAACGGTCGAGTGTTCCGAAACAGGGAGGACCTGTTCCGAAACGCGGGACCGTTCCGAAATGGGTTCCAAAACAAGGCTTGGCAGTGGCATATTCGTTACGGAACAGTTCCTCCCGTTTCGGAATGCCTAGGCCATTTCAGGCCCCTGTTCCGAAACGGTAGCACCCGTTCCGATACGGCCTGCCCAGATTGCAGAAAATTTGCTGGTTTATCACTTAATTGACCTATCAAACATGCTCCAAATGCAACCAAATTATACCAGCAAGCCATTCAACATTCAAGGAACATAATTGCATCAACCAAACATCAACATGGCATCAATTATGAAAAACCCCAATTCTATAGGCATGCATCCTACTTAGAAAACCATTCAAGCATCAATATACGAAAACCACCTCACAAAGGCCAAATACAAGTTCCAACATCAATGACAACATAATACCAACCTAGGGAGTCCAAAAACGTCTCCCAAAACAACAACATAGGTCCCCCATTGCCAAATGCCCAAAAGCTAATAGTTTTAGGAAAATGTTCACCATACATGAGCTTAAAATCTTCACTTGGATGCTTGACTTCCTTGCTGCCCAAAATGCACTTCAATGCTCTGCATTATTGGTTTAAGAAAAGAGAGAGCGTAAGCAAAAGCTTAGTGAGGAATGCTCATTTAAAACCACACAATAATGCATTAATAAAACACATTTGAAAACCTTGGTTCAAATCATTATTTGCACATGCACATAAGCATTTTACACAAGCAATTCATGCTTCAAGTTTATAACATGTCATATTGGCTACAAGTGATACATTCAACATAAGATCCACACATGGACTTTTAAACACCATTGCGATCTTACAATTTCCAAGGACCACACATGGACTTTTAAACACCATTGTGTCCTTAACAAGAACCATTCATGGACTTTTAAACACCATGACAAGGACCACACAAGGACTTTTAAACACCTTTGTGTCCTTAACAAGAATCACCCAAGGACTTTTAAACACCTTGGTGTTCTTAAATAAACAAGGCTTACACAAGGAATTTTAACCACCTTTGTAACCTTAACCAAGAACCAACCATGGACTTTTAACCACCATGTTGTTCTTAAATAAACAAGGCTCACACAAGGACTTTTAACCACCTTTGTGACCTTAACCATCACTTGCCAATATGCATCATTAACAACAATATTCCACTGTTTTAAAGCATTTAACAAAGCCATAAACATCATGCATCTTTAAGCATCAAACCACTTTTAAACAATGTTCAAAAACAAGGATCTCTTACCTTGAGCATCCTTCAACACATGACTTATAATCTCCGCAAATAAACATGCTAAATATGCTTTCAAAACAGGATTTATAACATGCAAACAAACCACATTGCACACAACAAATCCATGGTTCATCATCAAGAGAGTTTTTCCGAAAACTTACTCTTGAGCTTAGCTAAGTTGCTTAGACTTAAACTAAGCTCCCAAACCATCAAAACATTGGTTTCAAAGCTGGAAACCAAAATCCACTCACCGATTCCGTTTCGCCACTTGCCGAAACACCAATCAAGCTTCCGGATCACCACCACTAAGATCCAAAGATGACTCCCCTGTTTTAAACACATCAAAGCAGAGGATTAATGCATCATCATGCATTAATATCTTCAATGAAAGCACCTAAACTCGCTGCTCTCATCCACACTCCATTTTCGGCTACCAAACACAACCGAAAATGCATCCAAACAACTCCACAACACTACCCAGCCATGATCCATCAATTCTAAACATTCATAAACCTCAATTAACATCCAAAAAGGACCTAACCACACCCTTATATCTCTAGCTATAACAGATCATCAAGATCACTCCAAAAACAACCAAGAACTCAAGCAAAACTTAGGAAAATCAACCTATTCGGGATTGCATTGATTAAACATCAATTTCTCATCAATTTAACATTCATTTAACATCAAAAAGACACCTCAAATCACCGCTCAAACAGATCATACGAATTTTATCAAAAATCAACCAAATCTTGCATTTAAAAGCCAAGATCAAGAACACAACCTTAAAACCTTTTATAAAACACAAATTAAGGATTGAGAACTTGGGAATTTTAGTAAAGAACTGAGAATTTAGAGGAGAAGGACGTTCATACCTCTAAACTTGAGTTTTCTCCCTTTTTGGAACCAAATTCTTGAAAATCCACTTAGCAAATGCGAAGGTTTTGTTGAAGAGATAATTGGTGATCAAAAGAGGATTGAAATGAGTTATTTAGATGACAAAATCAGAGCGAAAAACTCTAGAGAAATGTGTTTGGTTTGAGAGAAAAGATGAGAGAAAATGAAAATGGAAAATGTGGAAAAGTTAGTTGGAAACTTAGGAAAATATCTTCCCTCTCTTTTCCCTTATTTTAAAACCATTAATTAAATCTTTAATATTTAGGAAAAATCTGGAGAAACTCCTTTTGGGTAAATAGCTCCTTAAAGATTCAAAGTTTCAATCCTTTTTAAAACAGTCTCACAGTTTTCGAAAATTACATTTTGGTCACTAACCAAAATGTCACTCTTCCAAACCTCATTTTGTAAAATTGATTTCACCACACTCTTATATATAATAAAAGAGGATTTTAAGACATTTTTCCATATTTTTAATGCAACCCGAACTAGGCTTTCCTAATTTCACCCCTTTTATATTCGAACCACACTCCGACCGAACCGGTCCAAACCCAAAACTTCTAAGCCCAAAATTGGGGCGTTACAACTCTCCCCCTTAAGAAATTTCGTCTTCGAAATTTACTTGAAGGAAAAAGGTATAGAAACTGCTTCAGCATGTCATCCTTCCGTTCCCACGTGGCTTCTTCAACACCACGATGCTTCCACAACACCTTTACCAACTCAATGGTCTTGCCACGAAGAACCTTACTATCTGAATCCAGAACCTTCACCGGTTCCTCATCGTAGGTCAAATCCGGATTCAATTCCACTTCTTCCACAGGCATCACATGCGAAGGATCCGATCTATACTTCCGAAGCATAGAAACATGAAACACATCATGAATCTTTTCCAACTCTTGAGGTAGCCTCAACTTGTACGCAACAGGACCCACACGCTCAATCACCTCGTATGGTCCAATGTACCTAGGGCTCAACTTACCCTTCCGGCCAAACCTCATCACCTTTTTCCAAGGCGAAACCTTCAAAAACACACGGTCACCTACCGCATACTCAAACTCCTTACGCTTCAAATCCACGTAAGACTTTTGCCGATCAGAAGCTGCCTTCAAACGCTCACAAATGAGCTTCACCTTCTCGGTGGTTCCTTTCAACAAAGCCGGCATCGAAACAAACTTCTGACCCGTTTCAGCCCAACACAAAGGAGTCCTACACTTCCTCCCGTACAAAGCTTAATACGGTGCCATTTGAATACTTGCTTGATAACTATTGTTATAGGCAAACTCCACCAAAGGAAAATGTTTCTCCCAAGAGCCTTGAAACTCAATCACGCAACATCTCAACATATCCTCCAAAATCTGAATAACACGCTCGGACTGACCATCCGACTGAGGATGATAAGATGTACTGAAATTCAACCTTGTACCCAAAGCTTGATGGAAACACTGCCAGAAACGCGATGTAAACCTCGGATCCCTATCCGACACAATCGACTTAGGCACACCATGCAGCCGCACAATCTCAGCAATGTACAGCTCCGCAAGCTTATCCAAAGAATACGTAGTATGCACAGGCAAGAAATGCGCACACTTCGTCAGGCGATCCACAATCACCCACACCGAATTCTTCTTCGATGGTGACCAGGGTAAACTAGATACAAAATCCATGGTAATCCTTTCCCACTTCCATTCAGGGATTCTGAACGGTTGCAACAACCCTGAAGGAACCTGATGCTCAGCCTTAACTCGCTGACACACCATGCACTTGCTCACAAACTCCGCAACACCCTTCTTTAAACCCACCCAATAGTACTCATCACGAAGATCACGATACATCTTAGTACTACCAGGGTGCATAGCAAAAGGACTACTATGACCTTCAGTCAGAATAGCACGCCTCAATTCAGCATCATTGGGCACTACTACTCGACTCCCAAAACACAACACTCCATCATCATTAAAGCTGAAATCCGAAGGCCTACCCTCCGCGATATCCTGAACATGCGGTACCAAGGAATCATCCAGCAACTGCTTTTCCTTGATCAACTGAACCAAAGATGGTTTCACTTGCAACTCAGCAACAAGACCACCATCGCGCGTAATACTCAAACTGGCAAACATAGCCCTCAACTCAACAACTACCTTCCTACTCAAGGCATCCGCTACAACATTAGCTTTTCCAGGGTGATACTCAATCGTTAAATCATAATCCTTGAGCAACTCTACCCAACGTCGCTGCCTAAGATTCAACTCCTTCTGAGACATCAGATATTTCAAACTCTTGTGATCCGTGTACACAGTACACTTCTCACCATACAGGTAATGTCTCCAGATCTTCAAAGCAAAAACCACCGCAGCCAACTCAATGTCATGCGTAGGATAATTGCGCTCATGCACTTTCAACTACCGCGATGCATAAGCCACCACCTTACCCTCTTGCATCAACACACATCCCAAACCAACATAGGATGCATCACTGTACACCACAAACTCTTTCCCTGATTCAGGTTGAACCAAGATAGGTGCTTGCGTCAAAGCTGCCTTAACCTTCTCAAAAGCCTGTTGTCTCGCTTCCGTCCACTCATACTTAACATCCTTCTGCAACAACTTCGTCAAAGGTGCAACAATCTTAGAAAACCCATCCACAAACCTCTAGTAATATCCCGCCAAACCAAGGAAACTACGGACCTCATGAACAGACTTAGGAACCTTCCAATTCATCACCGGCTCAACCTTCTGAGGATCAACACGAATCCCCTCAGCAGAAACCACATGCCCAAGAAACACTACTTCACTTAACCAGAACTCACACTTGCTCAGCTTGGCATAAAGCTGATTCTCCAACAAGGCTTGCAACACAATCCTCAAATGCTCTTCACGCTCCTCCTCAGTACGCGAGTACACAAGGATATCATCAATGAACACCACAACAAATTTGTCCAGGTATTCATGAAACATACGATTCATCATGTCCATGAAAGCCACAAGAGCATTTGTTAAACCAAACGGCATCACAAGGAACTCATAATGCCCAGACCTCGTCCTGAAAGCTGTCTTTGGCACATCCACATCCTTCACCTTCAACTGGTAATACCCTGACCTCAAGTCAATCTTAGAGAACACAGCTACTCCCCGAAATTGATCAAAGAGATCATCAATTCTCGGCAAAGGATACCGATTCTTGATAGTCAACTTGTTCAGCTGACGATAGTCAATGCACATTCTCATAGTGCCATCCTTCTTCTTCATAAACAAGACCGGCGCACCCCAAGGTGACACACTCGGCCGAATGAAACCACGATCAAGCAACTCTTGCAACTGCGTCTTCAGCTCCTTCAACTCTTTAGGTGCCATTCTATAAGGGGTAATGGGCACAGGAGTTGTATTCTCATACAGCTCAATCCCAAACTCCACTTCACGATTGGGAGGTAATCCAGGCAACTCCTCAAGAAACACACCAGGAAACTCTTTCACAATCCTGATATCTTGCACACGCAACTCCTTAGAGCTAGGATTCATCACAAAAGCTAGGTAAGCTTCACAACCTTGCCTCAGCATCCTGCTCGCCTCCAATGTAGACACCACATTGGCAAGAAACTTCACATTCTCACCAACCACAACTACTTCATAATCATCCGCAAGCTTCAACGAAACTCGCTTATTCTCACAATCCACTACAGCTCGATGCTCAGCAAGCCAATTCATACCAAGGATTACATCAAAACCATAGAAAGGCAACTCCATAAGGTCAACATGAAAAACATGATCTTGAACAACCAAAGGACATCTTCTATAAAGCTTTCGAGTAACAACAGTCTCACCAAAAGAACTAGTGACACGCACACCAACATCCAAAAACTCAACAGGCAAACCAAGCAATTCAACATGCTCACGCAATATGTATGAGTGCGTAGATCCAGAATCAATCAAGGAAAGTAATGACAAGGATTGCAAAGTAAAAGTACCTGCGATCATATCCGCGTCATTCCTCCCCTCCCGCTGAGCATACACCCTGGCTTGACCGCCACCCTCAGGCTGAATAGCCACAACATGGGCCACTCCCCGACCACCTTCCTCTCTCCGCTGAAAGTTACCACGGCCGCGCCCACGACCTCTCTGTGGTGCAGCAACAACAGGAGCACGCACTTGGCCACCAGCCAACATAGGACACTCTCTCCTCATGTGATCCGTAGATCCACAGTTCCAGCACGCATTACCAGCTGCCACAACAGGAGCCTGCACCTCCCTCACAGCTCGAGGACAATCACGTTTCATATGGCCACGCGAACCACATGTCCAACATGCACTCGAATCAACTCTAGCGTTGCCTCCCCGAGCAGGCGCACCACCACCTCGCTTAGCTGAGGACTGATACTTCTGATCACGTCCCCTCTTGTTCCGTCCACCACCAGAACTATATTCAGCAGCTCGCTTACCAACACTTGACCCAGCACTTCTAGCAGATAAACCCAAGTTCACCTCAATGTCCTTTGCTCGACCAACCAGCACGTCGAAATCATCATACTCGGTAGCCAGCACATACATCTTTACATCCGTCACTAAACCATAACGGAACCTTTCACACCTTTCCCGCTCATCCGGAACAAGCTCAAATGCGTACTGACTGAGACGAACAAACTGTACTTCATACTCAGCCACAGACATGCTCCCCTGGGTAAGAGACATGAACTCCCTTTTCTTTTCATCTAGGTACCTCACACCTAGATACCTTCTCTTGAACGCATTCTGAAAGAATGTCCAAGTTACGTCAGCTTCCGCCATCCCAGCGATAGTGGTTGTCCACCACGTGTAAGCATCATCTTGCAGCAATGATACTACACACCCCAGCTTCTGCACATCAGTGCAACTCATCTGATCCAAGATTCTCTTGGTACTTTCCAACCAAGATTCCGAACCTTCAGCTGACAAACCCCTGAACTCAGCCCCTCCCAGACTGCGCAGACGTTCCAAGGGTAGTCTGACTCCAGCATCTCCTTGATGCCCAGCTCCTTGAGCTCCAGCTACTGCCGCTCGAAAAGCACCAGCAATAGCTTGCACTAACATCGTCATGTCAGGAATAGCTTGCCCCTGACCAGCTTCAGGTCCAGCGACCCCAGCACCAGCTGCAACATCAGCTCTTTCACCCTCAGCACCACCACCACCAGGCGGAGGAGGTAAATCCATAGCATTCTCAACGTTCTCTTCATTTTCGTTTTGAGCCATAGCTCGCGTATTCACTCTTAACTCTCTACGAGGTGCCATACACTAGCAATACAATCACAATGCAAATAAACAAGTCAGGCTCAGCAAGGTAAGCAATCCAAGTACTCAAGCTCATTTCCACTTAAAACAACATTATTACATTAGCTTTGATTTGGCAATGGGTACCCACAACATGCTTCACCCCAGCTTACACCACAATTGTAACATATATACAATTCACTCAACATGCTTTCACTCAAAAAGCATACAAAGCATACATACTTAAATCATTCACATACTCATTCCCAATTACTCGAAAACTCAGCTCTGATACCACCAAATGTAACCCCCTTAACCGGCCTAGACAGTTGACCCGATTTAAGAAGATTACACGGGGAAAATCAAAGTCAACCCGAAAGTCAACCTTGATTAACGACCCTTTTTTTTCTTTTTAAAACTTATCTATATGCACATTAACCCTAGTCATGTTCACAAGAACGACATACTCAGAGATCATAGCAATCAAAGACCATTCAGGGACTTAATTGCACAAATTACAACTTTAGAGACCAAAATGTAAATTCTGAAAATTATAGGGTCTTAATCAAATTTAAAGTTACCAATATGAAATTAATCATCTTTCATGCTTCTCTGCCAAATTTCAGCTCAAACGGACATCTCAAACTCATTCAATTGCAATAACAAGTTTCAGGACCAAAACGCAAACATTCCAAAACATATAACCATCAAATTCAGAGCCCAACGGTCGAGTGTTCCGAAATAGGGAGGACCTGTTCCGAAACGCGGGACCGTTCCGAAATGGGTTCCAAAACAAGGCTTGGCAGTGGCATATCCGTTCCGGAATAGTTCCTCCCGTTTCGGAATGCCTAGGCCATTTCAGGCCCCTGTTCCGAAACGGTAGCACCCGTTCCGATACGGCCTGCCCAGATTGCAGAAAATTTGCTGGTTTATCACTTAATTGACCTATCAAACATGCTCCAAATGCAACCAAATTATACCAGCAAGCCATTCAACATTCAAGGAACATAATTGCATCAACCAAACATCAACATGGCATCAATTATGAAAAACCCCAATTCTATAGGCATGCATCCTACTTAGAAAACCATTCAAGCATCAATATACCAAAACCACCTCACAAAGGCCAAATACAAGTTCCAACATCAATGACAACATAATACCAACCTAGGGAGTCCAAAAACGTCTCCCAAAACAACAACATAGGTCCCCCATTGCCAAATGCCCAAAAGCTAATAGTTTTAGGAAAATGTTCACCATACATGAGCTTAAAATCTTCACTTGGATGCTTGACTTCCTTGCTGCCCAAAATGCACTTCAATGCTCTGCATTATTGGTTTAAGAAAAGAGAGAGCGTAAGCAAAAGCTTAGTGAGGAATGCTCATTTAAAACCACACAATAATGCATTAATAAAACACATTTGAAAACCTTGGTTCAAATCATTATTTGCACATGCACATAAGCATTTTACACAAGCAATTCATGCTTCAAGTTTATAACATGTCATATTGGCTACAAGTGATACATTCAACATAAGATCCACACATGGACTTTTAAACACCATTGTGATCTTACAATTTCCAAGGACCACACATGGACTTTTAAACAACATTGTGTCCTTAACAAGAATCATTCATGGACTTTTAAACACCATGACAAGGACCACACAAGGACTTTTAAACACCTTTGTGTCCTTAACAAGAATCACCCAAGGACTTTTAAACACCTTGGTGTTCTTAAATAAACAAGGCTTACACAAGGAATTTTAACCACCTTTGTAACCTTAACCAAGAACCAACCATGGACTTTTAACCACCATGTTGTTCTTAAATAAACAAGGCTCACACAAGGACTTTTAACCACCTTTGTGACTTTAACCATCACTTGCCAATATGCATCATTAACAACAATATTCCACTGTTTTAAAGCATTTAACAAAGCCATAAACATCATGCATCTTTAAGCATCAAACCACATTTAAACAATGTTCAAAAACAAGGATCTCTTACCTTGAGCATCCTTCAACACATGGCCTATAATCTCAGCAAATAAACATGCTAAATATGCTTTCAAAACAGGATTTAAAACATGCAAACAAACCACATTGCACACAACCAATCTATGGTTCATCATCAAGAGAGTTTTTCCGAAAACTTACTCTTGAGCTTAGCTAAGTTGCTTAGACTTAAACTAAGCTCCCAAACCTTCAAAACATTGGTTTCAAAGCTGGAAACCAAAATCCACTCACCGATTCCATTTCGCCACTTGCCGAAACACCAATCAAGCTTCCGGATCACCACCACTAGGATCCAAAGATGACTCCCCTGTTTTAAAGACATCAAAGCAGAGGATTAATGCATCATCATGCATTAATATCTTCAATGAAAGCACCTAAACTTGCTGCTCTCATCCACACTCCATTTTCCGCTACCAAACACAACCGAAAATGCATCCAAACAACTCCACAACACTACCCAGCCATGATCCATCAATTCTAAACATTCATAAACCTCAATTAACATCCAAAAAGGACCTAACCACGCCCTTATATCTCCAGCTATAACAGATCATCAATATCACTCCAAAAACAACCAAGAACTCAAGCAAAACTTAGGAAAATCAACCTATTCGGGATTTCATTGATTAAACCTCAATTTCTCATCAATTTAACATTCATTTAACATCAAAAAGACACCTCAAATCACCGCTCAAACAGATCATACGAATTTTATCAAAAATCAACCAAATCTTGCATTTAAAAGCCAAGATCAAGAACACAACCTTAAAACCTTTTATAAAACACAAATTAAGGATTGAGAACTTGGGAATTTTAGTAAAGAACTGAGAATTTAGAGGAGAAGGACGTTCATACCTCTAAACTTGAGTTTTCTCCCTTTTTGGAACCAAATTCTTGAAAATCCACTTAGCAAATGCGAAGGTTTTGTTGAAGAGATAATTGGTGATCAAAAGAAAATTGAAATGAATTATTTAGATGACAAAATCAGAGGGAAAAGCTCTGGAGAAATGTGTTTGGTTTGAGAGAAAAGATGAGAGAAAATGAAAATGGAAAATGTGGAAAAGTTAGTTGGAAACTTAGGAAAATATCTTCCCTCTCTTTTCCCTTATTTTAAAACCATTAATTAAATCTTTAATATTTAGGAAAAATCTGGAGAAACTCCTTTCGGGTAAATAGCTCCTTAAAGATTCAAAGTTTCAATCCTTTTTAAAACAGTCTCACAGTTTTCGAAAATTACATTTTGGTCACTAACCAAAATGTCACTCTTCCAAACCTCATTTTGTAAAATTGATTTCACCACACTCTTATATTTAATAAAAGAGGATTTTAAGACATTTTTCCATATTTTTAATGCAACCCGAACTAGTCTTTCCTAATTTCACCCCTTTTATATTCGAATCGCACTCCGACCGAACCGGTCCAAACCCAAAACTTCTAAGCCCAAAATTGGGGCGTTACACGATAGCTTCTACCCTCTAAGACACATAGTTTACTGTCAACAGGATGTATAAATTCCCACAAGAGGCTGGGAATGACTCCATGAAGTCGATTCCCCAAACATCGAAGATTTCAAGCTCAATTATGTTCTGCAATGGCATATCATGTCTTCTAGATATGTTTCCAGTCCTTTGGAATTTATCACGGTTCTTGTAAAAAGCTTGTTCATCCTTGAACAATGTAGGCCAATAGAAATCAGATTGCAGAACCTTGGCAGCAGTTTTATTTCCTCCCAAGTGTCCACTATAAGGGGCAACATGGCAGTGGTGAAGCACTTCTTTCTTTTTCTCCTGTGGTATGCATCTCCTGATGATCTGATCCGTACAATACTTAAAGAGAAGAGGTTCGTCCCAATAATAATGTTTCGCATCATTTTGGAACCTCTTCCTGGCTTGATAATTAAGTTTAGGAGGTATTAAACCACTTACAATGCAATTGAAAATGTCAGAATACCAAGGGGTTTTAGAAAGCTTACCTGCCGCCATGGTTGTCGCGACAGTGCTGGTGGCAGCGAACAACTCCTCATCTGTGAAGTTTTCCAGTATGTTGGTCTTGTCTTTCTCTTGATTCCTTCCCATCTCCAGCCTTGACAAGTGATCTGCCACTTGGTTCTCTGTCCCCTTTTTGTCCTTGATCTCAATGTCAAATTTTTGTAGTAGTAGAATCCAACGTATCAATCTTGGTTCGACATCCTTTTTGGTGAACAAATATTTAAGTGCTGAGTGATTTGTATGGACCACCACTTTTATTCCAAGTATGTAGGGTCGGAACTTGTCAATTGCAAACACCACTGTGAGTAGCTCTTTTTCTGTTGTTTTGTAGTTTATCTGGGCATCGTTTAGTGTTTTGTTGGCATAGTAGATCACATGGAAGAGTTTCTCCTTCATCTACCATAGTGCTGCCCCGACAACATAATCACTAGTGTCACACATTATTTCGAATGGTAGGCTCCAGTCAGGTGGTTAAACTATTGGGGCTGTTACCAGCTTTTCCTTTAGTATTCTGAATGCTTTAGTACATTCACTATTAAAGTCAAAGGCACGATTTTGTTCCATTAGGAGACACATGGATTTAGTGATTTTCGAAAAGTTGGCAACGAATCTTCGATAAAACCATGCATGCCCTAAGAAACTTCTTATTCCTTTGACTGTAGCGGGCGGCGGTAATTTTTCAATAACCTCTATTTTGGTTCTGTCTCCCTCTATGCCGTGACAGCTAACCTTGTGGCTCAACACTATTCCTTCGTCCACCATAAAGTGGCATTTTTCCTAGTTTAAAACAAGGTTTGCCTCTTCATATCTTTCAAGAACCTTCTGTAAATTGCCTAAGCAACTGTCGAAACTGTCTCCAAAGACAGAAAAGTAATCCATGAAAATTTCTAGGAAATCCTCCACCATGTCGGAGAATATCGCCATCATGCACCGTTGAAAGGTTGCTGGTGCATTGCAGAGCCCAAATGGCATTCTTTGAAAGGCATATGTTTCGTATGGGCATGTGAAGGTGGTTTTATCTAGGTCCTCCAGTGCGATTGCGATTTGGTTATAACCTGAGTAACCATCAAGAAAACAATAGTAAGGCTTCCCCGCTAATCTATCTAACATTTGATAGATAAGAGGTAAGGGGAAGTGGTCCTTCTGGGTAGCTTTATTAAGCTTCTGGTAGTCCATACAAACCCTCCAATCAGTCACAGTTCTCCTTTCTCGACATTGATCATTGTTCTGCTTGTGGCTAGGAAGGGTCTCCCCAAGATGATCGGTGCATTTTCATCTGCTTCACAATCTTAAACAAGAAAGTCATCAGGAAATATAAACTTATCCACTCTTACCAAGATATATTCTGTAACGCCCTGGTTTTGGGCTTAGAAGTTTTGGGCGTTGATCGGTTCGGTCAAAGTGCTGTTCGAATCTAAAAAGGTGAAATTAGGAAAGCCTAGTTCGGGTTGCATTAAAAATATGGAAAAATGTTCTAAAATCATCTTTTAATATATATAAGTGAACTGTGAAATCAATTTTACAAAATGAGGTTTGGAAGGGTGACATTTTGGCTAGTGACCAAAATGTAATTTTTGAAAGTTGCGTGACTGTTTTAGAAAGGATTGAAACTTTGAATCTTTAAGGAGCTATTTACCCAAAGGGAGTTTCTCCAGATTTTTCTAAGATATTTTAATGTTTAATTCTGATTTTAAAACTAAAGAAGAGTGGAGGGAAATCATTTTGCTATTTTGCAACTAACTTTCCATATTTTCCAATTTTCCTTTTCTCCCATTTTCTCTGAACCCAAACACTTTCTCTCCAGAGATTTCTTTATGATTTTGTCACTTAAATCTCTCTTTTCAATCCTCTTTTGATTCCTAATCATCACATCAACAAAACCTCACCATTTGCTAGTTGATTCTTCAAGCTTTTTGGTTCTAAAAGAGGAGAAACTCAAGTTTGGAGGTAAGAACGTCCTTCCCCTCTAAACTCTCAGTTCCTTACTGAAATTCCTAAGTTCTCAATCCTTAATTGATGTTTTATAAATGGCTTTTAAAGTTGTGAAATGGATCTTGGCTTAAAATGCAAGATTTGGTGATTTTTGATAGATTTTCGTTTGATCTGTTAAAGCTGTGATTTTAGATGTGTTTTTGATGATTAATGAATGTTAATTTGATAAGGAATTGAGTTTTGATTAATGCAATCCCGGATAGGTTGAATTTACTAAGTTTAGCTTGTGATTCTTGGTTGTTTTTGAGGTGATCTTGTGGATCTGATGTTGCTGGAGGTATAAGGATGTTATTAGGTTCTTTTTAGATGTTAAATGATGTTAAAGGATGTTTAGTTTTGATGGTTTATGGCTGGCCTTTGTTGAGAAGTGGTTTGGATGCATTTTCGGTTGTGTTTGGTGGCCGAAAATGGAGTGTGGATGAGAGCAGCGAGTTTAGGTGCTTTCATTGAAGCTATTAATGCATAATGATGCATTAATCCTCTGCTTTGATGTGTTTAACACAGGGGAGTCATCTTTGGATCCAAGTGGTGGAGATCCGGAAGCTTGATTTGTGCTTCGGCAAGAGGCGAAGTGGAATCGGTGAGTGAAATTGGGTTTTCAGCTTTGAAACCAATGTCTTGGGAGCTTAGTTTAAGTCTAAACAACTTTACTAAGCTCAAGTGTAAGTTTTCGGAAAAACTCTCTAGTGGTGGCCATGGTTTGGTTGTTATGCAATGTGGTTTATTGCATGTTTTAAATTCTGTTTTGAAAGCATGATTTAGCATGGTTATTGCTGATTTTGTAAGCCATATGTTGACGGAAGTTCAAGGTAAGAGTTCCTTGTTTTTGAACATTGTTTAAATGTGGTTTGATGCTTAAAAATGCATGATGTTTATGGCTTGGCTTAATGCTTTAAAACAGTGGATTACTTGATGATAATGATGTATATTGGCAAGTGATGTTTTGAAAAAGGTTAAGGTCACTAAGGTGGTTAAAAGTCCTTGAGTGAGCCTTGTGGATTCTAATAACTTCATGGTGGTTAAAAGTCCATGATGATTCTTGTTAAGGTCACTAAGGTGGTTAAAAGTCCTTGAGTGAGCCTTGTTACTTAAGAACATCAAGGTGGTTAAAAGTCCTTGGATGGTTCTTGTTAAGGACACAAAGGTGGTTAAAAGTCCTTGTGTGGTCCTTGCCATGGTGTTTAAAAGTCCATGGGCAAAGGTGTTTAAAAGTCCTTGGGGCCAAGGTGTTTAGAAGTCCTTGGGGTGAAACTTGAAAGGACACAAAGGTGGTTAAACGTCCTTGTGTGGTCCTTGTGAATTATAAGATCACAATGGTGTTTAAAAGTCCATGTGTGAGTCTTATGTTGATCTTGTTTTTAAAAAGATGGAACTTATCACTTGTGGCCAGTATGACATGTAATGATATGGAAGCATGTATTGCTTGTTTAAGAATGCTAGTAAGCATGTATAAATGATGTTTTGAAGAATGATTTATAAAGTGTTTTATAAATGCATTATTGAATGGTTTTAATGAGCGTTCCTCACTAAGCTTTTGCTTACGCTCTCTTTCGTTTTCTTAAACCAATAATGCAGAACATTAAGGAGCTTTGAGGGCAGCAAGGAAGGCAAGCAACCAAGTGGGAACTAAGCTCAAGTATGGGAGGGTTTTCTTAAACACTTTTTAGCTTTTGGCATTTGGCAATGGGGGACCTATGTGAATGTTTTGGGAGATGTTTTGAACTCCCTAAGTATGTTTAATGTTGTTAGTAATGCTGGTTTTTGTAATTGACCATTATGTGTTGGCTTGGAGGATTAATGCTTGGAAGGGTTGCTTGTGTAGGAAGCATGCTTTAAAATTAGGGCTTTTCATATATGATGATAATATGTTGTTTGGTTGATGCAAACATGTCTCTTGTATGTTTTATGAGTTGCTGGTAAAGTTTGGTAGCATTTGGAGCATGTATGGTTGATCAATTGAGTGTTTAAGCATGCAATTTGCTGCATTTTGTGCAGGCTGTTTCGGAACAGTGGCTACCGTTTCGGAACGGGTGCCTTGAATCAGCCCAGGCGTCCGAAACGGGAGACACCGTTCCGAAACGGAAAGGCCACTGCCAGCCCTCGTTTTGGTACGCGTTGCGGAACGGCCCTGCGTTTCGAAACGGGCTCTCCCTGTTTCGGAACACGTGACCGTTGGGGGCTGACATTGGTAGTTAAATGTTTTGGAATGTTTGCATTTTGGTCCTGAATCTTGTTTGTGCAATTGTATGAGTTTGGGATGTCCGTTTGAGCTGAAATTTGGCAGTGAAGCATGAAACTTGATTAATTTCATGATGGTAACTCTAATTTGGGTTAAGACCTCATAATTTACAGAATTTACAATTTGGTCCCTAAAGTTGTAAATTGTTCAATTTGGTCCCTGTTTGATCTCTGATGTTTATGATCTTTGAGTATGATGTTTGAATGATCATAACTAGGGTTAATGTGCATCTAGACAAGTTTAAAAGGAAAAAAAGGGTCGTTAATCAAGGTTGACTTTCGGGTTGACTTTGGTGTTCCCCGTGTGACTTTCTTCATTCGGGTCAACCGTCTAGGCCGGGTTAAGGGGGTTACATTTGGTGGTATCAGAGCTGAGTTCTCGAGTAATTGGGAATGAATGTGTGCATGATTGAAGTATGTATGCTATGTATGCTTGTTGAGTGAAAGCATGATGAATGGTTGTGATTTTGATGCGATTGAGTTGTATGTTGAAGTGAAGCATGTTGTGGGTGCCCATTGCCAAATCAAAGCTAATGAAATGATGTTGATTTTAAGTGAAATTGAGCTTGAGTACTTGGAATTCTTACCTTGCTGGACCTAACTTTGTTTATTTGCATTGTGATTGCATGGTTAAAGTATGGCACCACGTAGAGAGTTGAGAAGTAATGTGCGAACTACGGCTCCTAATGAGAATGAGAATGAGGAAAACGCGGGTAGTGCGGTGTTACCTCCTCCTCCACCTGGTGGTGGTGGTGCTGAGGGTGAAAGAGCTGAAGCTGCAGCTGGTGCTGGAGCTGCTGGACCTGAGGCTGGTCAAGGGCAAGCTATGCCTGACATGACGATGTTGGTGCAAGCTATTGCTGGTGCTTTTCGAGCGGCAGTAGCTGGAGCTCAAGGAGTTGGGCATCAGGGTGATGCTGGTGTTAGATTACCTTTGGAGCGTTTGCGCTGTCTTGGTGGGACTGAGTTCAGGGGTTTGTCTGCAGAAGGTTCTGAATTCTGGATGGAGAGTACCAAGAGGATCTTGGGTCAGATGAGTTGCACTGATGTGCAAAAGCTGGGTTGTGTTGTATCCTTGCTTCAGGATGATGCTTACACGTGGTGGACGACCACTATTGCTGGGATGGCTGAGGCTGACATAACTTGGACATTCTTTCAGAATGTGTTCAAGAGGAGGTATCTTGGTGTGAGGTACCTGGATTAAAAGAAGCGTGAGTTCATGTCTCTTACCCAAGGGAGCATGACTGTCGCTGAGTATGAAGTGCAGTTTGTGCGACTCAGTCAGTATGCACCTGAGCTGGTACCTGATTGAGCGGGCGAGGTGCGAAAGATTCCGTTATGGTTTAGTGACGGAGGTGAAAATGTATGTGCTGGCCACTGAGTATGATGATTTTGATGTGCTGGTGGGTCGAGCCAAAGATATTGAGATGAACTTGGGTTTGTCTGCCAGAGGTGCTGGAGCAAGTGCTGGTAAGCGAGCTGCTGAGTATAGTTCCGGTGGTGGACGGAACAAGAGGGGACGTGATCAGAAGTATCAGTCCTCAGCTAAGAGAGGTGGTGGAGCATCTGCTCGGGGAGGCAATGCTAGAGCTGATCCGAGTGCTTGTTGGATTTGCGGTTCACGTGGTCACATGAAGCGTGACTGTCCTAGTGCTGTGAGGGAGGTGCAAGCTCCGGTTGCGGCAGCTGGTAATGGATGCTGGAATTGTGGATCTGCGGATCACTTGAGGCGAGATTGTCCTATGTTGGCTGGTGGCCAAGTGCGTGCTCCTGTTGTTGCTGCACCGCAGAGAGGTCGTGGGCGCGGTCGTGGTAATTTCCAGCGGATAGAGGAAGGTGGTCGAGGAGTGGCCCATGTTGTGGCTATTCAACCTGAAGGTGGAGGTCAAGCGAGAGGGTATGCTCAGAGGGAGGGGAGGAATGACGCGGATGTGATTGCAGGTACCTTTACTTTGCAATCCTTGTCATTACTTTCCTTGATAGATTCTGGATCTATGCATTCATACATTTTGCGTGAGCATGCTGAATTGCTTGGTTTGCCTGTTGAGTCTTTGGATATTGAAGTTCGTGTCACTAGTTCTTTTTGTGAGACTGTTGTGACTCGAAAGCTGTATAGAAGGTGTCCTTTGGTTGTTCAAGAACATGTTTTTCATGTTGATCTTATGGAGTTGCCTTTCTATGGTTTTGATGTAATCCTTGGTATGGATTGGCTTGCTGAGCATCGTGCTGTTGTGGATTGTGAAAATAAGCGAGTTTCGTTGAAGCTTGCGGATGATTATGAAGTTGTTGTGGTTGGTGAGAATGTGAAGTTTCTTGCCAATGTGGTGTCTACCTTGGAGGCGAGCAGGATGCTGAGGAAAGGTTGTGAAGCTTATCTAGCTTTTGTGATGAATCCTAGCTCTAAGGAGTTGCGGGTGCAAGATATCAGAGTTGTGAAGGAGTTTCCTGGTGTGTTTCCTGAGGAGTTGTCTGGTTTACCTCCTAATCGCGAGGTGGAGTTTGGAATTGAGCTGTATGAGAATACAACTCCTGTGTCCATCACTCCCTATAGAATGGCACCTAAGGAGCTGAAGGAGCTGAAGACGCAGTTGCAAGAGTTGCTTGATCGTGGTTTCATTCGGCCAAGTGTGTCACCTTGGGGAGCAGCGGTCTTGTTTGTGAAGAAGAAGGATGGCACTATGAGAATGTGCATTGATTACCGTCAGCTGAACAAGTTGACTATCAAGAATCGGTATCCTTTGCCGAGGATTGATGATCTCTTTGATCAATTTCGGGGAGCAGCTGTGTTCTCTAAGATTGACTTGAGTTCAGGGTATTACCAGTTGAAGGTGAAGGATGTGGATGTGCCTAAGACAGCTTTCAGGACAAGGTATGGGCATTATGAGTTCCTTGTGATGCCGTTTGGTTTGACAAATGCTCCTGCTGCTTTCATGGACATGATGAATCGTGTGTTTCATGAATACCTGGACAAGTTCGTTGTGGTATTCATTGATGATATCCTCGTGTACTCGCGTACTGAGGAGGAGCATGAAGAGCATTTGAGGATAGTGTTGCAAGCTTTGTTGGGAATCAGCTTTATGCTAAGCTGAGCAAGTGTGAGTTCTGGCTTAAGGAGGTGGTGTTTCTTGGGCATGTAGTTTCTGGTTAGGGGATTCATGTTGATCCTCAGAAGATTGAGGCGGTGATGAATTGAAAGGTTCCTAAGTCTGTTCATGAGGTTCGTAGTTTCCTTGGTTTGGCGGGATACTACCGGAGGTTTGTGGATGGTTTTTCTAAGATTGCTGCACCTTTGACAAAGTTGTTGCAAAAGGATGTTAAGTATGAGTGGACGGAAGCGAGACAGCAGGCTTTTGAGATGCTTAAGGCGGCTTTGACGCAAGCTCCTATCTTGGTTCAGCCTGAATCAGGGAAAGAGTTTGTGGTCTACAGTGATGCGTCCTATGTTAATTTAGGATGTGTGCTGATGCAAGAGGGTAAGGTTGTGGCTTATGCATCGCGGCAGTTGAAAGTGCATGAGCGCAATTATCCTACGCATGATATTGAGTTGGCTGCAGTAGTTTTTGCTCTGAAGATCTGGAGACATTATATGTATGGTGAGAAGTGTACTATGTACACGGATCATAAGAGTTTGAGGTATCTGATGTCTCAGAAGGAGTTTAATCTTAGACAGCGGCGTTGGTTGGAGTTGCTCAAGGATTATGATCTGACGATTGAGTATCATCCTAGAAAGGCTAATGTTGTTGCGGATGCCTTGAGTAGGAAGGTAGCTGTTGAGCTGAGGGCTATGTTTGCCAGTTTGAGTATTTCGCGTGATGGTGGTCTTGTAGCTGAGTTGCAAGTGAAGCCATCTTTAGTGCAGTTGATCAAGGAAAAGCAGTTGCTGGATGATTCCTTGGTGTCTCATGTTCAGGATATCGCGGAGGGTAGACCTTCGGATTTCTGCTTTAATGATGATGGTGTGTTGTGTTTTGGGAGTCAAATAGTAGTGCCCAATGATGCTGAGTTGAGGCGTGCTATTCTGACTGAAGGTCATAGTAGTCCTTTTGCTATGCACCCTGGTAGTACTAAGATGTACCGTGATCTTCGTGATGAGTACTATTGGGTGGGTTTGAAAAAGGATGTTGCGGAGTTTGTGAGCAAGTGTATGGTGTGTCAGCGAGTTAAGGCTGAGCATCAGGTTCCTTCAGCGTTGTTACAACCGTTGAGAACCCCTGAATGGAAGTGGGAAAGGGTTACCATGGATTTTGTATCTGGTTTACCTTTGTCACCATCGAAGAAGAATTCGGTTTGGGTGATTGTGGATCGCCTGACGAAGTGTGCGCATTTCTTGCCTGTGCATACTACGTTTTCTTTGGATAAGCTTGCGGAGCTGTACATTGCTGAGATTGTGCGGCTGCATGGTGTGCCTAACTCGATTGTGTCGGATAGGGATTCGAGGTTCACATCGCGTTTCTGGCAGTGTTTGCATCAAGCTCTGGGTACGAGGTTGAATTTCAGTACATCCTATCATCCTCAGTCGAATGGTCAGTCTGAGCGTGTTATCCAGATTTTGGAGGATATGTTGAGGTGCTGCGTGATTGAGTTTCAGGGTTCTTGGGAGAAGCATTTGCCTTTGGTGGAGTTTGCTTATAACAATAGTTATCAAGCGAGTATTCAAATGGCACCTTATGAGGCTTTGTATGGGAGGAAGTGTAGGACTCCTCTTTGTTGGGCTGAAACGGGTCAAAAGTTGGTTTCGATGCCGGCTTTGTTGAAGGGAACCACCGAGAAGGTGAAGCTCATTTGTGAGCGGTTGAAGGCAGCTTCTGATCGGCAAAAGTCTTACGCGGATTTGAAGCGTAATGAGGTAGAGTACACGGTGGGTGACCGTGTGTTTTTGAAGGTTTCGCCTTGGAAGAAGGTGATGAGGTTTGGTCGGAAGGGTAAGTTGAGCCCTAGGTACATTGGACCATATGAGGTGGTTGAGCGTGTGGGTCCTGTTGCGTATCAGTTGAGGTTACCTCAAGAGTTGGAGAAGAATCATGATGTGTTTCATGTTTCTATGCTTCGGAAGTATAGATCTGATCCTTCACATGTGATGCCTGTGGAGGAAGTGGAATTGAATCCGGATTTGACCTATGATGAGGAACCGGTGAAGGTTCTGGATTCGGATAGTAAGGTTCTTCGTGGCAAGACCATTGAGTTGGTGAAGGTGCTGTGGAAGCATCGCGGTGTTGAGGAAGCCACGTGGGAGCGGAAGGAAGACATGCTGAAGCAGTTTCCTTATCTCTTTCCTTCAGGTAAATTTCGGGGACGAAATTTCTTAAGGGGGGGAGAGTTGTAACGCCCCGGTTTTGGGCTTAGAAGTTTTGGGCGTTGATCGGTTCGGTCAAAGTGCTGTTCGAATCTAAAAAGGTGAAATTAGGAAAGCCTAGTTCGGGTTGCATTAAAAATATGGAAAAATGTTCTAAAATCATCTTTTAATATATATAAGTGAACTGTGAAATCAATTTTACAAAATGAGGTTTGGAAGGGTGACATTTTGGCTAGTGACCAAAATGTAATTTTTGAAAGTTGCGTGACTGTTTTAGAAAGGATTGAAACTTTGAATCTTTAAGGAGCTATTTACCCAAAGGGAGTTTCTCCAGATTTTTCTAAGATATTTTAATGTTTAATTCTGATTTTAAAACTAAAGAAGAGTGGAGGGAAATCATTTTGCTATTTTGCAACTAACTTTCCATATTTTCCAATTTTCCTTTTCTCCCATTTTCTCTCAACCCAAACACTTTCTCTCCAGAGATTTCTTTCTGATTTTGTCACTTAAATCTCTCTTTTCAATCCTCTTTTGATTCCTAATCATCACATCAACAAAACCTCACCATTTGCTAGTTGATTCTTCAAGCTTTTTGGTTCTAAAAGAGGAGAAACTCAAGTTTGGAGGTAAGAACGTCCTTCCCCTCTAAACTCTCAGTTCTTTACTGAAATTCCTAAGTTCTCAATCCTTAATTGATGTTTTATAAATGGCTTTTAAAGTTGTGAAATGGATCTTAGCTTAAAATGCAAGATTTGGTGATTTTTGATAGATTTTCGTTTGATCTGTTAAAGCTGTGATTTGAGATGTGTTTTTGATGATTAATGAATGTTAATTTGATAAGGAATTGAGTTTTGATTAATGCAATCCCGGATAGGTTGAATTTCCTAAGTTTAGCTAATGATTCTTGGTTGTTTTTGAGGTGATCTTGTGGATCTGATGTTGCTGGAGGTATAAGGATGTTATTAGGTTCTTTTTAGATGTTAAATGATGTTAAAGGATGTTTAGTTTTGATGGTGTAACGCCCCGGTTTTGGGCTTAGAAGTTTTGGGCGTTGACCGGTTTGGTCAAAGTGTTGTTCGAATCTAAAAAGGTGAAATTAGGAAAGCCTAGTTCGGGTTGCATTAAAAATATGGAAAAATGTTCTAAAATCATCTTTTAATATATATAAGTGAACTGTGAAATCAATTTTACAAAATGAGTTTTGGAAGGGTGACATTTTGGGCTAGTGACCAAAATGTAATTTTTGAAAGTTGCGTGACTGTTTTAGAAAGGATTGAAACTTTGAATCTTTAAGGAGCTATTTACCCAAAGGGAGTTTCTCCAGATTTTTCTAAGATATTTTAAGGTTTAATTCTGATTTTAAAGCATAAGAAAAGAGGAGGGAAATCATTTTGGCTATTTTGTAACTAACTTTCTATTTTCTCAATTTTCCTTTCTCTCATTTTCTCTCAACCCAAACACTTTCTCTCCAGAGAATTTCTTCTGATTTTGTCACCTAAATCTCTCCTTTCAACTCTCTTTTGATTCCTAATCATCATATCTACAAAACCTCACCATTTGCTACTTGATTCATCAAGGTTTTTGGTTCTAAAAGAGGAGAAACTCAAGTTTGGAGGTAAGAACGTCCTTCTCCTCTAAACTATCAGTTCTTTACTGAAATTCCTAAGTTCTCAATCCTTAATTGATGTTTTATAAATGGCTTTTAAGTTGTGTAAATGGATCTTGGCTTAAAATGCAAGATTTGGTGATTTTTGATGGATTTTCGTTGGATCTGTTTAAGCTGTGATTTGAGATGTGTTTTTGATGATTAATGAATGTTAATTTGATAAGGAATTGAGTTTTGATTAATGCAATCCCGGATAGGTTGAATTTCCTAAGTTTAGCTTGTGATTCTTGGTTGTTTTTGAGGTGATCTTGTGGATCTGATGTTGCTGGAAGTATAAGGATGTTAATAGGTTCTTTTTAGATGTTAAATGGTGTTAAAGGATGTTTGGTTTTGATGGTTTATGGCTGGGCCTTGTTGAGAAGAGGTTTGGATGCATTTTCGGTTGTGTTTGGTGGCCGAAAATGGAGTGTGGATGAGAGCAGCGAGTTTAGGTGCTTTCATTGAAGCTATTAATGCATGATGATGCATTAATCCTCTGCTTTGATGTGTTTAAAACTGGGGAGGCATCTTTGGATCCAAGTGGTGGTGATCCGGAAGCTTGATTTGTGCTTCGGCAAGAGGCGAAGGGGAATCGATGAGTGAAATTGGGTTTTCAGCTTTGCAACCAATGTCTTGGGAGCTTAGTTTAAGTCTAAACAACTTTACTAAGCTCAAGTGTAAGTTTTCGGAAAAACTCTCTAGTGGTGGCCATGGTTTGATTGTTGTGCAATGTGGTTTATTGCATGTTTTAAATTCTGTTTTGAAAGCATGATTTAGCATGGTTATTGCTGATTTTGTAAGCCATATGTTGAAGGAAGCTCAAGGTAAGAGTTCCTTGTTTTTGAGCATTGTTAAAATGTGGTTTGATGCTTATAAATGCATGATGTTTATGGCTTGGTTTAATGCTTTAAAACAGTGGATTAATTGATGATAATGATATATATTGGCAAGTGATGTTTTGAAAAGGTTAAGGTCACTAAGGTGGTTAATAGTCCTTGAGTGAGCCTTGTGGATTCTAAGAACTTCATGGTGGTTAAAAGTCCATGTTGATTCTTGTTAAGGTCACTAAGGTGGTTAAAAGTCCTTGAGTGAGCCTTGTTACTTAAGAACATCAAGGTGGTTAAAAGTCCTTGGATGGTTCTTGTTAAGGACACAAAGGTGGTTAAAATTCCTTGTGTGGTCCTTGCCATGGTGTTTAAAAGACCATGGGCCAAGGTGTTTAAAAGTCCTTGGGGCCAAGGTGTTTAAAAGTCCTTGGGAAGAACACAAAGGTGGTTAAAAGTCCTTGTGTGGTTCTTGTGAATTATAAGATCACAATGGTGTTTAAAAGTCCATGTGTGAGTCTTATGTTGATCTTGATTTTAAAAAGATGGAACTTATCACTTGTGGCCAATATGACATATAATGATATGGAAGCATGAAATGCTTGTTTAAATTGCTTTGAGCATGAGTAAATGATGATTTGAAGTATGATTTATAAAGTGTTTTATAAATGCATTAATGAATGGTTTTAATGAGCATTCCTCACTAAGCTTTTGCTTACGCTCTCTTTCGTTTTCTTAAACCAATAATGCAGATCATTAAGGTACCTTGAGGGCAGCAAGGAAGGCAAGCAATCAAGTGGAAGTTAAGCTCAAAGTATGGAAAGGTTTTCTTATACACTTTAGCTTTTGGCATTTGGCATTTGGCAATGGGGGACCATTATGGATGTTTTGGGAGATGTTTTGAACTCCCTAAGTTTGTTTAATGTTGTTGGAAATGCTGGATTTGTATTTGGTTTTTATGTGCTTGGTTTGAAGGCTTTATGCATGAATGGTTAGGTTGTGTAGGAAGCATGCTTTGAAATTGGGGTTTTTCATATATGATGATAATATGTTGATTGGTTGATGCAAATATGTCTCTTATATGTTGAATTTCATGCTGGTAAAGTTTGGTGGCAATTGGAACATGATTGGATGATTAATTGCATGTTTAGAGAAGCCTTTTGCTGCATTATGTACAGGGTGTTTCAGAACAGGGGTTACCGTTTCGGAACGGGTGCCTTAAACCAGCCCAGGCGTCCGAAACGGGAGACACCGTTCCGAACCGGAAAGGCCACTGCCAGCCCGCGTTTCGGTTTGCGTTGCAGAACGGCCCCGCGTTTCGAAACAGGCTCTTCCTGTTTCGGAACGTCTGACCGTTGGGGGCTGACATAGGCAGTTAAATGTTTTGGAATGTTTGCATTTTGGTCCTGAATCTTGTTTGTGCAATTGTATGAGTTTGGGAAGTCCTTTTGGCTTAAAATTTACAGAGAAGCATGAAACCTGATTAATTTCAAGTTGGTAACTTTAATTTGGATGAAGGCCTTATAATTTGTAGAATTTACAATTTGGTCCCTAAAGTGGTAAATTGTTCATTTGGGTCCCTGTTTAATCTCTGATGTTTACGATCTTTGAGCATGTTGTTTGTATGATCATAACTAGGGTTAATGTGCATCTAGACAGGAGTAAAAAGAGAAAAAAAGGGTTGTTAATCAAGGTTGACTTCGGTTTTCCCCGTGTGACTTTCTTAATTCGGGTCAACCGTCTAGGCCGGGTTAAGGGGGTTACATTTGGTGGTATCAGAGCTGAGTTCTCGAGTAATTGGGAATGAATGTGTTAATGATTGAAGTATGTATGCCTTGTATGCTTGTTGAGTGAAAGCATGATGAGTGGCTTGTGATTTTGATGCAATTGAGTTGTATGCTGTGATGTAGCATGTTGTGGGTACCCATTGCCAAATCAAAGCTATTGAAATGATGTTGATTTTGAATGAAACTGAGCTTGAATACTTGGATTGCTTACCTTGCTGGACCTAACTTTGTTTATTTGCATTGTGATTGCATGGTAAAAGTATGGCACCACGTAGAGAGTTGAGAAGTAATGTGCGAGCTACGGCTCCTAGTGAGAATGAAATGAGGAAAATGCGGGTAGTGCAGTGTTACCTCCTCCTCCACCTGGTGGTGGTGGTGCTGAGGGAGAAAGAGCTGAAGCTGCAGCTGGTGCTGGAGCTGCTGGACCAGAGGTTGGTCAGGGGCAAGCTATGCCTGACATGTCTATGTTGGTACAAGCTATTGCGGGTGCTTTTCGAGCAGCGGTAGCTGGAGCTCAAGGAGATGCTGGTGTTAGACTACCTTTGGAGCGTTTATGCAGTCTTGGTGGGACTGAGTTCAGGGGTATGTCTGCTGAGGGTTCTGAAGCTTGGTTAGAGAGTACCAAGAGAATCTTGGGTCAGATGAGTTGCACTGATGTGCAAAAGCTGGGTTGTGTTGTATCCTTGCTGCAGGATGATGCGTATACGTGGTGGACGACCACTATAGCTGGTATGGCTGATGCTGATGTAACTTGGACATTCTTTAAGAATGTGTTCAAGAGAAGATATCTTGGTGTGAGATATCTTGATGAAAAGAAGCGTGAGTTCATGTCTCTTACCCAAGGGAGCATGACGGTGGCTGAGTATGAAGTGCAGTTTGTGCGACTCAGTCAGTATGCACCTGAGCTGGTACCTGATGAGCGGACGAGGTGCGAAAGGTTCCGTTATGGGTTAGTGACGGATCTGAAAATGTATGTGCTGGCCACTGAGTATGATGATTTTGATGTGTTAGTGGGCCGAGCCAAGGATATTGAGATGAACTTGGGTTTATCTGTTAGAGGTGCTGGAGCGAGTTCTGGTAAGCGAGCTGCTGAGTTTAGTTCCGGTGGTGGACGGAACAAGAGGGGACGTGATCAGAAGTATCAGTCCTCGGCCAAGAGGGGTGGTGGTGCATCTGTTAGAGGAGGCAATGCTAGAGCTGATCCGAGCGCTTGTTGGATTTGTGGTTCACGTGGTCACATGAAGCGTGACTGTCCTCGTGCTGTGAGGGAGGTACAAGCTCATGTTGTGGCAGCCGGTAATGGGTGCTGGAATTGTGGATCTGCGGATCACTTGAGGCGAGATTGTCCTATGTTGGCTGGTGGCCAAGTGCGTGCTCCTGTTGTTGCTGCACCGGAGAGAGGTCTTGGGCGCGGCCGTGGTAATTTCCAGCGGAGAGAGGAAGGTGGTCGAGGAGTGGCACATGTTGTGGCTATTCAGCCTGAGGGTGGTGGTCAAGCGAGAGTGTATGCTCAGCGGGAGGGGAGGAATGACGCAGATGTGATTGCAGGTACCTTTACTTTGCAATCCTTGTCATTACTTTCCTTGATAGATTCTGGATCTACGCATTCATACATTTTGCGTGAGCATGCTGAATTGCTTGGTTTGCCTGTTGAGTCTTTGGATGTTGGTGTTCGTGTCACTAGTTCTTTTGGTGAGACTGTTGTGACTCGGAAGCTTTATAGAAGGTGTCCTTTAGTTGTTCAAGAACATGTTTTCCATGTTGATCTTATGGAGCTAGCTTTCTATGGTTTTGATGTGATCCTTGGTATGGATTGGCTTGCTGAGCATCGTACTGTTGTGGATTGTGAAAATAAGCGAGTTTCGTTGAAGCTTGCGGATGATTATGAAGTTGTTGTGGTTGGTGAGAATGTGAAGTTTCTTGCCAATGTGGTGTCTACCTTGGAGGCGAGCAGGATGCTGAGGCAAGGTTGTGAAGCTTACCTAGCCTTTGTGATGAATCCTAGCTCTAAGGAGTTGAGGGTGCAAGATATCAGAGTTGTGAAGGAGTTTCCTTGAGTGTTTCCTGAGGAGTTGTATGGTTTACCTCCTAGTCGCGAGGTGGAGTTTGGAATTGAGCTGTATGAGAATACAACTCCTGTGTCCATTACTCCTTATAGAATGGCACCTAAGGAGCTGAAGAAGCTGAAGACGCAGTTGCAAGAGCTGCTTGATCGTGGTTTCATCCGGCCGAGTGTGTAACCTTGGGGTGCACCGGTTTTGTTTGTAAAGAAGAAGGATGGCACTATGAGAATGTGCATTGATTACCGTCAGCTGAACAAGTTGACAATCAAGAATTGATATCCTTTGCCGAGAATTGATGATCTCTTTGATCAATTTCGGGGAGCTTCTGTGTTCTTTAAGATTGACTTGAGGTCAGGGTATTATCAGTTGAAGGTGAAGGATGTGGATGTGCCTAAGACAGCTCTCAGGACAAGGTATGGGCATTATGAGTTCCTTGTGATGCCGTTTGGTTTGACAAATGCTCCTGTTGCTTTCATGGACATGATGAATCGTGTGTTTCATGAATACCTGGACAAGTTTGTTGTGGTGTTCATTGATGATATCCTCGTGTACTCGCGCTGAGGAGGAGCATGAAGAGCATTTGAGGATTGTTTTGCAAGCTTTGTTGGAGAATCAGCTTTATGCTAAGCTGAGCAAGTGTGAGTTCTGGCTTAAGGAGGTGGTGTTTCTTGGGCATGTAGTTTCTGCTGAAGGGATTCGTGTTGATCCTCAGAAGATTGAGGCGGTGATGAACTGGAAGGTTCCTAAGTCTGTTCATGAGGTCCGTAGTTTCCTTGGTTTGGCGGGATACTACCGAAGGTTTGTGGAAGGTTTTTCTAAGATTGCTGCACCTTTGACGAAGCTGTTGCAGAAGGATGTTAAGTATGAGTGGACGGAAGCGAGACAACAGGCTTTTGAGAAGCTTAAGGCGGCTTTGACGCAAGCTCCTATCTTGGTTCAGCCTGAATCAGGGAAAGAGTTTGTGGTCTACAGTGATGCGTCCTATGTTGGTTTGGGATGTGTGCTGATGCAAGAGGGTATGGTTGTGGCTTATGCATCGCGGCAGTTGAAGGTGCATGAGCGCAATTATCCTACGCATGATATTGAGCTGGCTCCAGTGGTTTTTGCTCTGAAGATCTGGAGGCATTATCTGTATGGTGAGAAGTGTACGGTGTACACGGATCACAAGAGTTTGAGGTATTTAATGTCTCAGAAGGAGTTGAATCTTAGGCAACGGCGTTGGTTGGAGTTGCTCAAGGATTATGATCTGACGATTGAGTACCATCCTGGAAAGGCTAATGTTGTTGCGGATGCCTTGAGTAGGAAGGTAGCTGTTGAGCTGAGGGTTATGTTTGCTAGCTTGAGTATTTCGCGTGATGGTGGTCTCGTAGCTGAGTTGCAAATGAAGCCATCTATGGTTCTGTTGATCAAGGAAAAGCAGTTGCTGGATGATTCCTTGGTGTCTCATGTTCAGGATATCGCGGAGGGTAGGCCTTCGGATTTCTGTTTTAATGATGATGGTGTGTTGTGTTTTGGTAGTCGAATAGTAGTGCCCAATGATGCTGATTTGAGGCGTGCTATTCTGACTGAAGGTCATAGTAGTCCTTTCGCTATGCACCTTGGTAGTACCAAGATGTACCGTGATCTTCGTGATGAGTACTATTGGGTGGGCTTGAAAAAGGATGTTGCGGAGTTTGTGAGCAAGTGTATGGTGTGTCAGCGAGTTAAGGCTGAGCATCAGGTTCCTTCAGGGTTGTTGCAACCGTTGAGAATCCCTGAATGGAAGTGGGAAAGGGTTACCATGGATTTTGTATCTGGTTTACCTTTGTCTCCGTCGAAGAAGAATTCGGTCTGGGTTATTGTGGATCGCCTGACGAAGTGTGCGCATTTCTTGCCTGTGCATACTACGTTTTCTTTGGATAGGCTGGCAGAGCTGTACATTGCTGATATTGTGCGGCTGCATGGTGTGCCTAGGTCGATTGTGTCGGATAGGGATCCGAGGTTCACATCGCGTTTCTGGCAGTGTTTGCATCAAGCTTTGGGTACAAGGTTGAATTTCAGTACATCATATCATCCTCAGTCAGATGGTCAGTCTGAGCGAGTTATCCAGATTTTGGAGGATATGTTGAGGTGCTGTGTGATTGAGTTCCAAGGTTCTTGGGAGAAGCATTTGCCTTTGGTGGAGTTTGCTTATAACAATAGTTATCAGGCGAGTATACAGATGGCACCTTATGAGGCTTTGTACGAGAGGAAGTGTAGGACTCCTCTTTGTTGGGCTGAAACGGGTCAAAAGTTGGTTTCGATGCCGGCTTTGTTGAAAGGAACCACCGAGAAGGTGAAGCTCATTTGTGAGCGGTTGAAGGCAGCTTCTGATCGGCAGAAGTCTTACGCGGATTTGAAGCGTAAGGAGATTGAGTATGCGGTTGGTGACCGTGTGTTCTTAAAGGTTTCGCCTTGGAAGAAGGTGATGAGGTTTGGCCGGAAGGGTAAGTTGAGCCCTAGGTACATTGGGCCATACGAGGTGGTTGAGCGTGTGGGTCCTGTTGCGTACAAGTTGAGGCTACCTCAAGAGTTGGAGAAGATTCATGATGTGTTCCATGTTTCTATGCTCCGGAAGTATAGATCTGATCCTTCGCATGTGATGCCTGTGGAGGAAATAGAATTGAATCCGGATTTGACCTATGATGAGGAACCGGTGAAGATTCTGGATTCGGATAGCAAGGTTCTTCGTGGCAAGACCATTGAGTTGGTGAAGGTGCTGTGGAGGCATCGAGGTGTTGAGGAAGCCACGTGGGAGCGGAAGGAAGACATGCTGAAGCAGTTTCCTTAAGGGGGGAGAGTTGTAACGCCCCGGTTTTGGGCTTAAAAGTTTTGGGCGTTGACCGGTTTGGTCAAAGTGCTGTTAGAATCTAAAAAGGTGAAATTAGGAAAGCCTAGTTCGGGTTGCATTAAAAATATGGAAAAATGTTCTAAAATCATCTTTTAATATATATATAAGTGAACTGTGAAATCAATTTTACAAAATGAGTTTTGGAAGGGTGACATTTTGGGCTAGTGACCAAAATGTAATTTTTGAAAGTTGCGTGACTGTTTTAGAAAGGATTGAAACTTTGAATCTTTAAGGAGCTATTTACCCAAAGGGAGTTTCTCCAGATTTTTCTAAGATATTTTAAGGTTTAATTCTGATTTTAAAGCATAAGAAAAGAGGAGGGAAATCATTTTGGCTATTTTGTAACTAACTTTCTATTTTCTCAATTTTCCTTTCTCTCATTTTCTCTCAACCCAAACACTTTCTCTCCAGAGAATTTCTTCTGATTTTGTCACCTAAATCTCTCCTTTCAACTCTCTTTTGATTCCTAATCATCATATCTACAAAACCTCACCATTTGCTACTTGATTCATCAAGGTTTTTGGTTCTAAAAGAGGAGAAACTCAAGTTTGGAGGTAAGAACGTCCTTCTCCTCTAAACTATCAGTTCTTTACTGAAATTCCTAAGTTCTCAATCCTTAATTGATGTTTTATAAATGGCTTTTAAGTTGTGTAAATGGATCTTGGCTTAAAATGCAAGATTTGGTGATTTTTGATGGATTTTCGTTGGATCTGTTTAAGCTGTGATTTGAGATGTGTTTTTGATGATTAATGAATGTTAATTTGATAAGGAATTGAGTTTTGATTAATGCAATCCCGGATAGGTTGAATTTCCTAAGTTTAGCTTGTGATTCTTGGTTGTTTTTGAGGTGATCTTGTGGATCTGATGTTGCTGGAAGTATAAGGATGTTAATAGGTTCTTTTTAGATGTTAAATGGTGTTAAAGGATGTTTGGTTTTGATGGTTTATGGCTGGGCTTTGTTGAGAAGAGGTTTGGATGCATTTTCGGTTGTGTTTGGTGGCCGAAAATGGAGTGTGGATGAGAGCAGCGAGTTTAGGTGCTTTCATTGAAGCTATTAATGCATGATGATGCATTAATCCTCTGCTTTGATGTGTTTAAAACAGGGGAGACATCTTTGGATCCAAGTGGTGGTGATCCGGAAGCTTGATTTGTACTTCGGCAAGAGGTGAAGGGGAATCGGTGAGTGAAATTGGGTTTTCAGCTTTGAAACCAATGTCTTGGGAGCTTAGTTTAAGTCTAAACAACTTTACTAAGCTCAAGTGTAAGTTTTCGGAAAAACTCTCTAGTGGTGGCCATGGTTTGATTGTTGTGCAATGTGGTTTATTGCATGTTTTAAATTCTGTTTTGAAAGCATGATTTAGCATGGTTATTGCTGATTTTGTAAGCCATATGTTGAAGGAAGCTCAAGATAAGAGTTCCTTGTTTTTGAGCATTGTTAAAATGTGGTTTGATGCTTATAAATGCATGATGTTTATGGCTTGGTTTAATGCTTTAAAACAGTGGATTAATTGATGATAATGATGTATATTGGCAAGTGATGTTTTGAAAAGGTTAAGGTCACTAAGGTGGTTAAAAATCCTTGAGTGAGACTTGTGGATTCTAAGAACTTCATGGTGGTTAAAAGTCCATGTTGATTCTTGTTAAGGTCACTAAGGTGGTTAAAAGTCCTTGAGTGAGCCTTGTTACTTAAGAACATCAAGGTGGTTAAAAGTCCTTGGATGGTTCTTGTTAAGGACACAAAGGTGGTTAAAATTCCTTGTGTGGTCCTTGCCATGGTGTTTAAAAGTCCATGGGCCAAGGTGTTTAAAAGTCCTTGGGGCCAAGGTGTTTAAAAGTCCTTGGGAAGAACACAAAGGTGGTTAAAAGTCCTTGTGTGGTTCTTGTGAATTATAAGATCACAATGGTGTTTAAAAGTCCATGTGTGAGTCTTATGTTGATCTTGATTTTAAAAAGATGGAACTTATCACTTGTGGCCAATATGACATATAATGATATGGAAGCATGAAATGCTTGTTTAAATTGCTTTGAGCATGAGTAAATGATGATTTGAAGTATGATTTATAAAGTGTTTTATAAATGCATTATTGAATGGTTTTAATGAGCATTCCTCACTAAGCTTTTGCTTACGCTCTCTTTCGTTTTCTTAAACCAATAATGCAGATCATTAAGGTACCTTGAGGGCAGCAAGGAAGGCAAGCAATCAAGTGGAAGTTAAGCTCAAATTATGGAAAGGTTTTCTTATACACTTTAGCTTTTGGCATTTGGCAATGGGGGACCATTATGGATATTTTGGGAGATGTTTTGAACTCCCTAAGTTTGTTTAATGTTGTTGGAAATGCTGGATTTGTATTTGGTTTTTATGTGCTTGGTTTGAAGGCTTTATGCATGAATGGTTAGCTTGTGTAGGAAGCATGCTTTGAAATTGGGGTTTTTCATATATGATGATAATATGTTGATTGGTTGATGCAAATATGTCTATTATATGTTGAATTTCATGCTGGTAAAGTTTGGTGGCAATTGGAACATGATTGGATGATTAATTGCATGTTTAGAGAAGCCTTATACACTACCAGCCCGCGTTTCGGTACGCGTTGCGGAACGGCCCCACGTTTCGAAACAGGCTCTTCCTGTTTCGGAACGTCTGACCGTTGGGGGCTGACATAGGCAGTTAAATGTTTTGGAATGCTTGCATTTTGGTCCTGAATCTTGTTTGTGCAATTGTATGAGTTTGGGAAGTCATTTTGAGCTGAAAATTTACAAAGAAGCATGAAACCTGATTAATTTCAAGTTGGTAACTTTAATTTGGATGAAGGCCTTATAATTTGCAGAATTTACAATTTGGTCCCTAAAGTGGTAAACTGTTCATTTGGGTCCCTGTTTGATCTCTGATGTTTACGATCTTTGAGCATGTTATTTGTATGATCATAACTAGGGTTAATGTGCATCTAGACAGGAGTAAAAAGAAAAAAAGGGTTGTTAATCAAGGTTGACTTTCGGGTTGACTTTGGTTTTCCCCGTGTGACTTTCTTAATTCGGGTCAATCGTCTAGGCCGGGTTAAGGGGGTTACCGATGGTTTATGGCTGGGCTTTGTTGAGAAGTGGTTTGGATGCATTTTCGGTTGTGTTTGGTGGCCGAAAATCGAGTGTGGATGAGAGCAGCGAGTTTAGGTGCTTTTATTGAAGCTATTAATGCATAATGATGCATTAATCCTCTGCTTTGATGTGTTTAAAACAGGGGAGTCATCTTTGGATCCAAGTGGTGGAGATCCGGAAGCTTGATTTGTGCTTCGGCAAGAGGCGAAGTGGAATCGGTGAGTGAAATTGGGTTTTCAGCTTTGAAACCAATGTCTTGGGAGCTTAGTTTAAATCTAAACAACTTTACTAAGCTCAAGTGTAAGTTTTCGGAAAAACTCTCTAGTGGTGGCCATGGTTTGGTTGTTATGCAATGTGGTTTATTGCAAGTTTTAAATTCTGTTTTGAAAGCATGATTTAGCATGGTTATTGCTGATTTTGTAAGCCATATGTTGACGGAAGTTCAAGGTAAGAGTTCCTTGTTTTTGAACATTGTTTAAATGTGGTTTGATGCTTAAAAATGCATGATGTTTATGGCTTGGCTTAATGCTTTAAAACAGTGGATTACTTGATGATAATGATGTATATTGGCAAGTGATGTTTTGAAAAAGGTTAAGGTCACTAAGGTGGTTAAAAGTCCTTGAGTGAGCCTTGTGGATTCTAAGAACTTCATGGTGGTTAAAAGTCCATGATGATTCTTGTTAAGGTCACTAAGGTGGTTAAAAGTCCTTGAGTGAGCCTTGTTACTTAAGAACATCAAGGTGGTTAAAAGTCCTTGGATGGTTCTTGTTAAGGACACAAAGGTGGTTAAAAGTCCTTGTGTGGTCCTTGCCATGGTGTTTAAAAGTCCTTGGGGCCAAGGTGTTTAAAAGTCCTTGGGGTGAAACTTTAAAGGACACAAAGGTGGTTAAAAGTCCTTGTGTGGTCCTTGTGAATTATAAGATCACAATGGTGTTTAAAAGTCCATGTGTGAGTCTTATGTTGATCTTGTTTTTAAAAAGATAGAACTTATCACTTGTGGCCAATATGACATGTAATGATATGGAAGCATGTATTGCTTGTTTAAGAATGCTAGTAAGCATGTATAAATGATGTTTTGAAGAATGATTTATAAAGTGTTCTATAAATGCATTATTGAATGGTTTTAATGAGCGTTCCTCACTAAGCTTTTGCTTACGCTCTCTTTCGTTTTCTTAAACCAATAATGCAGAACATTAAGGAGCTTTGAGGGCAGCAAGGAAGGCAAGCAACCAAGTAGGAACTAAGCTCAAGTATGGGAGGGTTTTCTTAAACACTTTTTAGCTTTTGGCATTTGGCAATGGGGTACCTATGTGAATGTTTTGGGAGATGTTTTCAACTCCCTAAGTATGTTTAATGTTGTTAGTAATGCTGGTTTTTGTAATTGACCATTAGGTGTTGGCTTGGAGGTTTAATGCTTGGAAGGGTTGCTTGTGTAGGAAGCATGCTTTAAAATTGGGGCTTTTCATATATGATGATAATATGTTGTTTGGTTGATGCAAACATGTCTCTTGTATGTTGTATGAGTTGCTGGTAAAGTTTGGTAGCATTTGGAGCATGTATGGTTGATCAATTGAGTGTTTAAGCATGCAATTTGCTGCATTTTGTTCAGGCTGTTTCGGAACAGTGGCTACCGTTTCGGAACGGGTGCCTTGAATCAGCCCAGGCGTCCGAAACGGGAGACACCGTTCCGAAACGGAAAGGCCACTGCCAGCCCTCGTTTCGGTACGCGTTGCGGAACGGCCCCGGGTTCGAAACGGGCTCTCCCTGTTTCGGAACACGTGACCGTTGGGGGCTGACATTGGTAGTTAAATGTTTTGGAATGTTTGCATTTTGGTCCTGATTCTTGTTTGTGCAATTCTATGAGTTTGGGATGTCCGTTTGAGCTGAAATTTGGCAGTGAAGCATGAAATTTGATTAATTTCAAGACGGTAACTCTAATTTGGGTTAAGACCTCATAATTTACAGAATTTAAAATTTGGTCCCTAAAGTTGTAAATTGTTCAATTGGGTCCCTGTTTGATCTCTGATGTTTATGATCTTTTAGTATGATGTTTGAATGATCATAACTAGGGTTAATGTGCATCTAGACAAGTTTAAAAGGAAAAAAAGGGTCGTTAATCAAGGTTGACTTTCGGGTTGACTTTGGTTTTCCCCGTGTGACTTTCTTAATTCGGGTCAACCGTCTAGGCCGGGTTAAGGGGGTTACATATTCGATCTTTACTTCCTATTGTACATAAAAGCGGTCTGCCAGCTGCAGCATGACTGTCGTGGGCCTTGCTTGTCCAATACCTAGTTTCTGAAATACAGATTTGGTCATTAGATTAATACTAGCACCAAGGTCACAAAGTGCCTTACCCACAAACTTGTCTCCAATTATGCATGGTATGATGAAGCTGCCATGATCCTTCTTCTTTGGGGGTGGTCTCTTATGGAGGATTGACATGCATCCTTCTGTCATCATTACTATTTCAAATTCCCCAAGTCTGGACCTCCTGGACATTGCATCTTTCAGAAACTTTGCATAACCAGGCATCTGCTTAATGGCTTCTAACAACAGAATGTTAATATGTACTTGCTTAAAGACATCATAGATTTTCTTATGCTGGTACTCTTGTTTCTGTTTCTTTAGCCGCTATGGAAAAAGTGGTGGAGGACGGTAATCTTCAAGGCGTCCTTCACATGGAAGTCGGATCTGAGGAGGCTCAAGATCTTCTATTTCTTATTTTTGCTCCTATGTCCCTTCTGCTGTCGTGGCAGGTGCGACGACAGTAGACTGTTTCTCGTCTATCGGGGCAATGTTCACGGTAGGTGTTTGTAGGGTCGGTTCCTTACTTGGTGTTTCTTTTATTACCTGCCCTTGTAGTTGTTTCCCACTCCTCGTTGTAATAGCCTTGCATTGCTCATGTGTGGGTTTTCTAGTGACCTCAGTATCACTAGGGAATCCTCCATTCTGCCTTGGATTTATGAATTGTGATGCCTGGCTCATCTATGTCTCTAGGGATTTTAGGGTAGCCTCATGGTTTGTCATTCTCATCTCTGTCTTGTCTATGAATGACTATGTTTTCTTGACAAAGTGATCCATGTTCGCCATATATGCTCATGTATGAGACATGAATGTGGCCAGTGTCTGCTCCAGTATGCTCGTTGTGGCTGCCAGCTGCTATGGTTGTTGTCGTGACAGAATCCTAGGACCTCATTTATTCTGGTTGTTCTGGACTGGAGGATTCATTGCGTTGTTGCGATTACTCCATGAAAATTGGGGTCCTTCCTCCAGTTTGGATTGTAGTGGTTGGAGTCATAGGTTTTATTCCTGTTATAGTTCCCAACATACATCCCTTCTACCATATGTAAAGGGCACTCCTCTGTATTGTGGTTTCCGCTATAGGTTTCACACACCTCTTCGACAGAAAAGACAGCTTTAGAATCCTTCCGCTGCAGATTTTCAACTATCCTAGTGAGGTATGCAATCTGAGTTTTAACCGAGTTGTCAGCTTCGTACTCCTTTACAAATATTCCTTGTTTACCTCCCTTTCGAGCTGTAGGAAATTGCTCATCATTCTTTGCTAACTTTTTCAACACCAGCATTGCCTCGTCTGGTTCTTTATCCAATAATAACCCATTCACTTTTGAATCTATCCTCAGTCGAGTGTGTGCATTGGAAGCGTTGTAGAATTTGACAACCTGATTCTATACAAGGAATCCATGCATTGTGCAGTTTCATAAGAGAGTCGTAAATCTGTCCCACCCCTCATGCATTGGTTCATCATCTTCCTGTTGAAAAGTAGCAATCTCATTACGCAATCTTTTAGATAAATGAGAAAGGTTAAAACAAGAAAAAAATTCATGAGAGAGATCCGCCCAAGTTCTTATTGAACCCGGCGTTAAATTATTCCACCGATTTTTAGCTCTATCTCTCAATGAATGAGGGAATAGCCAGAGCATAAGTACTTCCGGACTTATTCCTGGCAGTCTAAACGATCCACAGATCTCCTAGAAAGTTTTCAGATGTTCACGTGCATCCTCAGTAGCAGAAGCACCAAATTGGCTAGCAGAATTTATCATGCTGAACATAACAGGTTTCAGTTCGAAGTGTTCAGCTTCCACATCTGGCAGAGTAGTTTCCAGTTCAACATGGTCGTTATCCATGAAGTCTCGACAGGTCTGTCGTGCTGCTGGAGCGGCGGTAGATCATTTCGAGTGTCATTAGGAGGATCCACATTGCCCCTGGGGTTGTTGTTGTTGTCATCTTCCCTATGGTGTTTCCTTCAGTTCACCATTGCTTCCGGTATCTCCTCAAGATAGTTGTTTCGTTCTATCAAGAGTCGAGCTTGGTTCCAGAGTTGATATCTGCGTTCGATTTATGGATCTAGTTTGTACTTAGGTTCCTTACCACATCTCGATCCGCGCATAAGAAACAAGAGAACATTGTGAAAAGCACGAGGAAAATAGAACAACTAAAAACAGAAAATAAAACAAAGTGCAGTAATAAAAAGGTAAAGGTATGTTGCCAATCCTCGGAAACGGCGCAAAAAACTTGTTGCGTGTAAATAAGACTATCGCAAATAGTGCAAGTGTACAAGACGCAAGTAGTAAAGTGATACTAGAGTATCGGATATCGTCTCCACGGGGACCGGAAATAACTCTATCCTTGACTTGTTGTACAAGAAAAAGAATTAGTTTAAAAGATTGTTGGAAGTATTCTTGAGTCATAACTGGAATAAAAGATAAGAAAATCAGATTTAGAAAATAGGCCGATATTGATTTGCTCAGTAGTGCAAGTGTTGCACTATTCAGAGGAACTTCTGTCATTATGTCGTCGTTCCTGTCGCGGCAGCACCTGTCGCGGCAGAGATCCGTTGTTGTCGCGGCAGCAACCAACAACTTCGTACTACAAGTTTGGCAAGCATCCCTATTATGACTTGTCCTATCCCTAGGTCCATGTTCTGTTGATGAACACGTCTTGGATGATACCTCCCAGCGTGAATCAAAGGGTGAACACCAAAGTTTGTGAATTCTTCTTTAGCCACTTAACCTTGTACTTATCCCTAAGCCAAGATGGTTTAACCATAAACTGGAAAACGCGTATTTACTCCTTTCGTATGCTTAACTCTCCCGATATTAAGCAAATGGATAACCTCACAATACTCTCCCGATGCTCTTATGAGATAATGAAAACTAGAGTAAATAAACTTGAAGTTTTATTACTTGAACAAAAATATCCTAAGAACAATACAATCCTCACAACTACTTTACAAGATCAACCCTTAGCCCTTGGGGAAGTTTAGAACATGGTGAAGAGAGAAAAATGACTAGGGTTTTGGGGGAAGACGGTTAGGAATGAGATATCCTTCCCTAGGTCTAATTACATGCCTTTATATAGGCCTTGGGTCCAAGTTTTCTAATATGGCAAGAATACAAGTTTAAATTAGAGTACAACTCTACTAAAGACTAAATCTGCTAAGTAGATGTATTTAATCCGTCCTCTTTTCTTGATTTTTCTTTCTTCCTTGAACTTTGTGCATGTCCTTCCTTCTGCTTCAGGGCTTAGAAAAATATGGGAGTGACCCACGACAGACCAGCTTTAAATCCTCTATCTGTCGAGCTCCACTTCACTTTTCCACCTCATTGTCTCTTTGTTGTCATGGCTGCCACAGCATGTGTCACGACAGGCAGTGCTTTTCATCCTTCAGTTTTAGCTCCTCAACTCTCCTATGCTCCTTTGTTGCCCTGGATTGCTGCCGCGGCAGATACATGCAAAAGTGAACATATTTCAGCATCATCTGTGCAGTTTTATCTAATTGTGATGTGTATGCGAAAATCTATCCTAAATGCAATTAATCATGCTTGAGTGCAGCAAAATTATGGGTAAACGAGGGGTAAAATGTAGAACTTTTATGCACTCAACAACAACTTACCGACACTTACCAAAGTGTCTGATTAACCATCCAATGCAATTTCTTCAACAACAATGTTAGCAATGTAATCTAAAGTATCAAATAATGATCTGGGAATGCATTTCCCCTAAACCCGAGACTCCGACTACGCTCACCTTGGCACTCCGAAGCTTTCAAGGCTCTCTGATAACAATCTCCTTGTTCCTAGCTTTGGATGGAGACGATGGATGGTCCTTATTGATGTCTTGTGCTAGGAAATCAATAGGAAGATTGTTAAGGTCGATATTTCAATATCAAAATCAATATAACAGTATCAAGATCGATAACTGGTTTCAATAGAGATGACAACGATAAGATGTCCATGGATAGTTAAAACCCTAGCTTAGATTACACTCAATATATCCATGGAATCCAATAACCGATTGATGAATATAGCTTACCCGATCGATAGCAACGATTCGAAATTGATAAAACGAAGAAATAGCAAAACTTAAAATTCCTCCAATGGAGGTGTGTGCTTGAGGTTGAAGATGAAGAGGATGGAGAGCTGCTTGCTTACTAAACAATCGGGTAAGATCTCTCTTGCTTTTGTTACTAAACAATCGGGTTAGTCCTTCACTTCTCACTACATTGTGATTTTTGCCTTTCAAATTACGCTTTCTTCAATTTTGTCACCAAAAAGGTCCAATATTATCCAATAGAGTTCAATGATGATGTTTTAAGCCCATTTAGGGTTTGATATCAATAATTAACTAGTCGATACAATATTTAGGCTTCATCAATGTAGGATTTCCGATAATCAAAACTTAATTCTGACTAGACCGAATTTCGGGGCGTTACAAACACTATCCCATGTTTTCAACACATTAAAATAGAGGTCCAGTGCATTAAAATGCATCCAAAACACCAGCACTCAAAAGGAAACCCGCAGCCCTACTCTAAAGCATGAGTTTACCCAATCGATACAACCAAAAACTCAATTGATTGATCTCTAACATCAACCAAGCCATCAACCAACACATCCAACACATTTTAAGCATCAATCAACATCCAAAGGTAACCTAAAACAACCCTTATACCTCCAGCAACCCGGATTCCACATTACACCCCAAAAACCCAACTATAAAAACCTTAAAAACCAAAGATCTCAAGGATTTCGGGATTAACATGATTAAGACTATTTCAACATCATAAACCTTTCAAAACTCACTTAGAAATCATTTCAAATGAACGAAATCAACAAAACTCTGAAAATCACATTTTAATCATCTTTTCCAACTAGATTTTTCAACATTTTATTAAAACAATAACAAAACCTCAATCAAAAACATGAATAAAGAGTCAAATATCTTTGGAATTTCATTAAAGAACCTTGATTAAAGGGTTAGCACGAAAATTACCTCCAATTCTTGCTTCTCCTCTAATTTGCCAAGTTTAGCTTTCAAGAATCTTGAAGAAAATTGAGAGAAATTACAAAGATGAAGCTGGAAATCAAGAGAGAATTTGAGAGAAAATGGAGAGTGTTTGGCTGAAGTGAAAGCAAGAGAAGAAAATGATCGTCAAAATCTTTTAACCAATTAACTAACTACTTAATTATATTAATTAAAGCCATGTAAATATTTAATAAACCATTTAAAACACATTCCAAATTAGAGAAAAAGGCTAAATTTCCAATTAGCTCCCTAAAGATTCTAAGATCTTGACTCTTTTTGAAAAACACAATTTTTCACAACTTTAAAACTTTATGCTTTGGTCAAAGCCCAAAATGTATACTTTCAAAAACCTGTTTTACAAAATTGATTTAACCAACCTCTTAAATATCATTTTAGAGGATTTTAGGAATTTCTATCATATTTTTATCCCATTTCGAACCTTGATTTCCCTAAATCACCCTTTAACGATTCGAACAACCGACTACCAGTTCCACCGGCCCAACCCAACTCGCAAAACACTTACGCCCAAAACAGGGGTGTTACAATTTTAAATGCATATTTTCACTGTTAAAGCATGATTTAAATTTTATGAGATACTGTTTTCAATGATATGATGATGAAAGATGCACTTGGTAAGTGGTCATTGTAAGTATGTATTTATACCTGTAGTTTTAAGCATGGTTTAATGATAATACTTTGAAAACAGTGAAATATGTCATGAAATGTGGATATATTGGCAAGTGAGGAAATGAAAATCGTTTTTAAAATAGTATCGGATATAGTTAGCCGACTATAGAATTGAGTGCACTGTAAACAAGAAGCCTTGGATGTTGAGGCGTTGAGATAGTACTGAATACGCCATCCAAGTACCCTACCGATTGAGGAAAATAGAGTTGTGTCCCGTCTCTGATTAGTGGGGTATACATCTACCGATTAGTGGTTGTAAGGGGTTTTGATGGTATCGAATACTCCACCACAAGTGTCACAACGGTGGAGGGTAGCTCCCGTGTGAGAGCCTTGAGATACTGGTAGAGTGTACAGAGTGTTTGGGACAACACTTGGCAATTCGTGTGTCCGATGTGATTTTTGAGAAATGATCTTGTTGATAATCACTTGTGAACCAATATGTTCAATGATGTATAATGAAATGTGTTATGATGCATAAGTATTGAAAATGCATGTTTTACTCGTTAATCTTAGCATATGTGGTAATGCTTGTGTAGAACTAATGTTTTCATATAATAATTGAAAAATATTTTTGGACTAATTTAAAAAGATTTCAAAATGCCTTTAAGTCCAAACAACTTGAAAATAGGTTAGTGGATATTTAAAATGCTTTTGGCATGGTTTGAAACATTTTTTAAGTATCCAAACAAAGGTTTTCAAGGTAACCATTTTGAAACAGGGGGACTTGTATCGAAACATTTTACAACTGCCAAAAACCCGTACCGAAAAAGGGCTTGCTCGTTTCGATACGGAGGGTTTCAGTTTTGAAACACCCTTTGGTGTTTCGATACGCCCAACGGTCAAAACCTCCCCAATGACATTTTAAATAGCAGCTCAACTGTCACTTGTTTCGAAACAGGGTTGCTACTATTTCAATACGAATCAAAAGCGTTCCAAAACGGTCAGAGGCGTTTCGATACGGCTTGCTGCATCAGACTTCAACAGCTAGTTCTAAAGAAGGTCGTTCCGAAACGAGGTCACCAATTCCGAAACGGACAACTGGAAAACAAAATTAATGGTGGGAAACAAAAGTCTCCAACGGCTCCAAAACAACCTCAACGGCTATAAACTAAATTGGGAGTATAAAAGGGACCTCCAAGCATCAATGGAAGACTAATGCATCAATTTCCATCAACTATATGATGTCAAATTTTCTCTAGGGCTTAAATTGTTCATTCATTCTATAGGCAACACTTGTCAGCCTAAATTGTCAAATTTTCTCAAGTTTTTAGGTTTGGTGAGTGAGCTTAAGATTGCAAAATATCTACCTACTATGGGATTTCAAGTTTGCTCTAATTTCTCTTGTAAAGAGGGTTTACTCAAGCTTTGGGTTAGGAAGCTTTGAGTGTGTAATGGTTGCCTCCTTAGCCTAGAAAAGGGGAAGAAATTCAAGAGTGAATTTGTTGAAATCCATAGTGAGAAGCTAAGGTAGTGAATGTAGGTGCTTTTTAGAAGGCCGAACCACTATAAATCCTTGTGTCAATGTCTGTCTTTCACCTCCTACAGAATCACCAAAAAATCCAATCTTCTCCACACTTAGCTAGCTAGAACGGTTGAAGGAAATCGAGCACATAAAACTCAACAATTGTTATCAGAGCTTGGCTCAATTGAAGAGGATTAACATCCTATTAGGGCGATCCAGTAAGCTCGAACAACATTTCAAACAATCGGTTCAATAGCACAATCCATCGACAAGTCACCCTTCTTCGACGAGACCAATTATGCTTTGGGAAATCCAAAGAGTACATGCTTTGGGATATCATTGAAGATGGCCCATTCGTACCACAAGGAATCAAGGTAGAGTGGAGTGTCGACGACCACAAGAAGATGAAACTAAATTGCAAGGCTTTTCACTTCATATTCTGTGCATTTAGCCTCAACATATACGAGAAGATGTCTTCTTGTGAGAGTGCGAAGGGAATTTGGGACAAGCTCGAAGTTACATACAATTGAACAAATGAAGTAAAGGAGACCAAGATCGACCTCCTCAACCTAGAGTGTGAGAACCTCAAGATAGATCCGGAAGAGGGCATTGAGAAGATGTTCCATCGATTCTCCACCACCACCAATGGAATCAAAGGCTATGGAGAAGTCATTCTGGAAGAAAAGCTTGTTCGAAAGCTTATCTATTCTATTCCCGGGTCATGGGACTCAAAGGAGAGCACCATCATCGAAGCAAAAAATTGAAATACCTTGAAGCTAGATGAACTCATGGGGTCACTTCTCACTCACCAAATCATGAAGAAAGATAAAGAAGATGAGAGGAAGAAGGAAGAGATAAGAAAGATGGGGAATAAGAAGATCATGGAGATATGCATCAATGCAAATGTCATTGCTCTCAAGTCCTCCAAGTGCAATCATGTTGAATCAAGCAGGGGGAGGATGAAGAAGAAGAAATAGTTCATCTCTTCAAGAAGTGTGCCTCTTTCATGAAGAAAGCAATGAAAGAATTCGAACATGAATCAACGAAGAAGAAGAGGGAAAATACTTCAAGCCATAAGAAGAAGACATATGTGGCTACATGGAGTGATAAAGACTCCACCGACGATAAACGAGCCAACCTTTGCCTTATGGCCATCGAAGAAGATTCAAGGGTAACTTCTAATTCATCTACTTCATGTTCATATTCTTTTGATGATTTACAAGATGCCTATTATGATTTGGTTTTAGAGTTTAAAAATCACAATTTGAAAAGTAAGAAAATTGTTTCAAATTTAAATATTCAAAATGATTTGATTTCTAAAACCAAAATTGAACTTAAAGCAAAAATCAATGGGTTTGAACAAAAATGTGTTGATTTACAAAATTTTATTCAAAAAGTTCAAGAAGAAAAGGATTTGATTTCCAAAGAGCTTCAAAAGAAAAATAATTTTGGAAAATCAAACTTTTATGTTAGACAATATAGTGCCCCTAGATTTATAAATGGAAAATGTTTTAGAGGTGTTTGGGTCCCAAAAAGACTAACCACTTCAATAAAAAAGGATGAAATTGAAAAAATAGATTCCTAAGGAGACTAAAATTTGTGCTACTAATGTCTATGGATCCAAAGCAATTTGTATACCAAAAATCACTAGATTGTCTTGTTTAGGTGTGATGGAGAATGATCAATAAGTCCAAATTTGAGGGGGAGCTCCATGCACACAAGGAAGAACACTGGAAGAAGGAAGGCTTCAAATCCTCCCTTGAAATTCAAGTGTGGTAAAATCTAGTTGTTTTAGTTGTTTAATTTAATTTATTTTTTAAAATTTCATCTACATAATCATATATGTTGGAGTAACATTTTTGATGATGCTTTGAGTAGAGGGAGCCATTTTAAAACCAAAATTCTTATTTGTGTCATTTTTACCTCCTAAATTATTTTGAACTTAAAGTTATTTAAATTCTTTTTGAAATAACAAAAAGGGGGAGAAATGGTTTGAAAAATTAATTTTTCAAGAGAATAAGGGGGAGCTTTAACTTCTTTTAATTTTGAAATCTCTTATTCAACTTTTTAAAATACAAACGGGGAGAATCTCAAACAATTTTTCAAGTTGGTTTTATTATATCAAAATGGGGGAGATTGAAGAACTAATGTTTTATATATAATAATTGAAAAATAGTTTCGGACTAAATTAAAAAGATTTCAAAATGCCTTTAAGTCCAAATAACTTGAACATAAGTTTGTTGATATTTTAAATGCTTTTGGAAAGGTTTGAAACATTTTTTAACTAGCCAAACCAAGGCTTTCAAGGTACCCGTTTCGAAACAGGGGGACCTGTATTGAAACATTTTAAAACTGCCAAAACCCATACCGAAACAGGGCTTGCCCGTTTCGATGCGGAGGGTTTCGGTTTCGAAACACCCTTTGGTGTTTCGATAAACCCAACGGTCAAAACCTCCCTAACGACTATTTTCCCAACGACATTATAAATTGCAGCTTAATTGTCACTCGTTCCGAAACGGGGTTGCTACCGTTTCGATATGAATCAAGAGCGTTCCGAAACGGCCAGAGGTCGATCCGAAATGGGGTCGCCTGTTCCAAAACGGACAACGCCAGAACATCAATAATGGTGGGAAATAAAGTGTCCAACAGCTCGAAAACAACCCCAACGACCCTCAACAACTATAAACTCAATTAGGAGTATAAAAAGGACCTCCAAGCATCAAGGGAAGACTAATACATCAATTGTTAACAATTATATGATGTCAAATTGTCGTTAGGGCTTAAATTGTTCATTCGTTGTATAGACAACACTTGTGAGCCTAAATTGTCAAATTTGCTCAAGTGTTTAGGTTTGGGTGAGTGAGCTTAAGATTGCAAAGTATCTACCTACTAAGGGATTTCAAGTTTGCTCTAATTTCTCTTGTAAAGAGCGTTTACTCAAGCTTTGGGTTAGAAAGCTTTGAGTGTGTAAAGAATGCCTCGTTAGCCTAGAAAAGGGAAGAAAATCAAGAATGAATTTTTTGAAATCCTTAGTGGAAGCTAAGGTAGTGGATGTAGGTGCTTGTTAGATAGTTGAACCACTATAAATCCTCGTGTCAATTGTCTATCTTTCACCTCCTACAAAATCACCCAAAAATCCAATCTTCTCCATACTTGGCTAGCTAGAACGATTGAAGGAAATCGAGCACATAAAACTCAATAGCTTGAGAAGGCTTAATTTGAGTTTAGCAAATGGGATTTGCTGTTGGTTTCTTCACACACATCACATGAGGCTTACATGTTGATTTTGTTTGAGAAAAGTCCATGATTTTGATGGCATGATGGATTCTAAATGATACTTGTGTTAATTGAAATGAGATTTCAATGTGGTTTGGAAACTTGTTTAAATGCATTGATGGTGTTTTGGTTTTGAGCATTCCTTACTAAGCCTATTGTGATTACGCTCTTTTTATTCATCAATGCAGACAACTAAAGTCTTGGAGGCAGCACTAGAAAAGGATTAGTGAAAGACTTCGTTTGAATGTATTTTTCGTTTATGGACTAGAGTAATAAGGGCAATAGGGGATCCATAGTCTTTTTGGGAGATGAGTCGAAACTCCTTACTTGAGCATGTTTTGTTGTTGGTTTAAAACTTGTAAAAGGCCTTTAATTGTTAGTTTATGCTTTATTTGGAGTTTTGGCTTTTATATGGCTTGACTTGCTTAGGATGCATGCCTATAGCACTCTTTGATGATTCTTGCAATGCTTTGTTGTTAATGATACCATGTATACTTAGGGATTTATGCCTAGATATGTTGTATGCATGATTCAAGCATGTTGGATTGTTTTGGTTTGAGATTGGGAATGTAAAATGTACATTTTGGGACCTTACAGGTCTCATGGTATCGATACCCTAGGGAGGGTATCGATATGGGCTTGCAAATTGGTAATGGGGTACAAATATGCGGTGGAGTACCGATACCGAATTTGGCTACTGGTTATGGACGTACCGATACAGGCATCAAGGGTATTAGTACGGTCCTTGTATGCCCGAGTTTAAATATTGCATGAGTTAAGGGCGTATCGATGCCCTCGACAAGGGTTATGGATACAGTTTCTGTATTGATAGTTAAAAGTATATTTGAAACGTTCTAAATCTTTACGTTTTGGTCCCTGGTTATTGTGTATGCAAATTAAATATGTTGTAATAATTGATTTAAGTGGAAATGAAATATGATGCATGTAACATGATTAATTTACGGTTGGTAAAATAATTTTGGTAAAAACCCCCACAAATCATATAGTTTGCAAAATTATCCCTGAAATCATAATATATTCAAATTATGTCCTTTTGGATATTTCTTAAATGTGAAATCTGATTCGCTATAATGTTAAACATTTAGGAATCCAATGAGCATCTAGATTAGATAAAAAGTAAAACATAGGGTCGTTTATTGGTGTAAAACCTCCCAATATAGTTCAATATTCCCCGCATGACATGTTCGGTTCAATCTATCGTCCAGACCGGGTCGAGTGGTTTACATTCTAGGAGCTCCAGATGCTTGATTACGCTTCGGCAAAGAGAGTGTGGAATTGTCGGTGAGTGGAATTGGTTTTAAAAGCCTTTAAAAGACTTGAAAGCAAGGTTTGGGTGTTTAGGTTGAGTTTGAAACACTAACCTAAATCTCGAAGTGAGTTTGAGATGTTTCGCTCTCGTTTCTCGGTTTTTAACCCATTGGTTTTATGATGATGCTCTTGTTTTGAAGATAAAATTACACCTACTGTTTTATGCATGTTTTGAGAAATGATTTGATGGTTTTCATTATCCCATGTGATAGAATTGTTACTTTAAAGAGATAGAACTATTTTAGAAAATTCTATGCATTGTATATGCTTTTGAAATGGGATGAGAATGATTTATAGTGATGCATTGAAAAACAGTAGGTAATGATGTTAAAAATGAGTATATTGGCATGAGATGAGATTATTGTTACATGATATAATTGGTAGACCAATAGGATGAGAAGTGCACTATAATATACAAAATTCGTACGTGCTCTTTGGTTCGGGCAATGGGGGTAGTGCCATCTCGTTCCAAAGTGAGAGTGTAGTGATAAGAGATTCCACCATGGTAGGTCTTGATGATGAGAGATTTCATCAAGCTTTTCAGCGAGGAGAGATGCCGCCATGAGAGTTCGGTGATGTGATATCCCACCGGGGTAGGACTTGACATTTTAGTCAAGCTATCTGCATATCCGAGTAATGTTGTTACTATGCCAATATATGAGATTCACATGTACCTTGTTCATAAATGATTTAAATGAATTGAGAATGCATATGAGATCATGTTTTGAGATATTCTTTATGAGATTTAAGAATGTAAGGTTATGCCTTGAGATTTTGCATTTTGATGAATGCATGATATAGATGGTACATGTGGTTTAAATGATGTGGTTTTGCTTTGAAAATGATTTGAAGCATAAGATAGAAAGAGCATGATGAGATAGAGATTTCTAAATTAGAAATGGTTTTAAAATGCTTTGTTGTGTTGATTTGTTTGAGCATCCTTCACTAAGCAGTTGTGCTTATGCTCTCTTTTTCCAACAATGCAGAGAATTAGCTTATTTGGGCAGCAAAGAGGCAAGAAGGATTCCAAGGAGTGGGATTAAGCTCAAGTTTGGTTTTACATTTTCTTATTAGTAATAATAGTTGGCAATGGGAGGATGCTTTATGTTTGGGGAGATGTGTTGTGAAACTCTCTTGTTTGTGGCAAGTGTGAAATGCTCCTAATGACTTGTAAATGGCATTTACTTGTTGGTTTATGCCTTGGTTTGAGTTTTGACTCTTGAATGACCTTTCTGCATAGATTGCATGCCCATAGATTCCTTTGATGATATGTAGATGTTATGATGTTGTTTCTATCATGTATGAATGTGGTTTGATGTTTTAAGCATGTTGTATGCATTTTGGAAGCATGTTGGAATGGTTTTGTAACACCCCGAAATCTGGTCTAGTCGAAATTAAGTTCCGATGATCGGAAATCCTACATTGATGAAGCCTAAACATTGTAACAACCGGTTAATTATTGATATCGAACCTTATTTGAGCTTAAAACATTGTCATATGACCCTATTGAATAATATTGAACCTAAATGGTGACTAAAATCGAAGAAAATACAAGTGGGAGATCAAAACAATAGTTGAATGAAAAATGAGGGACTAACCTTGCGATTAGCCCTCTTTAATTAAAATCTCCACTTACATGGAGTGATATGATGACTTTCCTTCAATTGAAGGACAGCTTGGTGATAAAATATATAAACAAAAGCAAGAGAAAGCTTACTCGAGAAAACTCTTAAGCTAGCACCTCTCATTTTCATCATCTTCTTCAACTAAGCACACACCTCCATTGGAGGAATTTCAACCTTTGCTATTTCATCATTTTATCGATATCGAATCATTGCTATCGATCAGGTAAGCTATATTCCTCAATCGATTATTGGATTCCATGGATATATTGAGTGTAATCTAAGGTAGGGTTTTGACTATCCATGGATATCTCATCGTTTTCATCTCTGTTGAAATCGATTATCGATCTTGATATTGTTATATTGATTTTGATATCGAAATATCAACCTTCACTATCTTCCTATTGATTTTCTAGCTCAAGATATCGATAAGGAGCATCCATCGTCTCCATCTAAATCTAGGAATAAGGGGATTGTCATCCGGGAACCTTGGAAGCTTTGGAGTCTAAAGGTGAGTGTAGTCGAAGTCTCGGGTTTAGGCGAAAGGCCTTCCCGGATCATTATTTGATATTTTAGATTACATCGCTAACATTGTTATTGCAAAAATTGCATTGGATGGTTAATCGGATACTTTGGTAAGTGTCAATAAGTTGTCATTGAACATTGGTTATTGTCATTGATATTGTCATTGTGTATTTTCATTGGATTATTGCATAGTAATCATTGGACACTGATATTGACATCAAACTATGAGTTATTGATGATGAGATACATATATTGGTCATCGACGATATTGAATTCACCGGACATTGGTATATCATTGATTATTGAAATAAATATGAATATTGCAACCTTGGATTGGAATGGACTTTGCATACAATTGGCATGCCATAGAATTCATGAGCTCAATGTACGGGTGGACTACGGTCCTAAGGCTACAACCTATATTGATTTGGTGAGGCGGAGGGATGTGTTGCTATTGGTCACATTGGCGAGGCGGAGGGACTAGACCATTTATTGGTTTGGCGAGGCGGAGGAATTCGCATATCCATGGTCTTTGTAACATCCCAAATTTGGGCCTAAATGTTTTAGAGCTCGAATCGGGCCGGTCGGGGACGATTTAAATTTTAAAGGGGGTTTAGGGAACACCTAGTTCGCGATGCTTTAAAAATATGGAAAATATCTTAAAATCCTCATTTATTATATAAATTATTATGGTGAAATCAATTTTACAAAATAAGGTTTGGAAATACTACATTTCAGTGTAGTGACCAAATCGAGGTTTTAGCAAAAGTTGAATACTGACTGTTTTGTAAAGGATTGAAACTTTGAATCTTTAAGGAGCCAATTTTACCAAAAAGGTCTTAATCATATTTCTTCTTATTTTGGGTGATTTTATTAATGTTTGAATTAAAGGAAAATAAAGATTAATTAAAAGGAAACTACCTTTGACTTTTCATAACTACCTTGCATCAATTTTCTCTCATTTCATTTTCTCTCAATTTCTTTTCAGCCAAACACATTTCCTCCAGAAAATATCCTTTGATTTTCATTCCTTTTGATGAGATTTCAATCTCCTTTTGGTACCTAATATTTTCCTCATCAAAACCTCTTGTTTTTACATTGGATTTTCAAGAAAACTTGCCCAATTCAAGGAGAAATCAGCCATTAAAGGTAAGCTTCGTCCTCCTCCTCTAATGATCAGTTCTTTACTGAAATTCCCAAGTTATCAATCCTTTGTTAATGATTTTTGAGTTGCTTTAATGTTAGAAAGAAGAAATTGTATTAAAACTCAAACTTTTTATAGAGATCTTGATGATTTTCGTGGTTGATGGTTAGGCTCTGTTTTGAGGTTGTTTTCTAATGTATTTTGGATGTTAATTGAAGTTATAAATGAGGTTTAATCAAACAAATCCCGAATATGCTTGGATTTCTAAGTTTTTCATGCTAGAATTGTGGTTTTTGGGGTGGTTTTGGTGTTCTGTTATAGCTAGAGGTACAAGGACGAGTTTGTGGTGATTTTTTATATTAATTGATGTTTAGAAATGATTAGAAGTGGTAGATCTTGGTTGTGCTTTGTTTTGGAAGAGTTTTGAGATGATTTCAGTTGTGTTTGGTAGCCGAAATGAAGTTTTTGAGAAGAGTAGTGAGTTTAGGTGTGTGGCTGATGATTTCAATGCATGATGACGCATTAATCCTCTGCTCTTATATGTTATAAATAGGGGAGACATCTTCGGACGCCTTTGGTGTTGATCCGGGACAAGAAACAAGGTTTGGGGATTTAGGAAAGTTTTGAAACACCTTCCTAAGTCCGGAAGTAAGTATTGGCTAGATTGCTCTCTTAAATGTGGCGGTTGCCCATAAAATGCTTTTACATGCTCATGGTTTGAGATAGATAAATTCCTATTGTTTTTGTGCATGATTTTTAGCATGAGATGATGCTTGAAATGATTTCATGAAATAACATGTTGCATTGTTGATATTTGAGCTTTTGATTTAAAGCATAGCAAATGTTATGGTTTGAAATGAGGTGAGAAAGATTTGAGAAATGTTGCATGAAAAACAGTAGGTGAGATGATATTTTGACATACTATATTGGCATAGAAGATGAGATACTTACCGGATATAATTGATCGATCAATAGGATGATAGTGCACTATAAACTAAAAATTCGTACGTGCTCTTTGGTTTAATCAAAAGGGAGAGAACCGATGATGGGCACTCCATTGGGTAGGACTTGGTGAAATACCCAAGCTTTGTGGCGATGAGAGATTCCGCCATGTGAGTACGGTGATGTGAAATTCCACCGGAAACTATGATACTAGACAACTGAGTACGGTGATGTGAGATTCCACCGGAAGCTTCTAGTGGTTTGAGAATGATGACCGCATATCCGTGTAGTAATGAGATGTGAAAGGCCAATATAATATATGAAAATGCTTTTGATTCACATGTACCTATTGTTGAGATAATTTATGCTATGAGAAATGCATATGAGATTTGTATATGAAATGCTTTGATTTTACAAGCATGTGTATGGCCTTGCCATGAGATTTGCATTGATTTAAATGCATGAGATAGAATCAAGGTGCATATGTTTTCAATGAGAAGTTGATTTGAAATGGTTTTCAAGCATGAGATAGAATGAGCATGTTGCAGAAAAAGCTTTGGAGAAAGTGTTTTCAAGAAATGAATTATTGTGTTGGTTTCTTTAGAGCATGCCTCACTAAGCAATTGTGCTTACGCTCTCTTTTACTAATAATGTAGATAATTGAGGTGTTTTCTGGCAGCAAAAGGGTTAAGAACATCCAAGGAAGTGCAAAGCTTATGTATAGTGATGTCTTTATACACTTAAGTTTTGATATTGGCAATGGGACCTCAAGGTTTTATGTGGGAGATGTGTTGAACTCCCTAAGTCCGTGGCATGTTTGTGATGGCATTTATGGGTTGTAAATGGTCCTAAATGTTTGGTTTGAGGTTTGGTTGCTTATATTGGTTTTGAGACTAGGGAGCATGCCTTTAGAATGTGTGATCTTGTGTTTGATGCCATGCTCTAGCTTAGGGGTCTTAAATATGTTCCTTAATATCAAAAGGAGTTGTTGATATGTTATAGTGTTCTTTAAGACATGTTTGATTGGTTTAAAAGGTGAAAAACCAGCTATATCTATTGTCACTGGGCAAGGTGTATCGAAACACCCTCAATTGTTTCGAAACGGGGGCCTATAATGGCCATAGTGTTTCAGAACGGTTGAAGCTGTTTCGAAATAGTTTGGCTACTAGTGAAGCCTCTTTCAATACCGGTCTCGGAACATACCCGAGTACCGAAACGGCCAACACCGTTTCGATACGGGCGTTTCGGTACAAAGGGTGGGTGTTTCGATACAGTTGACCGTTGGGTGATGGATTTGAATTGTTTTATGTTTGCATGCTTTACATTTTAGTCCTGAATGTTGCGGATGCAATTTCTTGAGCTTGGAATGTCCTTTTAAGTTGAAATTTGGCTGAGAGGCAAGTAACATGATTAATTTCATAATGGTAAACCTAAAACCTGCAAGGTCCTTACAATTTCCAAAAATTACATTTTGGTCCCTAAACTCGTAGTTTATGCAATTGAGTCCAAATTGTTTTCCGATCGATGTTCCTTTCCCTTCCATGATTCTTGAGTGTTCACATAGGCTTAATATGCATCTAGAAATGATTAAAAAGAAAAAAAGGTTGTTAATCAAGGTTGACTTTCGGGTTGACTTTGGTTTTCCTCGTGTAATCTTTGTAGTTCAGCTCAAACCTCTAGGCCGGGCTAAGGGGGTTACAATCTTGATTCAATCCAAGGACTATGAATGAAAATGAAACATGTTTATACATTGTATATTGTTGCATAGCATCGACATCGTTGGCATGAGATTATGTTTAAGTATAACCATGGCATTATTGTTACTTACATTGTTTATGACTACCTCACTAGGCAAAGTATGCCTAATGCGTCTCATCTCACACATTTTCAGGTTAAGAAGGTTTGTCCGTCGGAAGATCGGATCGGCAAGCAAGACAAGTCACTACCAGCCCCAAGAAACGTGTTTTTGTCTTATAAACTCCTAGAAAGGTGGAAAACTAGTCGAACTAGTCATTTATGTCTATTTTGATATATTGGTGTATTGCCTTAGTTGTAATAAGTTATATAGCTTAAAATGGCCTTCTGGTGAAGTTTAAAATGAATGGAAATTGCATATATAGCTCAAAAAGGTGAAAACATTGTAAACATATTCATATGGTCATGAAACATGGCATGCTAGTAGTTTATACTATTGAATTGTTGTGTGTAAAGTCTTGTTGCATTTGGACATCGTTCGATAGGCTAAAACGAATAAATACCAGCAAAAATCTGTCATAACATACCAAGACGTATCGAAAAAGGTGGTGACGTTTCGGTATGTGTGTACAATTTTAAACCTAACAGTATGGGCATACCGAAACGGAATAATGTCGTTTCAGAACATTTTGTCACTAGAGACCAAAATTTCAGTACGAGTTCATAGCGTACCGAAAAGAGTCAAAGTCAAAGGTGGTCAATCCATTCCGATACGGGTCAAACTTGTATCGAAACGATCTAAAGGGAAGGTCAACAGGTGTTGAATCTCGTGCACTCATTTCGAAACAGCCTAGAGTGTTTCGATACGAGGTTAGGTAAGTTAGTTAAAGGCTCAATGGAAAAATTGCTAATATTATAATCTAATCACGATTTTTGGTAAAGACAATTGATTGTGCTAATGATCCTCGAATTGAATGAAATCTTGTAGACCTGACCTTTGAATAATGAATTTCATTTTTAAAAGTCATCAACATCAAAAGACCTCTAGATTGTTAGATTTACAATTTAGTCCCTAATACTTGTTAAAGTTGCAAAATGGGCCTAAATTGTTATTGGTGGTCCTCACCTGATTATATTGGACTAGTAAGTACATTGGTTACATTTGTATGTCTAATATTGATTAAGAAATGCTGTTAAGATGAAACTTTATCGCGCCAATCACCGTAGTGTCCATCAGTAACACGCTTCGACCCGGTCCTCTACTAGGCCGGGAAGGGGGTGTTACATTTGTGGTATCAGAGCTAGAGTTTAGTCAATTCTAAGACTAAACCGAAGTCTATTACATTGTTATTGTGTTACTTTGCAACCTAGGAGTTTTATATTGTGCATATTGTGACTTGTCGACTAATCTGATCTTTTATATATAAATCTCTGAGACAAATGAAGCTCATACTGACGAGCTTGCTACCGGCTCCTCGACACACAGTGAGGAGATTAGAGGAAGGAATCCTCAGAATCCACCGCAACCACAGGACCCTCCTGTACATGGTACTGAGCCTGGGGAACCTACCGCTCAGGCTAAATGCTACTAGAACATGGCAAACATGTTCAAGCAGTTTATGAGTGCGATGCAAGCAACACCATCAGTTCAGCCTACCCCTTCTGTTGTCCAGTATGTCCGAGCCCCTGTGGATAAGCTTGCTTCACTCCGAGCCTATTCTTTCACCGGACAGGATGATGATAATCCTAAAATTGCTGAATATTGGCTGGACAACACACTTCGTATCTTGAATAAACAATTGCAGTGTTCGGATGAACACAAGGTTGAATGTGCTACTACATTGCCAACTGATGAAGCTCTTATGTGGTGGGAAACTACTATTCTCACTGCTCATGAAGAATTGGTTACCTATGAGTTCTTTCTCCTAGAGTTCCGAAACAAATATATATCAGTGAATACCATCTCGCAGAAAGATGAAACACCTTCCTTCACCCGAGGCAAGAAGGACGACCTATCGAGCAGTATATTCATGATTTCTGTAAATATTGCCTATATAAAGTAGAATTTATAAAGAAGTAAGAAGACAAGTGTAGAATGTTCATAGTTGGCCTCAGTGATGAATTGCAACCTATGTTTATACTCCTTGGAATCACCAATTTCCAGGATTTGGTGAACCGAGTCAAGGCCATCGAAGCCGCCCAGAAAGCTCAATGAGCTGGTGGGTCTGAGAAGTTTGAGAAGAGGTTTAGAGATGATTCACGACCTCCAAGATGGAACAAAAAGGGGAGATATCAAAGCCTTAAACGGAATGTCTACCCACATCCTTCTCGCTTCGGGAACATTGAGAGACCTCAGTCTATGACGCAGTCTTTTGCCAAAGCAGCGTCTGTTGATACCACTATAGGATCGAACCGAGGCAATCAATATCCAATGTGTAATTATTGTCGAAACAAGCATCCGACCGGACATTGTCGTAAGTAGAGTGGAGCTTGTTATTATTGTGGTGAGCAAGGTCATTTTATACGTGACTGTGCTATGAATACAGCTAAATCAGTGGCCACACCGACTACTGTTGGTTCTCCTACTCAATCCTCCCGAGGTAAAGGATCGAAGCAGGGTTCTTCTAGGACTTTTGGATGATCGAGTGGACTAGGGAAGCCCTTTAACAGATAAGATTCAAAGGCTCCTGCCCAGATGTATCATGTGAGGAGCAGGGAAGAAGAAGATTAGCCTGATGTCATTGCAGGAACTATTGAGTTATATTCGTATCCTTTATATGCATTGATTGACCCTGGCTCAACCCATTCATTCATAAGCACCATTGTACTTAAAAACTATAACATGTCTTCTAAACCAATGATATCGAGAATCTCTGTAACCAATCCATTAGGAGATTATGTCACCGTAAGAGTAGTGTGCAAGAATTGACCCTTAATGGTTCAAGGGATTTCTTTTCCGACCAATTTGTTGGCTTTAGCGATCCATGAATTCGACGTTATTCTACGCTTAGATTGGCTTAGTGAACATCAAGCCTGTGTAGATTGTTGTAAGAGAAAGTTGTATCTTAGGGGTTTGGGAAAAGAAGGTGTTGTTCTGATGAGTGCGAGGAATCCATCGTTGTATGCCTTGTCATTGGAAACCAAAGGCAAACCGCAACTATAGAACATTGACATTGTATATGTATTTCTTGATGTTTTCCTTGATGAACTTCTGGGATTGCCCCAACCCGTGAAGTGGAATTTGGCATTGTGGTCCAACCTGAGACTGCTCCAGTTTCTATTGCACCATATCGAATGACGGATGTGGAGTTGAAAGAATTAAAAGCTCAAATTCATGACCTTATGAACAAGGGTTTCATTCAACCGAGCTCTTCACCTTGGGGAGCACCAGTTCTCTTTGTCAAGAAGAAGGATGGTTCTATGTGATTGTGCATTGACTATAGACAACTGAATAAAGTAACAATCAAGAATAAGTATACATTGCATAGAATATATGACATGTTCGATCAATTAAAAGATTCCAATGTGTTCTCCAAGATCGATTTAAGGTCGGGCTATTATAAAATGAGAGTCAAGGAGTGGGATGTTCCTAAGATTGCCTTCCGTACAAGATATGGACATTACAAATTCTTGGTGATGCCTTTTGGGCTAACTAATGCACTGGCAGCTTTTATGGACTTAATGAATCGGGTATTTAGACCATATCTTGATAAATTCGTAGTGGTGTTTATAGATGACATCTTGATCTATTCCAAGAATGAAACGGGGCATCGAGACCATCCTCGTATTGTACTTCAGACTTTGAGAGAGAAATAGTTGTATGCGAAGTTTTCCAAGTGTGAGTTCTGGCTTACCAAAGTTTCCATTCTGGGGCATATCGTATCGGCTTCAGGCATTCAGGTGGACCCGAAGAAAATCCAAACTATTGTATATTGGCATCCATCGAAGAACATTGGTAAAGTCAGAATCTTCCTTGGGCTTCCTGGCTATTACCGTATATTCGTGTATTCGTGAAAGGATTTTCTATGTTAGTTGTTCCTTTAACCAAATTATTGAGGAAGGAAGCCCCTTTTGTTTGGATAGAGGCTCAACAACGAAGCTTTTATCAGTTAAAACAAGTTCTGACCCATACACCTATCCATACTCAGCTCGAGTCTGGAAAGGACTATATAGTTACAGTGATGCATAGCATCTTGGGTTATGATGCTTATTGATGCAAGAAGGCAAGGTTATTGCTTATGCTTCGAGGCAACTTAAGCAACACGAGATGAATTATCCCACCCACAACCTTGAATTGGCTGCATCTGTGTTTGCATTGAAAATCTGGAGGCATTATCTCTATGAGGAGAAATGTTATCTTTTCACCGACCATAAAAGCCTCAAATATTTATTGACTTAGAATGAGTTGAATCTTCAGGAACGGAGGTGGATGGAACTCCTTAAAGATTATGATCTGGTCATTGATTACCATTCGGGCAAGGTAAATGTTGTAGCTGGTGCGCTCAGCACCAAACCTTTGCCTTGTAAGCATTGATAATAGACTTGAAGTTATCAGTATTGTGAAGTACATTAACTCATTGTAATATTGCTATATTGTATCCCCTCGAGCAATTAACGCTCACTTCCGACTTCGGAAGTATCATTGTCTTATAGCTGAACTTCAAGTTCACTCTACCACCATCTCGTGAATCAAGGAATTGCAAGAACAGGATTCTGAGCTTCAAGCCATTATCTCTAAGCTATCGAATAATTCAGACTGCAGAATAAATTCTGAAGGACTCTTATGTTTCCATGATCTAGTTTGTAAACCTAATGATGAAACTCTTCGCACCGACATCCTTTCCGAAGCTCATATGAGTTCTTTTTCTATTCACCTCGGGTGTGTGAAAATGTATAAAGACCTTCGTGAGCTCTATTGGTTGCCAGTCATGAAGTAGGCCATAGTTGATTACATTTCCAAGTGTCTCACATGCCAACGTGTTAAGGCATAAAATTGTGCTCCTACTGGACTATTACAGCTTATCGATCCACCGAAATGGAAATGGTAAAAGATAATTATGGACTTTGTTAGTGGTCTACTGTTAATTCCTGCAAAGCATGATGCTATATGGGTTATTGTAGATCGTTTCACGAAGTCAGCTCATTTTATACCAATTAGAATGGACTACGGTCTTCCTAAGCTAACTGAATTGTACATCAAGGAAGTAATCAGACTCCACGGAGTACCTAAGTCTATCATCTTCGATCGAGATCCTCGATTTGCATCTCGATTTTGGAGAACCTTACAAGGAGCTCAGGGCACCAGAGTTAATCTTAACACCGCTTTTCTCCCTAAATCTGACAGTCAATCAGAAAGGGTAATTCAAGTAAATCATCGAACAATATGTATATTGAAGTCCTAAAAATATGCATTGTTATTGAATCTCCCTATACAAATATTGGAAGACATGCTTCGGGCATGTATTATCGATTTTGGTGGAACTTGGGAGAAATCTTTACCTCTGGTCGAGTTTGTCTACAACAACAGTTACCAAGCATCCATCCAAATGGTCCCGTATCGAGCATTGTATAGTAGACGATGCAGAACTCCGTTGTGTTGGTCGGAGCTTGGTGAGGGCAAGATGTTAGGCCCTGACTTGCTTCGTGAAACTAAAGAACATGTTACTATTATTCCTGATCATTTAAAGGTTGTCTTTGATCGACAAAAGGCTTACGCTGATCTCAAAAGAAGAGACATTGATTTTTGAATTTGGTGAAAAAGCCTTTCTTAAAGTGTCACCGTGGAAGAAAGTCTCGAGATTTGGCAAGAAGGGAAAATTGAGTCTCCGGTTCATTGGACCCTTTGAAATCATTGAAAAGATTGGCCCAGTGGCATATCGACTATTGCTACCCTCAGAATTGAGAAAAATCCATGATGTTTTTCATGCATGGATGCTTCGGAAGTATCTATCTAACCCCTCACACATTGTGGAACTCGAATCTATAGAACTTCGACCAAATCTATCCTACGAGGAAGAACCAGTTGAGATTCTTGCTAGGGAAATCAAGAGGCTTCACAACAAAACTATACTGTTAGTTATAGTGTTCTAGAGGAGCCACACCGTTGAAGAAGCCACCTGGGAGCCTAAAGAGACTATGAGACAACAATATCTGCATCTCTTCAGTTCAGGTAAAAATTTGAGGACAAATTTTTCTTAAGGTGGAGAATTTTAACACCCCGGAATTCGGTCTAGTCAAAATTAAGTTCCGATGATCGGAAATCCTACATTGATGAATCCTACACATTTTATCGACCGGTTAATTATTGATATCGAACCTTATTTGAGCTTAAAACATTGTCATAGGAACCTATTGAATAATATTGAACGTAAATGGTGACTAAAATCGATGAAAATGCAAGTGGGAGATCAAAACAATAGTTGAATGAAAAATGAGGGACTAACCTTGCGATTACCCCTCTTTAATTAAAATGTCCACTTACGTGGAGTGATATGATGACTTTTCTTCAATTGAAGGAACCTTAACTTGTATCGCACCTATTTTTTTTTAATAAAAATAACAAAAAGAAAGGCTAGTAAAACTAGTAAAAAATACAATAACAAAAACAACTAACATGAATGTCCAATCCTCGACAACGGCACCAAAAACTTGTTGCGTGTACTAAGTGTTACGCAATTGTGCAAGTATACACGTCACAACTAAAAAAGTGATATAAGTATCGAGTATCGTCTCCACATGGATTGGTTTGGGCCACTTTGCTTAAGTTACTGCACTGTAGAAAATAAAAACACAAGTAGTTAATAGTAAGAGTTCTAACTAACAAGTAAACTAAAGAACAATAAAAGTAAAAGTTAGAGGAAATCAAATATGAGAGAAGAGTATTCCAGGTTATTGTGAATTTGAGGAGTGATAGTCGAATGGATCGTCTCAGTTTTGCATGCGAGGATACTTGATTGCCTTGGCAATGAGCAGAATGATTGCCTCGACAATGGGAAATATGATTGCCTGGGCAATGCACAAGATTATTGCTTAGGCAATTGATAAGGTGGTTGCCTGGGATACGAAAACAGCTACTGCCTGGGCAATTTGGTGACAACCTTCATCGTTCGGTAAAGCATTATTCAATGGTTTCTTCTTATCCCTAAGTCGAATCTCTAACAATATATAAGCCTTGATAATACCTCCCAACGAGAACCAAGGGTGAACATCAACCGATCTTACGCATCTCTTAGCCGTTGAAATTTGTACTTATTCCTAAGCCGAATTAGTCTTCACTGATTTAGCCAAAACCATGCTTATTCGTTTCTTAAATCTAACTCTCCAAATATTAGATAAATGGATGCAATCACAATTTCCTCTCCCGATTCAATTGCAAGTAAACATAAACACCAAGAATAAGAAATCCTTAAACTTGAATTGCATAACAAAAACCTAAACAAATCTAAACGTTTATCAAACCCATAAACCCAAAATAACCCAAGCCAATTCACATCATTTCATGGCTTGGGTTCAAAAGATATATAAATAATAATCCCCAAACATGAATCAAATAGAAGCAAAGAAGAAGAAGAAGAAGAAGATATCGAACAGCCCCCTTTGAATCTCTCTCAATCGAACTCTCAAGGCCTTGTAGTTGGTGGCTAGGTTTGTTATTTATAGGAGATGACTAAGTCAAAGTCTTTTTTCAGGAGGAAGTTAAGTTGGAATTAAATTGACTAAAATAAATATTAAATATTTTTAATTTTATTCTAACTAAAACTCAGATTTTCTTGGGTTTTAATCTCTTTTTGACCTCTTCATGAATATCCAAGATATGATCTTCATACAAATTATCTCTAAAAATTTAGCTCTTTGCGCTCTTCAAGTCGCCTACAACTTTGCTCTTTTTCTCCCTCGTCGGAAATTTCTCGAGCATTACCTCAGCTTAGTTTAGTGTGGCATTGACCTAGTAGCGGTATCTCGGTCGTATTCGCTCGGCTAGGCGCTCTCAGCATCGCGCAACACGGCTCGGTTTTGCTCGGTCAAGATCATTCAGCATGGTTCGGCAATGAATTGTCGCGGCAATACTTGCTCGAGCCATTAACCTGCACACATCAAAACAGAAACCAAAGCAACCCTTTTCCACCAAATAAGCAATTAAAGATAATCAAGCATGGCAAGGAAGAAAAAAATTCAAATATGCATGAATGATTGTATATGCAACCTATAAGTGCCTAAGTTTAACAATAATTGAGATGAAAAAGGGCAGACAATTAGTACTTTTACACACTTAACAATCACCATGGATTTCATGACGGGCTAGCCTTTGACACCGTCCAAGAAAAATTCCATTTGGGTGATTGTTGATCATTTTACGATGTGTGCACATTTTCTAGCAGTGTATACTACGTATAATTTAGACTATTTGGCAAATTTGTACATCTCGGAGATAGTGAGGTTTCATGGAGTGCCTAAGTCCATTGTTTCGGATCGAGATCCACGTTTCACAATGAGGTTTTGGGAGTGTTTAAATCAAGCGTTGGGTATGTGTTTGAATTTCAGTACTTCGTATCATCCGTAGACGGATGATCAGTCTGAACGGGTTATCCAAATGTTGTAGGATATGTTGAGGTGTTGCATCATTGATTTCCAAGGATCTTGTTAGAAACAGTTACCTTTGGTGGAGTTTGCTTACAATATTAGTTATTGGTCGAGTATTCAAATAGCTCCTTATGAGGCCTTGTATGGAAGGAAGTGTAAAGTGTCTCTTTGTTGTGAAGAAGTGGGGCAGAAGTTGGTCTCTTTGCCTAATGTGTAACGCCCCGGTTATGAGCCTAGGAGTTTTAAAGATGGTTTAAGGTCGTACAACCTAGACTAGAGATTCAAGTTAGTTCGGGGTTGGTTCAGGGAAAACTTAGTTCGGAATGTGATAAAATCATGAGAAAAATTCCTAAAATCATCTTCAAATATATATTATGGAATGGTGAAGCCAATTTTGGAAAATAATTTTTGGAAGATCGACATTTTGGTTTAGTGACTAAAACGCAAAAAATGGAAAATTGTTTCTAAAGAACTGTTTTGAAAGAGGGCCAAAGCTTAGAATCTTTAGGAAGCTAAGTCAAAAATAATCATCTAGTCCTTTAATTGAGCAGATTTTAATTGTGGTTGATTAGACAGATTAAAAATGAGTTTTATTAAAAGGGAATTTAGTTTCACAAATTTATTTTTAACGTAACTTCCATTTTCTCTCTTTTCTCTTCACCAAAATATCTCTTTTCTCTCATAACTTTCAGAGATTTTCATCTTTCCAATTATTTTTGATTTGCAAATGATTTCCTTGGTGATGCCTCCATTTATCTCAAAGGATCTTTGAAGGTTTTCAACAAAATCATGCTGATTGAAGGAATAGACAAGGATTAGAGGTAATTTTCGTTCAACTCCTCTAATCAAGGTTCTTTATTTAAATTCCAAAGTATTTGACTCTCTAATAATATTTCTTAACAAGGTTTCATGTTTAATTTGATGAAAATGGTTAAATTAAGCTTAAATGGATATTTCGAATGATTTTTGTATTGGATCTGATTTGGCTGAGTTATGATTGATTTGAATCATGTTTTGGATATTGAATAATGTTAAGATAAATGATTGATCATATTAATCCTGAAATAAGTTGGATCTCTAGTTGTTTAGATTAGTAGATTTGGGTTTTTATGGTGTAAAGGTGAAATTTGAGTTGCAGGAGATATAAGGATGCCAATAGGTTGATTTTGGATGTTAATTGAGGAATAAAAATGGATGGAAATGTTAGGTTTTGGCTGGGCTCTATTTGTAGTGCAATTGAAGGTGTTTTTGTTTTTTAGGATACGCATTTTGGTGTTTTGGCGGCAGAGCAGCGAGGTAGGTTTGTTTGGTAGAGATTTTAATACACTGAGATGCATTAATCCTCTGTTTTTATGTGGGATAAGAAGGGGAGAACGTAGCAGAGGCAATCAATGAAGTTTCGTGAGCTTCAGACACTTGGTTTCGCGTCGGCTAGTCGAGGTTTTGCTTGTTGGTGAGTGAGAATATGGGTTTTAGTTTTGAAATGCTTTTAAAGATGATTGGGAACTTAGTGGTAACCTTGAAACGCTTAACTAAGTTTGGAAGTAAGTAAAAGGAATTTCTCTCTCGGATTGTGCTATTATGTGTTGTTTCATGCACTTTTTTGATTTAATGGTTTTACCTACTGTTAAAGCATGTTTAAAGAATGCAGTTACTGTTTTTAATGATGTGGTGTTGAAGGATGCACATGGTAACTGATCCTTGTAAGTATATATCTTATACTTGTGATTTTAAGCATGATTTAAAGCTTGGAAATATGATTTATTGATGATGCTTTGAAACAGTGAGGTATGTGTTAAACTATGAATTATATTGGCAAGTGATGATGTGAAAATAGTTTATGAATGATATGGGGTATAGTTAGCCGGCTATAGGATTGAGTGCACTATAAAAAGTCAAATTAGATGTCGAGGGGTTGGTGTCCCGTGTCTCCGTCCAAGTACACTAACGATTGAGGAGGTTGGTGTCTCATCTCTCGTTAGTGGTTAAGCATCTAACCGAAGATAGAGTTGGTGTCCCTATAGGTTGTAATTCTACCTGGTTGATAGAGTACCTTTGGTTGTGTATGTACCAATTCCGGTTAAGATGCCTTGAAGTGTCGAGTAAACACTTGTTATATGATCACTTATAAGCCGATATAATTGATGATGTATCATGAGATGGTTTGTGTTGCATAATGGGGTTTATGCATGTTTTACTATTTAAGCTTTGCATATAGTAGCTATGCATGGGAAGGCTTAAATCGAGTGTGGAATTGGAACTTGTTGATGATTCATGATACATGTAGCATGAGGTTTCAAATGTTGGTTTTTGCCCAAGAAAAGTGCATGATTGTAAAAGGGCATGATGGTTTTCAAATGATGTTTTAGTAAATTGAAATGAGATTTCAATGTGAGCATGGAAAAGTGGTTTTATGCATTGATGGTTTTTTGTTTTTGAGCCTCCTCACTAAGCCTTATGTGCTTACGCTCTCATTTGTCCATCAATACAGATAATTGAGGTTTTGGAGGCAGCAAGTAGCAAGGGATCTCAAGAGACTTCATTTAAGAAAGTATGTTTCGGTTTAGACTAATATAATAAGGGCAATGGGGGATCTATTGTGTTGTTAAGAGATTTGTGTAAACTCCCTTTTGAGAATGTTTTATATGTTGTTTTTGACTTGTAAAAGGCCTTGATAATTTTTTATTGGAAAAACTACACTGGTGGTATCCTAACTATGCATGTTTTCCTACTTTGGTCCCAAAACTATGTTTTTCGGCAAAAGAGTCCCTTCCGTTACATAGTTCTCCTGCTTTGGTCCCCCGACGTTAAATAACTAACAGTTTTGCTGACGTGGCATTTTTTAATATTTTTTTAATCATTTCTCTCTCCTCTTATATATTATTTTTATTTAATTTTATTCACCCAATCATGTTGTGACACGTGTCACTACAATATTAGGTGAAAAAACCCCCCAAAAATCCTTAAAATTGAACTTGGTGCCGTTAGGATTTGAACCCAGGACCACCAGTGCACCAAGTATGCACTTGAACCAACTAGGCTAGGCTGGATACTTGATTCCAATCTACTAACACTTATATTTAAGTTGTACGAATTAACTCAAAAAAAACTAAATACACAATTGGTGACCCAGGACCACCAGTGCATAAGGCATGCGCGTGAACCAACTATGCTAGGCTGGTTACCTGAATTAAATCTACTAACATTTATATTTAAGTTGTATAAATTAACCCAAAAAAATATTTTTAAGTTAGAAACAACACATTCGAACGCAATACCTTATTAATTTTTTTTAAAAACATTTAACCACCAAGTTAAACTAGTAAATTGCGCTATTTTTAAATTAAATATATTTAACTAAATTATGTTTAAAATTAAAAAATCAAATTAATTTTTTTAGTTTGATTGATATTAACAAAACTAATTAAATATTTATTTATTATTATAAAATTATTATAAATTAATATTTATTTATTATATAAAATATAATATTAATAAATATTATTAGTTTAATATTTTTTGATTATTTCTCTCCTCTTATATTATTAATAAATATTAATTTTATAATAAATAAATATTAATTTATAATAATTTTATAATAATAAATAAATATTTAATTAGTTTTGTTATTATCAATCAAAGTAAAAAAATAGTTTGATTTTTTAATTTTAAACATAATTTAGTTAAATATATTTAATTTAAAAATAGCACAATTTACTAGTTTAACTTGGTGGTTAAATATTTTAAAAAAAAATCAATAAGGTATTGCGTTCGAATGTGTTGTTTCTAATTTAAAAATATTTTTTTGGGTTAATTTGTACAACTTAAATATAAATGTTAGTAGATTTAAATTAGGTAACCAGTCTAGCATAGTTGGTTCACGCGCATGCCTTATGCGCTAGTGGTCATGGGTTCGATTCGTAGCGGCACCAATTATGTTTTTAGGTTTTTTTGGGTTAATTTGTACAGCTTAAATATAATTGTTAGTAGATTGGAATCAAGTATCTAGCCTAGCTTAGTTGGTTCAAGCGCATGCTTGGTGTGCTGGTGGTCGTGGGTTCGAATCCCAGTAGCACCAAGTCTAGTTTTAAGAATTTTTTTTTTTTGGGGGGGGGGGGGGTTCACCTAATAGTGTAGTGACACGTGTCACAACATGATTGGGTGAATAAAATTAAATAAAAATAATATATAAGAGGAGAGAGAAATGATTAAAAAAATATTAAAAAATGCCACGTCAGCCTTAAAAAATATTAAAAAATGCCACATCAGCAAAACCGTTAGTTATTTAACTCGGGGGACCAAAACAGGAGAACTATGTAACGGAAGGGACTCTTTTGCCGAAAAACATAGTTTTGGGACCAAAGTAGGAAAACATGCATAGTTAGGGTACCACCGGTGTAGTTTTCCCTTTTTTATTATGCTTTACTTTGCATTTTAGTAATTTACTCGATTTGTCACTAGGTTGCATGCCTACAGTCTACCTTTGATGTAAATTGTCATGTTATGATGATGTTTATGCCATGAATGATTGGAGATTGATGTTTAAACATGTTGTATGCATGTTGGAAGTATATTGGGTTGAGTATGAATGCATTAAAGTATGACAAACCAACAAAAAGTGTCATTGCATGCCCAGGTATTTCGATATAAGGAATGGGTGTTTAAACATTTTGCTAATTAAAGGTTAGTAACTTACAGATTGAAGAAGTCCATGTACATTGATGAAATTATAAAATGGTCCCTAAATTGTGTTTGCATGCAATTGAGTCCCTAAGCGTTGTCTGATCGAGTTGCCAATCGTTCCGATGCGATGTTTATCACATAGGATAACAAAAAGCATCTGGAAAAGATAAAATGAAAAAAATAAATATGGTTATTTATTGGGGTAAACTTCTCGGTTTACCTCAATATTCCTCGTGTGATCCGTTCAATTCAATCTTTCGTACAAACCTAATTGATGGTGTTACATTTGGTGGTATCAGAGCCATATTACGAAAGAATGGCCATAGAGCCTAATGAGGTGGATTGGGAGTTCTTCCAACCTACCTTTAAGAAGAAATATCTAGGGGTTAGATACTTTAATGACAAGAAACGTGAGTTTATGTCTTTGGTTCAGGGTAGCATGTCTGTGGTTGAGTATGAGGTTTAGTTTGTTTATTTGAGCCAGTATGCCCCTCGGGTAAGAGAGTTGTAGATTTTTGTCATGGAGGTGGACAGAATAGGAGGCAACGTGATAAGATGTTTAGCTCTATTGCGAGACGAGGCGGAGGAAGGCATAGACGTGGAGTGCATGGTCATGGCGTTCAGGCTAGATCGGCTTTTAACTCTTGTTGGGTATGTGGATCACGTGATCATATGAAGCGAGAGTGTCCTTGTTTGGTTCGAGAGGCACATGCTCCTACAGCTGTGGCGGCCAATGCTTGTTGGAGTTGTGGTTCGGCTTACCATTTGTAACGTGATTGTCCTTTTTTGGCTGGAGGTGGTCAGGTTAGAGCACCAATTGTTGCACCACAGCAAGGTCGTGGGTGCGGTGAAGGTAACTTCTAGCGTAGGGAGGATGGTCAGAGAGTTGTAGCACATGTTGTAGTTGTTTAACCTGAGGGTGGTGGTCCTGTAAGAGTGTACACACATCGCGGGGGATGTAATGACACATATGTGATTGTAGGTACCTTCACTTTGCAATCCTTGTCATCGTTATCTTTGATTGGTTCTGGTTCTACGCATTCATATATCATGAGTGAGCATGCACATTTGATTGATATCCCTGTTGAGATGTTAGATGTGTGAATACAAGTAACTAGTTCCTTTGGTGAAATTGTTGTTACGAGAAGGTGGTATAGGAGATGTTCATTATCTATTCAAGGTCATGTGTTTGTAGTTGATTTAATGGAGTTGCCATTCTATGGTTTTAATGGATGTCCCTTTCTATGATTTAATGTTGTTGATTTAAGGGTTGTGATTGATTTTGATGCTAAGGGAGTTACCTTGAAACTTGTTGATGATTACGAAGTGGTAATCGCTAGTGAAAATGTGAAATTCTTGTCCAATGCTGTTACGGCTCTAGAAGCATTTCATTTGTTAGGATTGGGTTACGGGGCTTTGTTAGCTTATGTTAGGTATCCAGGGTCGAAGGAAGTACGTGTGTAGGACATACGTACGGTATGTGGTTTCTGGATGTATTTCTAGAGGAGTTGCCTAGTTTGCCACTAAATAGAGAGGTTGAGTTTGGCATTGAGTTGTATGAAAACACGACTCCAGTGTCTATTGCTCCCTATCGAATGGATCCAAAAGAGTTGAAGGAGTTGAAGATGCAACTTCTGGAGTTGCTTGATCGAGGGTTCATTAGGCCTAGTGTTTCACCTTGGGGTGCACCGGTTTTGTTTGCAAAGAAGAAAGATGGCACGATGCGTATGTGTATAGATTATCGGCAACTGAACAAGTTGACGATTAAGAATAAATATCCTTTGCCAAGGATTGATGATTTGTTTGATCAGTTTCGAGGTGCTTTTGTGTTGTCTAAGATTGATTTGAGATCTGTATATTATCAGTTGAAGGAAAGGATGTGGTTGTGCATAAGACAGCATTTCGTACGAGGTACGAGCATTTTGAGTTCTTGGTGGTGCCATTTGGTTTGATGAATGCATCGGCTACATTCATGGATATGATGAATCGTGTGTTTCATGAGTTTTTGGATCAGTTTGGAATCGTGTTTATTGATGATATTCTAGTGTACTCTCGTACCGAGGAGGATCATGATTAGCATTTATGGATGGTGTTGCAAGTGTTGTTGGAAAATCAGATTTATGCCAAGTTGAGTAAGTGTGAGTTTTGGCTTAAAGAAATGGTCTTTCTTTGACATGTGGTGTCGACCGAAGGTATTCAGGTTGATCTACAATTGATTGAGGCAGTGATGAATTGGAAGACGCCAGATTTGGTGACGGAAGTTCGTAGCTTCCTTGGTTTAGCGGGTTTTTATCAAAGGTTTGTGGATGGTTTCTCTAAAATTGCTACTTCGTTAACCAAGTTTTTGCAAAAGAATGTTCGCTTCGAGTGGACAGATGTTAGGAAACAAGTTTTTGAGAGGTTGAAGGAAGCTTTGACGCGAGCTCATGTCTTGATTCAACCTGAATCGAGTAAGGAGTTTGTAGTTTATACTGATGCATCATATGTTGGTTTAGGTTGTTTGTTGATGCAAGATGGGAAGGTTGTGGCGTATGCATCTAGACAATTGAAGGTGCACAAGCACAACTATCCTACTCATGATCTTGAGTTTGTTGCGGTTGTGTTTGTTTTAAAATTTTGGAGGCATTATCTTTACGGTGGAAAGTGTGTGGTTTACACGGATCATAAGAGTTTGAAGTATCTAATGTCTCAGAAAGAGTTAAATCTTAGGCGACGAAGATGGTTGAAGTTGCTTAAGGATTACGGCTTGAAGTTAGAGTATCACTCTAGAAAGGCCAATGTTGTGGCAGATGCCTTCAGTAGGAAGGTGGTTGTAGAGTTTAGGGCAATGTTTTCTCGGCTGAGTATATCGCGAGATGGTGGATTGATAGCTTAGTTACAAGTGAAACCTTCTTTGTTTCAGTTGATTAAGGAAAAGTAGTTGCTTGATGATTCGTTGGTACCGTATGTTCATGATATAGCGGAAGGTAATGCAACCGATTTTTGTTTCAGTGATGATTGTGTTTTGTGTTTTCAGAGTCGAATAGTCGTTCCAGATGATGTGGGGTTGAGGCACACTATTATGACTAAGGCACATAGCAGCCCGTTTGCTATGCATCCTTGTAGTACTAAGATGTATTGTGGTTTCAAGGATGAGTACTATTGGGTTGGTTTAAAGAATGATGTTGCTGAATTTGTGAGTAAGTGTATGGTTTGTTAGCGCATGAAACCTGAGAATCAATTTCCTTCTGTGTTGTCACAACCTTTGAAGATACCAGAATGGAAATAGGAAATGATTACAATAGTTTACGTGTCCGGTTTTCCTTTGACCCCGTCGCAGAAGAATTCTATTTGGGTGATTGTAAACCATCTTACGAAGTGTGCGCATTTCATAGTTGTACATACTACGTATACGTTCGATAAGTTGGCGGAGTTGTACATTGCTGAGATAGTGGATTTGCATGGTGTACCTAAATCCATAGTTTTGGATAGAGACCTGAGGTTTACGGTAAGCTTTTGGGAGTGTTTGCATAGATCTTTGGGTACACAACTTAATTTTAGTACCTCGTATCATCCTCAGACGGATGGACAGTCTGAGCGAGTTATCCAAGTGCTTGAGGATATGTTGAGATTTTGTGTTATAAAATTCCAAGGTTCTTGGGAGAAACAGTTGCCTTTGGTGGATTTTTCTTATAATAATAGCTATCAAGCGAGTAAACAAATGGCTCCGTATGAAGACTTGTACGGTAGGTAGTGTAGGACCTGTAACCCTTTGATCTGGTCTAGGTGAAAGACCGAACCGAACGGATCACACGAGCAATATTGAAGTAAACTGGGAGGATTACCTCAATAAACAATCCTATTTTTTTTCATTTTTATCTTGTCTAGATGATCATTATGATTCTAAGTGTTTAACATCGTAGCGGAACAATTAACAATTCAATCAGACAACGGTTTGGGACTCAATTGCATATGAGTACATTTTAGGTACCATTTTATAATTCTAACAAAGCACAAGGACTTATTCACTTTTAAAGTTATCAACCTTTAATTAATCATATTACATACATCTCTTTCCAATCTCAACTCAAAACAATTATCCATGCTCATTTAATTGCATCCACAACAATCAGGGACTAAAACACAAAGAAACAATATCATGTTGCTAGGAAATCGGGCTTGTACCGAAACACCCCTTGAGGTGTTTCGGAATAGAGGTTTCTAGTAGCAAATCCTACCGAAACAGACCTCCATGTTTCCAAACCCTTAGGCCATTTCAGGCTCACTGTTTTGGTACAGGCACAAGTGTACTGAAACACCTGGGCCTTCAAATAACACTTTTTGCTAGTTTTTCATACTTTATTCCATACAAAACCATTTCAACATGCTTCCAACACGCATACAACATATTTAACGCATCAAACTACAATCATACATGACATAATCAACATCATAACATGTCCATATGCATCAAAAGAAACTATAGGCATCCAACCTATGTAAAATAGCCATTTAAGAGGCCAACAATTAAAAGGCATTTACAAGTCATTAAGGGCATTTAAAACTTGCCACAAACCAGATAGTTTCAAAACACATCTCCCAAAACAACAAGGTATCCACCCATTGCAAACTATTATTACTAATAAAAAATGTAAAATCATACTTGAGCTTAATCTCACTCCTTGGAATCTTTCTTGCCTCTTTGCTGCCCAAATATACTAATTCTCTGCATTGTTGGAAAAAGTGAGCGTAAGCACAAATGCTTAGTGAGGGATGATCAAAACAAACCAACATAACAATGCATTTTAAAACCATTTCTCATTTAGAAATCTTTATCTCATCATGCTCTTTCTATCTCATGCTTGAAATCATTTTCAAAGCAAAACCACGTGTACCATTTATCTTATGCATTCATCAAAATGCAAAATCCCATGGAATAGCCTTACATGCTCAAATCTCATAAAGCATTTCTCAAATCATATTTTCATATGAAAAATACTATGCACAAATTCATTTATAAACAAGGTACATGTGAATCTCATATATTAGCATATTAGCAACATTACTCGGATATGCGGATAGCTTGACTAAATGTCAAGTCCTACCCCGGTGGAATCACACATCGTCGGACTCTCATAGCGACATCTCTCATCACCACAAACTTTATGGAATCTCTCATCATCAAGATCTACCGTGGTGGAATATCTCATCACCACACTCTCACTTTACAGCGGGATGGCACTACCCCTATTTCCCGAACCAAAGAGCACGTACAAATTAGGTATATTATAGTGCACTTCTTATCCTATTGGTCGACTAATTATATCTGGTAACAATAATCTCATCTCATGCCAATATACTCATTTTAAATAGCATTACATACTGTTTTTTCAATGCATCATTAGAAATCACCCTTGTCTCATTTCAAAAGCATATAAAATGCATAGCATTTTCTCAAATAGTTCTATCTCATTGAAATAAAAATTATATCTCATGGGATCATTAAAATCATCATATCATTTCTCAAAGCATGCATAAAACAGTAGGTGTAATTCTATCTTTAAAACAAGAGCGTGATCATCAAAACATATGGGATAAAAATTGAGATACAAGAGCGAAACATCTCAAACTTACTTCCGAATTTAGGTTAGTGTTTCAAACTCAACCTAGACCCTCAAACCTTGCTTTCAAGTCTTTGAAAGGCTCTTAAAGCCAATTCCACTCACTAATAACGCCACGCTCGCTTTGTTGAAGCATAATCAAGCTTCCGGAGCTCCCAGAACTTCACCAATCTCGTTCAATATATTCTCCTCTGTTTATAACACAAAATAACAGAGGATTAATGAATCTCAATTCATTAAAACTACTAGCAATCAAAGCTACCTCATTGCTTTGCCCAAAAACACTAAAACACCTATTCAAAACAACCGAAAACACTTTCGATTACTCTCCAAACTCAACCCAGACAAAGCCTAGCCCTTCCATCCACTTTTAATAAATAAATAACATCTAAAAATCATCTAAGTCCATCTTTATACCTCCAGCAACTCTAAAACCACATTAACTTCACAAAACCCCAAATCTACCCATCTAACAATTAGAGATCCAAACCAATTCGGGATTATTATGATAAAATCTTTATTTCAACATCATTTAACATCCAAATCATGATTAATAGTAGCCTTAAAATCAAGTAAGCAGTAGCATTACGAAAACATAAATTTCAATCAACAATCTTTAATTTAATCAAATTTCCATGATTAATCCATCAAAACAACTTTAAAAACATATGTAAATGATTGATAACTTGGGGATTTCAGTAAAGAACTTATCATTAGAGGAGGAGAATGAACCTTACCTCTAATGGATGAAATCGTTCTCAATTGGATGTGTTTTTCTTGAAAATCAAAGGAAAAACAATAAGGTTTTGTAAATCAAGATTAAATAATCCTTTAGAAATTAAAAACTCAGTAAATCAAGAGCATTACCTCAAGTTTCTTGAAAATGGAGAGTGTTTGGCTGATGGAAAACTTTGAGAGAAAATAGAATGAGAGAAAATGACGTAAAATATGTTTTAATGGAATAACTAACCATCCTTTTATTAAACCCTTTTAATCCTTAATTAAAACCTTTTAAAATGCTCTTAATTAAGAGAGAAGTTTGATAAAAACAAATAGGTAAAATAGCTCCTCAAAATTTTACCAGGTGGAAAAAGATAAAGAAATTGCTTTTTCATGTCATCCTTCCTTTCTCACGTGGCTTCCTCAACACCACAATGTCGCCACAAGACCTTGACAAAATCAATGGTCTTACCACGAAGAACCTTGTTGTTCGAGTACAAGATCTCAACGGGTTCTTCATCATATGACAAACCCGGATTGAACTCAATCTCTTCAACGGGCATAACATGAGACAAATCCGATCTCAAGAACCTCATATGATCCAATAAACCTCAGACTCAACTTGCCTTTCTGGCCAAATCTCATCACCTTCTTCCAAGGTGAAACCTTCAAAAACACCTTATCTCCCACAACATACTCCAATCTCTTTACGCTTCAAATCCGCGTAAGAATTTTGCCTATTTGAAGCTTCTTTCAACCTCTCACTAATAAGCTTCACTTTATCTGTAGTGCCCTTAAGCACATTAGGCAAAGAAACCAACTTCTGCCCTGCTTCCGCCCAACAAAGAGGCGTTCTACACTTCCTTCCAGACAAGGCCTCATTTGGGGCCATTTAAATGATCGCTTGATAACTATTATTGTAAGCAAACTCCATGAATGACAATTGTTTCTCCCAAGAACCCTAGAAATCAGTGATGCAATATCTCAACATATCCGCCAACACTTGGATAACTCGTTCAGACTGACCATCCGTTTAAGGATGATACAATGTACTGAAATTCAAACGTGTACCCAACACTTGATGAAGGCACTCCCAAAAACTTGTTGTGAATCACGAATCTCGATATGAAACAATGGATTTAGACACTCCATGCAACCTCACAATTTGAGAGATGTACAAATCCACCTACTTGTCTAACGTATACGTAGTATGCAATGCCAGAAATGTACAAACTTCGTAAAACGATCAACAATCACCCAAATGGAATTCTTTTTGGACGGTGTCAAAAGAAAATCTGTCATAAAATCTATGGTGTGTAATGCCCCAGTTTTGGGCCTATATGTTTTAGGCATCAGTTTAGGTTAGTCGAACCTAGAATTGGATATTCGAGCCTTTAGAAGTGGTTCAGGGAAAACGTAGTCCGGAATGTGATAAAATTATAAGAAAAAGATGTAAAATCTTTTAAAAATATATATTGAAGGGTAGTGAGAATGATTTTAAAAAACGGGTCTTGGAAAGTCAAGATTTTGGAAAGTGGTTGTTTTGTAAAAAGTGAAAAATTGTTTCTTAAAGACTAAATTAAAAAGGGGACAAGACTTAGAATCTTTAGGGAGCTTACATGTGTTTAAAATCATTTTTCCCTTAATTTGACCGATTTTAAAATAGTATTTTTAAAAAAGGAATAAAAAGAAAAGCTTTTAATTAAATGGGAACTTTAATGAAACCAAAAGGATTTTACGTAACCTCCATTTTCTCACTTTCTTAACAGCCAAACTCTTTCTTTTCTCTCAAACATCTCAGATTCTATCATCTTTTCTCTTTCTTTTTGATTTCCTAAAAGTGATCTATCAATGTAATCAATGGAGCTTTGAGGTTTTCTTATAAAATCTTTGTCAATTGGGAAAAAAGCTAATATTGGAGGTAAGAGCTGATCAACCCTCTAATCAAGGTTCTTTAATGAAATTCTCAAGTCTTGTGCATCCTAAGTAATGTTATTAATTGAGTTTTATGATTTGATTAATGAAAAATTGGTTAAAATGGCTTAATTGATGATTTTCTATGATTTTCATTTGGGCACTATTTTGATTGATTTGAGAATGACTTTAAAGTTGTTGTGGATGTTGAATGAAGCTAGAGTAAAGGCTTAATCATAATAATCATGTATTAGGTTGGATCTCTTTAAGTTTAAGTTGTTAGTTATGGGTTTTTGGCTTGGAAATGTGAAATTTAATTTGTTGGAGGTAAAGTGAAGATATTAGGATGTTTTTGGATGTTGATTTATTGTTAAAATGTGATGAAAGTGTTTGTTGATGGCTGGGTTAAGTTTAGTGATCAATCGAAGGTGATTTTGATTATTTCAGATGGGTATTTTGGTGCCTCTGGGTAGAGCTACGGGTTTTTAGTGTTTGCTGGTGGTTTAAATGCATTGAGATGCATCAATCCTCTGTTATTGGGTGGTAAATAGGGGAGGATTCTTTGGAAGCATTTGGCAAAGTTTCGGGGACTTTAGATGCTTTATTTTTGCATCAGCGATTGAGGTTTCACGAGTCGGTGAGTGGAAATGGGATTTCCAGCTTTGAAACATCTTAAAAGTGGTTTTGGAAACTTAGTGTAAGCTTGAAATGGTTTACTAAGTTCAGAAGTAAGTAAAGTGGTTTTCATGAAGTAAGGCTAAAATGAATGATTTAAAGTGATTAGATGGCAACGTTAGGGAAACTGGACTAATCTGTAAAATTGGCAAAATTAAGGACCTAGATGAACTATTTAGGGACCAACTTGGCTTGTGAAAATAGAGGGAAAAGAGTGTAAATATTGGTAAAAGGGGCTAAAATGAATTAGTAAGGGTCCTAGGTGAAGTAACCCCTAAAAAATGGACTAAACAACAATCTTGCAGTTTTAAAACTGGAAAATTGGCTTGAATTTAACTAATAAACTCTATTGATCTAAAAAGGATAAAAATATGAACCGTATAGGGTTGCAAAGGTAATTAAATTCGATTTCCAGTGGTATAAACCAATTGAAATTCTAACATGTAGATTAAAAGTTATAGACAAATTAGTAAGCAGTGTGCAAACTGCCAGGGCAGAAACTATTTTGGATAATGTAGTTCAAATGAGTTTGAATTATTAATGTATTGATTCTAATGATTTTCCATGTTGTGTGTGACTTGCTAGAGCAAGGATTAGAAGAGGTTACTGAAGGAATTAAGGGTGGATCATCGAGGGATAGACAAAAGGGAATAGCAATACAAGACTAGCTTGGAGTATTGTGAGTGCAACTCCACTTAGGGTTAGGACTTAAGTCCTAACCAATCTCTTTTCTTGAATTGAGGCCATATTAAATGACTAACCTATATTTGGTAATCAAGGGAAGAATGATCTAATTGAAAACTTGTTCGATGCCATGATGAATTGTTTTCTTGAATTGTATTGAACGCCTTAGTTGTACTAAGTTATTTCATTTCTTAATTCATGTTCCCATGTGCATTGCTTATGTCAAAGGTATGTAATGTCATGCTAGCTTACTTGGATACAAGGTACATACAAACATGCATTAATGAGATGTGATTGAATGCTTCTATGTATGTTGATATGTTCGAATGGCCTACTATATTTAATGCTCTTGTGTAATGATTGATTATCTATGAATTGAGCTGAGATTGAATGCTTCTGTGGATGATATGTTCGAATGGCTGGTTACCTTGAATGCCCTTGTATGGTGCTTATGCATGCTTAATCACTTTAAATGCATTGCTTGGAAATAAAAGAATTAACAAGACCTTAGTTGCTAATTGGTCTTAGGTAGAACGTCATGCCTTAGAGTCTAGAGCTCGATTTGTTCTAATACTTTGTGTACCTGCTTGTTTGGTGTTGTAGGAACCTTCTTAATGGATACCTTGGGTATCATCTTGCTAGCTACTTAGTGTACCCTCTTATGTGGTGTAGCAGACACCTTCTTGTTCTGGTACTTCGTGTACCTGCTTGTTTTGGTACTTTGTGTATGTAACACCCGGGTTTGGGGGTCGGGTGAAAATAATATTAAAATAATGTTTTGGGCTTCGGTTTCACAATTAAAATAATAAAATATTATTTTGAGCCTCGGGTTTTCGAAACAAATAATTTATGTTGGACATGTTTTGATTTTTAAGCCCAATTCCATGAAATTTGGAAATTGAGATAGCTATCCTCATTAATGGCAAAAATGTAATTAAATGGACTTTCAAATAAAACCCCCTTTTTTACTTAAAATACCACTTTTATTTCATCTTGTTCTTCCTTTTCCACTATTCACGTCAAAATCCCTTCCCTCTCCATTTCACTATTCCATCACATCCTTTGCTCCTTGTTGGTGATTTTTGAAAGGTAAATGTGTTTTTGACTTGGCCTTACCTTCCTCTTCATTTTGGTACCATTAGTTTTTAATAAAACCATGTATTTTGTATTTTGAGTTTTTCAAAGATTTTGTTAAAGGTTGAAACTTTATGGATTTTTAACTAAGCTTTCGATTTATTGTTGTTAAATAAGTTGTTTGTGAACCATAAGGTCCAACATATATGAATTTTAAAGGGTTTCTGAAAGGAGATTGAGTTCTTAGTGGGTGAGAAAGTGTTTCTGAAAGTATCTTCGTGGAAGAAGGTAATGAGATTTGGCCGGAAAGGCAAGTTGAGTATGAGGTTTATCGGTCCGTATGAGATAGTTGAACGGATTGGGACAGTAGCTTACCATTTGAGATCGCCTTCAGAGTTAGAGAAGATCCATGATGTTTTTCATGTGTCGATGCTTAAGAGATATAGATCAGATCCGTCTCATGTTATGCATGTTGAGGAGATAGAACTGAATCCGGATTTGTCTTATAATGAATAACCAGTTGAGATACTTGCTTCTGATAGCAAGGTATTGCCTGGCAAGACCATAGAGTTGGTCAAGGTGTTGTGGAGACATAGAGGTGTGGAAGAGGCCACGTGGGAGAGGAAAGCTGATATGCTTGAGCAGTTTCCGTATCTGTTTTCGTCAGGTAATTTCGAGGACGAAATTCCTTAAGTGGGGGAGAGTTGTAACACCTGGGTTTAGGGGTCGGGTGAAAATAATATTAAAATAATGTTTCGGGTTTTGGTTTCACAATTAAAATAATAAAATATTATTTTGGGCCTCGAGTTTTCGAAACAAATAATTTATGTTGGACATGTTTTGATTTTTAAGCCCAATTCCATGGAATTTGGCAATTGAGATAGCTATCCTCATTAATGGCAAAAATGTAATTAAAGGGACTTTCAAATAAAACCCTTTTTTACTTAAAAGACCACTTTTATTTCTTATTCTTCTTCTTTTTCTACTCTTCACGTCAAAACCCCTTCCCTCTCCATTTCACTATTCCATCACATCCTTTGCTCATTGTTTGTGATTTTTTAAAGGTAAATGCGTTTTTGACTTGGCCTTACCTTCATCTTCATTTTGGTACCATTAGTTTTCAATAAAACCATGTATTTTGTATTTTGGGTTTTTCAAAGATTTTGTTAAAGGTTGAAGCTTTATGGATTTTTAACAAAGCTTTTGATTTATTGTTGTTAGATAAGTTGTTTGTGAACCATAAAGTCCAACATATATGAATTTTAAAGGGTTTTATGAAGATTCTCGGATTTGGGTTTTATAGGGGTTTTTGAAGGGTTTAAAGGTTGTTTTAGGGTTGCTATGTGTTGGAAATTGAGGGCTGATGTTAGTGTGATAGTTAGGGGTTGTTTTGGGAGCATTTAAGTGTGTTAAAAGGTTGAAATCAATAGTTTTTGACTGTGCTAAAGGGCTGCTCGGGATTGAGGTTTTGGGAGTTGTTCTTAGCTTGAAATCATGTGTTTTATGCTTGCTTTGTATTCTGGGTTGACTACTTTGATTTGTGAACTGATTTGAGGTTGTTTTGATTGTGTTGAGATGATTAGAGGCAAGAATTTGTGTTGGTGAAGCCTCAGGATCAAATCCAGAATCGTTGGAAGATTGATCGGCTAGTGTGTTGAGCTTGGAATAGTCGGTGAGTGGTTAAATGGTTTTCAAGTGTTGGTTCAAGCATGTGGACTAGGTTGGGCTTGGTAGACCCACCTAGAGTTGGGATTATATTGGTAATCTAATCCCAAGCTTTAGTTAGAGACTTTGGTTGAACTCTAATTGTTTATTATGCCTCATGTTTATTTGTGTTTATGGTTGCTATGTATATTGTGTTATACATGTTGTTGAGGCATGGTTTTGATGCATTGTTATATGCATGTGGATTGTGCATGACAGTGAGTCATGGTGAGTACGTGCTAAGCACAGAAGTTGATATGAAATGATGTTGTGAAAGGTTGTGGATTGTGTTTAATATTGGCACTAGTAAGCTTGGCTACAATGATCGATCATTAGGACATCTAGTGTGCACACGTGAGTCAAATACGCGCGTGGTCTTGGTGATGGTAGTCATCAAGATGGAGTACGGATTCGCCCGGAAAACCTTCTTATATATGTTAGTCGGTGATAAGTGTAATCCCATCGACGGGGTGTGAGGATAAGTGAAATCCCCTCTACGTGAACGGTGATGAGTGTAATCCCACCGTAAGGTAATGGTTGTGTTGGATTTGAGTTCCAACGGTTATCCGCGTATTCGAGTCATAGCTAGGTGCCAAAATGGATTGATATATGTGTTTGTTAATACATTGATATATGTATTCTCATGTGTTGAGCTTCTGAGTTGTTGAGCATGGCATAAGGATGATATTATGTTCATGCATCATTATATTTTTTGGCTCATGAGGATCGAAGGTAAGATCATGCATTCTACCTTGGTTGTTGCTCGTGCTTGGACCCTGCATTGTCGATGTTTGCTGTAATGAGCTTACCCTCACTAAGTTTTATGCTTACGCTCTCTTTTGTTTGACAATGCAGATACGTAGTTCGTGGGTTGCTTGTGCAAGGAGAGGGCCTCCAAGTGTGCATTGTGGTGCTATCTTAGCTTTCAAGTATGGACTTTTTAGTTATAAGATGTAATAGTCATGCAATGGGATATGTGACATTGATTTGAGCTTTTGATGTATGATGATGTTTGGTTTTAGGAGCATGTTTAGACTCTTTGTTTATGGATGATATGTTTGAAGTTGCTTGCCTAGTGTTTTGGCTTTGTGTCCCTTTATGAATGCTTTATGTATTGTTGTCTAAGGCATGAACCTTTTAAGCGCTATATATGTCTTCTTTTGGTAAATGCATGAATCCTTTGAATGTATGATCTTTGTTCGTTTCGAATGCCTCATATGTTGAAATCTTGGTTGTTAAATGTTGTACGTATGCTTGCATGTGGCTAGGGAAGTCTTGAATTGCATCTAGAGTTGTGTTTTGGAGTCTTAGGCTGCAAATTTGAGTATTGCGGTGTAGGGCGTATCGGTACGCCCAAGGGCCGTATCGATACGATCCTACACTTTGGGACTCAAGTTTGGCCTAGCGTACCGATATGCGAGGGCGTATCAATACGCCAAAGCCTTTCTGGAAATCTGAGATTTTGACGAGATTTTGGCATATCGGTACGGGTCTATGGTGTATCGGTACGGTCTTGTATCGTTGACCAGTCAGGGCGTATTAGTACGGTCAACCTGTGTACCGATACGGTCTCCCTGGTTTGACCTTGGGCTGTTGACCTAGTCAAGGCGTATCGATACCCTCTCTTAGTGTATCGATACGGCCTGCTATGAAAGTTAAAATGGGCTGTTTTAATTATCTGTTTGTTGTTTCGCCTCGCTTGTTTTCTTCCGTTGTCGCCTTTTTCACATAGGATATAACAATACCTCTAGATAAGATAATAATATTGAAAAAGTTTTCTCGGGTCGATATCTGAAGTGGAGCCTCAACGGGTTTCTCCTCGGTTATCCCCGTATAGCCCGCTCGAATCGGTCAAGCGTCCGGACCGAGACGAGGGGATTACAGTGTACCTGCTTGATACTTGATTTACCTAGTCCTACTACCTACCAAGGCAAAACAAGATTAAATGAACTTGTAACATAGATTTGCAATCTTGAATAATGTATGAATGAACTTTAAAATGATCTTGAAATGAGTTAGTGTCCCTCCTTGTTCGAATTACTTACACGTGATTAACTAGCCCAAATGTAACCCCCTTAACCCGGCCCAGACGGTTGAACCGAATTAAGAAGTTTACACGGGGAAAACCAAAGTCAACCCAAAAGTCAACCTTGATTAACGACCCTTTTTTTATTTTAAGTATTATCTAAATGCACATTAACCCTAGATATGTTCACAAGAATAGCATACTCAAAGATCATAACAATCAAAGAACATTCAGGGACTCGATTGCACAAGTTATGACTTTAGGGACCAAAATGCAAACTCTGAAAATTATAAGGACTTAACCCAATTAAAAGTTACCAATATGAAATTAATCATCTTTCATGCTTCTCTGCAAAATTTCAGCTCAAACGGACATCTCAAACTCATTCAATTGCATAAACAAGGTTCAGGACTAAAACGCAAAGATTTCAAAACATATAACCGTCAATTTCAGTGCCCAACGGTCGAGTGTTCCGAAACGGGGAAAATCCGTTCCGAAACGCGGGACCGTTCCGAAACAAGTTCCAAAACAGGGCTTGGCAGTAGCATTTTCGTTCCGAAACGGGTCTACCCGTTTCGGAACGCCAAGGCCATTTCAGGCCCTCTCTTCCGAAACGGTAGCACCTGTTCCGAAACGGGATGCCTAGATTGCAGAAATTTTGCTGGTTTATTATACAATTGACCCCTCAAACATGTTCCAAAGGCAACCAAAACATACCAGCAAGACATTATATGCACAAGGAACATAATAGCATCAACCATTCTCAAACATGGCATCAATTAAGCAAATCCCCAATTCTAAACGCATGCATCTTATGTAGAAAACCATTCAAGCACCATAATACCAAACCAACTTCACAAAGGCCAATTACATGTTCCATCATCAACAACAACATGAAACCAACTTAGGGAGTCCAAAACATCTCCCAAATCAACAACATAGGTTCCCCATTGCCAAATGCCAAAAGCTAATAGTGTTAAGAAACTTTCACCATACATGAGCTTAGTTCTTCACTTGGATTCTTAACCTCCTGCTGCCCTTATAAGCACTTCAATGCTCTGCATTATTGGTTCAAGAAAAGAGAGAGCGTAAGCAAATAGCTTAGTGAGGAATGCTCATTTAAAACAACTCAATAATGCATTTATAAAACACCTTTATAAACCTTAGTTCAAAAAAACATTTATACATGCACATAAGCATTTAAAACAAGCATTTCATGCTTCAAATTATTAACATGTCATATTGGCCACAAGTGATAATCATAATCTTTTTCCATCTCAAAATACAATCAACACAAGATCCACACATGGACTTTTAACCACCATTGTGTCCTTAGCACAAGAATCACCCATGGACTTTTAACCACCATGGTGTTCTTACAATCCACAAGGTCCACACAAGGACTTTTAACCACCTTTGTGACCTTAACACAAGAATCACCCATGGACTTTTAACCACCATGGTGTTCATACAATACACAAGGTCCACACAAGGACTTTTAACCACCTTTGTGACCTTAACACAAGAATCACCCATGGACTTTTAACCACCATGTTGTTCTTAATACAAGAATCACCTATGGACTTTTAACCACCATAGTGTTCTTAACCATTCTCAAGACATCACTTGCCAATATACATCATTTAACAACAATATTCCATTGTTTTAAAGCATTTAACAAAGCCATAATCATCATGCATCGTTATGCATCAAAACCACATTTAACAATGTTCAAAAACAAGAATCTCTTACCTTGAGCATCCTTCAACACATGGCTTATAAAATCAGCAAATAAACATGCTAAAATATGCTTTCAAAACAGAATTTAAAACATGCAAACAAATCACATTGCATTCAACCAACTCATGGTTCATCAACAAGAGAGTTTTTCCGAAAACTTACTCTTGAGCTTAGCAAAGTTGTTTAGACTTAAACTAAGCTCCCAAACCTTCAAAACATTGGTTTCAAAGCTGAAAACCAAAATCCACTCACCGATTCCGTTTCGCAACTTGCCGAAACATCGATCAAGCTTCCGGATCACCACCACAAAGATCCGAAGATGTCTCCCCTGTTTTAAACACATCAAAGCAGAGGATTAATGCATCATCATGCATTAATATCTTCAATGAAAGCACCTAAACTCGCTGCTCTCATCCACACTCCATTTTCGGCTACCAAACACAACCGAAAACACATCCAAACAACTCCACAACACTACCCAGCCAAGATCCATCAATTCCAAACATTCTTAAACCTCAATTAACATCCAAAAAGGATCTAATCACGTCCTTATACCTCCAGCTATAGCAGATCATCAAGATCATCCCAAAAACAACCAAATACTCAAGCAAAACTTTGGAAAATTAACCTATTCAGGATTGCATTAATTAAACCTCAATTTCTCATCAATTATACATTCATTTTACATCAAAATGACATCTCAAAACAGTGCCCAATCAATTCATACGAATTTCATCAAAAATTAACCAAATCTTGCATTTTAAAGCCAAGATCAAGAATACAATTGTAAAACCTTTAATAAAACACAAATCAAGGATTGAGAACTTGGGAATTTCAGTAAAGAACTGAGAATTTAGAGGAGAAGGACGTTCATACCTCTAAACTTGAGTTTCTCCCTTTTTGGAACCAAGATCTTGAAAATACAATAAGCAAATGCTAAGGTTTTGTTGAAGAAACGATTAGAGATCAAATGAAGGTTGAAATCTAATCTTTAGATGTCAAAATCAGAGGGAAATTTGCTGGAGAAATGTGTTTGGGTTGAGAGAAAAGTTGAGAGAAAAGAAAATGGAAAATTTGGGAAAAGTTAGTTAAAATGCCAAAATATCTTTTCCCTCATTTTTCATCTAATTAAAACCATTAATTAATTGATTAATATTCAGAAAAAATCTGGAGAAACTCTTATTGGGTAAATAGCTCCTTAAAGATTCAAAGTTTCAATCCTTTTTAAAACAGTCACCCAGTTTTCAAAAATTACATTTTAGTCACTAACCCAAAATGTCACTCTTCCAAACCTCATTTTGTAAAATTGATTTCACCAATCTCTTATATATAATAAAAGAGGATTTCAAGATATTTTTCCATATTTTTAATGCAACCCGAACTAGGCTTTCCTAAATTCACCCTTTATATTCGAACCGCAACCCGACCGGCCCGGTCCAAACCCAAAACTTCTAAGCCCAAAATTGGGGTGTTACAACTCTCCCCCCTTAAGAAATTTCGTCCTCGAAATTTACCTGAAGGAATGAGGTACGGAAACTGCTTCAGCATGTCATCCTTTCGTTCCCACGTGGCTTCTTCAACACCACGATGCTTCCACAACACCTTTACCAACTCAATGGTCTTGCCTCGAAGAACTTTACTATCCGAATCCAGAATCTTCACCGGTTCCTCATCATAGGTCAAATCCGGATTCAATTCCACTTCTTCCACAGGCATCACATGTGAAGGATCCGATCTATACTTCCGAAGCATAGAAACATGAAACACATCATGAATCTTTTCCAACTCTTGAGGTAACCTCAACTTGTACGCAACAGGACCCACACGCTCAATCACCTCGTATGGTCCAATGTACCTAGGGCTCAACTTACCCTATCAGCCAAACCTCATCACCTTTTTCCAAGGCGAAACCTTCAAAAACACACGGTCACCCACCGCATACTCAATCTCCTTACGCTTCAAATCCGCGTAAGACTTTTGCCGATCAAAAGCTGCCTTCAAACGCTCACAAATGAGCTTCACCTTCTCGGTGGTTCCTCTCAACAAAGCTGGCATCGAAACCAACTTCTGACCCGTTTCAGCCCAACAAAGAGGAGTCCTACACTTCCTCCCGTACAAAGCCTCATAGGGTTCCATTTGAATACTTGCCTGATAACTATTATTATAGGCAAACTCCACCAAAGGCAAATGTTTCTCCCAAGAGCCCTGAAACTCAATCACGCAGCACCTCAACATATCCTCCAAAACCTGGATAACACGTTCGGACTGACCATCCGACTGAGGATGATAAGATGTACTAAAATTCAACCGTGTACCCAAAGCCTGATGCAAACACTGCCAGAAACGCGATGTAAACCTCGGATCCCTATCCGACACAATCGACTTAGGCACACCACAACAAATTTATCCAAGTATTCATGAAATACTCGATTCATCATGTCCATGAAAGCTGCAGGAGCATTTGTCAAACCAAACAGCATCACAAGGAACTCATAATGCCCATACTACGTCCTGAAAGCTGTCTTTGGAACATCCACATCCTTCACCTTCAACTGGTAATACCCTGACCTCAAGTCAATCTTAGAGAACACAGCTGCTCCCCAAAATTGATCAAAAAGATCATCAATTCTCGACAATGGATACCGATTCTTGATAGTCAACTTGTTAAGCTGACGATAATCAATGCACATTCTCATAGTGCCATCCTTCTTCTTCACAAACAAGACCGGTGCACCCCAAGGTGACACACTCGGCCGAATGAACCCACGATCAAGCAACTCTTGCAATTGCGTCTTCAGCTCCTTCAACTCTTTAGGTGCCATTCTATAAGGGGTAATGGACACTGGAGTTGTGTTCTCATACAGCTCAATCCCAAACTCCACTTCGCGATTAGGAGGCAATCCAGGCAACTCCTCAGGAAACACACCAGGGAACTCTCGCACAGTCCTGATATCTTGCACACGCAACTCCTTAGAACTAGGATTCATCACAAAAGCTAGGTAAGCTTCACAACCTTGCCTCAGCATCCGGCTCGCCTCCAATGTAGACACCATATTGGCAAGAAACTTCACATTCTCACCAACCACAACAACCTCATAATCATCCGCAAGCTTCAACGAAACTCGCTTATTCTCACAATCCACTACAGCTCGATGCTCAACAAGCCAATCCATACCAAGGATTACATCAAAACCATAGAAAGGCAACTCCATAAGATCAACAGGAAAAACATGATCTTGCACAACCAAAGGACATCTTCTATAAAGCTTTCGAGTCACAATAGTCTCATCAAAAGAACTAGTGACACGCATACCAACATCCAAAGACTCAACAGGCAAACCAAGCAATTCAGCATGCTCACGCAATATGTATGAGTGTGTAGATCCAAAATCAATCAAGGAAAGTAATGACAAGGATTGCAAAGTAAAAGTACCTGCGATCACATCCGTGTCATTCTCCCCTCCCTCTGAGCATACACTCTAGCCTTGTCGCCACCCTCAGGCTGAACAGCTACAACATGGGCCACATTACGTCCACCATCCTCCCCACGCTGGAAGTTACCACGGCCGCGCCCACGACCTCTTTGTGGTGCAACAACTACAGGAGCACGCCCTTGGCCACCAGCCAACATAGGACACTCTCTCCTCATGTGATCCGTAGATCCACAGTTCCAGCACGAATTACCAGCCGCCACAACAGGAGCTTGCACCTCCCTCACAGCTCGAGGACAATCACGCTTCATATGGCCACGCGATCCACATGTCCAACATGCGTTCGGATCAGCTCTTGCCTTGCCTCCCTGAGCAGGCGCACCACCACCTCGCTTAGCTGAAGACTGATACTTCTGATCACGTCCCCTCTTGTTCCGTCCACCACTGGAACTATACTCAGCAACTCGCTTATCAGCACTAGAACCAGCACTTCTAGAAGATAAACCCAAGTTCATCTCAATGTCCTTTGCTCGGCCAACCAGCACATCAAAATCATTATACTCAGCAGCCAGCATATACGTCTTTACTTTCGTCACCAAACCATAACGGAACCTTTCACACCTCTCACGCTCATCCGGGACAAGCTCAGGTGCGTACTGACTGAGTCGGACAAACTGAACTTCGTACTCAGCTACAGACATGCTCCCTTGGGTAAGAGACATGAATTCCCTTTTCTTTTCATCTAGGTACCTCACACCCAGATACCTTCTCTTGAACACATTCTGAAAGAATGTCCATGTCACATCAGCATCCGACATCCCAGAGATAGTGGTTGTCCACCAAGTATAAGCATCGTCTTGCAACAACGATACCACACAGCCCAGCTTCTGCACATCAGTGCAATTCATTTGTCCCAAGATTCTCTTGGTACTTTCCAGCCAAGACTCAGAACCTTCAGCAGACAAACCCCTGAACTTAGTCCCTCCCAGACTGCACAAACGTTCCAAAGGTAGTCTAACACCAGCATCTCCCTGATGCCCAGCTCCTTGAGCTCCAGCTACCGCTGCTCGAAAAGCACCAGCAATAGCTTGAACCAACATTGACATGTCAGGAACAGCTTGCCCCTGACCAGCTTCAGGTCCTGCGACCCCAGCACCAGCTGCAACATCAGCTCCTTCACCCCCAGCACCACCACCACCAGGCGAAAGAGGTAAAGCCACAACATTTTCAGCATTTTCCTCATTCTCATTTTGAGCCATAGCTCGCGTATTAACCCTCAATTCTCTACGAGGTGCCATTCACTAACAATGCAATCACAATGCAACAAACAAAGTCAGGCTCAGCAAGGTAAGCAATCCAAGTACTCAAGCTCATTTCCACTTAAAAACAAATCATTACATTAGCTTTGATTTGGCAATGGGTCCCCCTAACATGCTTTCACCACAGCATACACCACAATTGTAACATGCTTACAATTCACACATCATGCTTTCACTCAACAAGCATACAAAGCATTCAAGCACTTAACACCCATTCATCAGTTCCCAATTACTCGAGAACTCAGCTCTGATACCACCAAATGTAACCCCCTTCACCCGGCCCACACGGTTGAACCGAATTAAGAAGTTTACACGGGGAAAACCAAAGTCAACCCTAAAGTCAACCTTGATTAACAACCCTTTTTTATTTTAAGTCTTATCTAAATGCACATTAACCCTAGATATGTTCACAAGAATAGCATACTCAAAGATCATAACAATCAAAGAACATTCAGGGACTCGATTGCACAAGTTATGACTTTAGGGACCAAAATGCAAACTCTGAAAATTATAAGGACTTAACCCAATTAAAAGTTACCAATATGAAATCATCATCTTTCATGCTTCTCTTCCAAATTTCAGCTCAAGCGGACATCTCAAACTCATTCAATTGCATAAACAAGGTTCAAGACTAAAACGCAAAGATTTCAAAACATATAACCGTCAATTTCAGTGCCCAACGGTCTAGTGTTCTGAAACGGGGATAATCCGTTCCGAAACGCGAGACCGTTCTGAAACAAGTTCCGAAACAGGGCTTGGCAATAGCATTTTCGTTCCGAAACGGGTTTACCCGTTTCGAAACGCCAAGGCCATTTCAGGCCCTCTGTTCCAAAACGGTAGCACCTGTTCCGAAACGGGATGCCTAGATTGCAGAAATTTTGCTGGTTTATTATACAATTGACCCCTCAAACATGTTCCAAAGGCAACCAAAACATACCAGCAAGACATTATATGCACAAGGAACATAATAGCATCAACCATTCTCAAACATGGCATCAATTAAGCAAATCCCCAATTCTAAACGCATGCATCTTATGTAGAAAACCATTCAAGCACCATAATACCAAACCAACTTCACAAAGGCCAATTACATGTTCCATCATCAACAACAACATGAAACCAACTTAGGGAGTCCAAAACATCTCCCAAATCAACAACATAGGTTCCCCATTGCCAAATGCCAAAAGCTAATAGTGTTAAGAAACTTTCACCATACATGAGCTTAGTTCTTCACTTGGATTCTTAACCTCCTGCTGCCCTTATAAGCACTTCAATGCTCTGCATTATTGGTTCAAGAAAAGAGAGAGCGTAAGCAAATAGCTTAGTGAGGAATGCTCATTTAAAACAACTCAATAATGCATTTATAAAACACCTTTATAAACCTTAGTTCAAAAAAACATTTATACATGCACATAAGCATTTAAAACAAGCATTTCATGCTTCAAATTATTAACATGTCATATTGGCCACAAGTGATAATCATAATCTTTTTCCATCTCAAAATACAATCAACACAAGATCCACACATGGACTTTTAACCACCATTGTGTCCTTAGCACAAGAATCACCCATGGACTTTTAACCACCATGGTGTTCTTACAATCCACAAGGTCCACACAAGGACTTTTAACCACCTTTGTGACCTTAACACAAGAATCACCCATGGACTTTTAACCACCATGGTGTTCATACAATACACAAGGTCCACACAAGGACTTTTAACCACCTTTGTGACCTTAACACAAGAATCACCCATGGACTTTTAACCACCATGTTGTTCTTAATACAAGAATCACCTATGGACTTTTAACCACCATAGTGTTCTTAACCATTCTCAAGACATCACTTGCCAATATACATCATTTAACAACAATATTCCATTGTTTTAAAGCATTTAACAAAGCCATAATCATCATGCATCGTTATGCATCAAAACCACATTTAACAATGTTCAAAAACAAGAATCTCTTACCTTGAGCATCCTTCAACACATGGCTTATAAAATCAGCAAATAAACATGCTAAAATATGCTTTCAAAACAGAATTTAAAACATGCAAACAAATCACATTGCATTCAACCAACTCATGGTTCATCAACAAGAGAGTTTTTCCGAAAACTTACTCTTGAGCTTAGCAAAGTTGTTTAGACTTAAACTAAGCTCCCAAACCTTCAAAACATTGGTTTCAAAGCTGAAAACCAAAATCCACTCACCGATTCCGTTTCGCAACTTGCCGAAACATCGATCAAGCTTCCGGATCACCACCACAAAGATCCGAAGATGTCTCCCCTGTTTTAAACACATCAAAGCAGAGGATTAATGCATCATCATGCATTAATATCTTCAATGAAAGCACCTAAACTCGCTGCTCTCATCCACACTCCATTTTCGGCTACCAAACACAACCGAAAACACATCCAAACAACTCCACAACACTACCCAGCCAAGATCCATCAATTCCAAACATTCTTAAACCTCAATTAACATCCAAAAAGGATCTAATCACGTCCTTATACCTCCAGCTATAGCAGATCATCAAGATCATCCCAAAAACAACCAAATACTCAAGCAAAACTTTGGAAAATTAACCTATTCAGGATTGCATTAATTAAACCTCAATGTGAGGATAAGTGAAATCCCCTCTACGTGAACGGTGATGAGTGTAATCCCACCGTAAGGTAATGGTTGTGTTGGATTTGAGTTCCAACGGTTATCCGCGTATTCGAGTCATAGCTAGGTGCCAAAATGGATTGATATATGTGTTTGTTAATACATTGATATATGTATTCTCATGTGTTGAGCTTCTGAGTTGTTGAGCATGGCATAAGGATGATATTATGTTCATGCATCATTATATTTTTTGGCTCATGAGGATCGAAGGTAAGATCATGCATTCTACCTTGGTTGTTGCTCGTGCTTGGACCCTGCATTGTCGATGTTTGCTGTAATGAGCTTACCCTCACTAAGTTTTATGCTTACGCTCTCTTTTGTTTGACAATGCAGATACGTAGTTCGTGGGTTGCTTGTGCAAGGAGAGGGCCTCCAAGTGTGCATTGTGGTGCTATCTTAGCTTTCAAGTATGGACTTTTTAGTTATAAGATGTAATAGTCATGCAATGGGATATGTGACATTGATTTGAGCTTTTGATGTATGATGATGTTTGGTTTTAGGAGCATGTTTAGACTCTTTGTTTATGGATGATATGTTTGAAGTTGCTTGCCTAGTGTTTTGGCTTTGTGTCCCTTTATGAATGCTTTATGTATTGTTGTCTAAGGCATGAACCTTTTAAGCGCTATATATGTCTTCTTTTGGTAAATGCATGAATCCTTTGAATGTATGATCTTTGTTCGTTTCGAATGCCTCATATGTTGAAATCTTGGTTGTTAAATGTTGTACGTATGCTTGCATGTGGCTAGGGAAGTCTTGAATTGCATCTAGAGTTGTGTTTTGGAGTCTTAGGCTGCAAATTTGAGTATTGCGGTGTAGGGCGTATCGGTACGCCCAAGGGCCGTATCGATACGATCCTACACTTTGGGACTCAAGTTTGGCCTAGCGTACCGATATGCGAGGGCGTATCAATACGCCAAAGCCTTTCTGGAAATCTGAGATTTTGACGAGATTTTGGCATATCGGTACGGGTCTATGGTGTATCGGTACGGTCTTGTATCGTTGACCAGTCAGGGCGTATTAGTACGGTCAACCTGTGTACCGATACGGTCTCCCTGGTTTGACCTTGGGCTGTTGACCTAGTCAAGGCGTATCGATACCCTCTCTTAGTGTATCGATACGGCCTGCTATGAAAGTTAAAATGGGCTGTTTTAATTATCTGTTTGTTGTTTCGCCTCGCTTGTTTTCTTCCGTTGTCGCCTTTTTCACATAGGATATAACAATACCTCTAGATAAGATAATAATATTGAAAAAGTTTTCTCGGGTCGATATCTGAAGTGGAGCCTCAACGGGTTTCTCCTCGGTTATCCCCGTATAGCCCGCTCGAATCGGTCAAGCGTCCGGACCGAGACGAGGGGATTACAGTGTACCTGCTTGATACTTGATTTACCTAGTCCTACTACCTACCAAGGCAAAACAAGATTAAATGAACTTGTAACATAGATTTGCAATCTTGAATAATGTATGAATGAACTTTAAAATGATCTTGAAATGAGTTAGTGTCCCTCCTTGTTCGAATTACTTACACGTGATTAACTAGCCCAAATGTAACCCCCTTAACCCGGCCCTGACGGTTGAACCGAATTAAGAAGTTTACACGGGGAAAACCAAAGTCAACCCAAAAGTCAACCTTGATTAACGACCCTTTTTTTATTTTAAGTATTATCTAAATGCACATTAACCCTAGATATGTTCACAAGAATAGCATACTCAAAGATCATAACAATCAAAGAACATTCAGGGACTCGATTGCACAAGTTATGACTTTAGGGACCAAAATGCAAACTCTGAAAATTATAAGGACTTAACCCAATTAAAAGTTACCAATATGAAATTAATCATCTTTCATGCTTCTCTGCAAAATTTCAGCTCAAACGGACATCTCAAACTCATTCAATTGCATAAACAAGGTTCAGGACTAAAACGCAAAGATTTCAAAACATATAACCGTCAATTTCAGTGCCCAACGGTCGAGTGTTCCGAAACGGGGAAAATCCGTTCCGAAACGCGGGACCGTTCCGAAACAAGTTCCAAAACAGGGCTTGGCAGTAGCATTTTCGTTCCGAAACGGGTCTACCCGTTTCGGAACGCCAAGGCCATTTCAGGCCCTCTCTTCCGAAACGGTAGCACCTGTTCCGAAACGGGATGCCTAGATTGCAGAAATTTTGCTGGTTTATTATACAATTGACCCCTCAAACATGTTCCAAAGGCAACCAAAACATACCAGCAAGACATTATATGCACAAGGAACATAATAGCATCAACCATTCTCAAACATGGCATCAATTAAGCAAATCCCCAATTCTAAACGCATGCATCTTATGTAGAAAACCATTCAAGCACCATAATACCAAACCAACTTCACAAAGGCCAATTACATGTTCCATCATCAACAACAACATGAAACCAACTTAGGGAGTCCAAAACATCTCCCAAATCAACAACATAGGTTCCCCATTGCCAAATGCCAAAAGCTAATAGTGTTAAGAAACTTTCACCATACATGAGCTTAGTTCTTCACTTGGATTCTTAACCTCCTGCTGCCCTTATAAGCACTTCAATGCTCTGCATTATTGGTTCAAGAAAAGAGAGAGCGTAAGCAAATAGCTTAGTGAGGAATGCTCATTTAAAACAACTCAATAATGCATTTATAAAACACCTTTATAAACCTTAGTTCAAAACAACATTTATACATGCACATAAGCATTTAAAACAAGCATTTCATGCTTCAAATTATTAACATGTCATATTGGCCACAAGTGATAATCATAATCTTTTTCCATCTCAAAATACAATCAACACAAGATCCACACATGGACTTTTAACCACCATTGTGATCTTACAATTCACAAGGACCACACATGGACTTTTAACCACCATTGTGTCCTTAGCACAAGAATCACCCATGGACTTTTAACCACCATGGTGTTCTTACAATCCACAAGGTCCACACAAGGACTTTTAAGCACCTTTGTGACCTTAACACAAGAATCACTCATGGACTTTTAACCACCATGGTGTTCTTACAATACACAAGGTCCACACAAGGACTTTTAACCACCTTTGTGACTTTAACACAAGAATCACCCATGGACTTTTAACCACCATGTTGTTCTTAATACAAGAATCACCTATGGACTTTTAACCTCCATAGTGTTCTTAACCATTCTCAAGACATCACTTGCCAATATACATCATTTAACAACAATATTCCACTGTTTTAAAGCATTTAACAAAGCCATAATCATCATGCATCGTTATGCATCAAAACCACATTTAACAATGTTCAAAAACAAGAATCTCTTACCTTGAGCATCCTTCAACACATGGCTTATAAAATCAGCAAATAAACATGCTAAAATATGCTTTCAAAACAGAACTTAAAACATGCAAACAAATCACATTGCATTCAACCAACTCATGGTTCATCAACAAGAGAGTTTTTCCGAAAACTTACTATTGAGCTTAGCAAAGTTGTTTAGACTTAAACTAAGCTCCCAAACCTTCAAAACATTGGTTTCAAAGCTGAAAACCAAAATCCACTCACCGATTCCGTTTCGCAACTTTCCGAAACACCGATCAAGCTTCCGGATCACCACCACAAAGATCCGAAGATGTCTCCCCTGTTTTAAACACATCAAAGCAGAGGATTAATGCATCATCATGCATTAATATCTTCAATGAAAGCACCTAAACTCGCTGCTCTCATCCACACTCCATTTTCGGCTACCAAACACAACCGAAAACACATCCAAACAACTCCACAACACTACCCAGCCAAGATCCATCAATTCCAAACATTCTTAAACCTCAATTAACATCAAAAAAGGATCTAATCACGTCCTTATACCTCCAGCTATAGCAGATCATCAAGATCATCCCAAAAACAACCAAATACTCAAGCAAAACTTTGGAAAATTAACCTATTCAGGATTGCATTAATTAAACCTCAATTTCTCATCAATTATACATTCATTTTACATCAAAATGACATCTCAAAACAGTGCCCAATCAATTCATACGAATTTCATCAAAAATTAACCAAATCTTGCATTTTAAAGCCAAGATCAAGAATACAATTGTAAAACCTTTAATAAAACACAAATCAAGGATTGAGAACTTGGGAATTTCAGTAAAGAACTGAGAATTTAGAGGAGAAGGACGTTCATACCTCTAAACTTGAGTTTCTCCCTTTTTGGAACCAAGATCTTGAAAATCCAATAAGCAAATGCTAAGGTTTTGTTGAAGAAACGATTAGAGATCAAATGAAGGTTGAAATCTAATCTTTAGATGTCAAAATCAGAGGGAAATTTGCTGGAGAAATGTGTTTGGGTTGAGAGAAAAGTTGAGAGAAAAGAAAATGGAAAATTTGGGAAAAGTTAGTTAAAATGCCAAAATATCTTTTCCCTCCTTTTTCATCTAATTAAAAACCATTAATTAATTGATTAATATTCAGAAAAAATCTGGAGAAACTCTTATTGGGTAAATAGCTCCTTAAAGATTCAAAGTTTCAATCCTTTTTAAAACAGTCACCCAGTTTTCAAAAATTACATTTTAGTCACTAACCCAAAATGTCACTCTTCCAAACCTCATTTTGTAAAATTGATTTCACCAATCTCTTATATATAATAAAAGAGGATTTTAAGATATTTTTCCATATTTTTAATGCAACCCGAACTAGACTTTCCTAAATTCACCCTTTATATTCGAACCGCAACCCGACCGGCCCGGTCCAAACCCAAAACTTCTAAGCCCAAAATTGGGGTGTTACACTATTGTACTTGATATGAAACCTTGTTCTCTTGATTTGTTGTGCTTGAATATGATATGGAATCTAGCTAGGTAAACTTGATTAAAATGAGCAATGATAAGTTTGATAATATGTTAGGTAGTTGTTATCTCACTATGTACTTATCACTCTCGTCTTTCATTCTCCCCAAACCACATGTCTTAGGTGATTAAAGCTTCTCATTCTTGAGTCGAGCATTACACAAGTGAAGGTTGAGAGTATGACTTATCTATGTCTTGTTGCACTCCTAGTTGGTGACTTATTTTTGTGTCTAGTTGTACAAGTTTTATGCATTTGGCTTATATTAGAGTTGTATATGAAATGTATGTAAAAACTTGATTGATGGATGATAATGTTTTAAGTCACTCTGGTTATGTAAATAAATAATCATATGGATGTATGAACTTGAATGACATGTTAGCCTCTTTTGATATGTATATATATGAATGAAGTTTAAGTAAAAGCTTGATTGAATGTGTTAATGAATCATTGATGATTATGGTTGTGTCTATTGGTATTCGAATGTGCATTGGATCTTAAAATGATAATGATGTTCGAATGATATAGGAAATCTAAGTTGTAAATTGAATTGATCTTAAGTGTTCGAATGTATAGTAAGACTAGGTAACTTGAATTAGTAACTTGATTTGGTATTCGAATGGAATTAGTTTGGAGATGAATATATAGTTTCAAGAATGATAAGTAAATAATTCGAATGGAAATATTATAATGTTTGGAATGAATTGAACTTAGTATATTAGATTAATCATATTGGTAATATAATCACTAAGTAAATTTTAAGATAGGTTCAAATTGGCCCTAAATTTATGTGTCTTTGTTTGATTGTATGCATCAACACTCCTCACTCTAACCCGAGTGAGGGGTGTTACATATTCAATCGATATGTCACACTTAACTTAATAGTCATTCATCCATTCTGGTGCTATTATCATCATAATCTAACTAACAATACACTCCAAGACATGAATGACCCTTCACCCGATTATGAATAATTATACTTAGTTATAAAGACTATAAGCTCAACATGTATAATCCATTTCTTTTACTTTAGTTACAAATCAAGGACGCATACAGCGGTCAAGAGGAAGTGCATCTTTATTTACTACATAGATCGTTTTAAATATTCGAATACATCTATTATACAAATCTGGTTTTTCTTATTTAATTCTAACTTAACAGAAGAAAATATACTTAACACCCAAGATGCCATCCTTATACACTCATAAACTAGACTATTTGATTCTTATATCATTTATGAATTCCTTTATTTAACCTTTTAAAGTATACAAAGCCATAAATTATGTCCCCCAAAGTTTGGTAAATGCATACAAGATGTTCGAAATCAATCGTACACACACATATATATATAATTGTTACTTAATCAAAAATTCTAGTATTACCATGTAACACATTGAACTTTTCTTGCATTATAATTAATTTCTACATTCGAACTGGGCAATGAAGATTCAAGGCAGTTTGCCAAAATAATCAATTATACACACTCATAACGTTCCTATTTTCATGATAAGTCATTCAAGTTTTAACATCATTCAAATATTTCAAGCTTGCTTAATAGCTAAGTTATCCAACAATTTCATATCATATAATTTCTCAGTTAAGATATAACATATATATGTATTCTATTATAACGAGTTAGCATTACTTAGTAAGCAAGTCAGCGTAGTTCATTGTTGATTTAACTTTTCCATTCGCACTTGTTTATTACTATAGCCTTGTGAATCGAAGACATAGTCTAGGTACGTGAGTCTTAAATCATAAATAACCAACGAGGGTACACAAAGTACTAAAACAAGGGTACACAAAGTACCAATAGAGTCACTTGTCACTTGTAGAATACATATATAGAGTCACTTGTCGAGTAAATATAAAAAAAAAAAAAAACATACAAGCAAGGTTCAGCAAGTATTTAGCCTAAATTGAAAATCGACAACATGTTTTTCTTACCTCAACTTCCAATCCATTTGTTAGGCATAACTCAATTCATTGTTCAAAGCATTATATCAAGAAGGGTGCTCGGGAAGTTAACAACCTGTCCCGAGACTTAAAACTATACTCACCTGTTATTCCGAAGTTACGGAATACCTGAATCTCCCTCCCTTATTTTCCTAATTGATTCCCTCTTTAGCCATTGCACCATCATCCAAATCCTTATTATGATACAAACTCTAATTAAACAAACAACTTGTGAAGAACAATTTAATTACCAACAATTCAAAACCACACATTCACAAATGTTCACTCAACCCTGCCTAAAAATACATGTTTTTTCATATACGTAAACACCTAACAATCCAGATTAAATACGTGCACATTTTCATACTTAAAAATAGTCCAATTACACAACATAATTACCGAAACATCTCATTTTTCATACACACAAGCTACAGGTTTCGAAACAGCCCCTAAGGACTCAATCTAACACCAAACAACCCCCTTCGAAAGTTTAAAACATTGCTTTTGATTATTTAATCAAAACAGGGTATGTAGCTTAAATATACTTATCCTCAACATCCATTTTATACTCAAGTAGTTATCAAAATAGGGCAATCCCCGACATTCATAATTAACCACTTGAATCTGCCCAATTCGATTATTTACACCTAAAAGAAAGGGTCTGGCAGTTGATATAAATTTCCAGCACCAAAAATCTAAACTTTCACATTACTTATACATTCAATCAATGTACATGGACATTTATGCGTTTAAGGAGAAATCTTATCTCACTTTCAACAATTTGAGCCTAAATTGTATTCGGTTATTGCCAATCCCCTAAGCAAATATTTTCCAGCATGATCGAACCACATATACACTGTCCTATCAAAATTCATAACTTTCGTATTCTCTATTTATATAATAAGTTCACATTCACAATTCAATTCTCTTAATTCTTAGCATAAACCCATGGATACATATGTTCATCATTCAATTAAGTATATATTTCTTAACATGGATTTAATCATATAACAATTCAAGCTAAACCTTTCAATGTAAGATTACATTCAAGGTTACCTCAACTCAAATTTCTCTATTACTTGCTTTCCGAACCCAGCAACTAGACTAACTATTTTTTTAACATCTTATAACACATGCATTTCCATAGATTTCATTCAGGAGAATCTTCCTTCAAAAACAATGAAAGGAAGGAAAATCTACCTTCCTCAATGATTTAGCCGAAATTTCTTTCAAGAATCATACTCAAATTAAGCTCGTCTCTTTCATGCATCCATGGTGTTTAAGTCTTCTCCCTCTCTCTCTTCACTTTGTTTCGGTTGAGCTAAAGAATGAGACAACTTTCTCTCCATTTATCTCATAGCCGAATTCACCCCTCCATCTATCACTCTATTGGGGGTACCACATGTAAACATCCTTGGATTATTAGTGATTTAACATGCAATCACTAATAATAAATCTTTGATCATTTTAGTCCCTTTTGCATTTGAAACACCATTCTTTTGATTTAATTTATATTGGTCCTAAACTCTCAAATTTAGTCACATTGTTGCTTAGAGAATAACCTCTTAGGAGAATTAAAAGTAGCAACACACTCCTAGGCCTAATTTAGGGATATTACAATCCTCCCCCTTAAAGAAATTTGTCCTCGAATTTCGTCAGAAACGAAGAAATAGGGGTGTCAATCCTTAGCAACCATTTTAAATTTTCCCTAGTTAAATCCTCTGAATTTAGAAATCGGTTGTCAAAGAATCTTGATCCAGCAAACTGTGTGGAGTAAAATTTGAGACTCATCTAAAGACTTGTAATTCCTTTGAAATCGAATAGATGAAATTAAGATCTTGTTTTCAGCTGATTAGAACTTGCTGGATTTTTAACTCATCAAGAAGGCATATCCTTTACAAGAGTTTTAGTTAAGGAATAACCAGTCGCGAGATTTCTTCATTCGTTCTAAACAGTCTCCATTTAATCTTCAAGGTGCTTCAATTTCACTAGCATATTCGAAGGTTCTCAACCTATAACAATTTAATCTTCTTAAGATCATTCTTAACTTCTCCTAAGGATACCACATCTCTTTGAATTTGGACAGAATATCTGGTTAGAAAATGACTATAAACCTGTCCCCACGTGTTTTATAGGTTCAAAGAAATGGGGTAACAAGTAATAAACCGAAAAGACCTCATAGGATATTCATATGAACTATACCAAATTCTGAATAAATCCTTAGGACTTTTAATCTGCATCCCCAAGTAATTTAATCAGGAATCAATCATAGAGAGGTAACTTGATAGAGTTAGCAGGAAAAAGAAATTCAGGGTATATTTTATTTATTATTCCTAACTCTTAAGGACTTATAATAACTAGATTACCATTGGGGCTCAGATCTCTAATCGTGCTTCTAAAAATAATTAACAAATTGTTTTGGAACTTGTCATGAATCATACAGGTTTTGTGTACAAGAAAATACGAATTTCAATATTAGGCTAATTCTTCACATCAATGTCCTTAGTCACGCAACCAAATGAGGATAGCAGGAATTGAAGAAATCTTATGTTTGAAGAACAACAATCTTAAAAATTTCTCCTTCCCTTCTACTGCACCGTATGATCCAGAGAAACTGCCTATTTCTATCCACTATATCCCGAAATTTCCTTATTAATCTCGGCTATTCTTACAGTCTCTCCTCTTAAAGAGAAGTCAGTCGGGTTCTTAACAACTTGATTGAGTCATATTCTAGCGTTTCTAAAGATTAACTTATATATAGAGAGAGGAGAGCTTTATCGGACCATGATCATAAAATTTAACTCCTATGTGACACACTAACTTAATATGATGCAAGAACTTCCAGTTTAAATCGAGAATCGACTAAACCTAAGCTCTGATACCAATTGTAACACCGCTTATCTCAGGTTAGGAGATAAACCGGATTAAAAGGTGTTATAAAGCAAAACTTAAATAATCATACAACACTTAATACTTCTAAACGAACTTATAATCAAAAGTTGGGCTAAATTAAAACTTTAAAGTATTTCTACTCAACATCATTTCACAATTATGCTTGTTGCGTTAACCATATTAAATCATACACTAGTCCATAACCTTTCACCTTATAAAGAATTCATATTCTTAATCCAATTGTTTAATGTACTCGGGCGTCACTATGAAGGCAAGTTAAAACATAATAAACAATCGGCACATCATATTACAAAAGATAGGAGTATGCGTTTCATAATAAATCTACTCATTAAACGAGCTTTAATCTAATAATATATTCCATCAAGAGAAATCATTTCATACCGTTATTACTCAATAGCATTTAACACCAGACTTTATTCAGAATTATTAGAGAGAGTTTAAACCATGAATTTATGACCTTTGGTTTCTAGGTCACAACTATATAATTGCTTTATTATTCCAACTTCACAAAAAGCAACCCAATTTTGCAGGAAGATAACCAACTATAGCGTCCAATGGTCATAAAGGATTCTAAATTAAGAATAGCAATAGTTTAATCAGATTCATGTTATACTCGATGTAAGGGTGGTCTTATTTTACCAAAACTATTGTTACCTTTTTTTTATACTTAACCACAGGAGTTCATTCTGAGCTTATTAACTTTATACACCTGAACACATATCTTTCACTTACAACTTTATCAAATGAGATAATAATAATAATAATGCATTGACTTATTGATCCTAAGTCTTTAACCAACCCTTATACCAAACCAATTATCAAATTAGGTTAATTTATTATAATGTGAATATAAAACTAACCGCATGATTATCAAGTTATTTACTATACTAAGATTATATGATAATAAAAACATTCATCTCAACCAGCCAACAAATCAAACCATATAAAACATGCAAGCAAACAAAAGAATAATTAAGGGCCCGATTACAACACTTGTTAGGATAAATAAAGAGAGCATATACACATATATGAATATACCCAAAATGGGATACAAATGCAATTTACCGACTCAAAACCTAGGTGCCACCATCAATGAGCTCTAGAAATAAATGAGTCATACTATTATCCGTTGCGATCATGTAACACCTCGAGTTTAGAATTCGAGAGTTAGTCAGATTTGATTAAAAGTTCGTTCCAGTTAGTTTTACTAGTTTAGACTAGTTTCGAAATTTATTTTAAATAAAAGATTTTTTGAAGGATTTAAATTATGGAAAAATAATTCTAAATCATTATAAATATATAAATGATTTTTGATGGAAACAATTTTGAAAATTTGTTTTTGGAGAGTGGACATTTTAATCTAGTGGCTAAAATCTAAAGTTTCAAAACTGTTTTAGTGACTACATTGTAAAAGAATCAAAACGTTGAATCTTTAAGGAGCTATTTAGTCAAGTCTAATTTCAGACTTTTCCCTTAAATATTTTGTTTTCGAAAATGTTTTAAAAAAGATTTTAAGAATATAATAAAAGATATTTTTGAAAGACTTATCATCTTTACAGAATTGACGTAACATTTTCTCTCAATATTTTCTTTCAAAATGCTTTCATCCAAATAAACTTCTTCACTCAAGATTTCAAAATTTTCTCAAGGTTTTCATTGGGAAAGGGGGAAATCTATCATTAGAGGTGAGCTGCGTTTTCTCCTCTAATAAGTAGGGGAAATTGATTTGGAAACTTCGGGCGCGATATAGGATGAACGGGGAGCTTGATTTGGGTGTTCGGCTAGCATTTGGGTGTTGATGGTGAGTGGAACTATTTTATAAAGCCTTAACGTGGTTAAAAACAAGAGTTGGGGGTTTAGATTGAGCTTGAAAGGCCAATCAAAGCTCAAGAATAAGTTTGGTTGTTTTCACCTTTGTTTTCGGCTAGTTTTGCCTTTTGTGAACCATATTCATGTTATGTTGTTTACATTAAATCCTATTGTTTTCATGCACTTTGTTCTATTTAAATGTTTTCCCATGTGATCCCATATGCTAAATGGAGATTTTAATAAGGTTGGCAGCAACATCCACTTGAGGAGGGGAAGGACATGCCTAGATGAATAGCCAAGCACAAAGACCCTCAGGAAGTGGTTATGCTTGGGAAAAGCGCAGCCCGACATAGCCTATTTTTTATTATTTTATTTTATTATTAATTTATTTTAGATTTAATTTTTATTTAATTCTTGTATTTAATTAATTTCAGGTTAGGAATGAAGGAATGATCAAGAAAGATTAAAATATAAAGAAGAGGCCCAACTAGCGGCCAAGGCAGCCCAAGGCAGATAAGCATAACGGCTAGACGCAACGACTATATTTTGTCCCAGCGAGCGGAACGAATATCTGCGTAACAACTAAAATCCCGTTATTCGCGCCGCAATAATTGCCGCCCGTTGACAGCGTGACCGCCAAGGCAGTGGAGAGAAGTGGCTACATAAAGCCAACTATTCTCATCCCATTCTTCACTTTGCTTCCTCTTTTACTCTGAATTTTTTCTGCAATCTTTGCTTCCAAGATTTTCTTTTGTTTTATTTTCTTTCACATTCTTTCTCTTCTTTCTTTAGGAAATACAACCATCCCACAAACTATGGACACATCACATCAACCCGCCGCCACCTCCAAAACCTTTACAAAAGGTTCTTGAACCTGGATGTTGAGGAGACCTACAAGAAACACTATAAAGAGCGGCAACTATGGGAAGAGATGGGTTTCCAATACACCTAGTCTGATGGGGATTTTGGCTTGGAACCCTCTCTATTGGAAAGGATCCACAATATGGGCTGGGACTAGTTCGCACGGCAGCTAGAAGGAATTAACAACAACCATGTGCGAGAGTTCTACGCCTACAGATCGACACCGGCAAGCCATCTCGTGTATGTCCATGAAGAAGGTGTCAAGTTTACTGCTGACATGATCAACAGCTTCTACAACATAGAAGTCAGCGGCAATCCACATGAGGAATGAGAGTCCTACTTAACAGTGGGTGACTACAACAAAATCAAGAGGGAAATCTGTAAGCCAAACACCAAGTGGCTAACAGGTAAAAACAACGGGTCAGTCAACCGCCGCGATTTGCTGTCGGAGGCAGCCCTTTAGAGTTACTTTGTCCAGTGCCGCCTGATGCCTTCCACGCATGGATCGACAGTAAACAGGCCAAGGCTCGCCCTTATCTATAGCATAATGATGGGGCGGCATATCAATATTGGCAAAGTAATAATAAAGGAGGTCTATGCCCACGCAGAGAAAACAAATGTCAAAGGACCCCTCTTCTTCCCTACACTCATCAATGGCCTGTGTGCCAATTTTCGCGTGTCGCCGCACACAAAGGATAAAATTCTTCCTACCAAGGAAGGGTGGACAAGAAGGGTACGCCAGCAGATGATGTACAACGCGGAGCCAGACACACCTTTCACCGCCCAGCTGCCGTCCCAAGCTGCCGCCACCCCAGCCGCAGCGGGCAGTACTGAAGCTGCCCTCCCGTCCGAAGTGATCCCCCTACTGTGCAGCCTAGTTGAAAGCTGCCAGAGGATAGAGCACAAGTAGGTGATCTTCACCAAATACGTATCGGACGTGCAAGAGGCCTTTGTGGCATACTTGCTGGACAAGTACCAGGACACCGGCTCATAGTTGCATGCCTTTCCCATGGAGTTAGCAGCTTCCAAGCCAATCCAGATCACTCCAAGACCAGTTGTTGCTCCTACCGCCGACGACGCGAGGGGCCGCACCGCCGCCCCAAGAGAAGAACCTCTCCAACCCTTATCCAACCATATGAACTAACCTCCTCATCCGAATTAGAGAAGGAGGAGGAAACCACTATTGCATCCCTAGTAGCAAAAGGGGTCACTGCCAAAGACGCCGGTGACTCAGACATGGAGATCTTAGACTCCTTTGATGATGAACTAGTAGAGGCAGATATAAAGAGAAAGCGACCAACAATAGAGCCCTAGGGTGGAGGAGCTGAAAAACAATCAAAGAAGCCCACCCCTAGCCGCATCCAGCCGTCGTGTAGCAAGAAGAAGAGCCCAACTGACAGACCACCTGCTACGCGCCGACTTGTCCTGCCCGCCTCCTCAGCATCCTTCTCTAACGCGGTAGCAACAGTGGGGAACTCCCTCAGTCTATAGCATCATTTTTCTTTTTAACTTTTATGCTTTATTTTATTTTCTTTTTTATGTTTTATCTTTCCGTTTTTTTTTTCTTTTTCTTTTTATATTTTATGTTTTGTTTTTAATTTTTGTTTTGTAGAGGCATTGAGGACAATGCCAACCTTGAGTTTGGGGGGGAAGGGGGTTTAGTCCTCTCTTTTTTAGGTTCATTTAGTAGCATTTAAATGCATATGTAAATTCTGCCCCCTAGCACTTAATGAAGTAGAAATTTTTAGTTGAAAAACTTGTGCCTATGATAGCTTAGCTAACTAGTTATATTCGCAATTAAAAAAATCAAATTTAACTTTGGGAAGAAGCATGAAAAATACTTAGAAATTTTTTCTTTTTATGCCAATCATCCTTACAATGTCTGTTAAATGCTGAACATTGCTTGAGTTTTGAGTTTAACACTGCTCGTCTTACTTAATAAAAATTCCTTGATTGAATACAGGTTTGTCGCCACGACAGCACAGGGCAGCACAACAAAAATAATGAGATACCCTAGAGGTGCCCGAAACAGGCTCTAGGCATGAAATTCAAATAACCTAGAGGTGTTCGAAACAGGCTCTAGGAAGGATTATGAGCAAGGACACTCCGCTGCTATCAAAGTCCATGAATCTAAACCAAGTGACGGACAAATTAGCAAGAGTGAATGAAAGTCTTCACGGGATGACTCTATTCAAAGGGTTCAGAGTTTCGTATAGTGCACCTATCTTAGCTTCATACCCGGAGAATAGTTGTGATGAGCTGAAGCCCTTAAAGCCACGATCAGAAAAAAAAAGTGTCCAATTGTGCTGCCAAGGAAGCAACTCGTATACTGTCTAGTAATTTAATTATTTTAGGCATTCTTTGTTAACTTAATTATCTCAGCATGGTTAGCATGAGCACAGACCTGCACACACTGCACTGGCAATAAGAAAATTAAAACCTAAGTTATTTCATGCCATTCCCTATCACTACATGAAAATATGTGCCATGACCTTGAGGTAAGAAATCAAGTTAAAGGCTAATGATTCTATTAATTTTGTGCTAAGGGCAGATTTACTAGCTAGGTTGCATTGCTTGAGGACAAGCAATAGTTCGAGTTTGAGGGTGTGTAGAGTGTACATGAGTTCTATATTTTATACACATTTCTGCCCTTATTATTGTTATTCTTAAGTACATTTTAGCATATTTAGGTACATTGCATGCATTATAACAGTATCTTCTCTTTTATCATGTTTTTATTGAATATTTTATGTTTGGTTGAGAAAAGTTACTGTTTTAGTTTAGTTTAAATTTTTAGGTGCTATAGCTAGGAGAGGAGAGGACAGAAAAGCTGGAACAAAAAGGAGTTGTATTGAAGCAGTTTTAGATGCCGCCAAGGACGCTGCTGAAGCAGCATTGCCGCCAAGTGCCGCCTGAGCAGGAGTTGCACCGACTTAGTCAAGATGGGTCACGATTGAAAGAGGGAAATTTCCTAAGCCCAATGAGCCTAGTCTTGCAAATTTTTGAAGCCTGCAGCGGCTGGTAGAGCTGATCTAATAATGATAAGTAGGAGCTCTTATCCTTACTTGCGGAAGAAGGCAACGTCCAAATAGTCCATATTTGAGTAATAAAGGAGTCTGTATTTAATATAATTTCTTTTAGAACTCTTACTTCAAGGAGGACTCAAATTTAGGCCATGAGCCCTATATATACCCAATGTATGTAAGGGTATAAGAGCATGATGACGATGGTGAGGGGATGTAAGCCTGAGGAGCCACACAACAGAGATGTAGTTGGATAGGTTGGAGTTGTTGGGGGTCGTGGCCAACTCTTTTAGGGTTTAGGCGTGCGTATGTAAAGTAGTTTGAGGGAAACAATTGTAATAGTTTTGAGTTGTTTTCAATAAAATTCCAAAGTTTGCTTAATCTATGCTCTTTGTTCTATCAATTAGTCTACACCAATTAGTGGAGAGAAAATCCATTTGTCGGGCACGAAAGTGCAAGGCTCACAAAAGTGTTAAGCACGGTCACAGCCTGTTGGGGCGTGACTAACTTGGTTCCACAATAGTCCACAAGTTTCAGTCGCTAAGAGGGATCACCAATCAAATGGACTTGCCTGTGTTAGGTTGACGCTGAGATTGCTAGGTATTGCCTATATCACGTGAGTGTTCGAGCATCCTAACCTAGAAATAGGAGGGATCACTATCGACTATCTTGTCGAACTTGGAATGTCTGCCAGACTTGCAGCGATGACTTTTTTCCGTTCTACCTGCCGAGACAGTACACTCTTGCAGCGGCAGTGAGCTGCTGCGGCCACGTGACAGGGTCGTAGTTTTCCGCCCGCCATCTCGCCGAGGCAGCAATTCATGGCAGCGCAAAACATACTCATACTTTACAATGCAGTCCACATGCTGTTAAGCTGCATTTGTCTTACCCAATCTATCGACCTAATCTCTCTCTATCATTCCTCTCTTCACTATCTTTATTTTATTTGTGTTTTTATATTTCCACATCGTGAGATTTAATTGCACATTTACTAAACCTTTGTGCAGGAAACCATTCATAGGAGCTGCTCTAATCCTTGTGGGAGACGATATTTTTTATACTATAACTTGACAAGAGTGTGCACTTGTGCTCATAAATAGATAACACCTAGACGCTCTACGGTACTCGATTGAATTTTAGCACTTCTTATCATCTTCAGACCGATGGTCAATCAGAAAGAGTCATACAAGTTTTAGAAGACATGTTGATATGTTGCATTAGTAATTATCAGGGTTCATGGCGAAAACATCTACCATTAGTAGAGTTTGCCTATAACAATAGCTATCTAGCAAGTATTTAGGTGGCACCATATGAAGCTTTGTATGGTAAAAAATGTAGAACACATGTTTGTTGGGCCGAAGCGGGACAAAAGTTACTATCGTTGCTAGATATGCTTAATGGTACTACTGAGAAAGTGAAGTTGATATGTGACCGTTTGAAGGTAGCTACGGATCGAAAAAAGTCGTATACAGATTTGAAACGTAGAGAAATAAAGTATGTCGTGGGCAACAAAGTGTTCCTGAAAGTTTCACCTTGGAAGAAGGTGATGAGATTTGAGAGGAAAGGTAAGTTGAGTCCGAGATTTATTGGTCCTTATGAGATAGTTGAACTAGTTGGTCTGATTACTTATAGATTGAATTTGCCACCCGAGTTAGAGAAGATCTTTGATGTATTCCATGTTTTGATGCTTCGGAGGTATAGATCATATCCGTTACATGTTATACATGTTGAAGAGATTGAATTGAATCCGGATTTGACTTATGATGAAGAACCAATCGAGATCTTAGCTACGGACAGGAAAGTGTTGCATAGTAGAACCATTGAGCTGGTCAAGGTTAAGTGGCAACAACGAGGTGTGGAGGAAGCCACTTGGGAGAGAAAGTATGACATAAGGAAACAATTTTTAAATCTCTTTTCGCCAGGTAAGTTTCAAGGACAAAATTTCCTAAGCGGGGGAGAGTTGTAAGGCCCCGAGTTTAGGGTCCAAGAGTTAGCCGAATTTGGTTGAAGGGTTCGTTCGAGTTAGTTTTACCAGTTTAGACTAGTTTCGGGATTTATTTTAATAAAAGGTTTTTGAAGAATTTAAATTATGGAAAAATAGTTCTAAATCATTATATATAAAAATGATTTTTGATTGAAACAATTTTGGAAAATTGTTTTTGGAGAGTGGACATTTTAGTCTAGTGGCTAAAATGTAAAGTTTCAAAACTATTTTGGTGACTAGATTGTAAAAGAATCAAAACGTTAAATCTTTAAGGAGCTATTTACCCAAGTCTAATTTCAAAATTTTCCCCTAAATATTTTAGTTTCTAAAATGTTTAAAAAGGATTTTAAAAATATTATTAAAGATATTTTTGAAAGGCTATCATCTTTACACAATTGACGTAACATTTTCTCTCAACATTTTCTTTCAAAGTGCTTTCGTCCAAACAACCTTCTTCACTCAAGATTTCAAAGTTTTCTCAAGGTTTTTCATTAGAAGAGGGGGAAAATCTATTATTAGAGGTGAGCTGCGTTTTTATCCTCTAATAAGCATGGGAAACTGGTTTGAGAACTTCGGACGCGATATCGGACGAATCGAGAGCTTGATTTAGGTGTTTGGCTAGCATTTGGGTATTACTGGTGAGTGGAACTGTTTTAAAAAGCCTTAACGTGACTAAGGACAAAATTTTGGGGGTTTAGATTGAGCTTGAAAGGCCAATCTAAGCTCAAGAATAAGTTTGGTTGTTTTCGCCTTTATTTTCAGCTTGTTTTGCCTTGATTTTGTGAACCATGTTTATGTTATGTTGTTTACATTAAATCCTACTGTTTTCATACACTTTGTTCTATTTAAATGTTTTCCCATGTGATCCCATATGCTAATGGTGATTTTAATGACGTAACTGTGGTTGAGTACATGCTATGCATGGAAATGTATAAAAAAAATAGGATGAAAAATATTATGCTTGTGGACTTGAAAATAGTGGGTAGTGTGTTGGCCTTGATGGGTATATTGACATTTGATGAGATTTTATTACCGGATATAATTGGTCGACCAATAGGATAAAAGTGCACTATAATGGTAAAAGTGGCGCGTGGCCTTAGTGATGTTAGATTTCAGTAAGGAGGAGTACGGTGATGGGCATTTCGTCGTAAGTTTATATTTACTAGACGAGTGAGTACATGATGGGATTTTCACCGGAAGTTGTCTAGCGGTCTCGAGTATGGTGATGGCATTCTACCGGGAATTTATCTGCATATCCGAGTAAAAGTGCTAAGATGTCAATATACTCATGTTACTCAATTTACTCTTTACGCTTTTATTGTGTTGATGATGCTATGAAGCTTTGAGATATATGATCCATGTGTTTATGGATGTTATGACTTGAATTGTAGTTCAAGAATGAGATATAATGAGCATGTTATGTTAAAGGTTTACTTTTGAGAAATTGCTTTGTTTTCAAAAGCAAGTAAAATGATTTAAAAATTGCATTGTTGTTGTTGTTGTTTTGGGCACCTCTCACTAAGTATTCTTGCTTATGTTCTCTCTTTTCCAACAATGCAAATTCATACTAAGTATGATTTTTGCATCAAATAATAGTATGTTAGCAATGGGATAGGACCTTTATGCTTTTGGGAGGTTATGTTTTGAGACTCCCTGAGTTGAGACATGTTTGTGATGCATTTTAGTCTTGTTAATGTCCTTTGTATGTGTTGAATGCTTTCTTATGTTGAATGCTTAAAGTTTTTCATATGTGATCTAATGCATATTGGATGTTAATGTCCATCAAGATTGCTTGTTAATAATGTGTCGGGTTTTATGATGCTCGATTTCCTTCAACTGATGTGTTTGCCAAGTTCGGAGAAGATTGGATTTTTGGGTAATTTGGTAGAAGCTAAAAATAAGAGATAAACACATGGATTTAGAGTGGTTCGACTTTTTAACCCAAAACCTACATCCACTACCTTATATAAATTGTGTACGGCCACCTTATATATATATTCGTTTGTACTGTGTTGTGTGAATCATCTTTGAAATGAAAATCATTCGTTGTTATTCGATAATCTTATCCTTTCTCTTCTGAAAGCCCCTGTTCTTTATTTCTCTAGCAAGTTCATAACAGTAGATCCAATGAAAAGGCAATGTAAACATCAAGGAAGTTGAATATCAACCATTTCAAAATTGTACATTATACAGAGATCCACAAACAAGATTGGACGTACTCAAACAAAAAGATGAAAATATCCTCAATTTCGAATGTGTTAAGTAGTGTAATACTGTAATACTATTACCCCAGCGGCTGTTTGTGTGATGAATGAGACTTATAATCTAATAAAGGATCAATACATGAATAATTATAACAATAGTAGTATTAATCCGTTACTCGGACTTGAGTGAGTCTATGTATCCGACATGGATATATTCAGTTTTCTCAAAGTTGAAGGTCATATCCTCGTATCCATGCCAGACATGCATCGGTACTTCAACAAAAATGAAGAATCGGAGCAACATAGGAAATAATGATGACAATAATAACCAATGCCTCAAAGTAAACCTGCAAATGGATAGGGAAAAAAGGGAGCCTACAAATAAACTAAATTCAAGAGCATTGTTATGAAGGATACTCAGGCTTCGATTGTGTTTTTTTCTGCAACTTGGCTCTAAGGTTCCTGATATATGCATCGACTCGGGCTGTGAATCCGATCTTTGTTTTCTCTCTTGCTTTCGTTTTCTCCCTTTTCCACATGACTTGATCATTTTCATCTTTCTTCAAGTACTTGATCTCTTGGATGATATGGTGATCCATTGGGTGGAAACATCTTTGCAAAGAAATATGAGCAATGTATGGGAGAGTACAAGCAATTGTAACTAAGAGGGTGGTTGTCCAATAGACGGGTGCAGGGGCAAGGGCTTCCGTGAGGATTAGGAACACGTTTTTGGAATAAATAGGCGATAGCATGCCGTAAACATAGAGAAATAAGAACCAAGTGAGAATGCTGAGCCAAATTAAGACATGTTGGATCCATGTATAGTGGGTCATTATGAGAGAGATCTGGAAATTGACAGCACAAATGATGCAAGTGAACATTATCGTACCCAAGATAGCCATGTCGGTAGTCTGGCCTTCAGCACGGAAAGCTTGGTCATAGAAGATGATGACATTGAGGAAGAAAATGACGACAGAAGAATATAGACCGTTTCCCATCCACCCAAGTATCCTATACCAGTCGAAAAACAGATTTCTAGGTCCCTGCTGATATAATGTGGGAAACTGCAACACCAATAGGCATTTATGCAAATGCTTATAAATAATGTCACCGGCAATGTGGATGAATTACTGATAAAAGAATTGTTTATAGACTAACCTCTAAGCAGACATCGGAAGAAACATCTTGCTCAAAAACTCCTAGTGAGATTACAGGCATTGAGGTAAGAACAACGTTGAATAATATCATGTACAAGTCGTCATAAACTGATTGTCCAGAAAAGCCGGTGAATGCCTCGAAGTAGAAGAGGGTTAGGCCAAATGCTATATTCTTGTAGAAGAAATAACACACCTGAATCCGATATACAGGAGTCAAAATGGTACAGTTGGAGGAGGAAAAAACATGAAATATGGAGTACAAGAAAAGACAATCTCTAATTTTTACCATCTGTGCAATCCTCTTATAGCACCAGTGTCCATGAACAACGAGAAGTCTTTCCAAGAAACGAAATTGGGAGACAGAGAAATCACTGGCCATTACAGCCTGCAACAAAAAAAGGACATGTGATTCATTGACACGCAGTAATAACTCGTCATAAGAAAGAACAGTTATATGTAACTGGCCATCAAGCTCAAAAAAAAAAAGAAAAAAATCAACAATTCATAACCATGAAATATCCTTAATATGAAACTAGAGGAATGTATTGCAAATATAATAAGAGTGAGTTAGATATGTTACTAACCTGCATACCTTCAACACCACTGATGCCGACTCCAATGTCAGCTTCTTGAATCATTCCAACATCATTTGCACCATCACCAATTCCTAGAGTCACTCTACCCGTTCCTTCTTTTACTAATCTTGTTACCTGGTACCAAGGAAATTGAGCACACAATAAGATCTCCTCTTTCATGAATAATACCTTATTTCATCCTTTTAATACTTAGGGTATGCATGTTTCAAACTAAAATTTTTCCAAAAAATATTTTTCGCCAAAGTAAAGATTTTCTACTGTTTCGATCGTCAGTTGGTTATTTTCCAGAAAATCTACCTTTTTACGGAAACAAATGATGTCATAAATATTACAATGTTTAAAATTTTATTAACACAATATTATTGTTTCAAATAGTATTATTTTAGTGATAAAATGTAATGCTAAAATATTATATTAATATTAAATACATAAAATAAAATTATTCAGCATTTAAAATTTAATGATTTTAATTTTAAAATATTATAATATTATTTATAGTAATTACTAACATTTTCACAATTAAAATATTAATTCATTATTTTAATTTTTCAAATAATAAAAAGCTAATAAACATTTTCAAGTAATATATTAATATTAAATGCCCAAAATAATATTATTTAAAGTATTAAATTAATATCAATATTAAATTAATTATATAAAACTCTTAACATATTCACATTTTACATTATAAAAAGTTATTAACTAATTATTTTAGATATTGATATAAATATACTTTTGAATATCTAATCAAATTCACATTCGAAAACATAATTTTATTATTATCAGCCTCATTGGTCGACTAATCCAAATCTGGACACTGCAAAGGCCCATTACAGGGGTAATCCTCCCACCGCCAATGTACATCATTCACAATGCTAGTATTTGAACTCTAGACATTGTTCCTCATCCCGTTAGACCAACTTGTAGTTTATACATTAGAAACTTATTAATTAGTTGGTACAATATAAACTTGTTATTGATATAATAATATTTGGCTCGATTCAAGTTAATTCAATATAAAAATCATATTTCATATAAGGAGTTGTTTTTTAAAAAATGACTTAACTTTTGATGAGGGAAAATTAATTTATAGAAGAAAAAAAATGAGTGATTTATAAAGGTACGAAGGATGGAAATGTGGAAGAATAGAAAATTTGTTAATCAAATTATTAAGATTTAAAGTAAAAAAATGGTTACGAATCTCTACCATTTAATTAACAAATTTTCCATCCTTTTCATTTCCATAGCAAAGCCTAAGTGATTTTCCATGAAACAAACATAGGGGAAAGGAAGGAAAAATTAATCTTACTAGTGCTTTCTGCTTGGGAGATACACGACAGCATATGACAGATGCACAATCAACTGCTAGGCCTAAGAATAGAAACTTCATATCTTCCTCCAACGCATAGGCAAGAGTCTTCCCGTCAATGATAAATGCAAATGCAGCATATGGATCTTTTTCTAGTTTTATCATTTGTGAAGCATTCGTAATTTGCATCAATATGTTCTCCTTAATCGCCTGACCAATACCAACAAATTAAAATACAATCAATTTCCTCTAAAATAAAACATGAAGAAATGCATACATACCTCTTTCGAATCTGATTCGAGCGTTGTAATACAGATCTGCTTCATGCCTTCTCTGAGCAGACTGCAAGCAAATCTGCAAGACCAAGACTCTCATCAAATTACTTTCATGGAACACCTTTTTGATTGAGTAGCCAAATTTAATATGAAACAGAAAAAAGACAGACCCTATATTTATAGCCGTTTCCATCTTGTCCCCTGTCAAGACCCAGAGCTTTAGACCAGCTTGTGCAAGTTTATCTATACAATGGGGTACCTGAAACATAGAGAAGCGAAATCAGGATGAAGCAAACCAGAACACATGTTTCTTCTTAAAGAAGCACACAAGGACATCACATACCCCCTTTTGCAATTTGTCTTCAACAGCTGTAGCACCAACAAGAATCAAATCTTTCTCCATCATCTCTGCCGCCTTTTCAAGCATCGTGTATCTATCGGACCCGATAGAAGTTTTTGCCTTCATAAACTCATTGTTCCAAGCAGAATACTCAGATTCCTCAAGCTTTCTATATGCCAGTGCCAATGTACGCAATCCAGCTTCTCCATATTTATTCAAATGCTGAGTGGTGTCTTCCAGATACATTTTTCCCTTTTTTGCTAATCGGTCAAAAATAATGCTGCACCCAACAGAGGGATAAAAATCAGTCGAAGGCGGATCATCAGGCCATTCAAGGGTACGAACTGATGTTCATCCATTAATACCTGAACCAGTCAAAAGGATAATGCATAGACTAACCTGTCAGCACCTTTACACATTAGAATAATCTGCCCATCTTCATCCCTCACAATTACTGTCATCCGCTTTCTTTTGCTAGTAAATTCCAACAAATTCAGAATTTTGTATTCCCTACAAGATTAAGATGCTAAAATAAAAATTCAGGAGAGATTAGCAAAGAGCACAAAAATCGTGCATTGTTATCCCACCTCTCGGTTGGTCCTGAAGCTAAATATCTTTCGCGGACGAAAACACTTGATTGAGTTCTTTTATAAAACTCAAAACCAAACTCCCTGGCTGCAACAAGAAATGCTCCTTCATCAGGTGACTCCGCTTCATATGTATAAGTGCCGGTCTCTTCATTCAGCTCAGGGATAGCAGTGTGACAAACTGCTAGAATTCGGCAAAATAACATAATCATATCAGCATTACTCTCGTTTCTCCAGTTCCCTTCCATCATACGGTCATCCTCAAAGCTGAAAAATTTTATGGGAGGTTTATGAACTTTTTCATCTTTGGAAGTAACAACAGTCTCTAATTCAATATCCTGTTTGCCTTTTTTGATGGAAGAGGATGGTTTTCTTCCTTCCTGCTCAAGGTCAGTAGCCATCTGTTGTGCAGCAGCACGTTCAACTTCACTACCACGCACACCATATGCAGTTCCAGCAATGGAACATTTGAGAAAATCCATCTGATTGCAGGTCAATGTGCCTGTTTTATCAGAAAGGATTGTATCTACTTGGCCCAACTCCTCGTTCAGATTTGATGTCCGAGCTTGAGCAGGAATCCCAGTATCATCATCATACATTAGTATGTCTTGATTAATAAAGGATGCTTGCAAAACCTTCACCACCTCAATTGAAACATAAAGTGAAATAGGAATTAAATAACCATAAAGGATGAGGGCAGTGACCAAATGGCTAAGTCCTGATACTAAAGGCTTTCTGGGATTATAAAAATCCTCCGTATCATCGGGACGCATATACCACCAGTCTGGCATGTGGAACTTTATTTTCAAAGCAAAAGCTAAAGAGCTGATCAATGAGACTACCAGAAGGAGGCTGAAAAGAACATATATTATGTAATCCATTTTCTTTTCTATTCTGCTCCTCTTTGATGGGGACTTGGTAGAATTCTGCATGACTTTGGAATCAAAACCGGTGAAAATCACAACCCCATAGACATAAGATGTATTGCGCAGCTTTGAATCTCTAAGTAGAATTTGGCCTGGTTCAAGAGCATAGGTTTGACGATCATATTCTAAATTACCAACAAAGGTGTAAAGGCTGGGGTTGGGATCTTCACATTTAATCATTCCTGTGAAGTTCTTGTAAACCTCATCTTCATCCAAAGACAATGTAACATCCATTGCTCTCTTAACCTTTAAGTTTGTCTCCCCATCTAAATTCATAGTCTCCACATAGCAAATTCCGTCCTCGTAACTTGATGACAAGAGTAGCAAATCTGCTGGAAAAAAATTATCCTTCTCCACTCTCACCACATCTCCAACCTCGACCTGCTGCCACTGCTTATCATCAAAAATTCCTTCCTCTTTATGAAATTTTACTTTCCGACTATTAACATTCATATCTTGCATAAACCTTTTCCAATCCTCCATACCTTCCTTTGCCATGCTAAGCCCTACAACAAAGGCCAAGGGAGCAATCATGCTCATGGCAGAAAACGGAGAAAGGGGTGTAAGTGAAAGAATTGCCGCTGCGAGGAAGTACAAATTGGCAACTCGGTGGAATTGTTCATGCAAAGATTTTGGTAAGAAGGTGAGAAAAGTATACTTGGTTGTTGATATGTAATTTGATCGATACTGTAAAGGCTTTTTCCTATGCATATGAGGTTGGTTGCAATGCACAACTCTAGAGCATCCAGGCCCTTCAATAGGATGTGGACCTGCTTGAGCAGACTTTTTCCCAAATGCGAACGTATAGAGCTGACTCCGCTTGATCTTCGCTCTAATCTTACCCTTAGCCATCTCTCTGAGCCAAGCTTTAAACCAAAAACAGGACACAACTGACAAACAAAGGGAAGCCCCAAAATCTAACCTTCACCAGTGGATATTGCAGCCACTCGTTAACAATCTCCTTGCTCTACCTCCTGATTCATGGAACCAATGGAAAATAAACATAAATTATAATCACATAAATTGTCAAATACAATCAAAGTTCCACATAAAATGCCAAATTTATAAAGCATTCTTAAACACGCCATATTTAAATCACATTCAATATTCTTACATAACCCATATTTGAAAGTCTTATAAGCTATTAAGTTCTGGGGACAAATCATAAATTAAGACAAAGACGAGAACAATCTACATTGGTATATAGCTGGATAACTATTATCATAAACAAGCATGCACACATACAACCATTCGAAACATCAAAGATCCAGAATCCAACAAAAAAAATATATATATCAAATTTGATATATAGCTGGAAAAACATTGCCATAAACACTACCACATTTCTCCTCAAATATCCATATAAACAACCAAAACCATACTAGAGTCAAGGAAATTGATAAATGATACAATGCAAATATAGAACTTCGGAATTTGAACAAATGAGCATATCATTAACATTTTGATAATTTCATCAAGAAAGAATGTCAATAAAATCCATAAGAAAAGGCAGCCCATTAAAGCAAAATCGAGGTACCTTCAATATGGAGGTTGGTTCATCTTCAATTCAAAATTAACAGAAGAAAAAGAAACATTTTCAAAACTATTAAGAGCAGTCAAATATCTTTTGCACATCAAGAAATGAAGGGAGACAATTAAAAGAAAACAGTTTCAATTTTTTTTAGTTTTGATTATGGAAAGAAATTCAGAGAGAAAGGGGAAAGAATGAGGTAAAATTTAGAAAAAATCATTTAGGCTTAAGAGAGAGGAGAGTCCTCTCTCTTTCACAGCAATTCCCGGAGTCCCTCAGGCTTGTATAAATAACATCATGTTATTTTTCTATTTTAAAATTTCACTCTTTTTGTTTTTCACTTTATTTGGTTTTAGAAAATTTTAAGGTTGTTTTACTCTTTATATTTTTTTAACTTATAATTTGATACAATGTTTATACTACAACATCTTCTCTCATTCATAATTCAAAATGATATTGAAAAAAGTAAACTACACGAAATATCACTAAACTTTAACCTTTATATCGAACGTACCACTGAACTAAAAATTGATACTATTATACCATTGAACTATCGTAAACTACATGAAGTGTCACTCGACCGTTATATTGTAACAAACCGTTAAATGAAGAAAAATTAAGAAAATACTATATTTGTGGAGGCTCAAACCAAAAACTTCGATTAAAAGTTTACACTAAACCATGAGGCCAACTTAAAGACTTGATACAATTCTAATGAAAATAGTATATAAATAATACTGTAGTTGAACTTAATTTCATTTATCTATTATAAAATAATCTTATAAATATGTTAACTTTTAAAATAAATATTATTTATAATTTATATTACAAAACTAAAATATTATTATAATATATACAACTAAACCCCCAAACCCCAAACTATACATGTGACTAACTAAACTACAAACCCTAAACTTTGAATATATATAATTAAATTTGAAATCCCAAACCCAAAACACTAAATATATATAATTAAATCATAATTTATAAATCAATAAAAACCATAAATCATACATGTAGCCAACTAAACTACAAACTGTAAACCATAAATATATATAATTAATTTTAAAATCCCAAACCACCACCCTAAATATATAACTAAATCATAAATCTCAAACCCAAAACCCTAAAATTAAAAGTTTATTAATAATATATTAGGATTTGTAGTATAAATTATAAATAATATTTGAGGTTTGGGATTTAGGATTTAGTTATATATTTAGGGTTTAAGGTTTGAGATTTTAAATTTAATTATCTATATTTAGAGTTTGTAGTTTTGTTAGTTGTATGTATGATTTAAGGTTTGGGGTTTAAGGTTTAGTTGTATATATAATAAAGGGAAAACTACACCGGTGGTCCCCAAACTATTACCATTTTCCTATTTTGGTCCCCAAACAATGTTTTTCGGTAAAATCGTCCCTTCTGTTACATAGTTCTTCTGTTTTGGTCCCCCGACGTTAAATAGCTAACGGTTTTACTGACGTGGCATTTTTAAAATATTTTTTTAATCATTTCTCTCTCCTCTTAAAAAATACCACGTCAGCAAAATCGTTAGCTATTTAACGTCAGGGGACCAAAATAGGAGAACTATGTAATAGAAGGGATGATTTTGCTGAAAAACATAGTTTGAGGACCACAATAGGAAAACGATAATAGTTTGGGGACTACTAGTGTAGTTTTCCCTATAATAAATAATATTTTAATTTTGTAATATAAATTATAAATAATATTTATTTATAATGTTAAGATATTTATAAAATTATATTATAAATATTATAAAATTATATCATGAGATAAATGAAATTAAGTTCAACTGCAATATTCTTTATATACTATTTTCGTTAACATAATATTAAGTCTTAAAGTTGGCTTGGTGGTTTGGTGTAAACCTTTCATCCTAGAAGTTTTTGGTTCGAGATTTCCCAAATACAATGTTTACTCAATTTTATTATAAAGAAAACGACGTCATTTTGGCATATCATAGACATCAAAGCAGTTGTTACAATTTTAACGATCGAGTGACATTTCGTGTAGTTTATGATAGTTCAGTAGTATAATAGTACAAAAAACAAAGTTTAGTGTATAATAGTATCTATTTTTAGTTCAGTGGTATTTTTGATACAAAAATTAAAATTTAGTGACATTTCGTGTAATTTACCCTTAAAAACTATATATATATATATATATATATATATATATATATATATATATATATATATTGAGCATAATGCGATAATCTCAATCATGTTATGAATATTTATCTATGTGGATGTCTATCATGATTAGAACTTTATCTAAGGAGTTTGATTTATTTATTATTAGGAATATTATCTCTATTAATTATAGTTTAATGTATTATGTACTTCTTATGCCTATAAATAGATGATTCATTGAAGGCATTGTACACAATTCTATTTTTGAGAAAAATACAAATCTCCCTCTTTCTCTCATCTTTTTGTTCTTCTTGTTCTTATTCTTGTTCTTCTTTATTTATTCACAACAAATCAATATTTATCTGTATTTTTTAAAAAATATAAAATTTATGAATTAACTACATTAGATATGAATATTATTTTCAGAAACTATATCCAAATTAAATAAAAGGGAAAATTACACATTTAGTACCCTAATTATATTTGAGTTACTGTTTTGGTATCTTAACTATTATTTTTGGTAAAACGGTACCTAACTTTGTTCTGTTTTGGTACCTCCGCCGTTTAAAATTAAAAGAAATGGTAATGTGACTTGGGTTGATAACAATTTTAGTCCAAAACTTATACAATCTATCAGTTTAGTCTAAAATTCTATCAATTTAAACATATTTTAATTTTTTGATTAAAATTGTAAATTCCTCATTTTTCTTCTTCTTCTAGTCGAACACTTTTTGGGTTTTGGAGTTTAAAAAACACGCTAAATATAACCAAAACTTTAGGATTTGCAGATCAACGAAGGGCTAATGTGGGGTCCATTGGAAGACGCAAACTCCACGATAGGGATACCGACGAGAGTACAAGGGGTAGAAAAGAGATGAGACAAAATTCAGTCAAAATTAAGGTGATTTTTAAATTGATAGATTCTGGACTAAATTGATAATATATATAAACGTTTTGGACTAAAACTGTGATTATAGCAAGCCACGTCATCATCTCCGTTAGTTTTTACCGATCATGGTACCAAAACAGAACAAAAACGTAACATTTGGTACCATTTTAGAAAAAATAATAGTTGGGATACCAAAACAGTAATGCGTGCATAGTTGGGTACTAAATATATAGTTTTCCCTAAATAAAATTATTCATTTATCTCAAATTTGTTTGACTGGACTGCTCTGTTTGATTATGAATCATAATTATGAAATGGCCATTTGGTGAAAGCATGACTTATGTTTGCGCATGATGAATGTATGATTATGATCATGTTAAACATGATTAAACATTGTCTTATGATACATCCATATGTCATGAAAATCTGTTAATTACATTCTGAATCTGAGATTCTGGTTGTGTAGATGGAAGATTTGTAGTGCATTTGTGTATTGTTGTGTATTCTGTGGTGCTTACATGTACTAGTGATTGTTCTGTGGGATTCTATAATGAAAATCTGTTAATTTTCGAAGTCCTGAACAAAAGCTCAAATTGAGTTCCTATAGGATGAAAATATATTGTAACTTTGAGCAATTAATTAATATTTCATAAATAAATTATAAAAATATGATTAAAATATATCAAACACATTATTTTCATTATTTTATTAGCAACCACTAACTTACTAGACTTTCACTTGAAAATTTTGTGAAGTTATAAAGATAAAAGGTGCGGGCTTGAGCGGTCATTCATGCCTTGCCAAACGCCACTTGTTACTAGTTCCGGGAAACTCAGCCTGTAATGTATATTGAATAATTGGGTACTCAAGGGCTTAATATTCCTCATCTTTATTCTAGCAACGATTTTTGCATTTATTTCATTACATCCGATCTTTCATTATTTTTCTACGCCTAGGGATGGACCTAGAGGAATGCTGGAGGGGGCGGTCATCCCCCTAAAATTTTGAAATTTCTATATAATTTAGAATTTTTTAGAAAATTTCTATGTATTTTCTATTAAAAATCTATTTTCGCCCCCTTAAAATTTATAAGTTCACCCCCTAAAATTCTATAGGTTCGCCTCCTCTAACATAAAGTTCTTCGTCCGTCCCTGTCTCTAAAGACTACATTGACCTTTTTAGTTCATTCTCGTATTTTTTGCATTTATTTTATTACGTCTAATCTCTCGTTATTTTTCTATACCGGGAGATCACATTGACCTTTTTAGTTCATTCTCATATTTCTCTCATTTTCATATTGATCTTGGATTTAGGCTACAAATTCATAACTTTCAATAGGGTCTCGTATTTGAATATTTTTTATTTTACATTTATGTTCTCCATACATTCTCTTAATTCTGACTATCCTGGTTTTGGACTTTGATTTTGTTTTTGTTTCGGAGATTATTTTGAACATTATGCGTGCACGCCTCCACAAGATCCACCACAAGACGCATAAGTCATGCCACTAGGACCAATCACCTGTTCCAAGGTCAAACAACTCAGGGAAGCATTCTCTCATAAGTGTATTTATGCTCTCAGTGGTCTAATGGCCTTAAAAGGGAAATTGTTCAATGTATTACATAACGATGACATGTAACACATTGTACCATCCATATCTTTACTTTCTATGCATTTTATTCCTTATCCATATATATTATAATATGTTTTCTAACTTATGCATTGCATCTACTTATGTTATTTTGTGTTTTTCTTTGTAGGACACAATACCCACATAAATAAGGGATTGAATGACAGCTCACCATTAGCTCATTTGGTTCAATACAAGCTCAATTCAGCTCGGTAACATGTCAAAGCATAGTATGTAACACCCTGGTTTTAGGCCTAAGAGTTTTAAAGACGGTTTAGGGCCTGTAGAACCTAGACTAGATATACGGGTTAATTTAGGAGTGGTTCATAGAAAATATGGTTCGGGAAGTGATAAAATCATGAAAATATTTCCTAAAATCTTCTTAATATATATAAAAAGGATTGGTGAAGTCAATTTTGGAAAATGGTTTTTTGGAAGAGGGACATTTCAGTTTGGTTACTAAATTGTAAAAATGTAAAAATTGTTTTTAAAGGACTATTTTGAAAGAGGGCCTTTGAAGGTTAAAAATAATCAACTATTCCTTTAACTTAGCACATTTTAATTGACCACATTAAATTGTGGTTTATTTAAAAGATTAAAAAAAGTTTTATTAAAAGGGAATTTAGTTTCACAAATTCATTTTTGACGTAACTTCCATTTTCACTCTTTTCTCTTCAGCCAAACATCTATTTTCTCTCATAACTTCTAGAGATTTTCATCTTTCCAATTCTTTTTTATTTTCAAATTATTTCTTTAGTGATTCCTCCATTTATCTCAAAGGATATTTGAAGGTTTCATGTTTAATTTGATGAAAATGGTTAAATAAAGCTTAAATGGTGATTTTGAATGATTTTCGTATTGGATCTTAATTGGCTGAGTTATGATTGATTTTAATCATGTTTTGGATTTTGAATAATGTTAACATAAAGGTTTGATCATATTAATCCAGAAACAAGTTGGATATCTAGTTGTTTAGGTTAGTAGATTTGGGTTTTTATGGTGTTTAAGTGAAATTGGGGTTGCTGGAAGTATAAGGATGCAAATAGGTTGATTTTGTATGTTAATTGATGATTATAAATGGATGGAAGAGTTAGGTTTTGGTTGGGTTGAGTTTGTAGAGTAATCGAAGGTGTTTTTGGTTGTTTCAGATGGGCGTTTTGGTGTTTTTGGGCAGAGATTCCGGGTAGGTTTGTTTGTTGGAGATTTTAATGCATTGATATGCATTAATCCTCTATTTTTGTGTGGTATAAACATGAGAGAACGTATCAGAAGCAATCAATGTAGTTTCATGAGCTTCAGACGCTTGGTTTTGCTTCGGCTAGTCAAGGTTTCGCATGTCGATGAGTGAGAGCGTGAATTTCAGTTTTGAAACGCTTTAGAAGATGATTTGGGAACTTAGTGGTAAGCTTGAACTGCTTAACTAAGTTCGTAAGTAAGTAAAAGGATTTTCTCTCTCGATTGTGTTATTATGTGAGGATTTATGCACTATTTTGGTTTAGTGGATTTACCTAGTGTTAAAGCATGTTTTAAGGATGTGTTTACTATTTTTAATGATATTATGTTGAAGGATGCACATGGTAAGTGATCCTTGTAAGTATATGGCTTATACTTATAAATTTTAAGCACAATTTAATGCTTGGAAATGGGATTTAATGATGATGCTCTGAAAACAGTGAGGTATGTGTTAAATGTAAATTATATTGGCAAGTGATCTTGTGAAAAAGGTTTATAAATGATATTGAATATAGTTAGCCGGCTATATGATTGAGTGCACTATAAAAAGTCACCTTGGATGTCGAGAGGTTGGTGTCCCGTGTCTCCGTCCAAGTACCCTAACGATCGAGGATGTTGGTGTCTCGTGTCTCCGTCCAAGCATATAACCGATAATAGGGTTGGTGTCCCTATGGGTTGTAATTGTACCCGATTAACATAGTACCTATGGTTGTGGATGTACCAATTCCAGTTAAGATGGCTTGAAGTGCTAAGGGGACACTTGTTGATTCCGTGTATTCGATATGTGGTTTAAGTTGTGAACTTGTTTGATGATCACTTGTAAGACAATATAATTGATGATGTATCATGGAATGGTTTATGTTGCATAATGTGATTTATGCATGATTTACTCTTTAAGCTTTGCATATGGTAGCTATGTATGGGAATGTTTAAATAGTATGTGGAATTGGAATGTGTGGATGATTCATGATACATGAGCATGCAGTTTAATATGCTGATTTTGTTAAGGAAAGTGCATGGTTTAAAAAGGGCATGATGGTTTTCAAATGGTGTTTTAAGAAATGGAAATGAGGTTTCAATGTGAGCATGGAAAATGGTTTTTATGCATTGATGGTATTTTTGTTTTGAGCCTCCTTACTAAGCCTTGTGTGCTTACGCTCTTATTTGTCTATCAATGTAGATAATTCAGGTTTTGGAGGAAGCAATTAGCAAGGGATCTCAAGAGACTTCGTTTAAGAAAGTATGTTTCGGTTTAGACTAAAGTAATAAGGGCAATGGGGGACCCGTTGTGTTGTTGGGAGATTTGTGTAAACTCCCCTTTGAGCAAGTTTGGTTTACTATTTTAGACCTGTAAATGGCCTTTCGTAATTGATTTATGTTTTACCTTGCATTTTGGTGTATTGCTTGGTTTGATAATAGGTTGCATGCCTAGAGTTTATCTTTGATGCAAATGCTTATGTTATGATGATGATTATGTCATGATTGGTTGAGGATGGATGTTTAGATATGTTTTGTACATGTTGGAAGCATGTTGGATTGATTATAATTGTATTAAAGTGTGAAAAACCAGCAAAAAATGTCATTACAGGCCTAGATGTTTCGGTACACCTAAGGTTGTACCAAAACGGTGAGCCTGAAATGGCTTAAGGGTTTTGAAACTGTAACACCCCAAAATTCCCCTAATTCGGAAAATATAAAGTTTGAAATACCTAATTCGAAAACCCTAAAATTTGGGAATTTTAATTTTTGAAATCCCCAATTCGGAAACCCTAGATTTTATAATCCTTATCTTGGAACCCCAGAATTTGGGGATTTTATAGTTGAAACCCTAATTTGATTCAGGTGTTTAATTGAACAAAATCAGAATTTTGTGGCTTAATTCAGAAATTTGGGGTGGTTTTGGAAAGTTGGTAAAGTTGCCTTTCTGTTTTGCAAACCCTAAAAGTGTTAAGTTACCATGCTTGTGATTTTCCCTTTTGATAGGGTATTTAATCCATTAACTGAATTAACTACAAGGGATTTCGATACTCGGGCTGCACTCAATGAATTTTGGAAATTCGAATCCCAACTCAACTTATCCAATTACTCACAGACAATATTAATCGTGCTTCTAATATTATACCACAATTAAACACACATGAACAAATAATTATATACCAATTATTCAACACAATTTATATATAAACGAGTAATCTAGAGGCATGCTTCCTAACAATATGAAGCATTATCCAAAAAGCACCAATTGAAGACCTCAACATAGGCAATAGATCAATTAAGAAATTAAAGCATGTGACTATATCTATTCTTAGAACACAAACAATCCACCCAATCATTATTTAAACCGTTTAAACCATTAGATCATAACTATCAAGCATACAAGAATTAAAATAATAATACAAATATAAAACCTAATTTGATTTTGATACAACAAAGATGAAAGAGGTAAGTGTGTTGATTCTAAGTGTTATCGTTCAATGATTGGCTCTTTGCTTTACCTTACCGCAAGTAGACCCGATATTATGTTTAATGTTTTCTTGTGTGCTAGGTTTCAAGCTAGCCCTAGAGAATCACACCATGTATCCATTAAGAGAATCTTTAGATACCTTAGAGACACACCTTGTTTATGCCTTTGGTACCCTAGAGACTATTCCTTCAGCATACATGCTTATTCCGATGCAGATTATGAGGTTGTAAGATAGATAGGAAAAGTACCTCCGACACTTTCCAATTCCTAGGTAGTATGCTCATATCTTGGTTATCTAAGAAACAACATAGTGTAGCCTTATCTACCACCGAAGCGGAATATATATCGGTAGTAAGTTGTTGTGCTCAAGTCCTTTGGATGAAGCAACAACTTCTAGACTATGGAATTGATGTAGGTACCATACCCCTTACGTGTGACAACACTAGTGTCATGTGTCTCACTAAGAATCTCATCCAAAATTCTAGAACAATGCACATAGAGATAAGATACCATTTCATTAGGGACCATTTCATAAACAATAATGTTGTTTTAGAATATGTTGATACCTCAAACCAACTAGAGGATATCTTTACAAAGCCATTAGACAAAGAGCGTTTTTGGACTCTTAAGAGAGAGTAAGGTCTAACTAGCCTATCTTCACCTTTTAGAGCCCTTAAGTGTCAAAAATTTGCTTGATTTTGAATGATGATTTCGCTTATGCAATTTCGCCTTTTGATGCATCTATGCTTGTTGTTAGGGGGAGTATGAATCTGTTTTAGTCCATAAATGTTGCTCATTCATCATACACATGCATTTAAGGACGTTTAAAATCCAAATTTTGAACTCAAGTCAGCTCAAAAATGCATTTTTGGTAAAATGGTATCGATACGGATCACCGCGTATCGATATTGGTTGCTTAATGGGCGTCGATACAATTTTAATTGTATCGGTACGGTCACGCGTATCGATACAATATGAAAACCGTACCGATATGGTGGATCAATATGCCACGTAAGTGTATCGATACGGTATGCCGCTGGATTTTAAATTGGAATTAAAATAGGTGTTTCACTTTAATTAAAACCCAAATCTCTTTTTCTCTCAAACCTTAACCGATTTTGGGCTATAAAACCCCCTCAAACCCTTTGATTTTGCACACCAAACCTAAAATTCTTTGAGAGTTTTTCATCAACACATCAAGCTAAGCTTTGCTATCAAATTGGTGCATTCATCATCCTTCATTCATTAACATCCATTATTCAAGGTATAAAAACATTTTTTTCTTTCTTTTTGATTTTTTGTTTAGTTTTTGTTATTGTTTTCAATTACTTTTTGTATACTTAGTATTATTATAGTATGGATTTTGAAGTTTTTGCAAAAATTCTTTAAAATCATTTTTTTTATTTTGAATATATAAATATATTGTATATTTTAGTATATTTTTTTATTTAAATTCATAGTTATACTTGTATATAATTTTGATGTACAAAATATAGTATTTCGCTCAATACCATGAATTATTGGAATGATTTTTGGATCGAATGACTTGGTAATTGCATACATTGTTTTCGAATCGGTTTGATGTTATTTTTCCAGGATACAATGGCCCCGAAAGGAGACAAAGAAAAGATTTGGCTTCTAGTTCATCCAATTCCACTTTTGACAATGAGGGTATTACTAAACCAAACCTTGGTTTTATTCTTCAAAACAATTTTCTAACCCCATCGGCTATGGCCCATTATAAACAATACCAAGCCTTTCCAATTCGAGATGAACGAGTTATTTCAATCCCTTTTCTAAACTTCGAACGATTTAAGTTCAAATATCTTTGGTTGTTACAACAATGTAAGCTTTTACCTTTTTAAGTGTTCCCCAATTATGTGCCGAAAGCTTGTTTTGATTTTCTTTGCTAATGCCCGATGTGTCAATGACCAAGCTAGAGAGAGTGTTATTGCCATTGACTCCTACCTTATGGGAAAAAAATCGAATTTATCAAACCATTTTATGCAATGTCTTTGGGTTTGAAAACTTGGGAATTGATGATGAAAACTCCTTAGGGCACTCTTAACTTGGCTCCCTCACCGTTCTTTATGCTCACGATCGTATCCTCCACCTTATCATCTCTTGGTGGATTCGCCCTTCTGATGGGAAATTCTCTACCATTCGCCAAGTTGATGTGTTTTAGCTCTGTTGTTTTCGAAAGGGTAATCGCTCAAATCTTTGCCAAATTATGTTTGCCTACTTGGTTTATCTTGTACAACATCGTCGGTGTAGATCAATTGTTCCAATGATGCCGCCAAGCCTCTAGGCAAGCCCATTGACAAACACTCTCTTACTCGTGCTCACTTTGAGTACATTAATCATGAGTGGGTTCGTGGTTCCCGCTCTCCTCCTCAAGAAGATCAACCGCCTATGGTCGCTCCTCAAGGTCCACAAGTCCAACAAGCTCAATATTTCATTGATGGACTCATGATGAACAACAACAAACTTCTATGGATGTCTCTCTCATCGCATTCCATGGTGCTTGACTCAATCATACTCGGAGATCTCATACCAACCATGATGATGAGGACGAAGAGGACGAGGATGAAGACGATGGGGAAGAGTAGTTTTTGAGCATATCATCTCATTACATATCATATTAGGATTTCATTTTATGCACCTTTATGTTAGAAACCATATGCTTTGATTTTGTTTTTAGGATTAAGTTTGGATTTAAGTTTTAAATTACTTTGAACTATTATTGCTTTGGATTTAATTTTGAATTTTAATGCTATTACGCTGCTTTAATTATGCTTTGTACTTCTTTGCCATATCTTGCATATATCCTTGATTGTTTTCATTCATTTTGATCTAACAAAAAGGGCAAGAAGTGTAAACCATGATTTTTTACAAATCTTTGAAACCCAATCTTAAATTAAGGGGAAGTAAACTTTTCAAACTTTTCAAAATACTTAAAAAATTACCTTGGTTTTTATTTTAACAAAAAAGAGAGATTGTAAACCTAATTTGATTTTGATATAAAAAAGTGTTTAACGACCTATTTGTAAAAGTAAATAAATTTTTTAAGTATTTCAAAGTCTCACAAATTGAAAAGAAAACTTGAACCAAAATATTTCTAAGTCAAATAAATTGTTTCAAGAAAAAAATTCAAGTGTTATAGCCCAAAACCTATTTGTATGCCAAGGCTATCGATACACTATAGTCGTATCGATACGATTTTTAGGTTCTTGAATTTTAATCGACAAAAGCGTACCGATACGATTTTACCTGTATCGATACAGTATTTTACCTGGGCTTAACCTTAAGGCATAGAGTACTGATACGGAAAGTCCCCGTATCGATACGGTTTTATTTGATTCAATAAATCTTTGCATTTAAAGTTTTTGATCGTTGCTTATCAGTTATGATTTCAGCAAAATTCAAACGGTAGTTAGACCGTATCGACACTCCCATATAGCTTATCAATACATTTTTTACAAAAGTTTTCCTCAAGATTCCAATGAGCAAAATTCATATCGATACAATCATAGAATACCGATACGCCCTTGTTTTTACACTATACCCATACTGATACGCCCTTATAACGTATCGATACACCCTTTTAAATGTACACAACAACTCTTTCTATTTTGAGACAGATATCGATATGGTTGTTCGAGTACCGATATAGTAGGTTATAAAAGTGCATTTATTACGGGAAAAATGAAGCCCAACGGCTCAATTGGAGATCTCAACCGCCAGAATGACTAGAAATCAATGCAAGGGTATATAAACAAGCCTCTAAAGCTGCAACAACAACTATTGAACTGAATTGCAACATCCAAGCACAAATCCAAACCTTTGAGCTATTAAAGTCAAACCCTTTTACCCAATTGAGAGTTTTTCAATTGTATTCATCTTTTATCAATTTGGGTTGAGGGAACTTGTAATTTGGGGTAGAAATTCAACCTTGTGAGGTTTATCTTTCATTTGCTAACAATCTTTGTATTTTAGAGAATCTTGGTTAATCTTTGGGTTGAAAGATTAACCAATTGTAAGGTTTTCTCCTAATCCGAGAAAAGGGGACGAATTTCTAGAGAAATTGGGTGAAAATATTTACTGAGAGCTAAGGTAGTGGTGGATGTAGAGCTTGTTCTAAGCTTGAACCACTATAAATTGCCTTGTCTTTACTTTCTACATTTTCAATTTGCTCCTTCATTTTGAAAAAAGCCAATTCACCCCCTCTTTGCCATTTTCGATTCGATTGATCCACTTAACAACCAACATCTTAATCATTAAATACAATCATCAACTAACGTAATACAAAATCAAGGAGATTTAAGGTGATTTAGACACTGAACCGGTTGGAAATAATTCGAATCACGTAAGGTGATTTAAGGAAATCAAGGATCGTGATAGGATAAACATATGATAAAAATTGCTAAAATCTTCTAAAAATATGTTTAAGAGGTTGGTCAAATCAATTTTACAAAAACGTTTCGGAAGTGAAACATTTTGGGTAGTGACCAAATTGTAAAGTTTCAAAACTGTGGAAAATGTGATTTTTAAAGGAGAAGCCAAAATCTTAGAATCTTTAGGGAGCTTTATGGCAATTGAGCCTTTCCTTAATATGACATGTGTTTAAAATGGTTTTAATTGGCTTTTATTTTATTTAATTAATTATGTGGTTAATTAGTGAGATTCCATCACGTAACTACCATTCTCTTCTCATTTTCAGCCAAACACAATTCAAGCTCATTTTCTCCAGAATTCTTTTCTCCCAAACACCCTCTCAATATTTTCTAAATAAATTTTAAGAGTTCTTTTAAGATCTTCAAGATTTTAGCTAAGGAAAACTTGTCATTCATTGAGGAAAGCAAGGATTGGAGGTAAATCCCATTCTCAACCTCTAATCAAGGTTTTTTATTGAAATTCCCAAGATCTTTGGCTTCTAATTAATGTTTTTGGTTTAGTTTTCATTATAGTTTTGATTTGAGAGTGAAATCTTACAAAAATAAGATGAAATTCTTAATTTTCGAACTTGTTTTGTTAAGCTCTGTTTTAGATTGATTTTAATTGAGTTTTGTGTTGGTTAATATGTTGAAAAGAGGTGTTTTGATATAGATCCCGATATCCTTGAGATCCTTGAGTTTCTTTATAGTTCTAGTTGGGTTTTTGAGGTGAAATGATGAAGTAATGCTTGTTGGAGGTATAAGGATGGGTTTAGGTTGTTTTTAGATGTGTTTTGATGTTTATAAATGATTGAAAGTGATGTATATTTGCTGGGCTTGGTTTAGCAAGAAATCGATTTAGTTTTCGGTTGTTTCAGATGAGTTTATTGGTGTAGTTTGGGTGAGCAACGCGTTTGTGTTTAGTTGCCGGTGTTGAAATGCATTTTAATGCATTTAGATCTCTGTTTTGGTGATAAAAAACAGGGGATATTGATCCGTGAGCAAACGAGACATTTTTGGAGGCTCTGGAAGGGTGATTTTCGTGTCGGCGACCAAGGATTCGCACATCGGTGAGTGGAAATGGATTTTCCAACTTTGTTACGCTTTGAGCGTGGTCTTGGGAGCTTAGTGTAATTTCGAATCACTTAGCAAAGCTGAGGAGTAAGTGATCCGAAAGTCTCTCTCGGAAAGTGCTATGTTTTTGTGGAAAATGCACTTAAATTGAATGTGATTTTAATTACTGTTTTAAAGCATGTTTAAAGCATTGTTGATGTTGGTTTTTAATGCCATTTTGTTTAGGATGCACTTGGTAGGTGATCATTGGGTTTATGAAATATGTACATTTGAGTTTAGGCATGTTACGCTTGTGAACATGGCATTGTGTTTTATGCTTGTGAAACAGAGGAATAAAGTTGTTTATTGAAATTCCCAAGATCTTTGGCTTCTAATTAATGTTTTTGGTTGAGTTTTCATTATAGTTTTGATTTGAGAGTGAAACCTTGCAAAAATAAGATGAAATTATTAATTTTCGGTCTTTTTTTGTTAAGCTCCGTTTTAGATTGATTTTAATTGAGTTTCGTGTTGGTTAATATGTTGAAAAGAGGTTTTGTTGATATAGATCCCGAAATCCTTGAGATCCTTGAGTTTCTTGATAGTTATAGTCTGGTTTTTGAGGTGAAATAATGAGTTTTCATTGAGGAAAGCAAGGATTGGAGGTAAATCCCGTTCTAAACCTCTAATCAAGGTTCTTTATTGAAATTCCCAAGATCTTTGGCTTCTAATTGATGTTTTTGGTTGAGTTTTCATTATAGTTTTGATTTGAGAGTGAAATCTTGCAAAAATAAGATGAAATTCTTAATTTTCGGACTTGTTTTGTTAAGCTCCGTTTTAGATGATTTTAATTGAGTTTTGTGTTGGTTAATATGTTGAAAAGAGGTTTTGTTGATATAGATCCAGAAATCCTTGAGATCCTCGAGTTTCTGGATAGTTCTAGTTGGATTTTTGAGGTGAAATAATGAAGTAATGCTTGCTGGAGGTATAAGGATGGGGTTTAGGTTGTTTTTAAATGTGTTTTGATGTTTATAAATGGTTGAAAATAATGTATATTGGTTGGACTTGGTTTAGGAAGCAATCGATTGAGTTTTCGGTTGTTTTAGATGGGTAAATTGGTGTAGTTTGGGTGAGCAACGAGTTTGTGTTTAGTGGCTGGTGTTGAAATGCATTTTAATGCATTCAGATATCTGTTTTGGTGATCAAAAATAGGGGATCTTGATCCGTGAGCAAACGAGACATTTTTGGAGGCTCCGAAAAGGTGATTTTCGTGTCGGCGAGTAAGGTTTCGTGCATCGGTGAGTGGAAATGGATTTTCCAGCTTTGTTACACTTTGAGCGTGGTCTTGGGAGCTTAGTGTAAGTTTGAAACACTTAACTAAGCTCAAGAGTAAGTGATTCGAAAGTCTCTCTCGAATGCTATTTTTTTGTGGAAAATGCACTTGAATTGAATGTGATTTTAATTACTGTTTTAAAGCGTGTTTTAAGCATTGTTGATGCTGGTTTTTAATGCCATTTTGTTAAGGATGCACTTGGTAGGTGATCCTTGGATTTATGAAATATGTACATTTGAGTTTAGGTATGTTATGCTTGTGAACATGACATTGTGTTTTATGCTTGTGAAACAGAGGAAAAAAGTTGTTAAACGATTGTATTTGCAAGTGATGGAAGTGGTGGTTGGTTGCTTTAATCGGATATAGTTAGCCGGCTATAGGATATGGTGCACCGTGAATAAAGTCGCCTTGGATGTCGAGGGGTTGTGATTGTACCGTAAACTCCATCCAAGTACCCTAGCGATTGAGGAATTGACGTTACCACGATGGAGGATGGCTCTCGTGGGTGGACTTGGTTAAATGTCACAATGGTGGAGGATTGCTCCCGCATGTGAGCTTGGTTAAGGTGATTACAATGGTTGAGGTAGATCCCATGTGTAAGCCTTGTTTTGTGTACCTACACTCGCTAGCGGGTTATACAACTACCGATGAGTGATGTTGAGGGGTTGGGATTATACCGTTAAACTCCATCACGGGTGTTGATGGGTTGTGATTGTACCGTAGACTCCACCTTGGGCGTCACAACGGTTGATGGTTTAGTTCCGTGTGTGAGCCATGCGTAGTTTGGTAGTGTGTATGAAGCGTGTGGGACAATGCTTGTAATCCGCGTATCCGATTGTGTCTTTTGTGTTGGTTTTGGTATGGATTGAGTATTTATCACTTGCGAGCCAATATAATGTTGATGAATAATGATTAAGCATGAAATGCTTGGAACTTATCCTAGAATGCACGTAATGCTTGGTTTGAGCCTGAGCAAAGGATTTTTGTAGTGGTTTTAACGATGCTATGAGCATGTGGTTTAAAATTGATGCTTTAGAGAGCATGTTTTATAGGAAGGCACGAGTTTACAAATGAGGTTATCTTGATTTATAAAATGCATTGATGAATGTTGGTTTTAGCGATCCTCACTAAGCTTTATTCTTACGCTCAGTTGTTTCATCAATGCAGAGAATTGAGCTTTAGAGGTAGCAAGAAAGCAAGTGGATTCCAAGTGTCTTGACTAAACAATGTATGTGGTTTTACCTTGGTGTAATAAGAGGCAATGGGTGGGATTTCTACTCTTGCTTATTTGGTATTGTAAATCGCCTTGGAATGTTGGTTTAAGCTTGAATGTGGTTTTTAGCCTATTTGTGGTTTTGACTACTATGAAGCATGCCTATTGTTCTAATGTTTGCAATAATGATGCCATGTTTTGGCTTGTGCTTTCTTCTGGTGATCTTTGATGCTTATTCATATTGGATGTGTGATGTGGCATGTATTGGGATGATTTCGGAGGTGAATAGCGGAGTAAAATCAGCAATTTGGAATTGGTGGGCAAGGCGTTTCGGAACGCTCTTACCTATTTCGGAACGGTGGCCTGGAATGGTCATGGTGTTTCAGAACCGGTAGGCACGTTCCAGAACTTATTGCCACTGTAAAGCCTTGTTTCAAAACGGGTTTCGGAACGCACCCGCGTATTGAAATGGTCAACCTGATTTCGAAACGGCCGTTCTGATACGGGGTCTTATGTTTCGAAACACTTGACCGTTGGATGTTGAATTTGAATTGCTCCAGGTTTCTGTTTCTTACGTTTTGGTCCCTGATTATTGAATGCTTAATTAAATGAGTTTGAATGCTCCGTTTGAGATGTAACTTGACATGCTGGCATGTTATATAGCTAATTTTGGATTGGTAATTTTAAAATCTGTTTAGTCCTTATAATTTTTGAAATTTTCAATTTTGTCCCTAAAAGACGTTCGTATGCAATTGAACACCTAATTGAACTTCAATCACTATTTCGTTTCCGCTTAATAGCATTGCTTACCATATAGGGTCAAAATGTGCATATATAAAAGATAAAATAAAAAATTAGGGTCGTTAATCGGAGTTGACTTTGGCGAGTTGACTTTGGTTTTCCCTGTGTAATATTCTTAGTTTGGGTCAGGCGTCTAGGTCGGGCTAAGGGGGTTACATTTATTGGTATTAGAGCCAGGTTTCGAAAGAATTGGGGTTGATGGTAAGTGATATTGGTATGTTTTGATGTTTGAATCAATGTTGAATGGCATGTTGTTTGAAGAAAGCATGTTTTTGGTTGAATATTGGTGTTTTTGCCATGCTTGGTTGTTATGAATCATATGTGAGTAAAATATGATTGTACGATGATGATGTGCTGAGGATGTGTGTTGATTGAGGTTGATGTAAAACATGATGATTATGATATGCTATCGTTTGCAATGTCATGCTTGAGGGAAATCGGGGTGTCCATTGCCTTTTTACACTAGATAAATGTTTTAAACTGGATGTGTAAACTTGGATCCTTTCTTGAGACTGGCCTAAATCATGGTTTGATTTATTTTGTTGATTATGTCTTGTTAAAAATAACACAATGAGTCCGAGAAGAGAGTTGGGATCGGATACGATCGTACATGCGAGTGAGCATGGTAATCAGGGGAACAATGTTCTGTCTGTTAAGAATGTACCTATTTGGCCGTTCTTATCTGGAGTTGAGGCGATAGGGCAACATAAAGGGGTTGGCCCTATGGTGAAAGTTTTATCGTCTGTTGTTCAGGAGATGTTTGGAGCATCTCAGACCGTAGTGAATGAAAAGCCTTTGCATGTACCACCTGTCAGACAAACTAGTTTGTCAAAACAACGTCTGCATGAATTGGGAGTTGTTGAGTATCATGGGTCAACGCCAGGGGCGTTTGAGGCTTGGTTAGCCAGTACGATCCCACTCTTGGACCAGGAAGGGTGTGATAGCGTCTGTAAGCTAGGAAGCGTTGTCTCGTTAATATTGGACGATGTTTGTAGTTGGTGGGCAGCTGTGTCAGCATCACTAAACATACATGACGTAGATTGGGAGTTCTTTCTAGCCTCTTTTACGAGGAGAAATCTTGGAGATAAGTCTTTGGATAACCCGAAGCGCGAGAACTTGGGTCTGGCATCTTATGGAGGTGGTTCTAGCTTTGGTAAAAGAGCTGCTAAATTCAGTTTTAGAAATAGACGGGCCAAGAAAGGCCGAGATAGGAGGTATCAGCTTGCTGCTAGGCAAGGTGACCTTGGACATGGTGTATTGGTTCAGGGAAACAGAACGACGGCGGAGCATCATACGTGCTGGACGCGTGGTTCTCTGCAACACTTGAGAAGGGACTGTTCTCATGCGGCTGGAGAGGTATAAGCTCCTGTTGAGGTGATGGGGAATTCTTGCTGGAACTGTGGTTCAATAGATCATTTAAGGTGTGAGTGTCCTCTGTTGGCTGGTGGAGGCCAGGGACGTGCACCTGTTGTGGCTGCACCTCAGAAAGGCCAAGAGCGCGACCGAAACAGGGTTCTGAGGTGGCAAGAAGGGTAGAGAGATGCAGGGTGTTTTATGGTTGAATCTTGTTGGAGTTGTGGGTCTGTTGGACGTTTGAGGCGAGATTGTCCGATGTTAGCTCCGGGTGGTCAAGGTGGGATGTCTGTTGAAGCTCTCCGTGATCGCGAGTGCAGTTATGGTTCTTTTCAACAAGGAGACCATGGTGGCTCTGTAGAAGAGGGTGTGGATGTTCGTCGCTTGGAGCACAATGATGTGATTGCAGGTATCTTTACTGTGCAATCCCTGTTATTGTTGTCTTTGCCTAGTTTTGGTTTTGCATCCTCTTGTGTAGTGGTTAAGGTCCTATAGTTAGTGAGTTGGGTAGTAATCGGTGTTGTTTTGGAAACAACCTTGGTGTCGAAGGTGTAATTGTTAGAGTAGTTGGCTTTAATGAGTAGCAAGAGTGGAGAAGCGGGAAAAGTATGGAAGTGGGATAAGAGGTTATTTTTAGGTTGGTCTGAGGACGTTATTAGTAGGAGTGAACAGACATACATGCACAATTAAAATCCTGTATATATATATATATATATATATATATATATATATATATATATATATATTACATATGTTGATACATGCATATATTTGTTATGACATTAGAGGTATGCATACATGTGCATAGGCATTCGTAATTGCATGTAAGTAATCATGCATGTGAATGTTCACACTTACTAATAGTTGATTTGGATCTGGTAGTGATGTGTTATGATTAGGGTAGGTTGTGGGTTTAAGGTTTTGTTTTGGTGCGAGTTGAAGAGGGGGTGTGAGGTTAGGAAGTGAATAAGTTTACCATTAGGAGTGAGTATGGTCTAGCTTGGCTAGCCAGCAGAAAGGTTTCTAGGTGTTTTAAGGGCCTTGGCGGCTTGATGGTGGAGAGGAGACCATTTTGGTTAGAATGTGGCCGAGGTCGGGTGGTGTGTAGTTAAAAGCATTTTGAAGTAGTCGTGGGGTGTTGTAGTTTCTTTGGGTTGAACGGTTGTTGTAGGTTTTTGGATATGGTTTTGAAGTGTTGTTGTATTGTTGCTTTAATGGTTATAGCAAGATGGTTGTTTTAGGTGGAAACGTTTTAACGGTGACCTTGGGGGAGTTGGAGGGAAGTTCTAACGAAAGTTCTAATCGAGGTTTAGCTTGAGTTGAGTAGAGATTCATGGCTTGGAGGTGTTGTTGGAAGAGTGGTTAAGTAGGTTGGGAAGGTTGTGTCGTATGTTTTCCTTCGAATGTAGGTGCTTAGAGGGTGAGATTTATGCGTGGTTAAGTAAGTTCAAAAGCCGTGTTGTTTGGCTGAGTCCTCATGAGAGGTTGGTTTGTGGGCTGTGTCTAAGTAAATCTTCTTGGAATAGTGTATGTAAGTGAAGTAACAATTGGAGATGGTGTTAGAGTTTCGTGATGGGGATTTTGGGTTTTCGTGTTCAGAAGTGTAAGGTTCACGGATCACAAGTGTTTGAAATATCTAATGTTTCAAAAATGAGTTGAATCTTAGGCAACGTTGATGGGTGGACTTGCTTAAGGAGTATGGCCTGATGATGAAGTATCATGTTGGAAAGGCCAACACTGTGACCAATGCTTTGAGTAGGAAAGTGGCTGTGGAGTTGAGGGTGATGTTTGCTCGCTTGAGCGTATCACGAGATGGTGCTCTTGTTGCCAAATTGTGGGTGAAACCATCCCTGAACCAGTTGATCAGGGATAAGAAATTGCTTGACAATACTCTTGTACCGTGAGTTCAAGATATCAGAGACGGAAGGCTTTAAGAATTTGGTTTCAATGATGTTGGTATTTTGAGCTTTGGGAATTGAATAGTGGTGCCAAATGATGATGGGTTGAGGTGCTCTATTCTGGATGAAGTCCTTAGTGGTTCTCTCGTAGTGTACCCTGGTGGTACGATGGTGTATCGTAATTTAAGAGTTGGGTGCTGCCGGATATGGCGAAAAAGGATGTTAACAAGTTTGTAGGCAAATGTTTGTTTTGTTAGCGGGTGGAAGCTGAGTTTTGGTTTCCTTCTAGGTGTAGTAACCGTTGGGGATCCCAGAAAGGGAGTTGAGGGGGAAGGATTACCGTGGATTTGTGGTTGGATTACTTTGGACCCTATCAGAGATGAATTTTTGCTTGGGTGGTTGTTGATCGTTTTGTGAAAAGTGCACATTCCTTGGCAGTGCTTACTACGTATGCGTTGGATTAGTTGGTTGAGTTGTTTGTTGCTAAGATTGTGCGTTTGTACGGAGTGCTGAAGTATGTTGTATCAGATAGATATCCGAGGTTCACGTCGAGGTTTTGGGAATGTTTGCATCAAGTCTTGGGTACACGGTTGAATTCCAGTACTTCTTATCATCCTCAGACGGATGGACAGTCGAGGCGTGTGATCCAGGTGCTTAAGGATATGTTGAGATGCTACGTTATATATTTTCAGGGTTCTTGGGAGAAGCACTTGCCGCTGGTGGAGTTTTGCTTACAACAATAGTTATCATGCAAGTATTCAAATGGCTACCTACGAGGCTTTGTGTGAGAGGAAGTGTAGAACCCCTCTTTGTTGGCAGAAGCTGGGCAAAAGTTGATAACGATGCCAGCTATGTTAAGGGGAACCACCGAGAAGGTGAAGCTCATTTGTGAGTGTTCGAAGGCAGCATCGGATAAGCAAAAGTTTTTCGCGGACCTGAAGCGTAAAGAGATTGACTTAGCGGTTGGCGAACGTGTGTTTTTGAAAGTATCGCCTTGGAAGAAGGTGATGAGAATTGGGCATAAGGGTAAGCTTAGCTCAAGGTTCATTGGACCTTACGGGGTCGTGGAGCGTATTGGTCCTGTGGCATATCGGTTGAGATTGCCTGTGGAGCTGGAAAAGATACATGATGCGTTTCATGTGTCTATGTTGCGGAGGTACAGATCGGATCCTTCGCATGTGATACATGTTGAGGAGATATAGTTGAATCCAGATCTGTCATATGTTGAGGAACCAGTAAGGGTTCTGGATGTGAGCAGTAAAGTTCTTCGTGGCAAGACGATAAAGCTTGTGAAGGTGTTGTGGCAACAGCGAGGAGTTGAGGAGGCCACGTGGGAAAGCAAAGCGGACATGCTGAAGCAGTTTTCACACCTTTTTCCTTCAGGTAAAATTTCGAGGAAGAAATTTCCTAAGTGGGGGAGAGTTGTAATGCCCTGGTTTTGGGCCTAGATGTTTTAAACACTGGACCGGACCGATTGAAAATGGTTCGAATCGCGTAAGGTGATTTAAGGAAATCAAGGATCGGGATAGGATAAAAATGTGGTAAAATTTTTAAAATTCTATAAAAATATGTTTCATACGTTGGTCAAATCAATTTTACAAAAAAAGTTTCGGAAGTGGAACATTTTGGGTTGTGACCAAATTGTAAAATTTCAAAACTGTGGTAAATGTGATTTTTAAAGGAGAAGCAAAAATCTTAGAATCTTTAGGGAGATTTATGGCAATTTAGCCTTTATTTAATATGACATGTGTTTAAAATGGTTTTAATTAAATATTTTTAATTGGATTTTATTTTATTTATTTAATTAGGTGGTTAATTAGTGAGATTCCATCACGTAACTACCATTATCTTCTTATTTTCAGCCAAACACAATTCTAACTCATTTTCTCCATAATTCTTTTCTCCCAAACATCCTCTCAATATTTTCTAAACAATTTTTAAGAGTTCTTTCAAGATCTTCAAGATTTTAGCTTAGTAAAATTTGTCATTCATTGAGGAAAACAAGGATTGGAGGTAAATCCCGTTCTCAACCCTAATCAAGGTTCTTTATTGAAATTCCTAAGATCTTTGGCTTCTAATTAATGTTTTTGGTTGAGTTTTCATTATAGTTTTGATTTGAGAGTGGAATCTTGCAAAAATAATATGAAATTCTTAATTTTCGGACTTGTTTTGTTAAGCTCTGTTTTAGATTGATTTTAATTGGTTTTGTGTTGTTTAATATGTTGAAAAGAGGTTTTGTTGATATAGATCCCGAAATCGTTGAGATCCTTGAGTTTCTTGATAGTTCTAGTTGGGTTTTTGAGGTGAAATAATGAAGTAATGCTTGCTGGAGGTATAAGGATGGGTTTAGGTTGTTTTTAGACGTGTTTTGATGTTTATAAATGGTTGAAAATAATGTATATTGGCTGTGCTTGGTTTAGGAAGCTATCGATTGAGTTTTCAGTTATTTCGGATGGGTAAATTGGTGTAGTTTGGGTGAGCAACGAGTTTGTGTTTAGTTGCTGGTGTTGAAATGCATTTTAATGCATTTAGATCTCTGTTTTGGTGATCAAAAATAGGGGATCTTGATCCGCGAGCAAACGAGACATTTTTGGAGGCTCCGAAAAGGTGATTTTCGTTTCGACGAGTAAGGTTTCGTGCATCGGTGAGTGGAAATGGATTTTCCAGCTTTGTTACACTTTGAGCGTGGTCTTGGGAGCTTAGTGTAAGTTTGAAACACTTAACTAAGCTCAAGAGTAAGTGATTCGAAAGTCTCTTTCGGATGCTATTTTTTGTGGAAAATGCACTTGAATTGAATGCGATTTTAATTACTGTTTTAAAGCATGTTTTAAGCATTGTTGATGCTGGTTTTTAATGCCATTTTGTTAGGGATGCACTTGGTAGGTGATCCTTGGATTTATGAAATATGTACATTTGAGTTTAGGTATGTTATGCTTGTGAACATGACATTGTGTTTTATTCTTGTGAAACAGAGGAATAAAGTTGTTAAACGATTGTCTTGGAAAGTGATGGAAGTGGTGGTTGGTTACTTTAATCGGATATAGTTAGCCGGCTATAGGATAGGGTGCACCGTGAATAAAGTCGCCTTGGATGTCGAGGGGTTGTGATTGTACCGTAAACTCCATCCAAGTACCCTAGCGATTGAGGAATTGACGTCACCACGATGGAGGATGGCTCTCGTGGGTGGACTTGGTTAAGTGTCCCAACGGTGGAGGATTACTCCCGCATGTGAGCTTGGTTAAGGTGATTACAATGGTTGAGGTAGCTCCCATGTGTAAGCCTTGTTTTGTGTACCGATACTCGCTAGCGGGTTATACAACTACCGATGAGTGATGTTGAGGGGTTGGGATTGTACCGTTAAACTTCATCACGGGTGTTGAGGGGTTGTGATTGTACCGTAGACTTCACCTTGGGCGTCACAACGGTTGATGGTTTAGTTCCGTGTGTGAGCCATGCGTAGTCTGGTAGTGTGTATGAAGCGTGTGGGACAACGCTTGTAATCCACGTATCTGATTGTGTCTTTTGTGTTGGTTTTGGTATGGATTGAGTATTGATCACTTGCGAGCCAATATAATGTTGATGAATAATGATTAAGCATGAAATGCTTGGAACTTATCCTAGAATGCACGTAATGCTTGGTTTGAGCATGAGCAAAGGATTTTTGTAGTGGTTTTAACGATGCTATGAGCATGTGGTTTAAAAGTGCATTGATGCTTTAGAGAGCATGTTTTAAAGGAAGGAACGAGTTTACAAATGAGGTTGTCTTGATTTATAAAATGCATTGATGAATGTTGGTTTTTGCAATCATCATTAAGCTTTATGCTTACGCTAATTTGTTTCATCAATGCAAAGAATTGAGCTTTAGATGCAGCAAGAAAGCAAGTGGATTCCAAGTGTCTTGACTAAACAATGTATGTGGTTTTACCTTGGTGTAATAAAAGGCAATGTGTGGGATTTCTACTCTTGGTTATAGTTTGGTGATGTAAACATCCTAAGCATGTTTGATTTTCTTATTTGGTGTTGTAAATGGCCTTGGAATGTTGGTTTAAGCTTGAATATGGTTTTTACCCTATTTGTGGTTTTGACATCTAGGAAGCATGCCTATAGTTCTAATGTTTGCAATAATGATGCCATGTTTTAGCTTGTGCTTTGTTATAGTGATCTTTGATGGCTATTCATATTGTATGTGTGATGTGGCATGTATTGTGATGATTTCGGAGGTGAATAGTTGAGTAAAACAAGCAAGTTGGGAAATTGCAGGGCAAGGTGTTTTGGAACGGTGGCCTGGAATGGTCATGGTGTTTCGGAACGGGTAGGCATGTTCTAGAACACTTTACCACTATAAAGCCTTGTTTAGAAACGGGTTTCAGAACGCACTCGTGTATCGAATCGATCAACCTGGTTTTGAAACGGCCGTTTCGATACGGGGTCTTGTGTTTCGAAACACTTGACCGTTGGATGTTGAATTTGAATTGTTCCAGGTTTCTGTTTCTTATGTTTTGGTCCCTTATTATTGAATGCTTAATTAAATGAGTTTGAATGGTCCGTTTGAGATGTAACGTGCCATGCTGACATATTATATGGATAATTTTGGTTTGGTAACTTTGAAATCTGTTTAGTCTTTATAATTTTGGAAATTTACAATTTAGTCCCTAAAAGACGTTCGTATGTAATTGAACCCTTAATTGAACGCCGATCGTTGTGCCGTTTCTGCCTAATCACCTTGCTAACTATATAAGGTAAAAATGTGCATCTAGAAAAGATAAAATAAAAATAATTAGGGTCGTTAATCAGAGTTGACTTTTGCGAGTTGACTTCGGTTTTCCCCGTGTAATCTTCTTAGTTTGGGTCAGGAGTCTAGGCCGGGCTAAGGGGGTTACAAGTTATCATATCTTAAATAAAACTATTCAGCCCACTATTTTACCCACATTCTCTTGTTACAAATAATAATGTTGCCATAAACATGCTCTTTAAATGCGGTTGTCCTAGAATCACTCCTTGCATCGAACCACAGCCCCCGCACTTGCTTAATTTGCTACATTGACGAAAAAAGAGAGACTAACCATATAATGCATATTGATTGCACAAAAAAAGTAAAACGTCAATGCATTTGTTTGAAACCAAAACCGTTATTAGAAATCCATGTTTAAGTAAGTCAATCACATCATTTGCAAAGCATTTAAATAGAACAATCTTATTCAAAACATATACTTCATGCTTCGATAATGGTCCTTTCATTCTCAAGACATTTATATAAAACATGCTTAATCATCATGCATAACAACCATATGCATCAAACTATATTTCACATGTCTCATGTTTCTTTTATCTTTTCAAAGCATGCATATTAAACCATATGCTAAACGTGTATCATGGATTTCTAGCATTACCACTATACAAACCTCAACTTAAGCCTTCACATGCTTATTTTTCCAATAGCAAAGCTTAAGGAGCACCACATGTATAAACCACCTTATACAACATAATCCATCAATATGATACATTATCAATTATATTGACTTTCAAGTGATCACAAACTAAGTCACACTTTACAAAATATTACACCTGATACACGGATTTCCCAAGTGGTTACTCTTCCCACTTAACATACATCCTCAACCAGAGTATGGCTTACTCTATGCCCCTCAATGTTTAACCGAAGCATGGCTTACTCTTCGCCCCTCGACCGCCGGGGTACTCATGTGGGAGATTGATTCACTCTTCACCCCTCGGCACACATGAGATGACTTATTATAGTGCACTATCTATCATATGGCCGACCAACTATATTCGATAACATTTTAAACCACATCACTTGCCAATATAATTTATTATTAAACATGTTACCTTGCTGCTTTTCTTAAGCATTTAACAAAACATTTTCATATGCAGAATCACATTGTCAAAGACAACAACCACATTCCATTTAGGAATCATTTCTCAATGCTCTTAGGCATCCATATAATTAATAAATCATTGTATATCATTTAAAAGACGCATAAAACAATAAATCAATCAATCCATGCTTTTAAACCATAACATGTAATTCAAGTCTCTTATCAAACCCATATTCAAAAGGCTAAATTGAGAAAACTTACTTCCGAGGTTAGCTAAGCTTGCTAGGCTTTAAATAAACTCTGAAAGCCATAAATCAAACCTCTTTATAGTACCAAAATACATTTGCACTAAACAACTTGATATCGTCTCGATGCCAATGACTCGACGCCTACGCCTCAACGCCTAACCGAAAAAAAGTCTGAACACATGTCATATTCCACAAGAAAATGCAAGGGTTAATATAAATTTGACCACACCAAAATAACCACTTAATTAAAGTACCCTATTGCTCAACTCGATCACAAATAACCTCAAATCAAAACAAATTCCCCCATTTACTTATTTACCTCACTGCCTTGTTTTCAATTTAATTAACCTGATATATATACTAACCACAACGCTCACCCCTGCTCTACAAATCCAAATCCATTTTTACGCGCATTTCAGATGAAACAAAATAGGTCAATTTTCTACCCAAAATTGACCAAACCCTCACTTGGTTACAAATAAGAATTTGAAGGCAATAAGAATATCTCTCAATACAAATTTGCCCCTTTGAATACAAGCACTCAACCCAAATTGAAATACAAGATAAGAATTACACTCAATACAATTTGGGATTTTTACAAGAATGATAATTTAGGCACTTGAGCTTGGATTTTGTGTATGGATGTTTCTATAGGATTCAATAGTTGTTGCTGGTCTTCAATAGGCTTGTTTTTATACCTTCTCTATTAGTTCTAGCTGTTCGGGTGGTTAGAGAATTGATTATAGCCATTGGAACCCTCTCTTTTCACCATAAATGCACTTTTGCAGCCTACCGTATCGGTACTCGAGGAAGCGTATCGATACACTTCTCAAAAAAGAAAGAGTCATTGCACAAATATAAGAGAGGCGTATCAGTACGGGTTAGGGAACCGTTTTGATACGGGAAAGACCGTATCGATGCAATTTTTCCAACATAGCTCACTTGAGGAATTTGTATCGATACGAGTTATAGCGTATCGATACTCATTAACTACCACTTTAAAATTTGGTTACCTACCAACTAACAAGGCAACGGTAGAAATATTTAAAGCTCTAAATTTTTAAAACATATTAAACCGTATCGATTCGGGTGAAACCGTGTCGTTACTCGATTCAAACTCCTTGAGATTTTATAGGGAGAGCGTATCGATACAAATGAAATCTGTTTCGATACCATGTTTCAATACGGTAAGGAGCGTATTGAAACATTTGTCTCCATTATCCAAGTTTGTAAAAAAGGTATCGATACAGTGAGAAGCATATCGATATGCATAGACGTTTTTGAGTAATTTGGCCTTGGAACACTTAGAAAATATTTTGGAGTTTGAGTTTTTCAAACTAGAGCAAAGCCTTGTTGATTTGAAACCTTTTGATGGACTTAAAAATTCATTTCATGTTTTACAAATTTTTCCTTAAAACACTTTGTTATATCAAAATCAGACATATGTTTTACAATCTCCCCTTCTTGATATAACAAAACCAAAGCTTAAAATTTTTAAGTCTTTTGAAAAACATTGGAAAACAACTCCCCCTTAATGTTAGAAAGGTAAATTTAAAGTTTAAGTTTTATGTGAACTTGTGAACTTCCCTCTTCCCCTTTTTGTTAGATCAAAATAAGAGACATAGGCTATAAAGGCATAACATTAAACCAAACAACATTTAATAGATAAACATAAAGTTCATAAATGAAGGTAACATCAAACGAAAATCCAAACAATAGAAACCAAAGCATATGTTTTAAATGATAAACTTAATCCTAAAAGCATAAAACAAAGTGCGTAAATATAAATCCTAAGATGACATGAATGAGATGCAAAGACTAATCTAATACTCATCTCCATTACCATCTTCATTATCTTCATCTTCATCTTCATTGGCATCATCGTTCCTCCTTGATTACGCCACTCATCGTGGAAGGCCATAAGAGAGATATTCATCGAATTGTGCTCGGCCTCAATTGAAGAGATACGCTTCTCCACATTAGTCATGGAATCTTCTAAGCTTGTGAAGTGAGTATCAATGGCGGCAAACCCGAAATTCATGACTTGATCAATAGAACCAATTCCCGTGCGTAAGCTTGTGAATTGTTCATTAAGATAGGTCATGAGAGAATCCATTGACGGAGGAGGTGCTTGAGGAGCTATGATACAATTTTCAATCTCTTCGGGTAAAGCATCACTAGAAAGCTCGGAAAGGCGAATCCAATTACCATTGAAATAATGAAACTTGCCCCGAGTTTGAGACCTCTCATCAATCGGATCGGTGAGATTTGTCGGATAATCATGAGAACAATCGATCTCCTTCTTAGTGAAAAAGTAGCTCAAAGCGGTGCCATAGGTGAATGAAGTAACAATAGTGGTGTGACGATGTTGAACGAGGAAGACAATCTCCGCAAACATAATTCGAGCAAGGTTAGGACGTTTCCTCTCACGAAAGCATCTAATCCAAACATCATCAACTTGACGGATAGTTGAGTATTTTCCTCCGGAAGGCCTAAACCACCAAGTGATCATCAAATGTAAGATGCGGTTATGCACATTGAGAACGGTCACAGATCCCCCCAAAACATGTCCAAGAGCACCTACATCATCGATAGCATCATCCTCAAAACCAAAAACATCACAAAGGGTCTTGACATCAACATTAATCTTCTTGCCAACAAGATATGAAATAACGTCAATGACATTACCCTCGTCATTGTCAACACATTTGGCATTAGCATAAAAGATCAAAACCGAATTTCGAAAGAAAAACCCCAGGATTTGAAGAAAATCCATAAACTTCCATTCTTGGAGCAATGGTAAATAAGCAAACTTGAAATGCTCCGAATTGAGAAAAGGAATGGAAATTACCCTCTCCGGTCGAATCTTGTAGTTTTGAAAAGATCGAAAATGGTTGAGTTCACCAGGAGTTCGAAAGCACCTTTGATAGATTAGTGTCAAATTCGAACGAGTGCCATCGCTGGGATTTGATCCTTCACCAACTTCGATTGTAGTGCGTCCTCTCTTTTTAGGTGCCATATTCTAGAAAAATTGATTAAAACAATGTGTGTATGCATTAATGTTCACATTCAACCCCATGGATAAATCAATAGTCAAGGTAGAGATTTTTTTTTTGAAAAACAAAACAAAAGAATACTTTTAATAAAATCTTTTAAAAGAACAAACGAAACAACAACAAAAATTTAAAACAAAAATAATAAATAAAATAGAAAGAAAAGAAGTTTTTATACCTTGATATTGAGAGAGGGAGGAATGTATGAAGATTTTGCACCAAATTGATGGAGATCCTTAGACATGACTTGATTTTGAAAAACCCTCAAGAAACTTTAAGTTTTGTGATGAAAATATGATGGGTTGAGGGCCCTTTTATAGATGAAAAACGATTAGGGTTTTGAAAAAGAGTTTTGGTAATAGTGAAAGTCTTTTAATGCCCAATTAAAGATTCTGTGCGATCGAGTCCTAAAGGGTCAAGATAGGCTAAATAGACCTAACTCTCTCCTAAGGGACCAAAAATGCTCTTTGTTTAGAGGCTTGGTAAAGTTGTCCGCTAATTGATTTAAGGTGTCAACATACTCTATAACAACATCTTGTTTAAGGTGATCTCTAATGAAATGATGCCTTATCTCTATGTGTTTGGTTCTAGAGTGTTGGATGAGATTTTTGGTGAGACAAATTGCACTAGTGTTATTAGACTTAAGGGGTATGGTTTCTACTTTACTCCATAATCTAAGAGTTGTTGTTTCGTCCAAAGAAATTGAGTACAACAACTCCCTAAGGATATGTACTCAGCTTCGGTGGTAGATAAAGCTACACTATTTTGTTTGAAGAGAACCAAGATATGAGCATACCACCTACGAATTGGCAAGTGTCGGAAGTACTTTTCCTATCGATTTTACAACCCTCATAATCCGTATCCAAATAAGCATAAAGGTTAAAGGTTGAGTCTCTAGGGTACCAAAGACCTAAACGAGGAGTATCTCGAAGGTACCTAAAGATCTTTTTAATGGCTATAAGGTGAGACTCTCTAGGACTAGCTTGAAACCTAGCACACAATCAAACACTAAACAATATATTCAGTCTACTTGCGGTAAGGTAAAGCAATGATCTAATCATACGACAATAAAGCTTAGAGTGAACAAACTTACCTCCTTCATCTTCGTCAAGCTTTGTAGATGAGCTCATTGGTGTAGCTTCAGGCTTTTCTTGCTCCAAGCCAAACTTCTTGAGCATATCTTTCACGCACTTTTCTTGGTTTATGAAGGTGTCATCCTTTTGTTGATTTGGAGTCCCAAAAAGAATGAGAGCTCCCCCATCATGCTCATCTCCAATTCACCTTGCATTAACTTAGAAAACTCTTTGCAATAACATTCATTAGTAGAGCCAAAGATAATATCATCAACATATATTTGCACTACTAAGATGTCATTTTTATATCTTTTTTATGAAAAGTGTAGTGCCCACCTTACCTTTTTCAATTAAAAAGTTTGAAAGCCTTTCATACCAAGCTCAAGGAGCTTGTTTAAAACCATAAAGGGATTTGGTTAGCTTAAAAAAATTATATGGAAATTTTGAATCCTCAAAACTCGGTGGTTGTTCCAAATACACTTCTTCATTTATAAAACCCTTTAAAAATGCACTTTTTACATCCATTTGAATAAGCTTGAAATCATGATAACATGCATATGCAAGAAACATCCTAATAGCTTCCATTCTAGCTATGGGTGCATAGATTTCATCAAAATCTATTCCCTCTTCTTGAGTGTAACCTTGAGCAACTAGCCTAGCTTTGTTTCTCACTATGATGCCACTCTCATCTAGTTTATTCCTAAGTACCCATTTAGTTCCTATAGTAGATTGATTACTAGGCCTTTCAACTAATGCCCATACATTACTCCTCTCAAATTGGTTTAATTCTTCTTGCATAGCCAAAATCCAAAAGTCATCTTTTAATGCTTCTTTGATATTCTTAGGCCCAATGAATGGGATAAAAGCAACATGATTCATTAATTTGAGAGAGGATCTAGTAGTTACCCCCTTGGGTGGATCACCCAAGATTTCACCATATTTGACATAGTTGAACTCCCTTGGGTAAGAGCCAAGTCATTCAAGGCTTCAAGAGGTGGATCTTGTGCATCTTCTTCTTTAGTTGGAATCTCATCCACCTTTGATTAATCTCCACCATCCTTAACTTTTATGAGCCTCACAGTCCAAGGGTTGAACCGGGCTCTGATACCACTAAATGTAACCCCCTAAACCCAACCTAGAAGAAATGGGTCAAATCTAGGAAGTATCGATTGGAAACTTGTCCCCCAAGATACAATTTAGGTTCAAATATTTTGTAATTCAAAAGAATCGATTAAATAAGTAAAACTCAACAAATATTCTGATTAAAATAAAACTCAATCTTTTGAACGATGTTCCGATAATTAATTAAAATCCGAAAGTAACTTCATAGATGCATGCATTTAATAAAAACACAAATTAAAAATAGTTCCAATGTCCATATTACACAAATATCCCAAAATATTTTAAAATAATAATTCTAAGGTAACAGAAAAGTTCGTACTAAATAATAATTTATCTGAATAAACAAGAGATGCTCCAAGTATCGATCGCCTAAAAAGTCTGAGATATCTGAAAAGTAAAAACTAAGGGGTGTGAGCTAAAGAGCTTAGCGTGTCTCTAAAGTGTAACGAAAACAAAACAATATTTTATTTTCTTATTAATACTTCTCCGAAAACACAATAAAACTGAATCATGATGATTTGATGTCTGATGCACATGAATCATAGTACCCATCTCCGATACACTGAAAAGTAAGGTTCCCCAGAACCTACTTTCTCCATCGTCACCATCCGAAGTGGAACTCAGCCCGAAGAGTGGAACCACTGATCCGAAGCGGAATTCAACCCGAAGGGTGAAACCATTGATCTGAAGTGGAATTCAGCCCGAAGGGTGAAACCACTGAACTTCCCCGAACAAATCTCAACCATATACCCACAATGATATGATACAGAATTTAAAATCCGAGTCTGATCCGAAACTTGAATTATGAAAATTCAAGTTGCACAATACTATAAATTCGATGTTTTACGATTCCGAAAATCTAATATTTCACTTAAATCAGAGAATGACATGCTATGCATGATGTCTGAAAACATTCATCTAATCACAACAGAGTATGCACACAAAATGTTCAAAACATTTACTTATATTAATACCAGAAAGACACGTAAAATTTATAGCACAGAAAGAAACACACAAGATATACTCACGCTCAGATCTAGCTGAATCAGGACCTACGAAGGTATGAATACTATATTAGTATTTATTACTAACATTAAGCCACCGACTAAAACACTAGAAATCGAACTGAAGATATACTCACCTGAATACCTCGAAGAACGTGCACGATCGGTCTAAACAACTGGAGGTAACCCAACGGTCTTAAGGTTGGTACCTGAACACGAGAACATTCCGAATTAGATTCTGAAATCATAACTTATCATATTCCAATAACAATTACTTAAAGATAACAAAACGGAGCTTTCAGGATCTAATTTGACAAAACGGGCAAAAGATTTGAATTCAGGACATCATGAAAGGTTAAGATGAAGGATGTCCGAAAAAGTTAACACTTGGTCAACAGTCAAAGTCAAAGTCAAACTGGTCAAAGTCAACTTTGACGATCAAAGTCAACGAGTCAACGGTCCAAGGTCAATACACTAGTTCAAACCAAGGCTTGGTCCGATTACAATCTGGTTCAAGTCATACAATTCAACTTGGGCTCACAACCCATTTGTTATACGTCTTACTGGGCTTCACACATTAACCTCACAATTGGGCTCATCACATACACAAAGCCCACTTCTGATCTGTCTCTCATACCCATAACCACACTGATGGCCCAACACAAGGGTTCCATCCTTTGTGGTAACCTGCTCTAGGGTTCCCAAAACCCCCATTGACGGCACATCACATCCCGGCGGCGGCTGTAGGCCAAAACACAGCAAACAAAACACGATAGTGGCTGATAACACGGTGGTTCAATAACGCAACGACCATGCAAGGATGACAGTGACGACGTGGCTACTCGACGAGGCAAGGCGACAGTGGCTCACCGGAAGTACCTCCGATGACGCCAGAATGGTCATTCCAGCCAAACAACACAAAACCCATGATCAACAACATTAATAACGAAGGATTCAACTTCGAATTCTCAAGAAAATGAAAACACGTTGCAAAGGCTTACCCATCTAAAACAATGAAACCATGGTGGAGGACACGACGGTGAACGGTGGCGTTAGGAAGGAACCGAATAGTTTAACGTCGTTTTCTCACAAACGACGACCGATAAGAACCATCCAACGGTTGGGGTTTGCTTGCGACCCAAAAATGATTCTGACGATGGTGGTGCGGATGGCAGAGGCGGACGAAGCAGGGGAAACAGAACGATTTTTCTACCGTTACTGACACAAGACGGCCGATGACAGGGGAACTGAGGCCTGGGCTTTTGTCGCGAAGAGAAGACGAGCAACCCGGTGGTCTTAGATCGGCGGTCGGACGACGAGAGAGGCTTGGCCGGAGCTTCGTCGGAGAGCAAAGGGGAGGGGTAAGGGAGAACACCGAGAGAGAGAAAGGAAAGATTAGAGAGAGAGAGAGAGAGAGAGAGAGAGAGAGAGAGAGAGAGAGAGAGAGAGAGAGAGAGAGGCTGCTGGTTGCCCAAAACCAGAAAACATTGTTTAAAAACCTAATTTAATGGGTAAAACCCAAGAGAAGCCATTGAATTAGCTAGGGTTTACAAAGTGGCCACATAACTTTGTTCTTTACTCAAAATGGTCACCAAAACTCAAAAATTACACTACAAATTCTGAGTCTAATCAATTTACTCCTTTAATTAAATTAGGGTTTTCAGTTTATAAATTCCCAAATTCTAGGGTTCCGAATTGGAGATTTTAAACTTAGGGATTTTCAAATTAGGGAAATTTTGGGGTGTTACACCTACATCATCATCATCACAAGAATCCTTCCTCGGAATAAGGTTATCATCGAAAACAACATGTATAGACTCTTCTACCACTGAAGTTCTTTTATTAAATACATGACAAGCATTAGAGTTTAAAGAATACCCTAAGAAAATAGCTTCATCACTTTTAGCATCAAATTTACGTAAGTTGTCTTTTCCATTGTTTAAAACAAAACACTTGCAACCAAATGGATGGAAATATCTAATCTTAGGCTTCTTAGATTTTAAAATCTCATATGGTGTTTTCTTTAAGATTAGCCTCATCATTACTCGATTTATAATGTAGCAAGCGGTATTTGTGGCTTCTGCCCAAAAATATTTAGGTAAATTGTTTTCACAAAGCATGGTTCTAGCCATTTCTTGGAAAGTCATATTTTTCCTCTCAACTACCCCATTTTGTTGAGGAGTTCGAGGTGCCAAAAAAATTGTGGCTAATATCATTTTCATTTAAAAACTCTTCAAAACCTAGATTTTGAAACTTGGTTCCATGATCACTTCTAATGTGAGAAATCTTAAGCTCAAGATCATTTTGAGTTAATTTCAAAAATGCGATGAATTTTTCTAAAGCCTCATCTTTTGTACTTAAGAATAGAACCCAAGTAAACCTAGAATGGTCATCAAGAAGTGCAAAAGCATATGATTTACCACCCAAGCTCATAGTTCTAATAGGCACAAAGAGATCCATATGAATCAATTGTAAACATCTACTAGTAGAGACATCACTAATGGATTTAAAGGGTGATCTATGTTGTTTTCCCTTAGAGCATGAATCACATATTTTATCATTTGAGAACTTAATCTTGGGTAATCATCTAACTAGATTTAGGGAAACTAATTTTTCTAAAACACTAATGCTAGCATGTCCTAGTTTCCTATGCCAGAACCATGCATCATTTTCATTTTGTGCAACAAAACATGCATGTGATGTATGAATGTAATCTAGATGCACCATGTATATGTTTCTTATACGATGACCAATGAGCATTGTTTTATTAGATTTAATGTCAACAATTTACACCCAATTTTATCAAATAAGACATTAAACCCTTTATCACACAATTGACTAATTCTCAACAAATTATGTTTTACACCATTGACATACAACACATTTTTAATGAGCATGGTAGACTGATTACCTATGGAACCAATACCTTCGATGTTGCCTTTGGAGTCGTCACCAAATGTCACTACTCCTCCAATTTTGGGCTTTAATTCCATGAATCGACTCTTGTCTCCGGTCATGTTCCTCGAGCATCCACTATCAAGGTACCATGAGTTTTGGCTTTGTGCGTTGGCATTGTAGCAATGCTCCCCCTACAAACAAAGAATTTAGGCTTTGATTTTTGGTACCCAAATCATTTTGGGTCCATAAGTGTTAGCTCTCAAAAGCTTAGTTCCCTTAGGAATCCAAGGTGACAAGGCATCAACATTATTAGATTTAACCAATTCCTTAGGAACCCATACACTTTTAATTCTTTTAGTTTTAGTATGCCTATAAGAGCCACTTTGTATGTAGTTAAAATTCTTTCTCTTAGGTTGGCTTGTTCTAGATGATTCACCTATTTCATTTTTCAAAGTATCAACACTCTTGAAATAATTTTTGAGTTCATTGAGCTCATCTAACACCTTTTGATGTTCAATGTTACATTGATAAATAATATTATTTAAATCTACATTTTCCTTTTGAAAGTATTCAAGTTCATCTTGTAGACCTAAAATCTTTTTTCTGAAATTCCAAGTTAGCTTGAGAAATTAAATCATTTTAAGCATTCGAATCTGAAATGACTTTTTTATTTTTCAAAACAGTCTCCTTATACTTCTCAACTAACTCATCATACACCTCTTGTAACTCATCATACGCTTCATGCAATTCATCATAGGTAAAATCAAAAGTAGATGAGTTAGAGGTTACCTTAGAATCCTCCTCAATAGCCATGAGGCAAAGGTTGGCCAATTCTTGTTCCTCATCTTTGGATGATTCCTCATCGCTTCAAGTAGCAAGCTTGGCTTTGAGCTTCTTCTTTTTCTCAAAGTCATTCTTCTTGAGTTGAGGACACTCGGAATGGATATGACTCGGTTTCTTGCACTAATAGCATATGATCAGATCTTTTTCTTCTTCTTTGTTCATGGTCTTGAAGTCCATCTTTCTTTGAACCTTTCTGCCTCAGTTGGACCTCATAAATCGTGAGAATCTTTTGGCTATCATAACCAATTCTTCAAGACCTTCCTCCTTACTAGAAGTGTTCTCCTCATGTAGAGAAGCTTTGAGAGCCACTCCTAGTTTTTTCTTCTTGTCTACCTCAAGCTTCTCCACTCTTCTTTCTTCTATTCATCTTTCCTTCCTTGCTTCATGATTTCATGAGTTAGGAGAGAACCAACTAGCTCATCAAGATTTAGTGTCTTTGTAACCCCCTTAGCCCGGCCTAGACGGTCGACCCGAACTACGAAGATTACACGGGGAAAACCAAAGTCAACCTGAAAGTCAACCTTGATTAACGACCTTTTTTTTCTTTTTAGACTTGTCTAGATGCACATTAACCCTAGGTGTACTCTTGAGATAAGCATACTCAAAAATCACATAAATCGGAACACAATAAGGGACCCAATTGCACAACATATGAATTTAGGGACCAATTTGTAAATTCTAGAAATTAAGAGGAATTTACCAATTTTTAAGTTACCATTATGAAATTAGTCATGTTTCATGCCTCTTTGCCAAATTTCATCTCAAACGGACATCTCAAACTCAATCAATTGCACATACAAAAATCATGACTAAAACGTAAAGCTTGCAAACCTCAAAACCATTCAAATTAGTGCCCAACGGTCAAGTGTTTCGAAACGGGTATAGACCGTTCAGAAACGGGGATTGGCAGTAGCCAAAGTGTTTCGAAACACCTCTACCCGTTTCGAAACACCCAGTCCAAATCAAGCACCTGTTTTGAAATAGGCAAGGGTGTTTCGAAACACCCTGCCCAGAAACAGCAGATAGGCATGTTTTAACACATCCAAACCCCATCGAACATACACCAAATCAATCCTCAACAAATGAACAACATGCCAAGCATCATAACTACCAAATTGCATTAAAATCTAGATACAAAACAACCCCTAGGTGCACCAACTCTTTCAACACATCCAACACTTAATCATGCTTTTAAAACAAGAAGCATAGCATAACGACTTATGAATAAGAAGATTCAAACGTTGCAAGCGTTAAACCACATAGTTCAAATCATAAACCAAACTTGTCCAACATACACAATCTCATTACACATCAATATAAAAGACTCTTACCCCATTGCCTTTATTATCTATAGCTATTAACCGAGACATACTTCTCAAGTGGAGCTCTCCTTAAATCCCTTGCTTCTTGCTGTCCCAACTTCAAATATCTGCATTGATGGACAAAAAGGAGCGTAAGCACATAATTCTTAGTGAGGAATGCTCAAAACCAAAACACCATCAATGCAGCGAATCATAAAACCCCTTCTAAAAGTAGTTGTAAATCAATAAATCAAAGCATTGGTTGAGAAACCTCTTTTGAAACATCATGCTTTAAACCATGTCTTGCTCAACATGAAAACCAACCTTTAGCTTAGAAAAGCTAAACAATTTACCCCAAAACACATTCGTGCAAAAAAAACTATTATTTAAACCTTTCCATGCAAAAACACCACATGCAAGGTTAAACTCAAATTCCTTGGAAAACACTTCCACTTCACAACATACTTTCCAAATGCTTGATGGCCATTTCAAAGCAAAACCTTTCAAAAACCATTGGTTCCTTCTAACTATCTCATGCATTCAACAAATGCAAAACACATGAACTAACAAAAACAACATTGCACTACATGCCTTTTAAAAAGAGTCCTCACAAGACTTCAATGCACTAAAGAGATTCCATGCACATATGCACCATTCTCAATAGAAGATAAACACTTGTTCAAGCTTAACAAGTAATACATGCATTCTTAGAACATTACACACTTCCCATGCAACCTTGCATCATTTCAAGCATCTCATGCTTCATTACATTCAAGAACATTATATTGGCTTCTAAGCGATAATTCACAAACCATCACAACACAAGACACAATTGGATACGCGGATTACAAGCGTTGTCCCACACGCTTCATACACACAACCGAACAACAAAAGGTGGAGTTTACCGGTACAATCACAACCCCCTCAACACCCGTGATGGAGTTTAACGGTACAATCACAACCCCCTCAACATCACTAATCGGAAGTTGTATAACACACTAACGAGAGCCGAGACACATCACAAGGCTTACACATGGAGCTACCACAACCATTGTAATAACCTTAACCAAGCTTAAACACGGGAGCAACCCTCCACCGTTGTGACGCTTAACAAAGTCCACCCACGAGAGCCATCCTCCATCGTGGTGACATTTAACAAGGTTCACCCACGAGAGCCATCCTCCATCGTGGTGGCACTTAACCAAGCCCACCCACGAGAGCCATCCTCCATCGCGGTGGCACTTAACAAAGCCCACCCACGAGAGCCATCCTCCATCGTGGTGACACCAATTTCCTCAATCGCTAGCATTCTCGGATGGAGTTTACGGTACAATTACAACCCCCTCGACATCCAAGGTGACCCAATTCACGGTGCACCCAATCCTATAGCCAGCTAACTATATCCGAGTAAAGTAACCAACAACCACTTACATCACTTACCAATACCATCAATTACCATCGTCACTTCACTGTTTTGAAGCATTAAACAAAGCCATTAAACAACATGCAACACTATGCATCAATTCCACAATTCCAATGTACAAAACCAAGGATCTCTTACCTTGAGCATCCTTCAACACATGACTTTCAAAACCAGCATTAAACCATGCTAAAACATGCTTTCAAAATAGAATTTGAACATGCAAATCACATACGTTGCATCCAACCATCACAAGTGCATTAAAAACCAATTCATAACACAAACCAAGAGAGAAATTCCATTTACTTACTCTTGAGCTTAGCTAAGTTGCTTAGACTTAAACTAAGCTCCCAAAACCTTCAAACATTGGTTTTAAAGCTGAAAACCCCAACTTCACTCACTGATACACAAAACTAGGCTAGCCAACAAGCCTTCCAAGCATCCGAAACCATCAACGCCAACTCTATTGCTCATGGATCATTCTCCCCTGTTTCAAGCACATAACAACAGAGAATTAATGCATCATTATGCATTAAATACACCAGCAACACACCTAAACTTGTTGCTCTTAATAAACCCAACATTTCGGCTACCAAACACAACTGAAATCACATCCAAACACTTCCAAAACTTAACCCAACCAAGATCCATCACTTCTAACCATTTTAAGACATCAATTAACATCCAAAATGATCCCAAACTCGTCCGTATACCTCCAGCATTAACAAAACACCAAGATCACCCCCAAAACCACCATTTTCACAAGTAAAAACTTAGGAAAATCAACCTATTCGGGATTGCATTGATTAAACCTCAATCACACATCATTTAGACATCCAAAATACATCAAAAAGACATCTCAAAACAGAGCCCAATCATCCAATATGAATTTCTTCAAAATTAAATCCAAATCTTGCATTTTAAGCCAAAATCAAGATCACAACATTAAAACCTTTAATAAAACTTAATTTAAGGATTGAGAACTTGGGAATTTCAGTAAAGAACTGAGTATTTAGAGGAGAAGGACGTTCATACCTCTAAATATGGATTTCTTCTTGTTTAGAGCCAAAATCCTTGAAAATTCATTAAGCAAATGATGAGGATTTGGTGTAGAAATGATTAGGAATCATTTAGGAATTGAAATCTCAACTTTAGGTGTGAAAATCAAAGGAAAAGTTGCTGTGGAAATGTGTTTGGCTGAGGGAATTTTGAGAGAAAATAAAATGAGAAAATTTTGGTAAAAGTTAGTTATGAAACTAAAAATATCTTTTTCCCTCTTTTCTTTTTATTAATTAAACATTAAATGAGTCTTTAAAAATCAAGAAAAATCTGGAGAAACCCTCCCTTGGGTAAATTAGCTCCTTAAAGATTCAAAGTTTCAATCCTTTTAAAACAGTCGCGAACTTTTCAAAAATTACATTTTAATCATTAACTCAAAATGTCATATTTCCAAACCTCCGTTTGTAAAATTGATTTCACCACCCTCTTATATATATTAAAAGAGGATTTTTAGATATTTTCCATATTTTTAATGCATCCCGAACTAGGCTTTCCTTAAAACCACCTTTTATATTCGAACCGAAAATCCGACCGGTCCGGTTCAAACCCAAAACTTCTAAGCGCAAAATTGGGGTGTTACAACTCTCCCCCTCTTAGGAAATTTCATCCTCGAAATTTCAACCGGCGAAAAGAGCATAACCAAACTTCTCAAAGCAACCCACAAGGCAACACAGGAGACTTAACCACCACTGAACACTCTCCACACAAAACTCCACCAAACCCAACACCAGCACATACTGTTCACAACTTCCAGAACACTCAGATGTTAACCACAGCTTAACCTTTCACACTTCCGAACTGCGCACAACCCCAACAACAACATGAAGAACCTCCAAACTTTTACAGCACTCGTACACACGGTGACACCAACCCATCCAGTTCAGCCACCATGTGACCCACAACCTTCACTGCTTCTAAAACCCCTTGCACAACTGTTCAACCTCTTCCAAAGGATACCACATCAAGCAAAAATTCTTAAGCCTCAACTGCTTACTCAAACTTCTCAACGTATTGACGACATTCCTTCACCTCCGCCACTATCACTACCATAACGACTCACCAAAACTACTCACAAAACATTCGAAAATTCACGTCACAAAACCCCAACCTTGACTCCGTCAGCCGTTCCACATACCACTAGCTGACTTCGGAAGGGATTTACTTATACACGACTAGCCAACCAGTTCTCACAAGAACCCGTCCAACCAACAATGGCCCTTGAACTTACATTCCCTTTCCACTTCAAGCTTTGACTACAACACTAGCCTTACCAGGACACCACCCATTCTATACATACATTTTAAGATTACAAAACTTCTATTCACCCCAGGCCAACCTTTTTACAACCCACAACACAACCTCTTCTCAACTCTTCGAAGGTTGCTACAAACCATCACCTACAAAAAAGCAACCCTTCTACTACAACATCAATGCCAAGTTACCTCAACACTCTGGAAACACATCCACTAACCTGCAACATCACTTAACACCAAGAAACTACCACTTCTACTAGCTATTCACAACCACTTTGATTGATTCTAACTTCAACCGGTAATCTCCTCACCACCACACCACTAAACTCTTTAAGCGCCAAAACACTTTCCTTCTGTCAACATGCTATATCGCACTCACTATTACCGACAGCTCGCTTAATACCCTCCATTGCTTCTAACATTCTCATAGCACCAAAACAACTTTTAAAACCCATCATCCAACCTAACCCTATCGCAACACTAACGGACCCGATTAACTATTAGCGAGTGTGAACGTACGTATGCATGGTCACCAATATGCCCTATCAAAGCCTGTGTACATGTATGCAAAACCTCTAATGTCATGTCGCATGTATGCATGTACCAACATATATAATATAGCATATAACAAATGATTCTAACTGTGCATGTATGTCGGTTCACACCCACCAATAACATCCTCAGAATCCGCCTAAGAACAACCTCCTATCTCACTTCCAACTTGTCCAACCCTACCATTCTAATAACCCATTAACCACAAAATACCCACTAATGCCCTCTTCGCACTAAAGTTGTTTTCAAAACAACACCAACTACTACCCGAAACTTGCTAGCTATGAGACCATACCCACTACGCAAGGGAAAACCAAACCGAAACCAAACTAAGATAACTAGGGTAAAGGTTACTTAACAAGGTTACATGAAAACATCCCACTGCCTCGGGCTTCAACAGACAAACTCTCTTCTTCGTAGAACCATCATTCTCTAGCCGCACCACCACAGCATCAGCCAACACCTTAAGGTCATCACCATCTCCCTGCGGTAAAGAACCCTGACTACCCCGAGCCAACTTCAAACAATTTCGTCTCAAATGTCCAACAAACCCACAATTCCAACAAGATTCTTTCCCCAAGCTCCTCTCACCTTTCCGCCCTTCCTGCCACTTTCGAACTTTGTTTCGGCCGCGCCCACGACCCTTCTGAGACCCTTTTGCCACCACAAAAGCTGATCTCACCACTTGAGGACATTTTCGCTTCTCATGCTCCTTAGAACCACAGTTCCAACAAACTCTCGCACCCCAACAACCTCCAACAGGACACCTTCCACAACGGTCACACTTCGGCAACCGAGCTACCACTCCTTGATCATACCGCACTAGACCTACGTCTGCACCACCACCCAGACTTCTATTCAAGCATAACCTTCTATCACGTAGCCTCTTACGCTGACCGCTCCCAAGGTTAGTACCCACAACTATCTTGCTTAAACTTTTCTCACCTTCATAATCTGAAGCCACACCCCAACATTGCTTAACCCTTTGGAATTCCTTTCCAAGGTACCTTTCATAAAAGGCAGACACAAAGAAGTCCCAATCTATATCGTGGATATGCGATGCCACCGCCACAGATGTCCACCAGGCACAGGCGTCCTACAACATCAATGAGACAACACTTCCTAGCTTACAGCGTAGTCACAACCTTCCTGATCCAAAATCAAAATTACACTAGCTAACCAGGCCTCGAATGCCTCAGGTGTCGAACCACGATACTCCACAACTCCCAAAGCATATAAACGCTGTTTTGACAAACTCGCGTGTCCCATAGTCGGCATGTCTACAGGCCTCACTTTCACCACGGCCTGAGATGTTCCCGACACCTCTTGAACTATAGGTGATGAACCCTTCATCACAGAACCAGCTTCTTCCTCCTGCCTCACTACCTCAACTCCAGGCACTGAAGACTGAGACGAAACACCTCCACTAAAAGGTGATTTCCATGCCTTAACAGCCTTCTCTAAAGCAACAACCATCTCCCCCAACTGCCATTCTCTCATCGATTTCACTATGCTAACCACAACAAGCAATCATAAAAAAAACAAACAAAACCATCAGGCCAGCTTCAAGCAAGGATTCAAGACTCCAACTCCAACTTAACACAATAGCTATAATAATAAGGCAATGGGTATCCCGAATTCTCCCCTTTTACACGACATAACAATCAATAAAAACAATGTTATCACAACATCGATCATATCAATCACATACTTCGATCATGCTCTCATCAAACAACATTCACTCGCAACAGCATAATATCAACATATCATACCCATCATACTTTCATCATTCATAAAATCAGCTCACATCACCAGCATATCATCAGCACAAATCCACATTAGCTCAATGAAGATTCACAATCAAAAAGCATGACAAAAACATCAGCAATTCGCTCACAGACACACATTTTAACCGACTTTCAACCACACATCAGAATAAACATCAAACACTTATTACAAAAATTTACCATTTCCCCAAGCATTCGCAACTCAGCTCTGATACCACCAAATGTAACCCCCTTAGCCTGGCCTAGACGGTCAACCCGAACTACGAAGATTACACGGGGAAAACCAAAGTCAACCTGAAAGTCAACCTTGATTAACGACCCTTTTTTTCTTTTTAGACTTTTCTAGATGCACATTAACCCTAGGTGTACTCTTGAGATAAGCATACTCAAAAATCACATCAATCGGAAAACAATAAGAGACCCAATTGCACAACATACGAATTTAGGGACCAATTTGTAAATTCTGGAAATTAAGAGGACTTTACCAATTTTTAAGTTACCATTATGAAATTAGTCATGTTTCATGCCTCTCTGCCAAATTTCATCTCAAACGGACATCTCAAACTCAACCAATTGCACATACAAAAATCAGGACTAAAACGTAAAGCTTGCAAACCTCAAAACCATTCAAATCAGTGCCCAACGGTCAAGCGTTTCGAAACGGGTATAGACCGTTCAGAAACGGGGCTTGGCAGTAGTCAAAGTGTTTCGAAACACCTCTACCCGTTTTGAAACACCCAGGCCAAATCAAGCACCTGTTTCGAAACAAGCAAGGGTGTTTCGAAACACCCTGCCCAGAAACAGCAGATAGGCATGTTTTAACACATCCAAACCCCATCGAACATACACCAAATCAATCCTCAACAAATGAACAACATGCCAAGCATCATAACTACCAAATTGCATTAAAATCTAGATACAAAACACCCCCTAGGTGCACCAACTCTTTCAACACATCCAACACTTAATCATGCTTTTAAAACAAGAAGCATAGCATAACGACTTATGAATAAGAAGATTCAAACGTTGCAAGCGTTAAACAACATAGTTCAAATCATAAACCAAACTTGTCCAACATACACAATCTCATTACACATCAATATAAAAGACTCTTACCCCATTGCCTTTATTATCTATAGCTATTAACCGAGACATACTTTTCAAATGGAGCTCTCCTTGAATCCCATGCTTCTTGCTGTCCCAACTTCAAATATCTGCATTGATGGACAAAAAGAAGCGTAAGCACATAATGCTTAGTGAGGAATGCTCAAAACCAAAACACCATCAATGCAGCGAATCATAAAACCCCTTCTAAAAGTAGTTGTAAATCAATAAATTAAAGCATTGGTTGAAAAACTCTTTTGAAACATCATACTTTAAACCATGTCTTGCTCAACATGAAAACCAACCTTTAGCTTAGAAAAGCTAAACAATTTACCCCAAAACACATTCGTGCAAAAAAAAACCATTATTTAAACCTTTCCATGCAAAAACACCACATGCAAGGTTAAACTCAAATTCCTTGGAAAACACTTCCACTTCACAACATACTTTCCAAATGCTTGATGGCCATTTCAAAGCAAAACCTTTCAAAAACCATTGGTTCCTTCTAACTATCTCATGCATTCAACAAATGCAAAACACATGAACTACCAAAAACAACATTGCACTACATGCCTTTTAAAACAAGTCCTCACAAGACTTCGATGCACTAAAGAGATTCTATGCACATATGCACCATTCTCAATAGAAGATAAACATTTGTTCAAGCTTAACAAGTAATACATGCATTCTTAGAACAATACACACTTCACATGTAACCTTGCATCATATCAAGTATCTCATGCTTCATTACATTCAAGAACATTATATTGGCTTCCATGTGATAATTCACAAACCATCACAACACAAGACATAATTGGATACGCGGATTACAAGCGTTGTCCCACACGCTTCATCCACACAACCGAACAACACAAGGTGGAGTTTACCGGTACAATCACAACCCCCTCAACACCCGTGATGGAGTTTAACGGTACAATCACAACCCCCTCAACATCACTCATCGGAAGTTGTATAACACACTAGCGAGAGCCGGGACACATCACAAGGCTTACACATGGACCTACCACAACCATTGTAATCACCTTAACCAAGCTCATACACGGGAGCAACCCTCCACCGTTGTGGCGCTTAACAAAGTCCACCTACGAGAGCCATCCTCCATCGTGGTAACATTTAACAAGGTTCACCCACGAGAGCCATCCTCCATCGTGGTGGCACTTAACCAAGCCCACCCACGAGAGCCATCCTCCATCGCGGTGGCACTTAACAAAGCCCACCCACGAGAGCCATCCTCCATCGTGGTGACACCAATTTCCTCAATCGCTAGGATTCTCGGATGGAGTTTACGGTACAATTACAACCCCCTCGACATCCAAGGCGACTCAATTCACGGTGCACCCAATCCTATAGCCGGCTAACTATATCCGATTAAAGTAACCAACAATCACTTACATCACTTACCAATACCATCAATTACCATCGTCACTTCACTGTTTTGAAGCATTAAACAAAGCCATTAAACAACATGCAACACTATGCATCAATTCCACAATTCCAATGTACAAAACCAAGGATCTCTTACCTTGAGCATCCTTCAACACATGTCTTTCAAATCCAGCATTAAACCATGCTTTCAAAATAGAATTTAAACATGCAAATCACATACGTTGCATCCAACCATCACAAGTGCATTAAAAACCAATCCATAACACAAACCAAGAGAGAAATTCCATTTACTTACTCTTGAGCTTAGCTAAGTTGCTTAGACTTAAACTAAGCTCCCAAAACCTTCAAACATTGGTTTTAAAGCTGAAAACCCCAACTTCACTCACCGATACACAAAACTAGGCTAGCCAACAAGCCTTCCAAGCATCCGAAACCATCAACGCCACCTCTATTGCTCACGGATCATTCTCCCCTGTTTCAAGCACATAACAACATAGGATTAATGCATCATTATGCATTAAAAACACCAGCAACACACCTAAACTCGTTACTCTTCATAAACCCAACATTTCGGCTACCAAACACAACCGAAATCACATCCAAACACTTCCAAAACTTAACCCAGCAAAGATCCATCACTTCTAACCATTTTTAGACATCAATTAACATCCAAAATGATCCCAAACTCGTCCGTATACCTCCAGCATTAACAAAACACCAAGATCATCCCAAAAACCACCATTTTCACAAGTAAAAACTTAGGAAAATCAACCTATTCGGGTTTGCATTGATTAAACCTCAATCACACATCATTTAGACATCCAAAATGCATCTCAAAACAGAGCCCAATTATCCAATATGAATTTCTTCAAAATTAAATCCAAATCTTGCATTTTAAGCAAAAATCAAGATCACAACATTAAAACCTTTAATAAAACTTAATTTAAGGATTGAGAACTTGGGAATTTCAGCAAAGAACTGAGTATTTAGAGGAGAAGAACGTTCATACCTCTAAATATGGATTTCTCCTTGTTTAGAGCCAAAATCCTTGAAAATTCATTAAGCAAATGATGAGGATTTGGTGTAGAAATGATTAGGAATCATTTAGGAATTGAAATCACAACTTTAGGTGTGAAAATCAAAGGAAAAGTTGCTTTGGAAATGTGTTTGGCTGAGGGAATTTTGAGAGAAAAAGAAATGAGAAAATTTTGGTAAAAGTTAGTTATGAAACTAAAAATATCTTTTTCCCTCTTTTCTTTTTATTAATTAAATATTAAATGAATCTTTAAAAATCAAGAAAAATCTGGAGAAATCCTCCCTTGGGTAAATTAGCTCCTTAAAGATTCAAAGTTTCAATCCTTTTAAAACAGTCGCGAACTTTTCAAAAATTACATTTTAGTCACTAACTCAAAATGTCATATTTCCAAACCTCCTTTTGTAAAATTGATTTCACCACCCTCTTATATATATTAAAAGAGGATTTTTAGATATTTTTTTCCATATTTTTAATGCATCCCGAACTAGGATTTCCTTAAAACCACCTTTTATATTTGAACCGAAAATCCGACCGGTCCGGTTCAAACCCAAAACTTCTAAGCCTAAAATTGGGGTGTTACAGTCTTCAAGTTTTTTGCCTCAATGATAGCCGTTCTTTTCCCTTCCCAAAACTCGAGAAGAGAGTAGAGTAGCTTTCAAACTAGCTTGTCCACCGTGATGATCTCTCAAAAACCTTTTAGCCTAATGACAATGGTTGAAAATGATCAAACATCTTCGATACGGTTTAGTCGGGCTCCATCTTTAAATTTTCAAAGCTAAGATTGAGAATTTAAACCATTGTTTCCTTCACATCGCTTGTCTCTTCATAGGTTGTTTCAAGTGTACCCCACACTTGTTTAGCACTTTTGATGGAAGAAACTTTGGAGTAGATATCTGGTCCAAAAGCACAAAATATCATGTGAAGAGTCTTGTCGTTGATTTGAAGCTTCTTTTGATCATCTTCACGCATTTCTCATTTTCTTTTTGGAACAAGTCTTCTTTCATCGTCTCTCTTCATCGAAAGGATGGAACCATCCTCTATAACATCCCAAACAAGGTATTCACTTGATTTTACGATGAGACACATTTGGTTCTTCCAGAAAAGATAGTTGTCACTGTTGAAGAAAGGCGGTTTGGTGATCGTTTCAGACTCGTACATGTTAGAGCTGGAGGTAGATGTCATGGTTTGGTTTGTTGATGATCACACTCTTCCTAGAATCTCCTCTTTCGGTTGTTAATCCTTCAAAGAGGTAGGCTATGATACCAATTGTTGAGTGGATCAAATGATTGATCAAAGCCACGAGATGATGAATTGGGATTTTAAAATTTTGGAAGTAAAGTAGAATGAATAAAAATGAAAAACAAGGCAACTATAGTGGTTCAAGTTCCAAATAAACTCTACATCCACTACCTTAGCTCCCACTAAGGATTTTTCAACAACTACACTAGTTGATCTTCCCCTTTTCTAAGCTTAGGAGGAAACCTTTATTAAATCGGTCAATTTTCTACCCAAAATTTACCAAACCCTCACTTGGTTACAAAGAAGAATTGCAGGCAATAAGCATATCTCTCAATACAAATTTGCCCCTTTGAATACAAGCACTCAACCCAAATTGAAATACAAGATAAGAATTACACTCAATACAATTTGGGATTTTACAAGAATGAGAATTTAGGCACTTGAGCTTGGATTTTATGTATGGATGTATCTCTAGGATTCAATAGTTGTTGTTGGTATTCAATAGGCTTGTTTTTATACCTTCTCCATAATTCTATCCATTTGGGTGGTTAGGGAATTGATTATAGCAGTTGGAACCCTCTCTTCCCACCATAAATGCACTTCTGTAGCTCACTGGAGGAATTCGTATTGATACGAGTTATAGCATATTGATACTCATTAAATACCACTTTAAATTTTGGTTACCTACCAACTGACAAGGCAACGGTCGATATATTTAAAGCTCTGAAATTTTAAAACATATTAAATTGTATCGATACGGGTGAAACCGTATCAGTACTTGATTCAAACTCATTGAGATTTTATACAGTGAGCGTATTGATACAGATGGAATATGTTTCGATACCCTATTTCGATATGGTATGGAGCGTATCGAAATGTTTGTCTCCAATATCCAAGTTTGTGAAAAGGTATCGATACGGTGAGAAGTGTATCGATACGCATAGACGTTTTTGAGCAATTTGCCCTTGGAACACTTAGAATATATTTTGGAGTTTGAGTTTTTCAAACTAGAGCAAAGACTTGTTGATTTGAAACCTTTTGAAGGACTTAAAAATTCATTTCAAGTTTTACAATTTTTTCCTTAAAACACTTTGTTATATCAAAATCAAACATAGGTTTTACAACCTTCAATTCCCAACTTTCTAATTACAGGGACAATAAGCAAAGGGTCAAACAAATATTGCCACAAAAACATAGGCAACTCATCAAATGCACATTTAAGCTCAAAACCATCTTGACACAACATGTCACAAAACTGGTCATCTCATTTATCTGCATATCGTCTAGTAAAACTTGATTCAACACACTATTACGAACTAGACTCTACAACCTTCATCCACGAAGAAACTTTGAGAAAAACTAAACCACCCATACAATATCTAGTTTCTCATCGTCTCAATCTATATAAAACTTATCTAACTCTCATCCTAAAACAACGCCAAAATACCAAAAACATCTTTTAGCTTGCACCAACCAATTCTAATACCCAATCATCCCTTCACAAACCATTTTCAGTTCACAAACGTTCAAAAAAATCATCAACAAATCTCAAACTACAACCAACATTAAAGGCTTCACTCAACAAGACATCAATATCAATCCACGAAAAAACAACAATCTCAATTTAGGCACTTATACTAATTCCAATTCCAAACTTGTAAAACCAATTTTTATATTTTTTCAACCAACAAGAAATAATTGGTACTCATTAGGAATTATTAGGTTTGAACAACATAACCATAAGTTATTCACAAAACCATTACTAAAAATTTAAACTCAATTAAATTCATTTCAATTAGAACGTTAACAAAAATAATAGATTAAGGACACAATGCTTGTGGAATGTCAATAAGAAATTATAGCTCATCATGCTTGATAGAAGCACAACCAAAATGTGTTTCCTCTTGTATTCCAATGTAAAAACAATGTTAACCAAAAATCCGTCGATTATATAACACCCTGGTTTTGGGCCTAAGAGTTAGCCGAGTTTAGGCTAGATGGTTCGGGAGATTCGGTTCAAACAATTTAGACTAGTTTCGAGATTTAATTATTTTGAAAAAAAATTTTGAGGTTGGTAAAATATGGGAAAATGTTTTAAAGCCATTATTTAATATATATATATATATATATATGATTTTGGTGGGATTAATTTTGGAAAATGGATTTTAGAGGTTTGACATTTTTGAAATTGGTTACCAAAATGCATTTCAACCATCTGAAACAATTGAAAACTCAATCGATTGCTTCCTAAACAATGCCCAGCAAAAATACTTCACTTTCAACCATTTATAAACATCAAAATAGATCTAAAAACAACCTAAACTCATCCTTATACCTCCAGTAAACATAATTCCACCATTTTACCTCAAAAACTCACTTAAAACTATCAAGAAACTCAAGGATCTCAAGGATTTCGAGATCTATATTATCAAAACCTCATTTCAACATAATAACCAACTTGAAAACCAATTAAAATCAATCCAAAATAAAGCTTAACAAAAAAAATCCAAAAATCAAGATTTTAATCATATTTTTACAAGATTTTGATGTCAAATCAAAACTATAATGAAAATTCAACCAAAAACATTAATTAGAAGCCAAAGATCTTTGGAATTTCAATAAAGAACCTTGATTCGAGGTTGAGAATGGTATTTACCTCCAATCCTTGCTTTGCTCAATGAATGACAAGTTTTTGCTTCAAAAAACTTGAAGAATTTAGGAAGAATTCTTTGAAATGAGTAAGAAATCAAGAAGAGAGTGTTTGAGAAAAAAAGGAATCTGGAGAAAATGAGTTAAAATGTTGTTTGGCTGAAAATGAGAAGAGAAAGGTAATCACGTGATGAAATCTCACTAATTAACTACCTAATTAATAAAATAAAATAAAATAAAATAAAAAAACAATTAAAAACTATTTAATTAAAACCATTTTAAACACATGTCATATTAAGGAAAAGCTAAATTGCCATAAAGCTCCCTAAAGATTCTAAGATTTTGGCTTCTACTTTAAAAATTGCATTTTCCACAGTTTTGAAATTTTACAATTTGGTCACTACCCAAAATGTACCACTTCTAATTTGACCAACCTCTTAAACATAATTTTAGAGGATTTTAGCAATTTTTTCCACATTTTTATCTTATCATGATCCTTGATTTCCTTAAATCACCTTACGCGATTCGAACGATTTCCGACTGGTCTAGTCCGATGTCTAAAACATCTATGCCCAAAACCAAGGCGTTACAACTCTCCCCCACTTAGGAAATTTCGTCCTCGAAATTTTACCTGAAGGATATAGGTGCAGAAACTGCTTCAGCATGTTGCCTTGCTTTCCCACGTGGCCTCCTCAACTCCTCGGTGTCGCCACAACACCTTCACAAGCTCTATCATCTTGCCACGAAGAACCTTGCTGGTCACATCCAGAACCCTCACTGGTTCCTCATCATATGACATATGCAGATTCAACTATATTTCCTTAACATGCATCACATGCGGAGGATCCGATTTGTACCTCCGCAACATCGAGACATGAAACACATCATGTATATTTTCCAGCTCCGAAGGCAATCTCAACCGATATGCCACATGACCAATACACTCCACAACCTCGTAAGGTCCAATGAACTTTGGGCTAAGCTTACTGTTACACCCAAATCTCATAACCTTCTTCCAAGGCGTTACTTTCAAAAACAAACGCTCGCCAACCACGAACTCAATCTCTTTACGCTTCAGATCCGCATAAGACTTTTGCCTATTTGATGCTGCCTTCAAACGCTCACAAATGAGCTTCACCTTCTCGATGGTTCCGTTTAACATAGCTGGCATCGAAATCAACTTTTTCCCAGCTTATGCCCAACAAAGAGGGTTCTACATCTTCTCCCATACAAAGCCTCGTATGGAGCCATTTGAATACTTGCCTGGTAACTATTATTGTATGCAAACTTAACCAACGCCAAGTGCTTCTCCCAAGAACCCTAAAAATCTATCACGCAATATCTCAACATGTCCTCAAGCACATGGATCACACGTTCCGACTATCCATCCGTCTGAGGATGATAAGAAGTACTGAAATTCAACTGTGTACCAAGGCTTTATGCAAACAATCCCAAAATCGCGCTGTAAACCTCGGATCCCTATCCGACACTATGGACTTTGGCACACCGTGCAACCGCACAATCTCAACAATGTACAACTCAACCAACTTATCAAAGGTATACGTAGTATGCACCAGAAAGAAATGTGCAGACTTCGTGAGCCGATCAACAATCACCCAAACCGAATTGTTCTTTGACGGTGACAACGACAACCTAGAAAAAAATCCATGGTAATTCTCTCCAACTTCCATTCTGGGATTCTCAAAGGCTGCAATAACCCCGAAGGAACCTGATGTTCAACTTTCACTCGCTGACACACCATGCACTTACTAACAAACTCAACAACATCCTTTTTCATCCCCACCCAGTAGTACTCATCCTTCAAATCATGATTCATCTTCGTACCACTATGATGCATAGAAAAAGGACTACTATGAGCTTCAGTCAGAATAGTGCGCCTCAACTCAACATCATCTGGCACCACCATTCGACTTCCAAAGCACAGAAAACCATCATCATTAAAACTGAAATTCGAAGGCTTACCCTCCGCAATGTCCTAGACATGAGGAACAAGAGAATCATCAAGCAACTGCTTATCCTTGATCAACTGAATCAAAGATGGTTTCACTTGCAATTCAGTGATAAGACCACCATCACGCGATATGCTTAAGCGAGCAAACATCACCCTCAACTCCACGGCCACTTTCCTGCTCAAAGCATCGGCCACAACATTAGCCTAGCCAGGGTGATACTCGATCGTCAGATCATAATCCTTAAGAAACTCCACCCAACGACGTTTCCTAAGATTCATCTCCTTATAAGACATAAGATACTTCAAGCTCTTATGATCTGTTAACTACACACTTCTCACCGTACATATAATGCCTCTAGATTTTCAAAGCAAACACAACGGCTGCAAGCTCAAGATCGTGAGTAGGGCAGTTACGCTCATGCACCTTTAATTGTCTAGACGCATAGGCTACCACCTTACCCTTCTGCAACAACACACAACCCAAACCAACAATGGACGCATCATTATAGACCACAACCTCCTTACCAGACTCAGGTTGAATCAGGACATGAGCTTGCGTCAAAGCTTCCTTCAGCTTCTCGAAAGCTTGCTGCCTCTCATATGTCCACTCAAAGCGAACATTCATCTACAACAACTTGGTCAAAGGTGCAGCTATCTTCGAGAAACCCTCGACAAACCTACGGTAATACCCGGCTAAACCAAGAAAACTTCGCACCTCTGTCACTGACTTAGGCACCTTCCAACTCATCACAACCTCTACTTTGTGCGGACCAACACGAATACCCTCAGCTGATACAACATGCCCTAGGAAGACCACCTTCTTAAGCCAAAACTCACACTTACTTAGCTTGGCATACAATTGATTCTCCAACAACGCTTGCAAAACGATTCTCAAGTGTCAATCATGATCCTCCTCGGTACGCGACTACACAAGGATATCATTGATGAACACCACCACAAATTGGTCCAAGAACTCATGGAACACACGATTCATCATGCCTATGAAAGCAGCCGGTGCGTTGGTCAAACCAAAAGGCTGTCTTAGGTACATCTACATCCTTCACCTTCAACTGGTAATATCCTGACCTCAAATCTATCTTAGAAAACACAGATGCTCCTCGAAACTGATCAAAGAGATCATCAATCCTAGGCAAGAGATACTTGTTCTTGATCGTCAACTAGTTCAGTTGTCGATAATCAATGCACATCCACGTTGTCCAATCTTTTTTCTTGATAAACAAGACTGATGCACCCCAAGGTGACACACTCAGCCGGATGAACCCTCGATCCAACAACTCATGCAATTGCGTTTTCATCTCTATTAGCTCTTTAGGTGCCATGCGATAAGGAGCAATGGACACCGGGGTCGTATTCTTATACAACTCGATACCAAACTCAACTTCTCTATTTGGTGGAACCCAGACAATTCTTCCGAAAAGACACCTAGAAAATCGCAATCAGTTCGGATGTCCCGCACACGGACATCCATTGTGCCAAGATTCATCACATAGGCAAGGTAAGCCTCACAACCCAACCTCATCATACAGTTTGCTTCCAAAGCCGAAATCACATTCGACAAGAATTTCACATTCTCGCCAACTATCACCACTTCATAATCATCGACAAGTTTTAAGGTGTCCCGCTTGACATCAAAATAAAACACCGCTCCATGTTCAGTCAACCAATCCATACCAAGGATCACAATGAAACCGTAGAAGGGTAACTCCATCAAATCCACAAGAAAAACATGACCTTGCACAGACAAAGGGCATATCCTATACAACTTCCTAGTGACAACAGTCTCACCAAAAGAACTAGTCACTTGCATTCCTACTCTTAGCAACTTAACTGGTATATCAAGCAAATGCACATGCTCACTCAAGATATAAGAATGCGTAGATACAGAATCAATCAAAGCCAACAATAATAAAGATTGAAGAGAAAAGGTACCTGCGATGACATCGGTATCATTGCACTCCTTGCACTGAGCATAAAACCTTGCCAGACCGCCTCCCTCAAGCCAGTCGGCTACTACATGAGCAATGCCTCGTTGCCTCTTGTCTCTTCTCTGAAAGTTCCCTCGACCGCGCTCATGGCCTATTTAAGGTGCAGTCGCAAGAGGTTCACGTCCTTGGCCTCCACCAGCCAACAAAGGACACTCTCGCCTCATGTGATTTGCTGAACCACAATTCCAACACGAATTCCCTGTTACCACCACAAGAGCCCAAACCTCCTTAGCCGCTCGAGGACAATCTCGCCTCCGATGACCCTAAGATCCACACATCCAGCACATGTTCTGTTCTGCTCTCTTCTGATCTCCTTGAGTCGGTGTACCATGTCTAGTGTTACCTCGCCTAGCAGGCTGATATCTCTTATCTCGCTCCCTCTTGTTCCATCCACCTCCAGAACTAGACTTAGCTGCTCTCTTTCTAGAGCTAAAACCAACTCCTCGGGATGCCAAACCCAAGTTTTGTTCAATGTCTTTGGCTCGACACACTAGCCCATCGAAATCGGTGTAATCCGTAGCCAACATGTATGTCTTAACTTTCTATACTAGCCTGTACTGGAAACGATCACAATGTTGCCTCTCACTAGGTATCAGTTCAGGGGCATACTGGCTCAGGCGTACGAACTGGACCTCGTACTCAGCCACATAAAGGGTTCCCTGAACTAGCGACATGAACTCGCGTTTCTTTTCATCCAAGTATCTCACACCTAGATACTTTCTCTTAAAGGCACCCTTGAAAAACTCCCAATCCACTTCATTGGGTTCCATTCCAGCGGTGGTAGTGGTCCACCAACTATATGCATCACCCTGGAGAAGAGAAATAACGCATCCCAGCTTACACACAACATTGCAGCCCATCTGATCCATGATACGGATCGTGCTCTCCAACCAAGCTTCTGATGCCTTAGAAGACATACCAAAGAATTCAACAGCTCCTAGGCTCCTCAACCTCTCCAAAGGTAAACCCGCCTTCCCAGCTGTAGGGGCATGTACATGCGCTCCGGCTACTGCAGCCTGAAATGCCCTAGTGATCGCCTGAACCAACGACGTTAGATCACCCAAACTCGGACCATCGTGTCCTTTTTGCTCATGCTTCCCACCTCCAGGCGGTGGTGGAGGAGGTAAGTATCCACCATGAGGGACATTAGCCCCTTGCCCACCCTGGTCGCCATGCTCAGCCGAAGACACTATCGTGTTTGATCTGAGCTCTCTCCTCGGACCCATAGTGTTTGTTTAACAAAGCATAACAACAACAAAAATCAAACCATTTAGGCCAGCCTCAAGCAAGGATCCAACTTTACAAAAACATTTAACAAGTGTAATAAGGAAATGGGTACCCCGATTTCCCTCAAGCATAACATAGCATACAATAGCATATCAAACTCATCATGTTTTCAATCATCCACAACCAGCACATATCCATATAACATCATCATCATACCATCATATTCAATTCACATACAATTCTCATCAACCAAACATGGCATAAGCTCCAATATTAATCATGCTTTTCAATCAACATAAATTAATCCATACATATTTCACATACCAACATCCCCAATTCTTTCGCAACCTGACTCTGATAGCAACAAATGTAACCCCCTCAACTCGGTCTAGATGCCCGACCAAAACTAAAAAGATAACATGGGGAAAACCTTAACAACATGACATTAAACAACAACATTATCAATGCTCAAAACATGCTTAAAACAATAGATAAAATCAAATTTACATCAAGTGCATTTTCAAACAAAAACATAGCACATTACGAGAGAGACTTTCGAATCACTTACTCTTGAGATTAGCTAAGTGTTTCAAACTTACAATAAGCTCCCAAGACCATGCTCGAAGCATTACAAAGCTGGAAAATCCATTTCCACTCATCGATACATGAAACCTCGTTTGCCGACGCGAAAATCACCCTTCCCGAGCCACCAAGATCACCTTGTTTGCTCCCGGATCAAGATCCCACGTTTTCACATCATCAAAATAGAGATTTAAATGCATTAAAATGCATTTCAACACCAGCAACTAACACAAACTCGCAGCTCACCCAAACTACACCAATTTGCCCATCCGAAACAACTGAAAACTCAAACGATTGCTTCCTAAACAATGCCCAGCCAATATACTTCACTTTCAACCATTTATAAACATCAAAACACATCTAAAAACAACCTAAGCCCATCCTTATACCTCCATCAAGCATAATTCCACCATTTCAACTCAAAAACTCACTTAAAACTATCAAGAAACTCAATGATCTCAAGGATTTCGGGATCTATATTATCAAAACGTCATTTCAACATAATAACCAACTTGAAACTCAATTAAAATCAATCCAAAACAGAGCTTAACAAAACAAATCCGAAAATCAAGATTTTAATCATATTTTTACAAGATTTTGATCTCAAATCAAAACTATAATGAAAACTCAACCAAAAACATTAATTAGAAGGCAAAGATCTTGGGAATTTCAATAAATAACCTTGATTAGAGGTTGAGAATGAGATTTACCTCCATTACTTGCATTCCTCTATGAATGACAAGTTTTTGCTTCACAAAACCTGAAGAATTTAGGAAGAATTCTTTGAAATGAGTAAGAAATCAAGAAGAGTGTTTGAGAGAAAAAGAAATCTAGAGAAAATGAGTTAAAATGGTGTTTGGCTGAAAATGAGAAGAGAAAGGTAGTTACGTGATGAAATCCCACTAATTAACTACCTAATTAATTTAATAAAATAAAAGCCAATTAAAAACTATTTAATTAAAACCATTTTAACATGTGATATTAATGAAAGGCTAAATTGCCATAAGGCTCCTTATAGATTCTAAGATTTTGGCTTCTCCTTTAAAAATTGCATTTTCCATAGTTTTGAAATTTTACAATTTGGTCACTACCCAAAATGTACCACTTCCGAAACTATTTTTGTAAAATTGATTTGGCCAACCTCTTAAACATATTTTTAAGGTATTTTACCAATTTTCCCACATTTTTATCCTATCCCGATTCTTGATTTCATTAAATCACCTTACGCTATTCGAACCGTTTCCGACCGGTCTGGTCCGATGTCTAAAATATCTAGGCCCAAAACTAGGGCGTTACAATGTTGCAGACCTTGTTGGTAATCAGTTATATGCTAAGTTGAGCAAGTGTGAGTTTTGGATTATGGAAGTGGTATTCCTTGGTCATGTTGTCTCAGTAGAAGAAATTCTTGTAGATCCACATAAAGTTGTGACGGTTGTGAATTGGAAACAACTTAAATCTGTGTTGGAGTTTCATAGTTTCTTGGGCTTGGCAAGTTATTATCGTCGTTCTGTGGAAGGTTTTTCTAAAGTTGATGTTCCTCTGTCTAAATTGTTGCAAAAGATGTTAAGTTTGAGTGGACAAAGATGTGACAACAAGCTTTTGAGAAGTTAAATGAAGCTTTGACACGTGCTCCGATCTTGAATCAACCCAAATCGAGTAAAGAATTTGTGATTTATAGTGATACATCCCATGTGGGGTTAGGGTGTGTGTTGATGCAAGACAAGAGAGTTGAGGTGCATGCATCTAGGTAGTTTAAGGTGCATGAGCATAATTATCCTACAAATGATAGTGAGTTGGCCGCAATGGTGTTTGTGTTGAAGATTTGGAGACATTACCTTTATGGAGAAAAATGTATAGTGTATACGAATCATAAAGGTTTAAAGTTGTAACACCGTGATTTTTGGGCCTAGGATTTTGTAGGTTGGGTTTAGGGTCCGTTGGACCGAGATTAGAGATCCAGGTTAGTTCAGGATTGGTTTAGGGAAAACCTAGTTTGGGAAGTGATAAAAATATGAGAAAAAAATTCTAAAATCCTTTCTAAATGTATAAAGGGGTTTGTTGAAGTCAATTTTGGAAGATGACATTTGGAAGGTGGACATTTCGGTTTAGCGGCTAAATCGTAAAAATGGCTATTTTGTAAAAGTGCTAAAACATAGAATCTTTAGGGAGCTAAAACTTAGAATCTTTAGGGAGCTAATGCAAGTATAATAAGATATTCCCTTAATTTGACATGTTTTAAATGTGTTTAACTAAAAAGATTAAAATGGGTTTTGATTAAAAAGGGAATTGTACTTTACAGACTTATTTTGACGTAACTTCCTCAACTTGATTTCCAAATGCAAGTATAATAAGCTATTCCCATAATTTGACATGTCTTTTCCTTTTCATTTTACTTTGATTTCCATGGAGTTTCCTCAACTTATTTCAATGGATTCTTGAAGATTTTCAATCAAATCTTGTAAATTGAAGAAATAGTGAGGTATTAGAAGTAATTTTCGTGTTTCTCCTCTAATCAAGGTTCTTTAATGAAATTTCCAAGTATTTGGCTCTTTAATTATGTTTCTTAACAAAGTTTTATGATTGATTTAAAGAAAATGGTTAAATCAAGCTTTGAATGACGATTCTATGTAATTTTCATAATGGATCTATTTTGGCTGGTTTATGATTGATTTTAATCATGTTTTGGAAGTTTATTAATGTTGAAATTGAGGTTTAAGCAAGGTAATCCCAAAACTATCTGGATCTCTAGTTGATTAGGTTGTTATAATTGGGTTTTTGTGGTGTTAATGTTATTTTTGGAAGGCTGGAGGTATAAGGTTTATAATTGGATGATTTGGATGTTAATCAATGACTATAATTGATTGGAAATGTTAGGTTTTGGCTGGGTTGAGTTTGTAGAGTAATCGATGGTGTTTTCGGTTGTTTAGGATGGGCGTTTTGGGTAGAGCAACGTGGTATGATTGCTTTCTGGAGTTTTAAATGGATTGAGATGCATTAATCCTCTGTTCTTATGTGGTTTAAATAGTGGAGAACGTTTCGGAAGCAACCTGTAAGGTTTTGCGAGCTTCAGACGCTTAGTTTCATGCTGGCTAATCAAGGTTTCATGTGTCGGTGAGTGAGAATGTGGGTTTCTGTTTTGAAATGTTATAAAGGTGGTTTTGGTAACTTAGTTGTAAGCTTGAAACACTTGTCTAAGTTAGGAAGTTGGTATAAGGAATTTCTCTCTCGGTTGTGCTATTATGAAATGGTTTTTATGCACTTGGTTTTGAATACATGTTACCTACTGTTATAGCATGTTTAAAGCATATGGTTTGTTGTTCTTAATTATGTGTTGATGAATGATGCACATGGTAAGTGATCCTTGTAAGTATATGTTTTATACTTGTGTTCTAAAGCATGGTTTAGTGCTTTGGAAAATGATTTAATGATGATGCCTTGAAAACAATGAGGTATGTGGTGTAATGTGAGTTATATTGGCAAGTGATGTTATGAAAATGGTTTATAATTGTTATCAGATATAGTTAGCCGGCTATATGATTGTGTGCACTGTAAACAAGTCGCTTTGGATGTTGAGGAGATTATATGGTATACCGAATACTCCATCCAAGTACCCTAACAATTGAGGTATGTGTTTGTAGTGTCCCATCTCTCGTTTGTGGGGTTGTACATCTACCGATGAGTGGTGTTGAGGGGTTTATATGGTGTACTGAATACTCCACCACGGGTGTCACAACAGTGGAGGGTAGCTCCCGTATGTGAACCTTGATATGCCGGTGAGAATGTATGAAATGTTGGGACAACACTTGTGAATCCGTGTATCCAATACGTTGTTTTGAGAAATGATATTGTTTAATTATCACCAGTAAGCCAATATAATTGATGATGTATCATGCGATGGTTTATGATGTATATTGGGATTTAAATATGTTTTACTCTTTCAGCTTTGCATATGGTAGTTATGCATGGGAAGGCTTTAAATTGAGTGTTAGCAATGGGACTTGCTGTTGATACATGATACATGTTGCATAAGGTTTATTATGCTAATTTTTGATTAAGGAAAGTGCATGGTTTTAAAGGCATGGTGGTTTTCAAATGATGATTTAAGTTAATTGAAATGAGATTTCAATGTGGATTTGGAAAATGGTTTTAATGTATTGATGGTGTTAGTTTTTGAGCACTCGTCACGAAGCCTTGTGTGCTTACGCTCTAATTTGTACATCAATGCATAGAATTGAGGCTCAAAAAGCCAACATAGAGCAAGGGATCAAAGAGACATCATTCTTGAATGTATGTTTCGGTTTAGACTATAAGTAGTAAGGGCAATTGGGGGATCCGTTGTGTTTTTGGGAGATTTGTGCAAACTCTCTATTTGAGCAAATGTTCATTGCTGTTTTAGACTTGTAAATGGACTTTGGTTATTGGTTTGTGCTTTGGTATGCATTTTGGTATCTTGATTGGCTTATTTACTACGTTGCCTGCATATAGTTTACATTTAATGCAAATTGTCATGATATGATGTTGAATATTCCATGAATGATTGAAGTTTGATGTTTGGATATGTTATATATGTTGGAAGCATGCTTGAATGGTTATGGGCGCATTAGTGTGTGAAAAACCATCAAAATGTGACATTACAGGCCCAGGTGTTTCGATACGCCTAAGGCTGTATCGTAACGGTGAGCTTGAAATACGCAATGGGTTTTGAAACAAGGAAGGGTGTATCGAAACAAGATTGGTTAAGTTGGCTACTGGAATTTTGTGTTTCGGTACGTCTTGGAGACCGTAGCAAAATGTGCTTATGTTCCGAAACACCCAGAGCTATTCCAAAACAGGGTGTATCGATACAGGGCAAATTGTATCAATATAAAAAAATGTTAAGTTAGTTAATCAGATTATTTGTAAGTTCTGTTTCTTTACGTCTCAGTCCTTGAATGTTATGAATGCAATTAAATGTGTTTGAATGAGTGGTTTGAGCTGAGATTTGACACTGTGGCATGTAATATGACTAATTAAAGGATGGTAACTTAAAAATTAGATGAAGGCCTTGTATCTTGCGAAATTTACAAACTGTTCCTTATTGCATGTTGTAATCAATTGAATGCCATATAGATGCATGTTTGAGTTGATGATTCTTCTGCTGCGAGTCTTAACACTTAAGGTAACAATGTGCATCTTGTAACACCATAAATCCTAGACTAGTAGAATTAAGGCCAATTGCCTAAGATGATAGTTCAATTGAAAAAAATCTAAGCTAAATAGACTACTCAAGGGCTTAATTGAAAGATTGGATAAAATGAGTGATCAAATCATGAGTGACCAATTCGAAATAAACAAGAAAATAGTAAGATGCATGCTAAATCTTCTAATTCCTATTTGCCCTTTTCTATTTACATGAGTGAGGATTAATTAAGGGACATTATGGTCCTTTCTCAAATCCATTAAGAATGAATAAGCATTCTCATCTTCATTGTCGAAGTAAAGACAAAATGGGAGGAAGAGAGTGAAACTTGAGAGAAGCTTCCATTGATGCTAGGATCAAGCTTGAATGTACATGATTTTGCATGGAAATTAAAAATAGAAGCAAAGTAAATAAACTTCTACTCTTGATCATTCGAATAGATGAGAATGTTAGTGAAATTGTGTAATTTGATTATTTGTTATGGACTGAAATTTTGAATTTGATGAATTAGTTGTGTGCTTGAGCTTATAATAGGGTTGGATTGAAGAATTGATATTGAATTTAGGAGAATACATGTTGGCTGAATAGTGAAAATCAACATAGGAGCATGCTTGTGAAATTAGATATGGAAATTAATTTATATATTAAAATATATTCAAATCTGGAAAATGTCATGTAGGAAGAAATTGTGGAAAATTGATTAGGAGTGAAACTGGTCGCCTAAATGGCTTAAATGGTGAGATGGGACTGTTTTGAAATAAATAAGAAATTCTAGACCATTTTCTATGAAATGAAGGGTGAAAATGATGAATTAGAAACATCGAAAGGCTGTTATCAAGACTTATTAGGTTGAATTATGTTTTTAAATCTTGAATTTACTAATTTGAAATATATAATCAACATGTATATGAACTTGGGACTAAACTAGAAGTATAAATAATTAAGGGACTGTCTTGGCTAGAAAATGAACTCTTTAAGATCTAAAAATGTAAAATCCTTCATTTGACTTAACTTGATTTTGATATAACCAATACTTTAAGGACTATTTTGCAAAGTAAATAATTTTTTTAAGTTTTCAAAAAGCTCAAAATTTGACAAGTAAAAATTTATCCCAAAGTGTTTTAAGGTTTAAAAATAATCCCTGTGAATTTTTCGAAGTATTATCAAGCTAAATCTATAAATTTTGCCTAGGCGTTTCGATACGGCTTACGACTATTTCGAAACATTTTGGTACTGGAATTTTCATATCGAATCGACATAGGAACGACTTCAACCCGTTTCGATACGACCTTCATCTGGGCAAGTCATACTTTGATTTTGTTTCAAAACGACAATTAACCGTTTTGATATGGGGGTTAGAATTTTTCAAATTTGGGTATTTAATGTTTTCGACCGATGCTTGTCAAAAACCAAAATTTCAAAGTTAATTACTCGTTTCGATACGACCTAGCTTGGTGTTGTAACATTTTGCTACTGGAGTTTTATGACCTCAATCGTTTCAATACCAGTCTCGAAACATCCCCCTATCATTTCGAAACACCTTCGGACGTTTCGATACGACCTTTTTAATGCGCATAACGGCTCTTTCTATTTTTGTCGCGTTTCGAAACATGTAGGTACCATTTCGATACGAGGCAGTTGCAAAACTGCATTTATGGTGGGAAGATGAAGTCTCAACCGCTATATTTATGATGTCAACCACCCAAATAGCTAGAAATCAATGAGAAGGTATAAAAAGAAGCATTTTGAGCATCAACAACAACTTTTGATCATTAAAGCAATACCCAAGCAATCAATCCAAACCCTTGTGCTCAAATTTCATATCTTGTACCCCAATTTGTAATCCTTCATTGTAAACTTTTCAGTCTCAAATTGGGTGTGTGGTTGAGTGTATTTTGGGAATATTTTTCTATTAAGAGATACATTTTATTGCCTTGCAATTCTTTGTTCTTGTGAGGGTCTCAAGATCAATCTTTGGGTAGGAAGATTGATCTTTGTAAAAGGTTTCCTCCTGAGCCTAGAGAAGGGGAATATTTCATAGTGAAATTGGTTGAAAACCCTTAGTGGTGACTAAGGTAGTGGATGTAGAGCTTGTTCTAAGCATGAACCATTATAAATCCTATTGTCTTCGATTTTTCTATTTTCCAATTTCAACCCACAACTTTTAAAATTCCAATTCACCCCATATTAGCATTTTCCATTCGATTGTTCCACTCAACAATTTGTATCAGAGCTATACTCTTGGAAGGCTTCACATCCTTAAGAGAAGATCCTAGAAGAGTGTGATCATCTACTTCAACCATTGCCATAGCTTCTACATCTGGCCCCAACCTCTACGAAGCACAATCCACCACCAAGCCACCTTAATTCAATGGGTATAACTATCCCTATTGGAAGAATATGATGAAGCTATTCATAAAGTCCAATGACTACTTGGCGTGGGATGTTGTGGAGGATGGCCCAACAATCCCATTGAATAGGGCCGATGAAAGAAGGCTTGTGGCAAAGACCAAGCATGAGATGACGGTTGAAGAAAGAAGAAAGCTTTAAATCATTGACAAGGCTCTTCATTTGATCTTTTGTGCACTTGGTCAAGACATCTACTCAAAGATGTCTTCATGCACAAGTGCAAAGAAGGTGTGGGATTAGCTAGAGATCACGTACGAGTGCAACAACGATGTGAAGGAGACCAAGATTGGACTCCTCAATCTTAGCTACGAGAATTTCAAGATGGAGCCGGATGAGACCGTCTCCAAAATTTTTGATCGATCATCGGTAATTGTAAATCGTCTCAAAGGATTTGGAGAGGAGATTTCCGAAGACAAGCTTGTCCGGAAGTTATTGTATTTCTTCCCGAATCATGGGATGGGAAGAGAACGACCATCATCGAAGCCAAAAACTTGAAGACGTTGAAGCTCAATGAACTAGTTGGCTCTCTCCTCACACATGAGATTATGAAGGAAGGTTGAGAAGAAGAGAAGAAAAAAGAAGAAAATAAAAGAAAAGATAATGGAAAAGGAAGAAGTAGAAAAGAAAAAGCAAGGAATATCTCTCAGGGCCTCTCTACTTCAAGAGGAGAGCAATTCAAGTGAAGATGATGAATTTGAGGAATTGGCTATGATAACCAAGAGATTCTCATGGTTTATGAAATCCAATCGAGGGAGAAAGTTTCAAAGAAAGAAGGATATCAAGAACAAGAGTAATGTAAAGGAAAAAGATCAAATAATATGCTATGAGAGCAAGAAGCCCGAGTATATTAGATCGGATTGCCATCAACTCAAGAGGAGGGGATTCGACAAGAAAAAGAGCAAGAGAGCAAACATTGCCACTTGGAATGATGAGGAGTCATCATCCGACAAAGAGCAGGAAGTGGCCAATCTTTGGCTCATGGCTATTGAGGATGATTCTAAGGTATTCCCTAACTCATCTAATTTTGATTTCACTTTTGATGAGCTTCATGAAGTATATGATGTGTTACAAGAGGTTTACGATGAGTTGGTTGATAAATATCATGAATCGATTTTTAACAATAAGAAAATAATTTCCTATTTAAAAACCGAGAATGAAACATTTTCTAAAAGCAACTCGGAACTTTTAGAAAAGATTAATGATATGAAAGATGAATTAAAATATTTTCAAAACAAAAATGTTGATTTAAGCAATCTTCTCCCTAAAGTACATGATGACTACCGTAAGATGGTAAATGAGCTTAAAGCCTCTCTTGAGGTAGTTGGGAAACAAGACTTTGAAAAATCTAGCTATTCAAAACCCAACTATCCAAAGAGAAACTTTAAGGGCTACAAACAAAGAAGCTTCCAAAAGCCATCAAGAGGTAAAAAGGTTAGAAGTGTATGAGTTCCTAATGAACTTGTAACTTTTATAAATTATGATGCTATGTCTCATTGGATTCCTAAAGGAACCAATGTTTTTGGAGCTAACACATATGGACCCAAAATGATTTGGGTACCAAAAATCAATGTTTAATTTTTTGTTTGTAGGGGAGCATTGCTACAAGGCCAAAGCTTCAAGTCAAAACTCATTGTACCTTGATAGTGGATTCTCAAGAAACATGACTGGTGACAAAAGTAGATTCATGGAACTCATGCCAAAGAGTGGTGGAGTATTAAATTTCGGTGACAACTGCAAAAGACACATTGAAGGAATTGACTCTATTAGTAATCACTCTTCTATTCTTATTCAAAATGTGTTATATGTCAACGATCTTAAGTACAATTTATTGAGCATTAGTCAATTATGTGATAAATGGTTTAATGTCTTTTTTGATGTTAATGGTTGTAAAATAGTGGACATTAAAACAAATAAGATAATTCTCATATGTCATTGCATATGAAATATCTATATGGTGCATTTAGATGACATTCATACATCCGATGCATGTTTGGTTGCTCATGATGAAAATGATGCATGATTGTGGTATAGGAAACTAGGATATGCTAGCATCAGTGTTTTAGAGAAATTAGTTTCCCTAAATCTTGTAAGAGGTTTCCCTAAGCTTAAATTCTCATTAGATAAAATTTGTGATGCATGTGCTAAGGGCAAACAAAAACGTAATGCATTTAAACCTATTAACGATGTCTCAACAAGTAGAACATTACAACTAATCCATATGGATCTATTTGGGCCTATTAGGACACCTAACTTGGGTGGAAAATCATATGCATTTGTTCTTGTTGATGACTATTCTAGATATACTTGGGTTATATTTTTAAGCACCAGGGATGAGACTTTCGAAAAATTCATCACGTTTTCAAAAATAACTCAAAATGACCTTGGTCAAAATATTTCCCACATTAGAAGTGACCATGGAACCGAATTTCAAAATCTAGGTTTTGAAGATTTTTGTAATTCTAATGGGATTAGCCATAATTTTTTTGCACCTCGCACTCCTAAAAAAATGCGGTAGTTGAGAGGAAAAACCGAACTTTAGAAGAAATGGCTACGACCATGCTTTGTGAAAAAAATTTACCTAAATATTTTTGGGCTGAAGCCACTAAAACTGCTTGCTACATTATAAATCGAGTAATGATTTGGTAGATTTTAAAGAAAACACCTTATGAGATTTTAAAATCTAAAAAAGTCAACATTAACTACTTTCACCTTTTGGTTGCAAGTGTTTTGTTTTAAATAATGGAAAATCTAATTTAGGTAAATTTGATGCAAAAAGTGATGAAGCTCTTTTTCTAAGTTATTCTTTAAACTCTAAAGCCTATCGAGTTTTTAACAAGAGAACTTTAGTTGTCGAAGAGTAAATACATGTAGTTTTTGATGATAATCTATTTCAGAGGAAGGATTCTTGTGATGATGATGATGTATGAATCATTTAAGCCAATGATGGTGTCAAACCAAAGAGGAAGAAGCACAAGAACCACCTCTAGAAGCTTTGCTAGACATGGCTCTTGAGGAAATGTAATTAAGCTACTCAAGGGAGTTCAACTATGTCAAAGGTTATGAAATCTTGGGTGATCCATTCAAGGGGGTAACCACTCGATCATCTCTCAAACGTTTTAATAATGTTGCATTTATTTCATGTATTGAGCCTAAGAATATCAAAGAAGCTTTAAATGATGATTTATGGATATTGGCCATGCAAAAAGAATCAAATCAATTTGAAAGTAGTAGGGTATGAACATTAGATGATAAGCCTAGAAACAAATCTACTATAGGGACGAAATGGGTTTTTAGAAACAAACTAGATGAGAGTGGTAACATAGTGAGAAACAAGGGTAGGCTTTTTGCTCAAGGTTACACTCAAGAAGAGGGAATTGATTTTGATGAAACCTATGCACCCGTAGCTATAATGAAAGCAATTAGAATGCTACTTGCACTTTCATGTTATATTGATTTCAACCTTTTTCAAATGGATGTCAAAAGTGCATTTGTAAATGGTTTTATAAATGAAGAAGTGTATGTGGAACAACCACCGAGTTTTGAAGATCCAAAATTTCCAAACCTTGTTTTTAAATGAACAAAAGCTCTATATGGTTTAAAACAAGCTCCAAGAGCTTGGTATGAAAAGCTTTCAAATTTTCTTATGGGAAAAGGAAAGGTGGATACAACACCATTCATTAAAAGAAATGATAAAGATATATTAGTAGTGCAAATATATGTTGTTGGATCTACTAATGAACTTCTTTGTCAAGATTTTTCTATGTTAATGCAAGGTGAATTTGAGATGAGCATGATGAGGGAGCTCTCATTCTTCTTGGGACTCCAAATTAAACAAATGAAGGATGGCATCTTCATCAATCAAGCTAAGTACATAAAGGACATGCTCAAGAAGTTTAGCTTGGAGCATGTAAAGCATCAAGTTACACCAATGCGCTCATCCATAAAGCTTGACAAAGATGAAGGAGGTAAGTGTGTACATTCCAAACTTTACCGTTCTATGATTGGACCATTGTTTTATCATACCAAATGTAGATCGGATATTATGTTTAGTGTTTGCTTGTGTGCTAGGTTTCAAGCTAGTCCTAGAATATCGCACCTTATAGCCGTTAAGAAAATTTTTAGGTACCTTAGAGACACCCCTTGTTTAAGCTTTTGGTACCCTAGAGATTCCACCTTTAACCTTTATGCTTTTTCGGATGCAGATTATAGGGGTTGTAAACTAGATAGAAAGAGTACCTCCAGAATATGTCAATTCCTAGATAGTATGCTCATATCTTTGTTCTCTAAGAAACAAAATAGTGTAGCCTTATCTACCACCAAAGCGGAATACATATCGGTCGGAAGTTGTTGTGCTCAAGTCCTTTGGATGAAGCAACAACTTTAAGGTTAAGGAATTGAGGTTGGTACCATACCCATTAAGTGTGACAATACTAGTGTCATATGTCTCTCTAAAAATCCCATCCAACACTATAGAACAAAACACATAGAGATAAGACATCATTTCATTAGAGACCAGGTCTTAAAGAATGATGTTGTTATAGAATATATCGACACCTTGAACTAAATAGTGAACATCTTTACCAAACCTTTAGAAAATTAGCATTTTTCGACTCTTATGGGAGAGTTAGGTTTAACCTGCCTTTCTAGACCTTTTAAGGGCATTTTATGTAAAATTGCTTGAATCCATTTTAATTTGCATGCTTGTGTGATTTTGATCTTATTTGCTTCTATGCTTATAGTTAGGGAGAGTATGTACTTATTTTGTCCTACAGATCTTGTTCATTCATCATGATCGTGCATTTAGAATCAATTGAAAATCAATTTTTTGTTTACTTTGTGTCGAATCTGCACATTCTGGCACATGTGTATCGAAACGAGTTCCCCTGTTTTGGTATGGGCTACCATTTTTAGGGGTCATTGCCCTTTAGGGTTTCAAATCGATAAAAAATGTTACGAAACGGGCTCTTAAAAGGGTCATCTCTGGAATCATTGGGATCGAAACGGGTAAGTGGTGTTTCGATATGACCCCGAGTTTCGAAATGATCATCTTTTGGTTTCGAAATGGTTCGACGCTGAAGAGTCTATTTAATGAAATTTCCATCTTTAAACTCAACTTTTCCTAAACCTAAACTCCTCTCAAACCTTAACCTAATTTTTATTATAAATACCCACTAAACCTAAACGATTTTTTCACAAGTTTGAGGGTTTTTGCTCTAAAAACAATCCTAAACAAGCTTCAACAACTTTGTGCATTATCATCAATCTATTCTTCCTAAATCCCAACTCAAGGTATTTTCCTACTTTCTTTTTTCTTTTCAATTTACGTTTGATTTCTACGGTTTAATATTATTGTTTTTGCATATATTGTTTGTATAGACTATGAGTTTTGAAGATTTAACAAAATATTTTCAAAATTCTAATTTTTTGGATTTGAATATAAAATATTTTAACCGTATATTTTTTTAAATTTCTTTCACAATTTTTTATAGTTGTATATTCTTTAAACCTATCTTGTATATTATCAAATCTTGATTATAGGATTACTATTGGACTAAATGTGGATTTCTTATGCATACATATATTTTCTTTTGCTTGCTTAATGTTTTTAGGATGACTTCCAAGAAGAGACCTAGAGTTTCCAAAGAGGGTGAAAGGTCTGAACCGTCTAAGAAAAACCTCTGTCCACCTAATCTCATCCATCTTTTCAAAAGAAGTTTCCTAACCCCAAGCTCACCAAGCTTTTAAATAATATCAAACCATCAAAATTCTACCCGAGCGTGTCATTGACTTAAATTTTCTTCATTCCGACCACTTTCATTTTCGATACCTTGGCCTTTTAACCCGGTGGAACTTCATGACATTATTACGCATTCCCGGAATCATGTGCTGAAACCTTGTTTTGTTGTTTTACTTCAATGCCAAACGTGTCCTTGGTCCCGACCGTTCCCAAGTTTTTGCCATTAACTCTTACCTTTTGGGGGAAAAACACTCGTATCGAGCCGTCTACCTTGGTCATTCTCCTTGGTCTAAAAGATGAGGGTATTGAAGATGAGAACTCGCTTGATCCTCATACCGGCTAGGTTAATGCCTTGGATGTCCATGACAGGTTTCTTCATCTTATGATCTCGTGGTTGTTTCGTCCATCCGGAGGGAAGTTCTCTCACATTAGAGAAGTTGATGACTTTTGGCTCACGTGCTTCCGACTAGAACAAAAACCAAACTCAGTGAAGATTATGTTTGCGGAGATGGTGCACTTAGTCAAAAACTGCAACAATGTTTCCTCCTTCACATATGGAACCGTCTTAAGCCATATCTTCGTCCTTAGTGGCATTGATTGCACGTTTGACATTGAGAGCTTCTCAAAGAGAATCTAAATGAGACTACACTCATGAAGTGTGGTTTCAGTTTCAACGGTGATGATTGGGTCTGTGTGCCTCGAGGTGAACGTGGTCAAGCTCAACCTCCTTCTTAAGCTCAAGTTGCTCCACAAGCTCCCAAGAATGATGTGATGATGACTTTCCTCACCGAGCAATTCACCGGCTTGCGTACTCTCATGGACAATCGTTTCAATGCTTTGGAGGAACACTTTGTTGGTATGGAAAATCGTATTACTTCTATCAAGAATATACAATCTTCATCGGATCTCTCCCTCACCACCTTCTATGGTGAATGGAGACACTTTCAAAGGAGTCAAGAGAAAGATGAAGATGACATAGATGAAGATGAAGACAAAGATGAACCCTAGTCTAGCTTGCATTCCTCTCATATCATTTAGGATTTTATTTATTATTATTCACCTTTTTCTGTTTTTGAACCTATGCTTTGGTTTACTATTTTAGATTATGCTTTTTAGGATTTAAGTTTGGATTTATATTTTTTTTCTTTTGGAACTTCTGCTTTATGCCATGAATTATCATTTATGTTGTTTGGTTTAATTTTGCATATCTTTATATTTCTCATGGAATTATGCTTATTATGATTTTGATCTAACAAAAAGGGGGAGAAAGTGTTTAAGCAAAATTTTTAAAGTTTTCAAAACCTAGCTTAAAATAAGGGGGAGTTCACTTAAAAAATTTACTTTTTTGTTTTGTTATATAAAAAATGGGGAGATTGTAAAACTCTTAATTTTACTTAACATGATTTTGATATAACAAATACTTTCAGCACTTTTTTGCAAAGTAAATAAATTTTTTAAGTTCTAAAAAAGCTCAAAATTTGACAAGTAAAAATTTAACCCAAAGTGTTTAAAGGTTTAAAAATAATCCACATGAATTTTTCTACGTATTATCAAGCTAAATCTGTAAATTTTGCTCAGGCGTTTCGATACGACTAAGGACTGTTTTGAAACATTTTGCTATTGGAATTTTTATATCGAATCGGTCTCGGAATGACTTCAACCCGTTTTGATATGACTTTCATCTGGGCAAGTACTTTGATTTTGTTTCAAAACAACAATTAACCGTTTCGATATGGGGGTTAGAATTTTCAAATTTGGGTATTTGATGTTTTCGACCATTGCTTGTCAAAAACTAAAATTTCAAAGTTAATTACTCGTTTCGATACGACCTAGCTTGGTCTCGAAATGTTTCTCTACTAGAATTTTATGAGCTCAACCGTTTCGATACCAGTCTTGAAACACCCCTATCATTTCGAAGCACTTTCGAACGTTTCGATACGACCTCTTTAATACGCATAACAACTATTTCTATTTTAGTCATATTTCGAAATAGGTAGGTACTGTTTCGATACGGGCAGTTGCAGAACTACATTTATGGTGGGAAGATGAAGTCTCAACGGCTATATTTATGATGTCAACCACCAAATGGTTAGAAATCAATGAGAAGGTATAAAAGGGAGCATTTTAAGCACCAACAACAACTATTGATCATAAAAGCAATACCCAAGCAATAAATCCAAACCCTTTTGCTAAAATTTCATATCTTGTACCCCAATTTGTAATCCTTTATTGTAAAATTTTCATTCTTAAACTGGGTTGAGTGTATTTTGGGCATATTTTTCTATTGAGAGATACATTTTATTGCCTTGTAATTCTGTGTTCTTGTGAGGGTCTCAAGATCAATCTTTGGATAGAAAGATTGATCTTTGTAAAAGGTTTCCTCCTAAGCCTAGAAAAGGAGAAGATTTCATATTGAAATTGGTTGAAAATCCTTAGTGGTGACTAACGTAGTGGATGTAGAGCTTGTTCTAAGCTTGAACCACTATAAATCCTCTTGTCTTTGATTTTTCTATTTTCCAATTTCATCTCACAACTTTTAAAACTCCAATTCACCCCTCTTGACATTTTCCATTCGATCGATAAAATGAAGAAAAAAATCTAGGCATTATAGTAAGGGAAACATGATAGTTAAGGATTTAAAGTACTAGAATGAAATGGATTGAATAATGCATGTAGAATCATGAACTAGTGAACTTAATGTAGTGAAATCTTCCCAGAAAGCTTTGTTCTGGGCAGTAAATTTGAAAAAAAATTGTTATAAATCGTAGGAATCAAATTTTAAGCTGAAAGTTTTATGGAATGAACTGTAATGTAACCCCCTTAACCCCGCCTAGACGGTCGACCCGAATTAAGAAGATCACACGGGGAAAACCAAAGTCAACCCGAAAGTCAACCTTGATTAACGACCTTTTTTTTCTTTTTACTCTTGTCTAGATGCACGTTAACCCTAGATATGATCACAAGATAATCATATTCAAACATCATAACAATCAGAGAACATTCAAGGACTCAATTGCACAAATTACAACTTTAGGGACCAAAATGTAAATTCTGGAAATTATAAGGACTTTACCCAAATTAATGTTACCAATATGAAATTAGTCATCTTTCATGCTTCTCTGCCAAATTTCAGCTCAAACGGACATCTCAAACACATTCAATTGCATACACAAAGTTCAGGACCAAAACGCAAGGTTTCCAAAACATTTAACCAACAATTTCAGTGCCCAACGGTCGGGTGTTTCGGAACAGGAAGGACCCGTTCCGAAACGCGGGACCGTTCCGAAACCTGTACCGAAACAAGGCCTGGCAGTGGCCAAACCGTTCCGAAACAGTGGCTTCCGTTTCGGAACGCCCAGGCCATTTCAGGCCCCCGTTCCAATGCGGTAACACCTGTTCCGAAACAGGTTGCCTAGATTGCAGAAAAATTACTGGTTTATCATACAATTGACCCGTTAAACATGCTCCAAATGCAACCAAACTTTACCAGCAAGACATTCAACAACCAAAGTACATAATTGCATCCACCAATCATCATCATGGCATCAATAATGGAAAACCCCAATTCTATAGGCATGCTTCCTACTTAGCAAACCATTCAAGCATCAATATGCCAAAACCACCTCATAAGGCCAAATACATGTTCCAACATTAACAACAACATAAAACCATTCAAGCAAGAACCCTTTACAAAACACTTGCTCATTCGATTAACTACATGCATTAAACAAATGCAACATATGAACCATAACTCAACATTTGCATCTCATGCCCTTTTTAACAATCCTCCACAAGACTTCAATGCATTAAAGAGACTCCATGCACATATGCACCATTCTCAATAGATAATCAACACTTGTTCAAGCTAACAAGTACAACATGCATTTATAGAACATTACACACTTCACATGCAACCATACATCATTTCAAGCATCTCATGCTTCAATATATTCAAGAACATTATATTGGCTTCCAAGTGATAAACCAAATCCACTTTTCAACTCAACATCCAATCGGATACGCGGATCACAAGCGTTGTCCCCACGCTTCATACACACTACCAATCTCAAGGTCTCCCAAATGGAATTTTAACCACCATTTGACCTTACCATACAGAACGCCCTCATATGGAATTTTAACCACCATATGACCTTAACATTCACAAGATCCTCATATGGAATTTCAACCACCATATGACTTTAACATGCACAAGGTCCCCATATGGAATTTTAACCACCATATGACCTTAGCATCACCCATTGGTAGTTGTATAACATCACTAACGAGATCCAGGACATACTTCACAAGATCCACACATGGACTTTACACCACCATTGTGATCTTAACAAGCACAAGGTCCTCAAATGGAATTTTAACCACCATTATAACCTTTGCTTACCCAAGGTCCTCAAATGGAATTTTAACCACCATTATGACCTTAAAACCCACCCATGGAATTTTAACCACCATGGTGCACTTAACCATCTCGTTAGTGTACTTGGATGGAGTTACCGGTTCACACTTAACCACTCCACATCCAAGGCGACTTTATTCACGGTGCACCCAATCCTATAGCCGGCTAACTATATCCGATTTAAGTAACCAAGAACCAATTACATCACTTGCCAATATAACCATCTTACCACATTAATCCAATGTTTACAAGCATAACCCAAATGCTAAAACCAACATTTACCATCTTTAGTTCACTGTTTTGAAGCATTAAACAAAGCCATTAAACAACATACAACACTATGCATCAATTCCGCAATTCCAAAGTACAAAACCAAGGATCTCTTACCTTGAGCATCTTTCACTCATGGCTTTCAAAACCAGCATTAAACCATGCTAAAATATGCTTTCAAAACAGAATTTAAAACATGCAAATCACATGCATTGCATCCAACAATCACAAGTGCTTCAAAACCAATTCATAACACAAACCATGAGAGAAATTCCATTTACTTACTCTTGAGCTTAGCTAAGTTGTTTAGACTTAAATTAAGCTCCCCAAACCTTCAAACCTTGGTTTTAAAGCTGAAAACCCAACTTCACTCACCGATACACAAAACAAGGCTAACCAACAAGCCTTCCAAGCATCCGAAGCCTTCCACACCACCTCTAATGCCTACGGATCAATCTCCCCTGTTTCAAGCACACAAAAACAGAGGATTAATGCATCATAATGCATTAAAAGCACCAACAACACAACTCAACTCGCTGCTCTAAACAAATCCAACATTTCGGCTACCAAACACAACCGAAAACACCTCCAAACACTTCCAAAACTTAACCCAGCCAAGATCCATCACTTCTAACCATTTACAAACATCAATTATCATTCAAAATGATCCCAAACACGTCCTTATACCTCCAGCTATAACAGATCATCAAGATCACTCCAAAAACAATCAAAAACACAAGCTAAACTTAAGAAATTCAACCTATCCGAGATTGCATTGATTAAACCTCAATTCCTTATCAATTTAACATTCATTTAACATCAAATTGACACCTCAAAACACTGCCCAATCAGATCATACGAAATTTCATCAAAATCAACCAAATCTTGCATTTAAAAGCCAAGATAAAAAACACAACCTTAAAACCTTTTATAAAACACAAATTAAGGATTGAGAACTTAGGAATTTCAGTAAAGAACTGAAAGTTTAGAGGAGAAGGACGTTCTTACCTCCAAACTTGAGTTTTCTCCCTTTTTGGAACCAAAATCTTGAAAATCCAATTAGCAAATGGTGAGGTTTTGTTGAAGATATTATTAGCAATCAAAAGAGAATTGAAAAGAGATATTTAGGTGACAAAATCAGGGGAAAAATCTCTGGAGAAAGATGTTTGGTTTGAGAGAAAATGAGAGAAAATGAAAATGGAAGATTTGAGAGAAAAGTTAGTTATGACTAAAAAATATCTTCCCTCCACTTTTGTGTTATTTAAAAGCCTTTAATTAAATCATTAATATTTAGGAAAATCTGGAGAAACTCCCATTGGATAAATATCTCCTTAAAGATTCAAAGTTTCAATCCTTTTTAAAAACAGTCACGCAGTTTTCAAAAATTACATTTTGGTCACTAGCCAAAATGTCACCCTTCCAAACCTCATTTTGTAAAATTGATTTCACAGTTCACTTATATATATTGAAAGAGAATTTTAAGACATTTTTCCATATTTTTAATGCAACCCGAACTAGGCTTTCCTAATTTCACCTTTTTATATTCGAACCGCACTCTGACCGGTCCGGTCCAAACCCAAAACTTCTAAGCCCAAAATTGGGGCGTTACAACTCTCCCCCTCTTAGGAAATTTCGTCCTTGAAATTTCAACTGGCGAAATGAGAACAACCAACCTTCTCAAATCAACACACAAGGCAACACAAAAGCCTCAACCACCACTGAACACTCCCTAGACAAAACTCCACCAAACCTAACACCACCACATACTGTTCAAGAATTCCCAAAACATTCAGACGCTATCCACACCTTATCCTTTCACACTTCTGAACTGCACATAGCTCCAACAACAACCTGAAGAACCTCCAACCTTTTTGCAGCATACACCATCTTAACTCATAGTTCCCAAAACTCGCGCACACGGTGACGCCGACCAACCAATTCAGCCACCATGTATCCCACAACCTTCACTTCTTCTAAAACCCCTTGCACAACTGCTAAACCTCTTCCAAAGGTTACCACGCCAAGCAAGAATTCTTAAGCATCAACTGCTTACTTAAACTTCTCAACGCATTGCTGGCATTCCTTCACATCCACCGCCATCATAACCTCAACGACTCACCAGGACTACTCACCCATCACCTGATAACCACGTCACAAAACCCCAACCTTGGCTCCGCCAGCCGTTCCACACACCACTAGCTGACCTCAAAAGGAATTTACTTAACCACAACTAACCAATCACTCGTCACAAAAAACTCGGCCAACCAACAATGGCCTTTGATCTTACATTGCCTTTCCACTTCAAGATTGACTGCAACACTTGCCTTCCCAGGACACCGCCCAACCTACACATACATAACTAGGTTACGAGACTCCTACTCTCCCAGACTAACCCTTTTCTACAACCCACAACACAACACCAATGCCAAGTTACCTCAGCACCTTAGAACCCACCCACAACATCACCTAGCTTCCAAGGAACTACCACCTCTACTAGCTATTCACAACCACTTGACCGATTCTAACTTCAATCGGCAATCTTCTTACCACCATACCACTAAACCCATTAAGCACCAAACACTTTCTTTCTACCAACATGCTACACCGCACTCACTATTACTAACAGCTCGCTTAATACCCTCCACAACTTCTAACATTCTCCTAGCACCAAAACAACCTCTAAAAACCCATCATCCAACCTAACTCTATCACAGCACTAACATACTCGATTAGTTATTAGCGAGTGTGAACGTTGTATGCATGGTCACCAAGATACCCTACCAATGCCTAATGTACATGTATGAAAAACCTCTAATGTCATGCCACATGTATGCATGGACCAGTACATATATAATATAGTATATAACAAATGATTTTAATTGTGCATGTATGTCAGTTCACACCCACAAAAAACATTCTCAGAATCCGTCTAAGAACAACCTCCTATCTCGCTTCTAACTTGACCAACTCCAACATCCCAGCAACCCATTATCCACAAGATACTCACTAATGCCCTCTTCACACTAAAGTTGTTTCCAAGACAACAAAACTACTACCCCAACATGCTAGCAACGAGACCATACTCTCTACACAAGGAAAAACCAAACCAAACCAAAACCAAACTAAGATAACTAGGGCAAAAACCACTTAACAAGGTTACCTGGAAAAACATCACCACCCCAGAGCTTCAACAGACGAGCTCTCTTCCTCGCAGAACCACCATTCTCCAGCTGCACCGCTGCAGCATCAGCCAACACACCAAAGTCACCACCATCTCCTTGCGGTACAGAGCCCTGGCTACCCCGAGCCAACCTCAAACAATTATGCCTCTTATGTCCAACAGACCCACAATTCCAGCAGATTCCATTTTCCAAGCTCCTCACCACCTTCTGCTCTTCCTGCCACCTTCGAACTTTGTCTCGGCCGTGCCCACGACCCTTCAGAGACCCTTCTGCTACCACCGAAGCTGATCTCACCACTTGAGGACAATCTCGCTTCACATGCTCCTTAGAACCACAGTTCCAACAAGCACCTGCGCCCCAACAGCCACCAACATGGCGCCTTCCACAACGGTCACACATCGGTAACTGAGCTTCCACTCCTTGATCAAGCAGCACTTGCCCCAGATTTGCACTACCACTCAGACTTTGATTCAAACAAAACCTTCCATCACATTGCTTACCCCTCGGAAATTCCTCTCCAAGGTACCTTTCATAAAAGGCAGACACAAAGAAGTCCCAATCAATATCTTGGATGTGCGTGGCCACCGCTATAGATGTCCACCAGGCACAAGCGTCCTCCAACATCAACGAGACAACGCTTCCCAGCTTACAGGCATAATCACACCCTTCCTGATCCAAAATCAGAACTATACTGGCTAACCAAGCCCCGAACGACTCAGGTGTCGAACCATGATACTCCACAATCCCCAAATCATGCAAACGCTGCTTCGACAAACCCGCACATCCCCCAACCGGCACGTCTACAGGCCTTACTGTTACCACAGCCTAAGATGTTCCCAACACCTCTTGAACAATAGATGATGAACTTTTCATCACAGAACCAACTCCTTCTTCCTGCCTCACTACCTCAACACCAGGCACAGAAGACCGAAACGAAACACCTCCATAAAAAGGTGAATTCCACGCCTTAACAACCTGCCCTAAAGCAGCAACCATCTCACCTAACTTCCATTCTTTCATCGATTTCACCATGCTATAAACAGCAAACAATCACAATAAAACAAACAAATCGATCAGACCAGCTTTAAGCAAGGATTCAAACTCCAACTCCAAAATAACACAATAGCTATAATAAAAAGGCAATGGGTATCCCGAATCCTCCCCTTTTTCATGACATAACAGTCAATAAAAACATGGATATCACAACATCAAGCATATCAAACAACATATTCAATCATGCTCTCATCAAACAACATCCACTCGCAACAGCATAACATCATCAATATCATGCCCATTACACTTCCATCATTCATAACAATCAGCTCATAACACCATCACAACATCAGCACAAATCCACATTAACTCAAAGAAGATTCACAATCAAAAGCATGCTTAAAATCATCAACAATTCACTTAAAAACACGCACTCTAACCAACATTCAACCACACATCAAAATAAACATCAAACACATAATACAACAACTTACCATTTCCCAAAGCATTCGCAACTCAGCTCTGATACCACCAAATGTAACCCCCTTAACCCGGCCTAGACGGTCGACCCGAATTAAGAAGATCACACGGGGAAAACCAAAGTCAACCCGAAAGTCAACCTTGATTAACGACCCTTTTTTTCTTTTTACTCTTGTCTAGATGCACGTTAACCCTAGATATGATCACAAGATAATCATATTCAAACATCATAACAATCAGAGAACATTCAGGGACTCAATTGCACAAATTACAACTTTAAGGACCAAAATGTAAATTCTGGAAATTATAAGGAATTTATACAAATTAATGTTACCAATATGAAATTAGTCATCTTTCATGCTTCTCTGCCAAATTTCAGCTCAAACGGACATCTCAAACACATTCAATTACATACACAAAGTTCAGGACCAAAACACAAGGTTTCAAAAACATTTAACCAACAATTTCAGTGCCCAACGGTCGGGTGTTTCGGAACAGGAAGGACCCGTTCCGAAACGCGGGACCGTTCCGAAACCTGTACCGAAACAAGGCATGGCAGTGGCCAAACCGTTCCGAAACAGTGCCTTCCGTTTCAGAACGCCCAGGCCATTTCAGGCCCCCGTTCCGATGCGGTAACACCTGTTCCGAAACAGGTTGCCTAGATTGCAGAAAAATTACTGGTTTATCATACAATTGACCCATTAAACATGCTCCAAATGCAACCAAACTTTACCAGCAAGACATTCAACAACCAAAGTACATAATTGCATCCACCAATCATCATCATGGCATCAATAATGGAAAACCCCAATTCTATAGGCATGCTTCCTACTTAGCAAACCATTCAAGCATCAATATGCCAAAACCACCTCATAAAACCAATCTTGTCCAACATACACAATCCCATTTAACATCCACATAAGAGATTCTTCCCCCATTGCCTTTATTATCTATAGCTATTTACCGAGACACACATCTCAAGTGGAGCTTTCCTTGAATCCCTTGCTTCTCGCTGTTCCAACTTCAATTATCTGCATTGATGGACAAAAAGGAGCATAAGCACATAATGCTTAGTGAGGAATGCTCAAAACCAAAACACCATCAATGCAGCGAGTCATAAAACCACTTTTAAAAGCAAACTCGATTTGATAAACCAAAGCAATGTTTGAAAACCCTTTCAACAACATGCTTAACATCATGCATTTTTCAAACATGAAAACCAACCCTTAGTTTAGAAAGCCAAGTAATTCTTTTCAAAGCACAAATTTGCAAAAACATCTATTTAGCCAATCCATGATGAACATCATATGCAAGATTGAATACAAGATCCTTGGAAAACATTTCCACTTCACATCATACTTTTCACAATCTTGAAAATCATTTCAAAGCAAGAACCCTTTACAAAACACTTGCTCATTCGATTAACTACATGCATTAAACAAATGCAACATATGAACCATAACTCAACATTTGCATCTCATGCCCTTTTTAACAAGCCTCCACAAGACTTCAATGCATTAAAGAGACTCTATGCACATATGCACCATTCACAATAGATAATCAACACTTGTTCAAGCTAACAAGTACAACATGCATTTATAGAACATTACACACTTCACATGAAACCATGCATCATTTCAAGCATCTCATGCTTCAATATATTCAAGAACATTATATTGGCTTCCAAGTGATAAACCAAATCCACTTTTCAACTCAACATCCAATCGGATACGCGGATCACAAGCGTTGTCCCCACGCTTCATGCACACTACCAATCTCAAGGTCTCCCAAATGGAATTTTAACCACCATTTGACCTTACCATACACAAGGCCCTCATATGGAATTTTAACCACCATACGACCTTAACATTCACAAGATCCTCATATGGAATTTCAACCACCATATGACTTTAACATGCACAAGGTCCCCATATGGAATTTTAACCACCATATGACCTTAGCATCACCCATTGGTAGTTGTATAACATCACTAACGAGATCCAGGACATACTTCACAAGATCCACACATGGACTTTACACCACCATTGTGATCTTAACAAGCACAAGGTCCTCAAATGGAATTTTAACCACCATTATAACCTTTGCTTACCCAAGGTCCTCAAATGGAATTTTAACCACCATTATGACCTTAAAACCCACCCATGGAATTTTAACCACCATGGTGTACTTAACCATCTCGTTAGTGTACTTGGATGGAGTTACCGGTTCACACTTAACCACTCCACATCCAAGGCGACTTTATTCACGGTGCACCCAATCCTATAGCCAGCTAACTATATCCGATTTAAGTAACCAAGAACCACTTACATCACTTGCCAATATAACCATCTTACCACATTAATCCAATGTTTACAAGCATAACCCAAATGCTAAAACCAACATTTACCATCTTTAGTTCACTGTTTTTAAGCATTAAACAAAGCCATTAAACAACATGCAACACTATGCATCAATTCCGCGATTCCACAGTACAAAACCAAGGATCTCTTACCTTGAGCATCTTTCACTAATGGCTTTCAAAACCAGCAATAAACCATGCTAAAATATGCTTTCAAAACAGAATTTAAAACATGCAAATCACATGCATTGCATCCAACAATCACAAGTGCTTCAAAACCAATTCATAACACAAACCATGAGAGAAATTCCATTTACTTACTCTTGAGCTTAGCTAAGTTGTTTAGACTTAAATTAAGCTCCCCAAACTTTTAAACCTTGGTTTTAAAGCTGAAAACCCAACTTCACTCACTGATACACAAAACAAGGCTAGCCAACAAGCCTTCCAAGCATCCGAAGCCTTCCACACCACCTCTAATGCTCACGGATCAATCTCCCCTGTTTCAAGCACACAACAACAGAGGATTAATGCATCATAATGCATTAAAAGCACTAGCAACACAACTCAACTCGCTGCTCTACACAAATCCAACATTTCGGCTACCAAACACAACCGAAAACACCTCCAAACACTTCCAAAACTTAACCCAGCCAAGATCCATCACTTCTAACCATTTACAAACATCAATTATCATTCAAAATGATCCCAAACACGTCCTTATACCTCCAGCTATAACAGATCATCAAGAACACTCCAAAAACCATCAAAAACACAAGCTAAACTTAGGAAATTCAACCTATCCGGGATTGCATTGATTAAACCTCAATTCCTTATCAATTTAACATTCATTTAACATCAAATTTACACCTCAAAACACTGCCCAATCAGATCATACGAAATTTCATCAAAATCAACCAAATCTTGCATTTAAAAGCCAAGATCAAAAACACAACCTTAAAACCTTTTATAAAACACAAATTAAGGATTGAGCTTAGGATTTTCAGTAAAGAACTGAAAGTTTAGAGGAGAAGGACGTTCTTACCTCCAAAATTGAGTTTTCTCCCTTTTTGGAACCAAAATCTTGAAAATCCAATTAGGAAATTGTGAGGTTTTGTTGAAGAGATGATTAGCAATCAAAAGAGAATTGAAAAGAGATATTTAGGTGACAAAATCAGAGGAAAAAGCTCTGGAGAAAGATGTTTGGTTTGAGAGAAAATGAGAGAAAATGAAAATGAAAGATTCGAGAGAAAAGTTAGTTATGACTAAAAAATATCTTCCCTCCACTTTTGTTTTATTTAAAAGCCTTTAATTAAATCATTAATATTTAGGAAAAATCTGGAGAAACTCCCATTGGGTAAATAGCTCCTTAAAGATTCAAAGTTTCAATCCTTTTTAAAACAGTCACGCAGTTTTCAAAAATTACATTTTGGTCACTAGCCAAAATGTCACCCTTCCAAACCTCATTTTGTAAAATTGATTTCACAGTTCACTTATATATATTAAAAGAGAATTTTTAGACATTTTTCCATATTTTTAATGCAACCCGAACTAGGCTTTCCTAATTTCTCCTTTTTATATTCGAACCGCACTCTGACCGGTCCGGTCCAAACCCAAAACTTCTAAGCCCAAAATTGGGGCGTTACATGTAATATGTTTATTTTTAGTAGAAACAAATGGAGTTGAATTCTGGATTGTATAGTGGAATCTAAAAATGAATATGCATGGACAATGTAAATTATCTAGAAGTGTAAATATCTTGTGTTTAAGTTAAAATCTGTATTAACTGACAAAGAGTTAAAATGGATGGCTTATATGGTTAGAAAGATAATTAAGTTTTCTTTCTAAAAATGTAAACTAATTGAAATTCCAACATGTAGATTAAAAGATATGAGCAAAATACCAACTAGTCTGCAATTTGCTAGAGGCAGAAACCAATTTATTGTTATGGTGCAAATTGTGTTTGATTGAATAAGCTTGTTTGGTGAATTGAGTACTAACATTATTTTTATGTGTTTGTATATTGCTTGTTAAAGCAAAGGATAGCGGATCTTGTGGAAGAAGAGAAGATTGGCCAAACTGCTAGAAAAGATAAAGGGATTATTACCAATGACCAAAACTAGCTTGCTTTTGCTTGGAGTTTTGTGAGTGTAACTCCACTTAGGGTTATGACTTAGGTCCTGACCAATCACATTTCTTGTATTGTTGCCATGGAAATTGACTAATCTATATTTCGTAACTAAGGGAAGAATTAGTTAATTGAAAACTTGTTTGATGCCACGATGACTTGATTTCTTAAATTGAATGCCTTGATTATACTAAGATAATGTATGACTAAATACATGTTCAGATTAACATAGTTTATGCCAAAGGTATGTAATGGCATGCTAGCTTGCTTGGATACGAGGTCCGCTCAAACATGCATAAATGAGTTTGTGATCGAATGCGTCCATGTATAGTTGATATGTTCGAATGGCTTATTAAAATTGAATGATCTTGTGTGATGCTTTAGTCTGCTTGATCATATTTGAATTGAACTAAGGCTTACAAGGCTTAAAGATCTAAAATGAATTTGAACTTGATGTGTTTGGTGCTTAATCACTTGATGTGTTATTGCTTGGAAATAAAAGATTTAACAAGTCCTTGGTTGCTAGTTGGTCTTAGGTAGAACGACATGCCTTAGAGTTTAGAGCTCGACTTGTTTAGGTACTTTGTTTACAATCTTGATTAGTGTTGTAGGCACCTCATTGTTAGATACCTTGGGTATCATCTTGCTAGGTCCTTTGTGTACCATCTTGTGTGGTGTTCTAGACACCTTCTTATTTAGATACTTTGTGTATCATCTTGCTAGGTACTTTTTATACCCACTTGAGACTTGATTACCTAGTCCTACTATCTACCAAGGCAAAAAAAGATTAATTAAATTTGAAATAAAGACTTTTTGTACCATCTTGTGTGGTGTTCTAAATTACTTGATCAAAATGATATACATGCTATCTTGAATTGCTCATTACTTGATAGATAAGTCATAAGGTAAAAGACCCAATTTGAATTGGAATTAGTGATCCCTATGCTTGATTTGTTTGATTCTTACTAAAACATCGTCTGCTTGATCGTTTAAGTACTTGTTAATGACAATTTGCTTGGTTTATATATTATGAGTATTGGAATGAATCTTGGATTACTTGATCTTTGGTATTCAGATGATGCTAGATAAACTAGCTAGGGTTTGACTAAACTTGATTGAAACCTAGCGAGGTTAAACTTGATTAAAATGAAAAAGGATCCCTAATGCTAATAACTTGATAACTTGTTAGGTACTTGTTACCTCACTAAGTACATAATGTACTTATCACTCTCGTTTTCCATCTTCCCTAATCACGAAGCTATCTTTCCTTGAACTGGAGCAGAACACAAGCAAAGACCTAATGTATGACTTGGTACCTTTTGTAATACTCCTAGATGGTGGCATTAGATTGTGTCTAGTCTTGATAGTCCATGCATTTGGCTTATATGTATAAAGCGTGTATGTTGAACTTGATAAAGTCTTGTAATGAAATAGTACTTTGGAATGTAAATATATGTATGTAAGTAATGGCCTATTGTGAACCTTATGGTCAAGGCTAAAGAATAAATGAACTAGAATTTAATTACTAGCTTATTTTGATCATGTCTTGTATTGAATTTAAGTGAGTAAGCTTAATAGATTGAATATGTATACGGTCACCAAATATGAGATTCTATTCAAATAGAACTATGTGTCTAACTTGATGGTCTATTTCACTCAGATGTTTTGAGTATCTAGGTTTGGTAAAATGAATTATAAAGATCACAAACCCTCTTATGTTATAACTAAAATGCTTAAGTAAGGGTTGAAACTAGTTAAATGGTTTTTATGTCATTTGGTTGTTATTATTGAATGTATAAGATTGAGTCGAATTGTGTAATGAATTTTCTTGCTTGCTAAGTTGTTTAAAATGAGAAAAATTGGCCCTTAAATTTTAAAGGATAACTTGATAACATTGTTTCTTGTCCCGGTAACACTCCTTGCTCCTAACCCGGATGAGGGGTCTTACACATCTAGACAAGATAAAAAGAAAAATAAGGTCGTTTATTGAGGTAAACTTTCTGCTTTACTTCAATATTCCCCGTGTGACACGTTTGGTTCGGTCAAACATCTAGGTTGGGTCGAGGGGGTTACATTTGGTGGTATCAAAACCATATTTCAAAAGAGTGGGATATTGGTAAGTTGATGGTAAGTTGTTGTGACATAAATTCAAAATTTAACGTTGATTGGTTGCTTTGCACGGTGATTGTTATATATGTGTTGTGGTGGATTCAATCATATTGTTGTTATGCATGGTAATTGCTATATGCATGTTGGTCGAGATATGTCTCCTGGGCAAGGACTGGAGGATTGTGTTATTTCTCCTGGGGGTTTGATGCCTTGAAGTACGTACAACCTGCGATGGTTGGGTCAGTGTTAGGTGACATAGCACCTGAGACTTAGGCGTTGTTCAGAGCTTATTAAGTTGTTATTGTTGGAGTGCATGGGACTGCACTAGTTGTTGGACGACCGTGCGTTGATGTTAAAACGCTTCTGTAGTTTGGAAGAAGTTGAGCTCGAGGGTTGTCAACTGAGGTATGCATAGAGTGGATGACCTGTACTAATGGGATTATGGAACAAATGGGGTGTAATGTTGCCCAAAGATTGAAAATGAGCTGTATCTCAGTCTTAAGGACATGTGTGCTGTTGGTAGACAACTTTGGTTGTTGGCGTGGAACTCGATGTTGTAACTTGGGAGTTCTTTCGATCTGTCTTTAAGAAGAAGTATCTAAGGGTTAGATACTTGGATGACAAGAAATGTGAAGTCATGGCTTGGGTTCAAGACAATATGTTTGTGGCCGAGTTTAAGGCACATATTGTTTATTTGAGTAGGTATGCTCTTGAATTGGAATTGGATGTGAGATATCGATGTGATTGATTCTATTATGGATCGGTACATGATGTTAGACTATAACTTTTGGTTTTTGGCTACACCGTTTTCGACCTGTTGGTTACACGGGCGAAGTGCACTAAGTAGAACCGGGGTTTATCAATTCATGTGAGAGGTTCTAGCTCTGGAAAGAGAGTTGGAGTGTAATGCCCTAGTTTTGGGGCTATGTGTTTTAAAGGTTGAATCGGGCCGGTCGAGAACGATTCGAATCTTTAAGGGAGGTTTAGGGAACACCTAGTTCGAGATGCTTTAAAAATATGGAAAATATTTAAAAATCCTAATTTATTGTATTAAAAATTATGGTGAAAACAATTTTACAAAATGTGATTTTGAAATACTACATTTCGGTGTGGTGACCAAATTGTAGTTTTTGCAAAAGTTGACCAGTGACTGTTTTGTAAAGGATTGAAACTTTGAATCTTTAAGAAGCTAATTTTACCAAATTTTTTTTATCAGATTTCTCTTTAATTTGGGTGTTTTAATAATGATTTAATAAAAAAGAATTAAGAGAGAAATCCTATTTTGACTTTTCATAACTACTTTACGATCTTTTTCCCTCTTTCCATTTTCTCTCAACTTCCACCTAGCCAAACACAATTTCCTCATCAATTAATCTCTGATTTTCATCTCTTTTGCTGAGATTTCATCCTCCTAAGGATTTCTAATCTTTACCTCACCAAATCCTTTTGTTTTTTCTTTGGATTTTCAAGAAATCTTGCCCAAATTGAGGACAAATCAGCCATTATAGGTAAGCTTCATCCTTATCCTCTAATGATCAGTTCTTTACTGAAATGCCCAAGTTATCAATCATTTGTTAATGATTTTTGAGTTGCTTTAATGTGAGGAACATGAAATTGTGGTAAAACTCAAGATTCTTGGTGATTTTCGTAACTCTTGGTTAGGCCCTGTTTTGAGGTGGATTTCTAATGTATTTTGGATGGTAATTGATGTTATAAATCAGGTTTTATCAAACAAATCCCGATTATGTTTGGATTCCTATGTTTTACATGCTAGATTTGTGGTTTTGGGGGTGTTTTTGGTGTTCTGTTGTTGCTGGAGATATAAGGTCGTGTTTATGGTGATTTTTGATGTTGGTTGAGGTTTAGAAATGATTAGAATTGATAGATCTTGGTTGGGCTTTGTTTTGGGAAAGTTTGGAGGTGATTTCGGTTAGTTTGGCTAGCCGAAATGGTGCTTTTGTGTAGTGCATTGAGTTTGAATGAGTGGTTGGTGATTTCAATGCATGATGATGCATTAGTCTTCTGCTCTTATGTGTAATAAACAAGGGAGACACCTTTGGACGCTTTTGGTGTTGATCCGGAAGTGCCGAAAGCCTACATATCATTTCGGCAAGCAAGCATAACGTAATCAGTGAGTGCGAATGGTTTTAGAAGTCCTTGAGGGACAAAGAAACAAGGTTTGGGGATTTATGATTGGTTTGAAACACCATCCAAAGTCCGGATGTAAGTATGGCTAGATTTGCTCTCAAATATGTGGTTGATGCTCCTAAATGCTTTTACATGCTCTTGTTTTGAGATAGATTAATTCCTACTATTTTATGCATGATTTGTTGCATGAGATTATGCTTCGTAGAGTTATCATGAGATAGCATGTTGTAATAATGAGTTTTGAGATTTTGATTTAGTGCAAAGCATGAGATATGGTTTTGGAAATGAGATGGGAATGATTTGAGAAATGTTGCATCAAAACAGTAGGTGAGATGATGATTTTAATGCAATATATTGGCATAAATGATGAGATAGTTGCAGGATATAATTGGTCAACCAATAGGATGAGAGTGTACTATAAACTAATAATTCGTATGTGCTCTTTGGAGTCGAGCAACGGGGGTAGTGCCATCCCGATCCAAAGTGAGAATCCGATGATGAGAGATACCATCAGGGTAGGACTTGGTGAAATACCCAAGCTTTATGGCGAAGAGAGATACCACCATGAGAGTCCGGTGATGTGAGATTCCACCGGGGTAGGACTTGACTTTGATTCAAGCTAATATGCATATCCGAGTAAAGATGTAAAATGAAATGCTAATATATGAAATTGTATTTGATTCACGTGTACCAAATGTTGACATGATTTATGCTATGAGAAATGCATATGAGATTTATGGTATGAAATGCTTTTGTTTTCATTAAGCATGTGCGTGGCTTTGCCATGAAATTTGCATTGGTTTAATGCATGAGATAGAATAAAGGTACATGTGTTTTCAATTGGAGAGTTGCTTTGAAATGGTTTTAAAGCATGAGATAGAAAGAGCATGTTGTAGAAAATGGTTTTAGAGAAAGGGTTTGAAGATGCATTGTTGTGTTGGTTTTCCTTAGAGATTGCCTCACTAAGAAAATGTTCTTACGCTCTCTTTTACCAACAATGCAGATAATTGAGACGTTTTTGGTCTGCAAGGAGGCTAAGGACAGCCAAGGAAGTGAGAAGCTCATGTATGGTGAAGTTTTCATATTCTTTAGTATTGATATTTGGCAATGAGGTTCTATAGTTGGTTTTAGGAGATGTGTTTTGATCTCCCTATGTTTGTGGCAAGTTTGATATTGTTTTTAAAGTTTGTAAATGGTATATATGGTTTGGATTGAGGCTTGAGGCTTTTATATGGTTTATGTGACTAGGGAGCATGCCTATAGACTAATTGATCATATGTTTGATGCCATGCTTTAGCGTAAACCTCATATTTGTGATCTATGATGTTTTATCATGTTGTTGGTGTGTTATGCTATCATTTGGGATGTGCTTGAATGTGTAAAGATGTGAAAAACCAGAAAAATATATAGTTGCAAGGCAGGTGTATCGAAACACCCTAAACTGTTTTGGAACAGGGGCCTGAAATGGTCATAGTGTTCCGGAACAAGTAAGAGTGTTTCGGAACACTTTAGCTACTGGAGAGCCATGTTCTGATATGAGTTTTGGAACGGGCCCGAGTACCGAAACGGCCAGTCCAGTTTTGATACGGCCATTTCGATACTGGGGTCAGCGTTTCGAAACACTCGACCGTAGGACTGCATTTTGAATTGTTCCAAGTTCTTGTTTCTTACATTTTAGTCCTTGATGTTTGTGGATGCGATTGGTTGAGTTGGAATGTATAATTAAATTGATATTTGACAGATATGCATGAAATAAGACTAATTGAACATTGGTAAACTTAAAATCGGCAAGGTTCTCATATTTTGCAAAATTTACATTTTGGTCTCTAAATGCTTAATTTGCGTAATTAAACCCCTAAATGATTTCTAATTATTGTGCCTTTTCCTTCCTGTGATCTTGAGCGTTCACATAGGTTAATAAATCATTTAGAAAAGAAAAAAAAGGGTCATTAATCAAGGTTGATTTTTGGGTTGACTTTATTTTCCCCGTGTAATCTTTGTAGTTCGAGTCAAGCGTCTAGGCTGGGCTAAGGGGGTTACATTTGTTGGTAACAAAGCCATGTTAACGAATATTTGGGCCTTGGTAAGTGGTTAATGGGCTTGAGTATGAATGGTTATGGCTTTTGGTTAAAGCGTGGTGTATGATATTTGATGTTTTAGTTCTAATGAGATGAATTTGTGATGCTATAATATGGTGGGGTATAGTTGGGGATCCCATTGCCATATCATTACTATTGGAAAGAATTGTTTTCAAAAAATGAGCTTGAGTACTTGGATTACTTGCCTTATATTTCCTAATTGAATTTATTGTATTTTAACAGTTGCATTGTTTTCATATGGGGCCACGTAGAGAGCTTAGAATTAATACTCGTGCTTTGGCTGAGAATGAGAATGTTGAGACTACTGAAGATCTACCTCCTCCTCCTCCTGGTGGACCACCCGGTGATGGTGGAGCATGTGTTGGTGCTGCAGGAGTTGGGGTAGCTGGACCCGAGGGAGTTCAGGGGCAAGCTGCTCCTGATATGAAAGTTTTGATTCAAGCTATCGCTGGAGCTTTTTAGGCAGCAGTAGCTGGAGCTCATGGGGCTTCACCTCAGGATGGTGCTAATGTGAGGTTTTCGTTGGAGCGACGTCGCAGTTTGGGAGGGATTGAGTTTAGGGGGCTGACCCCGGAAGGTTCTGAGTCATTGTTAGAAAGTACCAAGAGGATACTTGGGCAGCTGAACTGTAACAACACTTAGAAGTTGGGATGTATTGTGTCTCTGTTGCACGGTGATGCATATACGTGGTGGACGACCACAATAGTGGGGTTGGATGATGATGAGGTGACTTGGGACATTTTTCTTGAATGCGTTCAAGCGAAATTATTTGGGAGTCCGCTACTTATATGAGAAAAAGAGGGAGTTCATGTCCCTAGTGCAAGGGAGTATGACAGTGGCGGAGTATGAAATGCAATTTGTACGCCTTAGCCAGTATGCACCCGAGCTGATTCCAAGCGAACGGGAGAGATGTGAACGGTTCCGATATGGGTTGGTAGCTGATGTGAAAACCTCTATGCTCACAGCAGACTATGCTGATTTTGATGTCTTGATCACTCAAGCCAAGGACATTGAGCTGAATCTTGGTCTGGCAAGTCGAGTGAGAGGATCTAGCTCAGGAAAGTGACCTGCGGAACGTGATCTTAGCAGAGATCGGTTTAAGAGACATAAAGAATGAAGGTCATATGTGGATGCTAGGGGTGGGGGTGGAAACCCTGGAAGAGGTCAGCAAGGACCGAATGCTTTTCTACGGACTCCTGAATGTAATCGGCATGGTAGAAGGCAAACAAGAGAGTGTTGGGGCAATCATGGTACATGTTGGAATTGCGGCAATCGTGGGCACATGAAAAGGGATTGTCCGCTGCCGGTGGGAGAGGGTCAGGCTCCGGTGAGAGCAGCTAAGCCACAACGAGGCCGTGGGCGCGGCCATGTCAACTTTCAGCGTAGAGATAAAGGTGTGAGGATTGTAGCTCATGTGCTAGCTGTTCAGCCGGAGGGTGGTGGCCAGGCTAGAGTGCATGCCCATCGAGAAGAGAGGAATGACACGGACGTGATCGCAGGTACCTTTAGTTTGCAATCCTTATCATTACTTTCTTTGATTGATTATGGATCTACACACTCGTATAAATTGCGTGAACATGCTGAAATGCTTGGTTTTCCTGTTGAGTCTTTGGATGTGGGTATGTGTGTGACTAGTTCCTTTGGTCAGACGGTTGTAACAAGGAGATTGTATAGGAGATGCCCTTTAAAGGTGCAGGAGCATGTGTTTCTAGTTGATCTTATGGAATTACCATTCTATGGATTTGATGTAATCCTTGGTATCGATTGGCTTGTTGAGCATAGGTCGTGGTGGAGTTTGATAGCAAGCGAGTTTTGCTGAAACTTGTGGACGATTATGAGGTTTTGGTGGTGGGAGAAAATGTGAAATTCTTATCTAATATGGTGTCGACGATTGAAGCAAGCCGAATGTTGCGTAAGGGATGCGAGGCTTATCTAGCCTTTGTTATGAATCCTAGTACCAAGGAGTTTAATCTTAGGTAGCAAAGATGGTTGGAGTTGCTTAAGGATTACGATCTGACGATAGAGTACCATTTTTGCAACCCCTTTTAGCCCGGCCTAGACGTCTGACCCGAACTAATGAGATTACACAAGGAAAATCGAAGTCAACTCGTGAAAGTCAAACTCGATTGGAGACCCTTTTTTCCTTTTATCCTTTCTAGATGCCCATTATCACCCTATGTGATTAGTAAAGCGATTAGGCAAAAACATCACAGCAATCAGAGTTCAATTAGGGGTTCAATTGCATTTGTTTGACTTTTAGGGACTAATTTGTAAATTTAAGGAATTACAAGGACTATCCAGTTTTTATGATTACCAAACAAAAAATAATCATATAACATGCCAGCGTGTCAAATCTCATCTCAAACAGACCACCCAAACTCAACCAATTGAATAAACATCACACATGGACCAAAATGTAAGTAGCATGAACTGAACACAATTCAAAATTTATCATCCAACGGTCAATTGTTTAGGAACACAAAATCCCTATATCGGAACAGCCGTTTCAGAACAAGAGTGACCGTTTCGATACGCGGGCATGTTCCGAAACCCCAAAAAACTCATTTCGATATGTTTGTTCACAGTGGTGAAATGTTCCGGACCATGCCTTCCTGTTCCGAGACACCGTGGTCATTTCAGGCCTCCGTTGCGAAATGAACAAGGGGTTTTGGAACGCCTGGGCGTGCAACTTTTCAAATTGCTGGTTTTAATCTAGTTTTCATCTCTGGAACCATTCCAAAACTTGTTCCAACACACATACAACATGGGTAAACATCAAAGACCACCCATACGAAACACAAGCTATATCATAGCAATAATAATTCAAGTTATAGAACTATAGGCATGTTTCCTAGTTGTCAAAATAGCAAAAAGGCTAAAAACCACATTCAAGCTCAAACCATCACTCAAAGGCCATTTACAAATCCGAATAAGCAAACGAAACATGCTCAAGGTGTTTAACATCACCAAATATAAATAAGAGTAGAAATCCCTCCCATTGTCTCTTATTACACTAAGGTAAACCACATACATTGCTTAGTCAAAATCCTTGGATTCCTCTTGCTTTCTTGCTGCCTTAAATGCTTAATTCTCCGCATTGATGGAACAAATGAGCGTAAGCGTAAAGCTTAGTGAGGATCGCTAAAACCAAACATTCATCAATACATTTCATAAACCAAGATAACATCATTTGCAAACTCATGCCTTCCTTTAAAACATGCTCTCTAAAGCATCAATGCACTTTTAAACCACATGCTCAAAGCATCATTAAGACTACAAAAAAATGCTTTCTTCATGCTTAAACCAAGCATTACATGCATTCTAGCATAATTTCCAAGCATCTCATGCTTAATCATTAATCATCAACATTATATTGGCTCGTATGTGATCAATCTCAAACCATAGCATAACCACAATAAAAGACACAATCAGATACGCGGATTACAAGCGTTGTCCCACACGCTTCAAACACACTACCAGATTACACAAGGCTCACACACGGAATTAGTCCATCAACCGTTGTGACACTCGTGGTGGAGTTTAACGGTACAATCACAACCCCTCAACACCACTCATTGGTAGTTGTATAATTCCACTAAAGAGGGTACGAGACTCATACACAAGATCCACCCACGGGACTAAACCATCAACCATTGTGATCTTAACCTACATCGTTAGGGTACTTGGATGGAGTATACTGTACAATCACAACCCCTCGACATCCAAGGCGACTTTATTCACGGTGTACCAAATCCTATAGTCGGCTAACTATATCCGATTAAAGTAACCACAAACCATTTCCATCACATGCCAATATAATCATTTAACAACATTATTCCATTGTTTTACAAGCATAAATCACAATGCCATTTTCGCAAGCATAAACATGCTTAAAGTCTAATGCATACATTTCATAAAACCAAGGATCACCTACCAAGTGCATCCTTAATAAAATGGCAATAATCACCAGCATTACCAATGCTCAAAACATGCTTTAAAATAGTAAATAAAATCACATTTAATTCAAGTGCATTTTCCAAAAAAAAATAGCACCTTCCAAGAGAGACTTCCGAATCACTTACTCTGGAGCTCAGCTAAGTGTTTCAAACTTACACTAAGTTCCCAAAACTACGCTCAAAGCTTTACAAAGCTGGAAAATCCATTTCCACTCACCGATACGCAAAACCTTGCTCGCCAACGCGAAAATTGCATTGGTTTAATGCATGAGATAGAATAAAGGTACATGTGTTTTCAAATGGAGAGTTGCTTTGAAATGGTTTTAAAGCATGAGATAGAAAGAGCATGTTGTAGAAAATGGTTTTAGAGAAAGGGTTTGAAGATGCATTGTTGTGTTGGTTTTCCTTAGAGCTTGCCTCACTAAGAAAATGTGCTTACACTCTCTTTTACCAACAATGCAGATAATTGAGACGTTTTTGGTCTGCAAGGAGGCTAAGGACAGCCAAGGAAGTGAGAAGCTCATGTATGGTGAAGTTTTCATATTCTTTAGTATTGATATTTGGCAATGAGGTCCTATAGTTGGTTTTAGGAGATGTGTTTTGAACTCCCTATGTTTGTGGCAAGTTTTCATCTCTGGAACCCTTCCAACACTTGTTCCAACGCACATACAACATGGGTAAACATCAAAGACCACGCATACGAAACACAAGCTATATCATAGCATTAATCATGCAAGTTATAGAACTATAGGCATGTTTCCTAGTTGTCAAAATAGCAAAAAGGCTAAAAACCACATTCAAGCTCAAACCATCACTCAAAGGCCATTTACAAATCCGAATAAGAAAACGAAACATGCTCAAGGTGTTTAACATCACCAAATATAACTAAGAGTAGAAATCCCTCCCATTGTCTCTTATTACACTAAGGTAAACCACATACATTGCTTAGTCAAAATGCTTGGATTCCTCTTGCTTTCTTGCTGCCTTAAATGCTTAATTCTCCGCATTGATGGTACAAATGAGCGTAAGCGTAAAGCTTAGTGAGGATCGCTAAAACCAAACATTCATCAATACATTTCATAAAACCAAGATAACATCATTTGCAGACTCATGCCTTTCTTTAAAACATGCTCTCTAAAGCATCAATGCACTTTTAAACCACATGTTCATATCATCATTAAGACTACAACAAAATCCTTTGTTCATGCTTAAACCAAGCATTACATGCATTCTAGCATAATTTCCAAGCATCTCATGCTTAATCATTAATCATCAACATTATATTGGCTCGTATGTGATCAATCTCAAACCACAGCATAACCACAACAAAAGAAACAATCAGATACGCGGATTACAAGCGTTGTCCCACACGCTTCAAACACACTACCAGATTACACAAGGCTCACACGCGGAATTAGTCCATCAACCGTTGTGACACTCGTGGTGGAGTTTAACGGTACAATCACAACCCCTCAACACCACTCATCGGTAGTTGTATAATTTCACTAACGAGGGTACGAGACTCATACACAAGATCCACCCATGGGACTAAACCATCAACCATTGTGATCTTAACCTACATCGTTAGGGTACTTGGATGGAGTATACTGTACAATCACAACCCCTCGACATCCAAGGCGACTTTATTCACGGTGTACCAAATCCTATAGTTGGCTAACTATATCCGATTAAAGTAACCACAAACCATTTCCATCACATGCCAATATAATCATTTAACAACATTATTCCATTGTTTTACAAGCATAAATCACAATGCCATTTTCGCAAGCATAAACATGCTTAAAGTCTAATGCATACATTTCATAAAACTAAGGATCACCTACCAAGTGCATCCTTAATAAAATGGCAATAATCACTAGCATTACCAATGCTCAAAACATGCTTTAAAATAGTAAATAAAATCACATTTAATTCAAGTGCATTTTCCAAAAAAAACATAGCACCTTCCAAGAGAGACTTCGAATCACTTACTCCGGAGCTCAACTAAGTGTTTCAAACTTACATTAAGTTCCCAAAACCACGCTCAAAGCTTTATAAAGCTGGAAAATCCATTTCCACTCACCGATACGCAAAACCTTGCTCGCCAACGCGAAAATCTCCCTTCTGAAGCCTCCAAAAATGCTTGATTTGCTTTCGGATCACGATCCCTTGTTTTTAGATCACAAAAACAGATATCAAAATGCATTAAAATGCATTTCAACACCAACAACTAAACACAAACTCGTTGCTCACCAATAATACACCAATTTACCTATCCGAAACAACCAAAAACTCATTCGATTGCTTCCTAAACCATTCCTAGCCAACATACAAAACTTTCAACCATTATTAATCATTAAAACACATCTAAGGACAACCTAAACCCATCATTATACCTCCCGAAAGCATAACTTCATCATTTCACCTGAAAAATCCAATTAAAACCATCAAGAAACTCAAGGATCTCAAGGATTTCGGGATTTATATCATCAAAGCCCTTTTTCAACATTATAATCAACTAATAACTCATTTACAATCAATCCAAAATTGAACTTAACAATACCTATCCAAAAATCAAGATTTAAAACATAATTTTGCAAGATTTTGATCTCAAATCAAAACTATAATAAAAACTCAACCAAAAAAACATGTAGAAGTCAAAGATCTTGTGAATTTTAATAAAGAACTTAGATTGAAGGTTGAGAACGAGATTTACCTCCAATCCTTGCCTTCCTCAATGATTGAAAAGTTTTTCCTTAGCAAACCTTGAAGAATTTGAAGAGAACTCTTGAAATTTGTTTCGAAATTAAAGAGAGAGTGTTTGGGAGAAAATAAATCTGGAGAAAAGAGTTGGGAAAATGGTTTTGCTGAAATGAAATTTAGTTACGTGAAATAAATTCTCAATTTCCCAATTAATCCATTTTAATTAAATAAAATCATTTCTATTTTAATTATCTAAAACCCTTTTAAAACACATGTTAATTTAAGAAAGGTGTAATTGCATCACAGCTCCCTAATGATTCTAAGATTTTGACTCCTTTTTAAAATTTTGCAATTTTCCACATTTTGAAACTTTACATTTTGGTCACTACCCAAAATGTATCACTTCTTAAGCTCTTTTTGTAAAATTGATTTGACCAAACTCTTAAACATGATTTTAGAGGATTTTAGCAATTTTTACCATATTTTTATCCTTTCTCGATCCATGATTTCCCTAAACCTCCTAGTACGATTCGAATTGTTTCCAACCTGTCCGATCTGATGTCAAAAACATCTAGGCCCAAAACCAGGGCGTTAAAACTCTCCCCCACTTAGGAAATTTCGTCCTCGAAATTTTACATGAAGGGAAAAGGTGCAAAAACTATTTCAGCCTGTCTGCCTTGCTTTCCCATGTGGCCTTCTCAACTCCCCGGTGTCGCCACAACACCTTCACAAGCTCTATCGTCTTGCCACGAAGAACTTTGTTGCTCACAACCCGAATCCTCGCCAAATCCTCATCATAAGACAGATCCAGATTCAACTCTATCTCTTCAACAAGTATCACATGCGAAGGATCCGATCTGTACCTCCGCAACATCGGGACATGAAAAAAATCATGAGTCTTTTCCAATTCGGGAGGCAAACTCAACCGATATTCCACAAGACCAATACACTCCACAACCTCATATGGTCGAATAAACCACGGGCTAAGCTTACCCTTACGCCCAAACCTCATCACCTTCTTCCAAGGCGATACTTTCAAGAACACACGTTCACCAACCGCGAACTCAATTTCCTTACACTTCAGATCCGCGTAAGATTTTTGTTGATTTGATGTTACCTTCAAACGCTCACAAATGAGCTTCACCGTCTCGGTGGTTCCTTTCAACATAGCCGACATCAAAATCAACTTTTGCCCAGCTTCTGCCCAACATGGAGGAGTTCTGGACTTCCTCCCATACAAAGCCTCATTTGGAGCCATTTGAATACTTTCCTGGTAACTATTGTTATATGAAAACTCAACCAAAGGCAAGTTCTTCTCCCAAGAACCCTGAAAATCTATAACACATCATCTCAACATGTCCTCAAGCACCTGGATAACACATTCTGATTGCCCATCCGTCTGAGGATGATAAGAAGTACTGAAATTCAATCGTTTACCCAAGGCTTGATGTAAACATTCCCAAAATCGGGATCTAATTTCTGGGTCCCTATCCGACACTATGGACTTTGACACCCGTGCAACCACACGATATCAGCAATATACAACTCTGCCAGCTTATCCACGGTGTACGTAGTATGCACATGCAATAAATGTGCACACTTCGTAAGGTGATCAACAATCACCCAAACCAAATTCTTCTTTGATGGTGACAAAGGCAAACCAGACACAAAATCAATGGTAATCCTTTCCCACTTCCATTACGAGATTCTCAAGGGTTGCAAAAACCTAGAAGGTACTTGATGTTCAGCCTTCACACTCTGACACACCATGCACTTACTAACGAACTCAGCAACATCCTTTTTCAACCCTACCTAGTAGTACTCATCCTTCAATTCACGGTACATCTTTGTACTACCATGGTGCATAGCGAAAGGACTACTATGAGCTTCAGTCAGAATAGTGCGCCTCAACTCAACATCACTTGGCACCACTATTTGACTCCCAAAACACAGAACACCATCACCACTAAAACTGAAATCTGAAGGCTTACCCTCCGCAATATCCTGAACATGAGGGAAAAGAGAATCATCTAGCAATTGCTTGTCCTTGATTAACCAAATCAGGGATGGTTTCACTTGCAATTCAGCAATAAGACCACCATCTCGCGATATGCTCAAGTGAGCAAACATCGCGCTCAACTCCACAGCCACTCATCTGCTCAAAGCATCAGCCACAACATTGGCCTTTCCTGGGTGATACTCGAACGACAGATCATAATCCTTAAGCAACTCCACCCAACGACGTTGCCTAAGATTCAATTCCTTTTGAGACATAAGATACTTCAAGCTCTTATGATCCGTGAACACCACACACTTTTCGCCATACAGATAATGCCTCCAAATCTTCAAGGCAAACACAACAGTCGCAAGCTCAAGATCGTGAGTAGGGTAGTTACGCTCATGCACCTTCAATTGCCTATATGCATAAGCTACTACCTTACCCTCCTGCATCAACACACAGGCCAAACCAACAATGGACGCATCACTATAGACCACAAACTCCTTACCAGACTCAGGTTGAATCAAGATAGGAGCTTGCGTCAAAGCTTCCTTCAGCTTCTCAAAAGCTTGTTGCCTCGCATCCGTCCACTCAAAGCGAACATTTTTCTATAACAACTTGGTCAAAGGTGCAGCAATCTTCAAGAAACCCTCGACAAACCTACGATAATATCCAGCCAAACCAAGAAAACTTCGTACCCCTGTCACCGACTTAGGCACCTTCCAGCTCATCACTGCCATAACCTTATGCGGATCAACACGAATACCCTCTGTCGATACAACATGCCCAAGGAAGACCACCTCCCTAAGACAAAACTCACATTTACTTAGCTTGGCATACAACTAGTTCTCCAACAACGCCTGCAAAACTATCCTCAAGTGTCTATCATGATCCTCCTCGGTATGAGAGTACACAAGGATATCATCGATGAACACCACCAGAAACTGATCCAAGAACTAATGGAACACATGATTCATCATGTCCATGAAAGTAGCAGGTGTGTTGGTCAAACCAAATGGCATCACTAAGAACACGTACTTTACGTACATTCTCTAAAAAGTCGTCTTTGATACGTCCATATCCTTTTCCTTCAACTGATAATACCCTAACCTTAAGTCAATCTTAGAAGACATGAAAGCTCGTCGAAACTGATCAAAGAGATCATCAATACTTGGAAAATGATACTTGTTCTTAATCGTCAACTTGTTCAGTTGCCAATAATCTATGCACATCAGCATCATCCTGTCTTTCTTGTTGACAAACAAGATCGGTGCACCCTAAGGTGACACAACCGGCCAGATGAACCCTCGATCCAACAACTCCTGAAGTTGTGTTTTCAACTCTTTCAGCTCTTTAGGTGCCATGCGATAGGGAGAAATGGACACCGGAGTCGTATTCCCATACAACTCGATACCAAACTCAATCTCTCTGTTGGTGGCAACCTAGGCAATCTTTGGGAAAGACACCCAAAAAATTGCAAACGATTTTGATGTCCTGCACACATACATCCTTTCTGTCAGGATTCATCACATAGGTAAGATAAGCCTCACAACCCAACCTTAGCATACGTCTTGCTTCTAATGCCGAAATCACATTAGACAAGAATTTCTCATTCTCGCCTACTACCACCACTTCATAATCATCAACAAGCCTTAAAGTGACTCGCTTAACCTCAAAGTCTACCACCGCTCTATGCTCGGACAACCAATCCATGCCAAGGATCACATCAAAACCATAAAAGGGTAACTCCATCAAATCCACAAGAAAAACATGACCCTGAACATATAAGGGATACCTTCGATACAACTTCCTAGTGACTACAGTCTCACCAAATAAACTAGTCACTTGCATTCCTACTTCAAGCAACTGCGCATGCTCACTCAAGATAAAAGAATACGTGGATCCAGAATCAATCAAAGCCAACAATGACAAAGACTGGAGAACAAAGGTACCTACGATGACATCGGTACCATTGCACTCCTCGCGCTGAGCATAGACCCTCTCATGACCTCCTCCCTCAGGCCGAACTGCTACAATATGAGCAATGTCTCACTGCCCCTCATCTCTCCTTTGTAAATTTCCTCGGCCTCGCTCACGACCTCTCTATGGTGCAGCCACAACAGGTGCACGTCCATGGCCTCCACCAGCCAGCATAGGACACTCGCGCCTCATAAGATCTGCCGAACCACAGTTCCATCAAGATTTCTTTGTTACCACAACAGGAGCCCGTGCCTCCCTAGCCGTACGCGGACAATCTCGCTACAGATGACCCCAAGAACCATACGCCCAACACATGTTTTGTTTTGCCGTCTTCCGGTCTCCTTGAGCCGGTGCACCATGTCCAACATTACTTCGCCTAGCAGCAGGCTAATATCTCCAATCTCGACCTCTCATGTTCCATCCACAACAGAAACTAGACTCAATTGCTCTATTCCAGAGCTAGAAACACCTCCACAAGACGATAGACCCAAGTTTTGCTCGATGTCTTTAGCTCGACATACAAGCACATCAAAATCTGTGTAGTCCATAGCCAACATATAAGTCTTGACTTCCTCCACCAGCCCATACCCGAAGCGGTCGCAACAATGCCTCTCACTCGATATCAACTCAAGGGCGTATTGACTTAGACGTACGAACTAGACCTCGTACTCAACCACAAAAAGATTTCTCTGAACAAGCGACATAAACTCGCGCTTCTTTTCATCCAAGTATCTCACTACCAGATACTTCCTCCTGAAGGCACCTCTGAAAAACACCCAATCTACTTCATTGGGTTCCATACCAGCGGTGTCGGTCATCCACCAACTATAAGTGTCACCCTGGAGCAAAGAGACAACACATCCCAACTTACGCACATCATTACATCCGATCTGATCCATGATACAGATATGTGTGCTGATGCAAGAAGGTAAGGTAGTAGCTTATGTATTGCGTCAGTTGAAGATGCATGAGCGTAACTATCCCACGCATGATATTGAGTTAGCGGCGGTGGTGTTTGCCTTAAATATTTGGAGACATTACCTATATGGTGAGAAGTGTATTGTGTACCCGGATCACAAGAGTTTGAAGTATCTTATGTCTCAGAAGGAGTTGAATCTTAGGCAACGACGTTGGGTGGAGTTATTTAAAGATTATGACTTAACGATCGAGTATCATCCTAGAAAGGCCAATGTTGTGGTTGATGCTTCGAGTTGGAAAGTGGCGGTGGAATTGAAGGAGATGTTTGCTTGTTTGGGCATATCGCGAGATGGTGGCCTTGTTGTTGATTTGGAAGTGAAGCCATCTTTGGTTCAGTAAATCAAGGATAAGCAGTTTCTTGATGATGGTGTTCTGTGTTTTGGGAGTCGGATAGTGGTGCTGAAAAAAGTGGAGTTGAGGCGCACTATTCTGATTGAAGCCCATAGTAGTCCTTTAGCTATGCATCCCGGTAGGACGGAAATGTATCGTGATTTGAAGGATGGGTACTAATGGCTGGGTTGAAAAAAGGATGTTGCCGAATTTGTTAGCAAATGTATGGTTTGTCAGCGGGTTAAGGCTAAACATTAGGTTCCATCTGGGTTGTTGTAGCTGTTGAGGATCCCAGAATGGAAGTGGGAAAGGATTACCATGGACTTCGTGTCTGGATTGCCCTTATCACCGCCAAAAAAGAATATGGTTTAGGCGATTGTGGATTGCCTTACGAAGTGTGCACATTTCTTTCCTGTGCATACTACGTATACCTTGGATAAGTTAGCTGAGTTGTACATTGCTGAGATTGTGCGTTTGCACAGGGTGCCGAAATCTATAGTATCACATAGAGATCTGAGGTTCACGTCGAGGTTTTGGGTATGTTTGCATCAAGCCTTGGGTACGCGGTTGAATTTCAATACTTCTTATCATTCGAAGACAGATGGACAGTCAGAGCGTGTTATCCAAGTGCTTGAGGATATGTTGAGGTGCTGCGTTATTGAGTTTCAAGGATCTTGGGAGAAGCACTTGCCTTTGGTTAAGTTTGCTTATAATAATAGTTACCAGGCAAGCATTCAAATGGCACCGTACGAGGCTTTATACGGGAGAAAGTGTAGGACTCCCTTTGTTGGGCTGAAACGGGGCAAAAGTTGATTTTGATGCCAGCTTTGTTGAAAGGAACCACCGAGAAGGTGAAGCTCATTTGTGACCGTTTGAAGGCGATGAGATAGAGTTCACAGTTGGCGAACGTGTGTTTCTGAAAGTTTCACCTTGGAAGAAGGTGATGAGATTTGGCCGGAAGGGCAAATTGAGTCCGAGGTTCATTGGACCATATGAGGTGATAGAACGTGTTGGTCCTGTTGCTTACAAGTTGAGATTGCCTTTAGAGCTAGAAAAGATACATAATATGTTCCATGTATCCATGCTTCGAAGGTATAGATCGGATCTGTCGTATGTTATTCCTGTAGAAGAGGTTGAGCTGAATCAAGACTTGACGTATGATAAGGAGCCCGTTGAGATTCTGGATATGGATAGTAAGGTTCTCCGGGGTAAGATCATCGAGGTAGTCAAAGTCTTGTGGAGACATCGTGGCGTTGAGGAAGCCATGTGGAAAAGGAATGATGACATGATGAAGCAGTTTCCTTACCTTATCCACCAGATAAATTTCGAGGATGAAATTTCTTAAGTGGGGAAGAGTTGTAACGCCCTAGTTTTGGGCCTAGATGTTTTAGATGTTGAATCGGGCCGGTCGGGATGTTTTAAAAATACGGAAAGTATCTGAAAATCATCATTTATTATATAAATTATTATGGTGAACAATTTCGCAAAATGAGATTTGGAAATATTACATTTTGGAATAGTGACCATAATACAGTTTTTGCAAAAGTTGACTAGTGACTGTTTTGTAAAGGATTAAAAGTTTGAATCTTTAAGGAGCTAATTTTACCATGTGTTTTCATCAGATTTCTCTTTTATTTGGGAGCTTTTAATAATGATTTAATTAAAGAAATAAAAGAGAATTAAAAAGGAAAATTAAAGTTGACTTTTCATACTAATTTCACGATAGTTTTCTCTTTTCATTTTCTCTCAACATCCAATCAACCAAACACTTTTCTCTCATCAAAGAACCTCTGATTTTCATTTTGTTTGCTAGGATTTTATCTTCCAAAAGATTTCTTATCTTTGTTTCATCAAATCCTTTTGATTTTTGCTTTGGATTTCAAGAAAACTTGCCCAAATTGAAAAGAGATCAACCATTAGAGGTAAGCTTCGTCCTTCTCCTCTAATGATCAGTTTTTTACTGAAGTTCCCAAGTTATCAATCCTTTGTTAATGGTTTTTGAGTTGTTTTAATGTTATAAGGATGAAATAGTTTTTAAATTCAAGATTCTTGATGAGATCTTGGTGATTTTCGTATTTCTATGTTAAGCTCTGTTTTAAGGTTGATTTGTAACATATTTTGGATGATATTTGATATTGAGAATGAGGTTTTAACAAATAAGCCCCAAATAGGTTTGGGTTCCTAAGTTTAAGAAGCTAGATTTGTGGTTTTTGAGGTGTTTTTAGTGATCTGCCATTGCTGGAGGTACAAGGTTGCGTTTATGGTGATTTTTGATGTTGATTGAGGTTTAGAAAAGGTTAGAATTGATAGATCTTTGTTGGGCTTTGATTTGAGAAGTTTGGAGGTGATTTCGGTTATTTCGGATAGCTGAAATGCTAGTTTTGAGTAAAGCTGCGGGTTAGTATGAGTGGCTGGTAATTTTAATTCATGATGATGCATTAATCCTCTGCGGGTTATTTCGGACGCGTTTGGTGTTGATCCGGAAGTGCCAGAAGCTTAGAAATCGTTTCGGCAAGCAAGCGGAACATTATCAGTGAGTGCAAATGGTTTTAGAAGTCCTTGAGGGACAAGGAGACTAGTATGATGTTATGCTTTTAGTTTAGTAATGATATATGGCAATGGGATTTAATGGTTTGTTTTGGGAGATGTGTTTTTGGACTCCCTGTTGTTGATGTAAGTTTTATATGGTTTCTAAAAGGCATTTGTATTAGTTTTGATGATTTACCTTGGCTTTTGGGATGCTTATGATGTTTTGGTGTTTGACTCTTATACATCATGCTTTAGAAGTCAATTTTGATGATGATGCTGTTAGACGTTTTTCCTTAGCTTGTAGCTTTGAGTGTTGATGCATTTTTGTGTGCAAGCATGTTTAACTATATGTTGGAATGGTTTGGATGTGTCGTTGCGGTTCAAAATCTGCATTTTGGGTATTTTCAGACTGCAGCGTATCGGTACACCTCAGAGTGTATCGATACGGCCTGCTTGTTTTGTGAGGGGCGTACTGGTACATGGGGTCGTATCGATACCCTCTTTAGTCACTGAACGAGGGTGTATCGATACGGTACCTCAGCGTACCGATACAGCTTGGTGACGCAAAGCCTGGGAAGTTTGACCATCAAGGGCGTATCGATATCCTCCTTAGGTGTATCGATACGTGGGTCGTCAAGTTGGTTAAACCTCAGCTGAGGATGTTTTGAAACGTTTTGTTTTAGTCCATGAACTTCAAGAATGCAATTGGATGTGATTGGTTAATCAGATTGTGATGAAAATTTACAGTGAAACATAAAATATGACTAATTAAATAGAGGTAAATTTAAAATCACAGAAGTCCTTGTAATTTGCAGAAACTACATTTTGGTCCCTAAATGTCTAGTTTGTGCATTTAAATACCTAAACGAAATCTGATCGTTGTGTCGTTTCTTCCTATGCTCTTTGGTGATCACATAGGACTTATGTTGCATTTATAAATGATAAAAAGAAAAAAGGGGTCGTCAATCAGAGTCGGCTTTAACGAGTTGGCTTCGATTTTCCCCGTGTAATCACCTCGATTCGGGTCAATCATCTAGATCGGGCTAAGGGGGTTACAAAAACTAATCCCCGAACCTGTTTTCTGATTTTTTTTTGCAGACAAAAACTGTTGTTTTATTAAAACAAAACATTTTATTAAATAACTCTATTTTAAAGTGATATAGTCACAATTTTCAAAAAAAAGATTGGTGGCGACTCCGTTGATTTTTAAAGTTTTTTTCCAAAAAGTCGAAGCCTCGCTGAAAAGTGGTTGCCATAGCTTGGCGAATCTACTGGGGACATGTTTTGTTTTAAAAACAAAAAACAAAAAAGGGTTTGGCCACAAATTGGTTTCAAATGGTTTTCAACAAAAAAGATGTTTTTTAAATATGGAATTTGCAAGTTCAAGATATGTTATATTTATTTGCCCGTTTAAATGAATATAACTCTATTTTACGCATTTAAGACTTAATTCCAAGCTCTATTCTCGATCTTTGTCCCGTTGTTTAAGTGGGTGAAATACGCTTTGCTCGTGTAAGAATATTGATTCTTCATATGAGCCTAGCAAGTACCTTCGGGACTCATTCCCATGTTTTTGTAAGGATATTTATTCTTCGAGATGGCATCGGTGGTGAGTCCTCCTGAGTTGAACTCGATTCGTTTGAAGCCTATAATGGGTGACAATCGAGGGCCTTTCTACCCTTATTAGGGGACAACAAGGACAGCTCGGGTAACCTTTTAGAAACAAACCAAGTTTGAGAATCTAGAGCCCACCCCTAATTAGAGCCATGCATAAAGCCTAAGGTGTTGAGTCGCATGAATAACCTGTGGAAACATGTCCTGAAATGTTGAAATGTCAGCCCATAGTTATTATGCAATTGAATTTTTCAGATCTTTTAGGTTTTGTTTCTGATTTTATTTATTTAAAAGATTACTAACCTTTTTGTGTGAGAGTTTTGTTTTGTTTTGTTTTGGGGGCATATTTATTACTAACCTTTTTGTGTGCGAGTCTTTTTTTGTTACTAACCTTTTGTGTGTGAGTTTTGTTTTGTTTTTGTAGCATATTTATTTATTTGTTAAAAATGCATTTTTTTCTAGTGGCAAACATTTCTCATTTTTGTTTCAACCTTTTTTCCTTCTTTTCATTCTTCATCCATTTCTTTTCAAGCATACGTTTTCTTTCCAGTGTCCATATTATTAATTGTATGAATGATTCTTGAATCTAATCCCGAGAGAGAGGGTCAAAATGTGTGTTCATGATTAATGGGGAAATCCCATATACAAATTATGAGTGAATTTTCCTCTCAGACATTGTTGTTATGGTCATTGAATGAAGTGATAACTCTAAAACATCTACCAAGTGAAGACTGCTTCTCTTCGACAATGTTTGTGTGTGAAATGACATTTGGCATTCCTTCATTTCCCTCACGAAAAAGAAAAAAAATCCATTTGTTGTCCCCCTTTGAGCCCGATATTATTTTTCTTGTGATTTAACCCTAACCAAGGATCACTCCCCACACTGGGGGCAAAGAGGGTGAAAATTGCAAGCAAAAGGACATAACAAGTAAATGTCCTAAACTGAAAAAGGACACAAAAAGGAAAGATGGAAAATGGAAAAATAAGAAAAGAAAAAGAAGAAATGAAAAGAAAAAGGGAAAACGGAAAAGAATGAAAGAAAAAGAAGAAGAAAAATGAAAAAAAAAAGAAAATAAGAGAAAGAAAAAGAAGAAAAAGAGAAGAGAAAAAGAAGAAAAAAGAAAAAGAAATGGAGAAAAAAGAAAGTTAAAGAGTGAAGGAAAATTTAAAACAAATCCTTCAAATGAGACATGTAAAGGAAATGAACTCGATGGTGAAAACTCGAAATGGGCAGTCTAGAGTGATCCAAAGAATAAAAGAAGAAGAACTGAGATTTCATCAAAAAAGTTGATCCTTGGTTTATTCACCCTTAAAATATCAATTTGAGCCTTTATATGCTTTCTTTGACAACCCGATCCTAGCCTACATTACAAGCCTTAAAAGACCATTTGGATCAAACATGAATATTTGAGAAAACGAGTTCATCTTCAAAACGCATTCCGCCTAATTGAGTTAACCTTTCTTCAGGGACCTCGAGCTTCTAATTTCTGATTGAGATTAGAAAAATGGGAAAATTTAAATTTGGGGAGTGTGTGAGTAAAAAAGAGTCACCAAAAGTGGGGCACTATCTCGTTGATGGATTCTTGAATCATTCATGCTTTGAATTTTGGGGCATCTAACTTCTCTTGTAACCCCTTGTAACCCCCTTAGCCGGGCCTAGACCTTTGACCCAAACTACGAAGATTACACGAGGAAAACCAAAGTCAACCCGAAAGTCAACCTTGATTCACGACCCTTTTTATTTTAATCTTGTCTAGATGCACATTGAGTCTATATGAGTACTCACGAATCATGAAAGAGAAAGGCACAATGATCGGATAACATTTAGGGACTCAATTGCTTAAATTACGCGTTTAGGGACCAAAATATAATTTTAGGAAATTAAAAGGACTTAGCTTATTTTTGGTTCACCAATTCGAAATTAATCATGTTACATGTTCTCTGCCAAATTTCAACTTTAGAAGACATCCCATGCTCAGGCAATTGCATTCACAATATTTTGGACTAAAATGTAGAGCATGAAAACTCAAAGCAATTCAAATTAGCATCCAACGGTCAAATATATCGAAACGCCTACCCTCCATACCGAAATGCACTTATCGAAACGGTGTTGACCGTTTCGGTACGCGGGTATGTTCCGAGACCAAACTGTTTCGAAACCTCTACAACTCGTTCCGAAACGTTGTGACCATTATAGGCCCCCGTTTCGAAACTGTTAAACACGTTTCGATACGCTATACCCAGTGACAATAGATATTGCTGGTTTTTCACCCTTTAAACCATTCAAACATGCTTCAAAGACTCTCAAATCTTACCATCAATTCATTTCACTATTAAGGAACACAATTAAGACCCTCTAACAAGAGCATGGCATCAAACACAACATCACATAGTCTAAAGGTATGCTCCCTAGTCTCAAAACCAATATAAGCAACCAAACCACAAATCAAACATTAAAGACCGTTTACAACCCATAAATGCCAACATAAACAAGCCACAAACTTAAAGAGTTCAAACATATATCCCAAATACAACCTTGGTTTGCCATTGCCATTATATCAAAACTAAAGTGTATGAAAACATCACCATACATGAGCTTGTACTTCCTTGGATGTTCTTATCCTTCTTGATGCCCGAAAACACTTCAATTATCTTCATTATTGGTAAAAGATAGCGTAAGCATAATTGCTTAGTGAGGCATGCTCTAAAGAAAACCAACTCAATAATGCATTTCTTGAAAATACTTTCTCAAAAGCTTTTAGACAACATGCTCATTCTATCTCATGCTTGAAAACCATTCAAGGAAATTACTCATTGAAAACACATGTACCTTCATTCTATCTCATGCATTTAAACCAATGCAAAACTCATGGCAAATCCATACTCATGCTTGTAACACCAAAGCATTTCATATACAAATCTCATATGCATTTCTCACAGCATAAATCATTTCATCAGAGGTACTTGTGAATCAAAAACATTTTCATATATTATATTGGCATTTCACATCTCATTATTACTCGGATATGCGAACAAATCACTAGACATTTCTAGTGGCATCTACCATCACCGTACTCACTCGTCTAGTTACATAATTTCCGGTGGAATCTCACATCACTGTACTCACATGGCGAAATCTCTCATCGCCACAAAGCTTGGGTGTTTCACCATGTCCTACCCGATAGAATGCCCATCATCGGTTCTCTCCCTTTGGATTAACTAAAGAGCACGTACGGATTTTCATGCAACAAAAGCTCAAATCTCAACCATGCAACATGTTACTTCATGAAATCATTTCAAGCATCATCCCATGCTATAAAATATGCATAAAAACAGTAAGAATTTAAGTATCTCAAACCATGAGCATGTAAAAGCATGTTAGGGGCAATCACCACATTTAAGAGAGAAATCTAGCCAATACTTACTTCGGGACATAGGAAGTTGTTTCAAGCCTTTCCTAAATCCCCAAACCTTGATTCTTTTTCCCTCAAGGACTTTTAAAACCATACGCACTCACTGATTACATTTCGCTTGCTCGCAAAAATGTTATCCAGGCTTCCGGATCAACACCATATGCGTCTGAAGATGTCTCCTCTGTTTTTAACACATAAGAGCAGAGAATTAATGCATCATCATGCATTGAAATCATCAGCCACACAGCTAAACTCTCTACTCTACTCAAACACCTCATTTCGGCTAACAAACACAACCGAAAAAATCTTCAAACTCTTCCAAAACAAAACCCAGCCAAGATCCATCGCTTCTAATCATTTATAAACATCAATTTACATCAAAAACCACTACAAACTCATCCTTCTAGCTCCAACTATGACAGAACACCAAAATCACCCCAAAAACCATCATTCTAGCATACAAAACTTAGGAAACCAAACCTATTCGGGATTTGATTGATATAACCCCATTTGTAACATCAATTAACATCCAAAATACATTAGAAAACCACCTCAAAACAAAGCCCAATCATTCACCACGAAAATCTTCAAGATCTCTTCCAAAATCTTGAGTTTTAATACAATTTCTTGTTTCCAACATTAAAACCACTCAAAAATCATTAACAAAGGATTGATAACTTGGGAATTTCAGTAAAGAACTGATCATTAGAGAAGAAAGACAGAGCTTACCTCTAATGGATGATTTCTCCTTTATTTGGGAAAGTTTTCTTGAAAATTCAATGTAGAAATCAACGGGATTTGATGAGGAATTGATTAAGAATCAAAAGAAGATTGAAATCTCATCAAATGAAGTGAAAATCAAAGTATAATTGTTGGAGAGAATGTGTTTGGCTGAAAAGAATTTGAGAGAAAATGAAATGAGAGAAAATTTGTGAAAAGTAGTTATGAATGGTCAAAGGTAGTTTTCTTTTAATTAATCTTCATTTTCCTTTAATTAAATCATTAATAAAATCACCCAAATTAAGAAGAAATCCGATTTAAAACATTTTCGTAAAATTAACTCCTTAAAGATTCAAAGTTTCAATCCTTATTTTGTAAAAACTTTGATTTGTTCACTACACCGATATGTAGTATTTCCAAACCTTATTTTGTAAAATTGATTTCACCATAATCTTTCATATATTAAATGAGGATTATTATATATTTTTCTATATTTTTAAAGCATCCAAATCTAGGTGTTCCATAAAACTCCCTTTAAGATTCAAACCGTTATCCGACCGGTCCGATTCGGACTATAAAACATCTACGCCCAAATTTGGGGTGTTACATTTCGCCCCCTCTTAAGAAATTTCATCCTCAAAATTTACCTGGAGGAAAAAGGTAAGGAAACTTCTTATTCATATCTTCCTTTCTTTCCCACATGGCTTCCTCAACACCATGATGTCTCCACAACACCTTAACCAGCTCAATGGTCTTACCACAGAGTACCTTACTATCCGAATCCAAAATCTCAACAGGTTCCTCATCATATGTCAAATCTGGATTCAACTCAACTTCCTCCACATGCATACCATGCGAAGGATCCGATCTATACCTCTATAGCATGGATACATGAAACACATTATGTATCTTTTCTAACTCTTGTGGTAACCTTAGCTTATAAGCAATCGGACCTACACGTTCAATCACCTCGTATGGTCCAATATACCTTGGGCTCAACTTGCCCTTTCGGCCAAATCTCATCACCTTCTTCCAAGGTGAAACTTTCAAGAACACACGTCACCCACCGCAAATTCTATCTCCTTACGCTTCAAATCCGCATAAGACTTTTGCCGATCCGATACAAAGCCCAGTAAAGAGGAGTTCTGCACTTCGTCCCATACAAAGCCTCATAAGGTGCTATTTGAATACTTGCTTGGTAGCTATTATTTTAAGTATACTCCACCAAAGGAAAGTGCTTCTCCCAAGAGACTTGAAACTCAATAACACAACACCTAAACATATCCTCAAGCCCTTGGATAACACGCTCCGACTGTCCATCCGTCTGCGGATGATAAGAAATACTGAAATTTAGCTGCGTACCCAATGCTTGATGTAAGCACTCCCAAAAACTTGCAGTGAACCTTGGATATCTATCCGACACTATAGATTTTGGTACACTATGCAGTCGTACAATCTCAGCAACAACTTTGCAAGCTTATCCAAGGCGTATGTAGTATGCATAGGTAAGAAATGTGCACACTTCGTAAGGCGATCCACAATCACCCAAACTGAATTCTTCTTTGATGGCGTTAGATGCAAACCATACACAAAGTACACGGTGATTCATTCCCATTTCCATTCAGGGATCCTCAATGGTTGCAACAACCCCGAAGGAAACTGATGCTCAGCCTTGACCCGCTGACAAACCATGCACTTGCTCACATACTCAGCAACATCTTTCTTCAAACCCATCCAGTAGTACTCATCCTTCAGATCGCGGTACATCTTTGTACTACCAGGGTGCATAGCAAAAGGACTACTACGAGCTTCGGTTAGAATAGTACGCCTCAACTCAACATCATTCGACACCACTATCCGACATCCAAAACATAAACACCATCTTCTTTAAAACAGAAATCCGATGGTCTATCCTTAGCAATATCCTAAACATGTGGCACCAAGGAATCATCCAACAACTGTTTATACTTGATTAATTGAACCAAAGATGGTTTTACTTGCAATTCAGCAACAAGACCACCATCTCGCGATATGCTCAAGCTAGCAAACATCGCCCTTAACTCCACCGCCACTTTTCTGCTCAAAGCATCAGCCACAACATTGGCCTTTACCGGATGATACTCGATCGTCATATCGTAATCCTTAAGAAACTCCACCCATCGTTGTTGCCTAAGATTTAACTCCTTCTAAGACATCAAATACTTCAAACTCTTGTGATCCGTTTACACAGTACACTTCTCACCATAAAGATAATGTCTCCAGATCTTCAAAGCAAAAACCACCACATCGAACTCAATATCATGCGTAGGATAATTGCGCTCATGCACTTTCAACTGTCGCGATGCATAAGCCACCACCTTACCCTCTTGCATTAACACACAACCCACACCAATGTAGGATGCAGCACTATACACCACAAACTCTTTTCCTGATTCAGGTTGAACCAAGATAGGAGCTTGCGTTAAAGCTGCTTTAAGCTTCTCTAAAGCTTGATGTTTCGCTTTCGTCCACTCATACTTAATATCTTTTTGCAACAACTTCGTTAAAGGGGCAGCAATCTTAGAAAATCCATCCACGAACCTCCGATAGTATCTTGCCAACCCAAGGAAACTACGAACTTCATGAACATACTTAGGAGGCTTCCAATTCATCACCGCCTCAACCTTCTGGGGATCAACTCGAATCCCTTCGGCCGAAACCACATGTCCAAGGAAAACAACTTCCTTTAGCCAAAACTCACATTTGCTCAACTTAGCATAAAGTTGATTTTCCAACAGCGCTTGCAAAACAATTCTCAAATGGCCTTCATGCTCCTCCTCAGTACAAGAGTACACAAGGATATCGTTGATGAACATCACAACGAACTTGTCCAAGAATTCATGGAACACCCTATTCATCATGTACATGAACGCAACAGGAATTCGCCAAGAATTCCCATACCTCATTCTAAATGGTGTTTTCGGCACATCCACATCTTTCACCTTGAACTGATAGTACCCTGACCTCAAGTCAATCTTTAAAAACACAACCGCTCCTTGAAACTGATCAAAGAGATCATCAATCCTCGGCAAAGGATAATTGTTCTTGATGGTCAACTTATTCAGCTGACGATAATCGATGCACATTCTCATCGTGCCATCCTTCTTTTTCACAAACAAGACTGGTGCACCCAAAGATGACACACTACACTGAATGAAGCCACGGTTAAGCAACTCCTGAAGTTGTGTCCACAACTCCTTCAACTCTTTGGGTGCCATGCGATAGGGAGCAATGGACACCGGAGTTGTGTTCTCATACAGCTCAATTCCAAACTCAACCTCTCTACTAGGCGGCAAAATAGGTAATTCCTCCGAAAACACTCTAGGAAACTCACACACGGTTCTTATATCCTCAACGCGCACATCCTTCGAACTGGGATTCATAACAAAGGCTAGGTAAGCTTCACACCCCTCCCGCAACATTTGGCTCGCTTCCAACATAGACACCACATTGGCAAGAAACTTCACATTTTCTCCCACCACCACCACCTCATAATCATCCGCAAGTTTCAACGAAACTCGCTTGCTTTTAAAATCCACCACAGCTCTATGCTCAACAAGTAAATCCATGCCAAGGATTACATCAAAACCATAGAATGGCAATTCCAGGAGATCAACCAAAAAACATGATTTTGCACCTTCAAGGGACATCTCCTATACAACCTTCTTGTTACAACCGTCTCACCAAAGGAACTAGTCACAAACATACCAACATCCAAAGACTCAACAGGTAAACGAAGCATTTGAACATGTTCACGCAATATGTACGAGTGTGTAGATCCAGAATCAATCAAAGAAAGTAATGACAAGGATTGCAAAGTAATGGTACATGCGATCACGTTCGTGTCATTCCTTTCCTCACGATGGGCATACACTCGAGCCTAACCACCACCTTCAGGTTGGACAGCCACAACATGCACTACGTTCCTTCCACCATCATCCCTACGCTAAAAATTACCACGGCCACGCCCACGACCTCTTTGTGGCTCAGCTGCTCTCACCAAAGCCTGTCCCTCTCTCAACGGCTGAGGACAATCTTTCTTCAAATGCTCTCGGTTTCCACAATTCCCGCATGTCCCAAGGTTACCCCAACACTCACCAATATGTCTTCTACCACAGCGGTTACACTCAAGACTCCTCAAAACAACATTAGGTCCTTGCTGACCTCTACCAGGGTTACCACCTCAACACCTAGCATCATAGTGCGACTTCTATCCTTATGCCTCTTGTTGCGATCTCTACCATAATCACGTTCAGTAGCTCGCTTTCCAGAGCTAGATCCACCCTCTCTGCTTGCCAAACTAAGGTTCAATTCAATGTCGTTGGCTCTAGTGACCAAGACATCGAAATTAGTGTAATCAGCTACAAGCATATAGGTCTTTACATCCGTTACCAGCCCATAACGGAACCGTTCACACCTTTCCCTCTCACTAGGAATTAGCTCAAGTGCATACTGGCTAAGGCGAGCAAACTGAATCTCATATTTAGCTACATACATGTTCCCTTGCATAAGAGACATAAATTCCCTCTTCTTCTTGTCGAGGTAGCGAACTTTCAAATATTTACGCTTGAAAGCACTCAAGAAGAATATCCAAGTCACCTCATCATCCTCCATTCCGGAGATAGTGGTCGTCCACCATGTATAAGCATCACCATGCAGCAGCGACACAGTGCATCCCAGCTTTTGCACATTATTGCAATTCAACTGACCAAGAATCCTCTTGATACTCTCCAACCAAGACTTCGATCCTTCATGTGACAAACCTCTGAACTCAGTCCCACCCAGACTGCGGAGACGCTCAACGACAATCTCACATTAGCACCATCCTGAGGTGCAGCTCCATTAGCTCCAGCTCCAGCTGCCTGGAAAGCTCCAGCAATAACATGTATCAAGACGGTCATGTCAGGAGCAGCTTGCCCCTGAACACCCTCGGGTCTAGCAACACCAACTCCACCAGCACCAGCACCAGCCCCAGCTCCACCACCACCAGGTGGTCCACCAGGGGGGAGGAGGCAAATCCTCAGCATTCTCCGCATTTTCATTATCAGCCATATATCTAGTATTGATTCTCAACTCTCAACGTGGCCCCATATTAAAAACAATGCACTGACAAAAATGCAATAAACACAATTAGGCATAACAAGGTAAGTAATCCAAGTACTCAGGCTCATTTTCGAAAACAATTCTTCTCATTAGTTTTGGTATGGAAATGGGATCCCCAACCACACTCCAAACATAGCATAACATCACAAAATCATCTCAATTGAATCACACATCAATGTTCATACATCAAGTTTTCATCGAAAATGCACAATCATGCATAATCACATACAACAACCACATACCAAGCACCAATTATTCGATAACCTGGCTCTGATACCAAAAAAAGTAACCCCCTTAGCTCGGCCTTGTCGTTTGACCCGAACTACGAAGATTACACGAGGAAAACCAAAGTCAACCTTGATTCACAACCCTTTTTTATTTTTATCTTGTCTAGATGCAAATTGAGCCTATGTGAGTACTCATGAATCATGAAAGAGAAAGGCACAGTGATCAGATAACACTTAGGGACTCAATTGCTTAAATTACGCATTTAGGGATCAAAATATAATTTTAGGAAATTAAAAGGACTTACCTGATTTTAGGTTCACCAACTCGAAATTAATCATGTGACATGTTTCTCTACAAAATTTCAACTTAAGAAGACATCTTATGCCTGGGCAATTGCATTCACAACATTTAGGACTAAAATGTAAAGCATGAAAACTCAAAGCAATTCAAATCAGCATCCAACTATATCGAAACACCTACCCTCCGTACCGAAACACACGTATCGAAACAGTGTTGACCGTTTCGGTACGCGGGTATGTTCCGAGACTAGTATCGAAACAGGTCACTCATGTGGCAAAACTGTTTCGAAACCTCTGCAACCCGTTCCGAAACGTTGTGAACATTACATGCCCCCGTTTTGAAACTGTTGATGACGTTTCGATATGCTATGCCCAATGACAGCAGATATTGCTGGTTTTTCACCCTTTAACCCATTCAAACATGCTTCAAAGACTCTCAAATCTTACCAGCAATTCATTTTACTATTAAGGAACACAATTAAGACTCTCTAACAAGAGCATGGCATCAAACACAACATCACATAGTCTAAAGGCATGCTCCTAGTCTCAAAACCAATATAAGCAACCAAACCTCAAATCAAACATTAAAGACAATTTACAACCCATAAATGCCAACATAAACAAGCCACAAACTTATGGAGTTCAAACATATCTCCCAAATACAACCTTGGTTTCCCATTGCCATTATATCAAAACTAAAGTGTATGAAAACATCACCATACATGAGCTTGTACTTCCTTGGATGTTCTTATCCTTCTTGATGCCCGGAAACACTTCAATTATATACATTATTGGTAAAAGAGAGCGTAAGCATAAATGCTTAGTGAGGCATGCTCTAAAGAAAACCAACTCAATAATGCATTTCTTGAAAATACTTTCTCAAAAGCTTTTAGACAACATGCTCATTCTATCTCATGCTTGAAAACCATTCAAGGCAATTACTCATTGAAAACACATGTACCTTCATTCTATCTCACGCATTGAAACGAATGCAAAACTCATGACAAAGCCATACTCATGCTTGTAACACCAAAGCATTTCATATACAAATCGCATATGCAATTCTCATAGCATAAATCATTTCATCAAAGATACATGTGAATCAAACACATTTTCATATATTATATTGGCATTTCACATATCATTATTTCTCGGATATGCGGACAAATCACTAGACACTTCTGGTGGCATCTACCATCACCGTACTCACTCGTCTAGTTACATAATTTTCGGTGGAATCTCACATCATCGTACTCACATGGCGGAATCTCTCATCGCCACAAAGCTTGGGTATTTCACCAAGTCCTACCCGATGGAATGCCCATCATCGGTTCTCTCCCTTTGGATTAACCAAAGAGCACGTACAGATTTTTAGTTTATAGTGCACTCTCATCCTATTGATCGATCAATTATATCCGGTAAGTATCTCAACATCTATGCCAGTATATTATGTCAAATCATCATCTCACCTACTGTTTTCATGCAACATTTCTCAAAACATTCTCATCTCATTTCAAAACCATAACATTTGCCATGCTTGAAACAAAAGCTCAAATCTCAACCATGCAACATGTTACTTCATGAAATCATTTCAAGCATCATCCCATGCTATAAAATATGCATAAAAACAGTATGAATGTATCTATCTCAAACCATGAGCATGTAAAAGCATTTTAGGGAAAATCACCACATTTAAGAGAGCAATCTAGCCAATACTTACTTCCGGACTTAGGAAGGTGTTTCAAGCCTTTCCTAAATCCCCACCTTGATTCTTTGTCCCACAAGGACTTTTAAAACCATACGCACTCACCTATTACGTTTCTCTTGCTCGCCGAAAAGCTATCTAGGCTTCCGGATCAACACCAAAGGCGTCTAAAGATGTCTCCCTTGTTTTTAACACAGAAGAGCAGAGGATTAATACATCATCATGCATTGAAATCATCAGCCACACACCTAAACTCTCTACTATACTCAAACACCTCATTTCGGCTACCAAACACAACCGAAAACATCTTCAAACTCTTCCAAAACAAAACCCATACAAGATCCATCACTTCTAATCATTTCTAAACATCTATTAACATCAAAAATCACTACAAACTCGTCCTTATACCTCCAGCTATGAAAGAACACCAAAATCACCCCAAAAACGATCATTCTAGCATACAAAACTTAAGAAAACAAACCTATTCAGGATTTGATTGATAAAATCTCATTTGTAAATCAATTAACATCCCAAATACATTAGAAAACCACCTTAAAATAGAGCCCAATCATTCACCACGAAAATCCTCAAGACCTCTTCCCAAATCTTGAGTTTTAATACAATTTCTTGTTTCTAACATTAAAACCACTCAAAAATCATTAACAAATGATTGATAACTTGGGAATTTCCGTAAAGAACTGATCATTAGAGGAGAAGGACGAAGCTTACCTATAATGGATGATTTATCCTTGATTTGGGCAAGTTTTCTTAAAAATTCAATGTAGAAATCAAGAGGATTTGATGAGGAATTGATTAAGAATCAAAAGAAGATTGAAATCTCATCAAATGAAGTGAAAATGAAAGTATAATTGCTGGAGAGAATGTGTTTGGCTGAAAATAATTTGAGATAAAATGAAATGAGAAAAAATGTGTGAAAAGTAGTTATGAAGAGTCAAATGTAGTTTTCTTTTAATTAATCTTCATTTTCCTTTAATTAAATCATTAATAAAATCATCCAAATTAAGAAGAAATCTGATTTAAAAATATTTTGGTAAAATAACTCCTTAGAGATTCAAAGTTTCAATCCTTTACAAAACAGTCACTATTTAACTTTGTAATAACTGGGATTTGGTCACTACACCGAAATGTAGTATTTCCAAACCTTATTTTGTAAAATTGATTTCACCATAATCTTTCATATATTAAATGAGGATTTTTAGATATTTTTCTATATTTTTAAAGCATCCCAAACTAGGTGTTCCCTAAAACTCCCTTAAGATTCGAACCATTATCCGACCGGTCCGATTCGGACTCTAAAACATCTAGGCTCAAATTTAGGGTGTTACATATGTTGCATTTGCTATGACTTTTTCCATTGAAATATCATTCCCAACATTTTCTTGCATCTTACAAGTATGCTAACATAGATTCATGAAAAGAAAAAGATTTCTTGGTATTGATCTGAACTGTAAGAGATCATGAATGAATGTTTTCATCACATTAGAAAACAATTAAACTTCAGTTTGAATGGGGGCATTGCTTTGCATGAGAAGGTAAAAAGGAAAAGATGAAGCACATGCGTTGAAGAGTTTGAAGTGGGTTGTATTATCAAGAAAGATCCACATATAAGATGTAGAAGCTCAAAAGCATGAAAAGAGAAAGAATTTCACTTGATAAGCAACGATGCCATTAGATTGTGGCAGTCTACATTGGCTAATAATTTTAGGCACTCGGTATTAATAGGCGTGAGAAGAAGAGATTAAAGCGCCAATATCACTCGAAGATATTCAAGGAGGAAATGAGCTTTCACATGCAAGCAATTTAAGATGTTCTGTAGGGGAAGGAATTTGAAAATTCACAAGAAGCATTGAAGATGCTTAATATTTTGAGGGGCATATGAAGACTTGAAGCTCACAAAAGCACATAAGGAAACCTTTCACTCAACATTGATGTATCAACTACAATGATAGGGGATCTTGAGACATTTGCCTACGAAGATTGAATGTTTTCGATGAACCAAAGAGATATGAAGAATGAGAATCGCAAAGCAATGATAATTGGAGGAGTCTTTCCTTCCAACCAAGAGTATAAGATCACTGGATTAAGTGAGCAAAGATCAGATGTTTTCCATTAGTCGAAAAAATACAGAGAAAAAGTATAACTGCTTATCTGGATGGAGCAAGCAAACGCGTGGAAAATTAATTTTGAGAAAAAGAATTCAAAAATCTAAAGAAATGAGACATGCATCCATGTTTTAGGCATCCCTAGGGGCATGCACATCATAATTGTGTTGAATATTGCATTTTATAGGTACATGAAAGACCTTTCAGCAAAAGAATCCGCCTATCTGTTTGGCCATTTGGAGAATGGATCCCGCTTATTCATCCAAGCGTAAGGTGGATGAAACACTTTTTGGAACTTGCTTATTCATCTGAGCATGAGAAGGATGGAACCCTTTTTTAACCTGCTTATTCATGCAAGCATAAGGAGGATGAAGTTTTTTTAGAAGATTTGCTTATTCATCCAAGCATTAGGAGGATGAAATTTTTTCAGAAGATTCACTTATCCGTTCAGGCGCAAGGAAAATGGAGTTTGATTATTCATCCAAGCATAAGGAGGATGAAATTTTTTAGTAGATTCACCTATCCATTTGGGAGAAAAGTGAATGTTTGCTTATTCATCCATGCATGAGGAGGATGAAATCTTTTTACGTTTTTCTTATTCATCCAAGTATAAGGAGGATGAAATCTTTTGAAGTCGGTTTGCTTATTCATCCAAGCATAATGAGGATGAAATATTTTGAAGCATGATCACTTATTCATCCAAGCATAAGGGGGATGACATTTTCAGAAGAATCTGCCTATTTTTTTGAGCATTTGGGAGATTAGAAGCCCAACTTAGCAGTTCGAGCATTTGGGAGAATAGAACCCAACTCAGCTATTCGAGCGTAAGGAGAATAGAATTAGCCTATCTGTTTGAGCATGGAACCCGGCTCAACAATTCAGGCATTTAGGAGAATAGAACCTAACATAGCTATTCGAGCATAAGGAGAATAGAATCAGCCTACCCGTTCGGGCGTTTGGAGAATGGAATCCGCTCATCTATTCGGGCAAAAGGAGAATAGAACCTGCCTATCCGTTCGGACATTTGGAGAATGGAATCCGCTCAACTATTCGGGCATCTGGAGAATAGAACTTGCGTATCCGTTCGGGCAATAGAAGAAAGGAACCATCCAGAAAATCGGTGAAAATTAGTGCCTTTTGGTCTTTGCTTTATCTCTGTTGCGAATAGATAAGCAAAAAGGGGCAACTGTTGTCAGTGAATTTTCACCTCATTTTTTCATTTTTATAGTTATTTAATTATTATTCTTATGTTTATTAGTATTATTAATATTCATTAATAAAACCCCAAAAAATAACAATAAAATAAAAATAATAAAAGAGCCCACTTAATAATAAGGGGTCCATTTATTAAAATAAAAGCTTACTAAAAAGTTTTTCAAAAAAGGGTCCATTTTAAACCCATTAGTTTTAAAAATAATAATGAGGCCCATTTTACAAAAGCCCAAAGATTAATAAAAAAACTTGAGCCAAACTAACTCATTTCCCCCATATGCAGATTTAATATGAAGTGTTGGATCTAGGGCAAGGGATTAAGGAATCAGATTGAATCAAGTAAATCAAAAACAGGGGAGAGTGGGAAAGACCTCGCGCCGCCACACGCGGGAAGTTTCTTCCCTAAATTCCACTGCTTTGAACGGCAGCTGCTACCGCAGCTTTCCCCGGCCGTTCTTTGGTCACTGGCAGTCGTCACAGGTGGAGACACAAAGATTGCCTCAGCCCAGCCATCGCCGTCATTCCTCGCCATCGGCGACTGCATCTAGAATCTGTAAAAAAGGAATGAAGAACAACTTTGAAGAAAAAGAATCAAATAGGGAATTAATCCCTAAAATATGACCAAATATTGGATGATGAAGAGAAATTAAATCCCAAATTTGCAGCCATGGCTAAGATCAAGTAATCTGAGGGAAGAAATCCGGGATTTGAGCTTGAGATTCAAGTATACTTGTACCTATAAAAACCCCAACCCCCATTGTAAAAATCACCAAGAAAAATCCGAAAAACACATTGAAAAATCATTAGAAAAGCTTTTGAAGTGTCAGTAGACTTGTAGATGGAAAGAGCTCGAATTTCCAGGTGAAGTTGTAATCAAGATTGTTGGAATCAAAGAAAGCAAGTTCATCTTTTTGGTATTGTGTTCTTCCCTTTATTTCTTTTACTTTGATGTTTGTTGTTAAATTTGATGTTAAATTCGTGTTTGATTGTCGAAGTTTGATGTTTAAAATTTAAGATTGTTTTGGTTCGAATTAAAACCAAATTTGTCCTTTTTTTGGATAATTTTCGGATAAAAATAGAGATGGGTGTTCTTCATTTTTTTAAGAACACCAAGAACAATGTTAAAACTTTTTTTTGTTGTTTGATCCATTTGGAATCAAGGAAAAAGTAAAAATGTTTTTTTGGGCATTAAACCAATTCTTTTTAAAAAACACACAATTTTTGGGCTTAAAGAAATATTTTTCTTTTGAACTTTTTTATTGAGCTTGGTTTTAATAAAAAAATTAATTAAATAGTCATTTTGGAAAAATAATTAAAAAAATCTATTTCAAATAAAATAAAATTTTTGAAAATAAAGACTAAAAAGACAAAAAGGTTTGAAAGAATAAATGTTTAAAAAAAAAACTTAGAATCATAAAAAGGTAAATAAAAGTTCTTTAAGAATAAAGTCAAGGTTTAAAACATAAAAAAAATAAAAATAAAAACATTAATCTGTCATTTTGTCTTGTCTTGTTTGTTTTCTGTGTTTGAAATTTAGGGTTTATGATCTTGAAGCCTAGACTTGCTTGTTTAAAACTTTCTTCAAAATTCAACAAAAAGTACACTTTTTAAAATATCATAAGTTTAAAATAAAATGAACTTAGAGATAATTTAAGACTAAAACCCTAAACTTTAAAATCTGAAAACTCACTAAATTTTCATGTTGTTTGAAAAGGTAAATAAATTTGGTGTGTTATTAAACGGGAATGACGGGTTAGCGCCAGAAATGTTGGCGGTGATTATAGTTCATCTCCCGGGCGATAAGGCCGTTAAAATAGACTAATATTCATTAAACGGACAAGTAAAGTCAAACCTTTTTGAACTTGCAAATTCCAGTTTTGAAAACAATTTTAAAACCAATTAGGGGCTAATTTTGGGCGTCGTGGGGGTGCTAACCCTTCCCCACGCGTAACCGACCCCTGAACCCGTTTTCTGATTTTTTTTGCAGACCAAAATCGTTGTTTTATTAAAACAAAACATTTCATTAGCATAACCTTGTTTTAAAGTGATCCAATCACACTTTTCAAAAAAAATTGGTGGCGACTCCGTTGATTTTTTTAAGTTTTTCTCCAAAAATTCGAAGCCTCCCTAAAAAGTGGTTGCGACGGAAAGTAAAGGGATAAATCCCCCAAAATCAAGACTTTCACGCAGAGTTTGAAAGGGATATGAAGGTAGATTTGTGAGTAGTTTAAGGATAAAAATAATAGGGATTTAATATCTCTTTTATTCAATTTTCTTCTTCTTCTTTATTTTCATTCTTATGTGATCCATGGCTGGGAATATTTCTTTTGTATATCTTTTCAACCCAGCCATGAATTGATTTAAATTGGCTTGGGTTATTTTGGGTTTGTAATTTTAATAAACAATTAGATTTGTTAAGGTTTTAGAGTTTCAATTTTAATTCAAAGTTTGTTCATTCTTGGTTCTTAATTTTGTTTGCGAGTGAATTGGGAGAGGATCTCATGAATTCATCCATTTATCTAATATCGAGAGAATAAGATTCAAGAAACAAGTGAACATGGTTTTCATACAAACGAATGTTGGTGAGCACTAATCCAAATTAAGAATAAGTTGTAAATTTCAACGGCTAATAGGAGCATATGATAGGTTGTTGTTCACTCGTGGTTAATGCATGGATGTATCACCAAGGTATGCACAATTAACAGTGTTTTGAGTTAGGAATAACGAGAAGCCGTTGAAGAACGCTTCGCTAAACATCGAAGGAAGTCGCCCAGTTTGCCAGGCAATCGTACCATTCCTAGTTGCCCAGGCAATTCGACTAATGCTATTTGTATATGGCGATTGAGCTACGCTTGCAATCAATTACCACGACGGTCCATTCAATTATTATACCACGACTCACGATAACTCGGCCTACTCTCTTATTTTTATTTACTTTACTTAGTTAGATTTTAGTTGATATTCATCACCATCAATTCTATTTATTTTTACAATGCGATAACATAAGCAAAGTGACCCAAACCAATCTATGTGGAGACGATACTTGATACATATCACTTTATTACTTGCGACGTAGATACTTGCACCGTTTTCATTGCACTCAATACGCACAACAGTGTCCCGTCTCCATCCAAGTACACTAACGATCGAGGAGGTTGGTGTCCCATCTCTCATTAGTGGGTTAAGCAACTAACCGATGATTGGGTTATTTGTCCCTCTGGGGTTGTTGTCCCTGTTGGTTGTGATTGCACCATTATTCTAGTTAAGATGGCTTCAAGTGTTTTGAGAACACTTGTTGAATTCGTGTATCCGATGTGATATTTTTGGAATGGAACTTGGTAGATGATCACTTGTAAGACAATATAATTGTTGATGTATCATGTGTTGTATAATGGGATTTATACATGTTTACTCTTTAAGCTTTGAAGATGGTATGTTATGCATGTTAAGGCTTAAATTGAGGTTAGCAATATGATTAGTTGTTGGTGCATGATACGTGTTGCGTATGATTTAATATGGTGATTTTTGAATGGTTAAAGTGCATGGTTTTTAAGGGAAAGATATTTCAAATGATGATTTGAAGTCAATGAAATGAGATTTCAATGTGGTTTTAGAAAATGGTTTAAAATGCAATGATGATGTTTCGTTTTTTAGCATTCCTCACTAAGCCTTGCGTGTTTACGCTATGTTTGTCCATCAATGTAGAGAATTAGAGTTTGTAAGGCAACGAGAAGCAATGGATCAAAAGAGACTTTGTTACTTGAAAGTATGTTTTTCAGTTAAGACTATGAGTAATAAGGGTAATGGGGGGTCTATTGTGTTTTGGGGAGATATGTGTAAACTCCCTATTTTAGCAAGTTTATATTGTTGTTTCAGACATGTAAATGGCCTTTGATGTTCGGATTATGCTTTACTATGGTTTTTAGTACCTTACTTGATGTGGTTTTAGGAAGCATGCCTATATATGCCTTTTTTAAATATGATGCTGAATATGCTATGTTTGATTGACGATCGATCCTTAGATATATTGTATATGTCTTGAAGCATGAATAAGTGGATTGCTTAGCTTAATTGCATGTTAAACCAAAAAAATAGACATTTCAGGTCCATGCGTATCGTTACGCGGGCTACTGTATTGGTACAGATAGGCCAAATGTGGCTTAGTGTATCGGTATGGGGAGACCCGTATCGATACGGTCTTAGAGCAAAATTGCTGGGCGAATCGGTACGTGGGACTGTATTGATACAGTTTTAAGCTACTATAGACTAGGATTTAAATAACCTCAAAAATGTACTGATACGGTGCTTGGTGTATTGATACGGTGACAGGTAAAGTAGTTGATTGGGAATCTTTGAAGTTCTATTTCCTTATGTTTTAGTCCCTGAATGTTGTGGATGCAATTAACGGAGTTTGAATGGTCAAATTGAGTCGAAATTTGACACACTGGCAATAAATATAACTAATTAAATGTTGGTAACTTTAAATTGGTTGAAGACCCTAAAATTTTCTAAAATTACAAATTGGTCCCTAGTCTATGCTTATAATCAATTGAATGTCAAATCGAGGTTTGATTGAATTGAAGTTTCTTCCGCTGCAAGTTTGAATCACATAGGATGATAATGTGCATCTAGAAAAGATAAAAAAAATGGAAAAATGTGGTCGTAGGGGTTACAAGAAGGTAAACTCGTTTTCAAGTCCAAGATCGAGATGACTGATGACGATCGGAAGAAGCTTCAAGTAAACGACAACACATTGCGCATGCTATTTTGTTCTCTTGGACCGTACATGTACTCAAAGATGTCTTTGAGTACAGGTGCGAATGAGGTGTGGGACAAGCCAGAGACCACATATGAAGGAACCAAAGATGTCAAGGAGACCAAGATTGGAATCCTCAATTTGAGATATGAAAAATTTAAGATTGGGTGTGATGAAAGCGTCACAAAGATGTCTTATCATTTCTCCTTCATCTTCAACGGTCTCAAAGGCATCGGTAAAGTTATTCTCAAAGATAAACTTGTTCGAAAACTTCTCTATTCTCTTCCCAAGTCATGGGATGGGAAGAGGACTGCCATCATTGAGGCAAAAGATTTGAAGACATTGAAGCTCGATACACTTGTGGGATCGCTTCTTACTCATGAGATCATGAAGCAAGGAAGTGAAGAAGAAAAATAAGATAAGAGAAAAGAATGAAGAAGAAAGATTTAGAGAAGAAAAAGATTGGAATTGCTCTCAAAGCTTCACATGAAGTGAACGATTCAAGTGAGGAGGAAGACGAGGAAATTGTCATGTTAGCAAAAAGATTCACTTGATTCATGAAGTCTAATAGAGGTAGAAAGTTCATTAGTAAAAGAGACTTCAAGAACAAGAACAAGGAGGAAGAGAAGGATCAACTCATATGCTATGAGTGCACGAAACTGGGGTATATACGAATTGATTACCCCCAACTCATTTGTGATTTGAAAACCCAAAACGATTCCTTATCTAAAACCAATTCCGAACTTGAAAAGAAGGTTTGTGCTTTAAAGAACAATTTAACTTATTTTCAAAAAGAAAATATTGATTTAAACATCCTTTTTTCCTAGCTTAATGATCATCACCATAAGGTGGTAAATGATCTCAAAGCTTCTTTGAGCAAAGTTGGGAATTCAAGTTTTGAAAAAGGTGAATCTTCAAAACCCAACTATGTAAAAAGAAACTTTGTTAATCACAAACAAATAGGCTTCAAAAATCCATTTAGAGGTAAGAGGATTATGAGTGTTTGGGTTCCCAAGAACCTAATTGCTTCTAATGATTTACATAGTATTACTTCTTGGATTCCCAAGGGAACCAAGATTTTGGGAGCTAATGTCCATGGACCCAAAATGATTTGGGTACCAAAAATCAAGACTTAATCCTTGTTTGTAAGAGGAGCATTGCTACAAGTCCAAAGCTTCAAGTCAAAACACATGGTACCTTGATAGTAGGTGCTCAAGACACATGACCAGTGACAAGAGTATGTTCATGAAACTAAAGCCAAAAAGTGGTGTAGTGGTGACATTTGGTGACTACTCCAAATGCCACATTGAAGGAATTGGCTCCATTGGTAATCACTCTTCCATGCACATTGATAATGTTTTATATGTCAATGGTTTAAAACATAATTTGTTGAGCATTAGTCAATTATGTGATAAAAGTTTTAATGTTCTCTTTGATATAAATGGTTGTAAAATCATGAACATTGAAACTAACAAAATAGTTCTCACGAGTCATCGCTTATGTAATATAAAAGGGTTCATTTAGATGACATACACATTTCTAATGCATTATTTGTAGATAAGGATGAACATGATTCATGGTTACAACATAGTAAACTAGGACATGTACCTAAACAAAAATTTTCTCTAGATAAAATTTGTGATGCTTGTGCTAAGGGTAAACATAAAAGGGTATCTTTTAAACTATTAGTGATGTTTCAACAAGTATATTATTACAATTGATACATATGGATCTCTTTGGACCTATTAGGAGAATGAGGTTGGGTGGAAAATCATATGCTTTTGTTTTAGTAGATGATTACTCTATATACACTTGGGTTTTATTCTTAAGTACTAAGGATGAGGCTTTAGAAAAGTTCATCACGTTTTCAAAAATCACACAAAATGATCTTGGTCAATTAATTTTTCATGTTAGAAGTGATCATGGAACCGAATTTCAAAACTTAGGATTTGGGGGTTTTTTTATTCGAATGGTATAAGCCATAAATTTTCCGTTCCTCGCGCTCCACAACAAAATGGGGGTAGTTGAGAGGAAAACTAAACTTTAAAACAAATGGCTACAACCATGCTTTATGAAAATAATTTTCCTAAGTATTTTTGGGCGGAAGCCACAAATACCGCTTGATGTATCATAAATCGAGTAATGGTTAGGCTAATTTTAAAGAAAACACCTAATGATATTTTAAAATTTAAAAAGCCTAACATTAGCTATTTTCATCCTTTTGGATGCAAGTGTTTTGTTTTAAATAATGGAAAAGTCAATTTAGGAAAAATTAATGCTAAAAGTGATGTAGCTATTTTTCTAGGTTACTCTTTAAACTCTAAAGCCTATCGTGTAATTAAAAAAATAACTTTATTTGTTAAAGAGTCATATCATGTGGTTTTCGATGATAATCTCCTTCCGAGAAAAGATTCTTGTGATGATGATGATGTAGGTGTAATCACTAATTTTTCCCGGTCTTTAATTTTATTGCTTTTATGATTATCAGGCTTTTTAAGATAAGGAAAAAGAAGGGAAAAAAAACCTAAACATTACCAAGTATTACATAATTTTTATTTTATTTCTAGCATTAGTTGCTTTGTTATATTTTGTTACATTATTTTGCTATTGTTATCATTTTATTATTATTATTATTATTATTATTATTATTATTATTATTATTATTATTATTATTACTATTACTATTGTTTTTGTTATTACTTATTATTATTATTTCTATTACTATTATCTATTTACTATTATTATTTAATATTATTACTAATATTAGTATTATGTTTATTATTATTATTATTAGAAAAGACTAATCCATATATATAAATAAGGCCCGATGTTAATAATAAAAAATATAAAAAAGCTCATTTATTAAATAAATAGTTGTCCATTTACAAAGCCCCAAAAAATGTTACAAGGCCCGTTTCGGGCCCGATCCAGAATTGATCAAAAACCCTAATCTCCTCTCTTTTACGCAACCAAACAGGAGCCGTCAGATCTGGGGGAATCATCCAAGGGCCCAGATTAGCCTAACCGAAAAACCCTAGCAAGGGTATCAGCAAGCCCAGCGTCGCACGCCCCGCACCGTTGGATCTGGGAGCATCCAACAGTCCAGATCACTTCAGACCAGAAACCCTAAAGATTTCCCCTCTCTCGCACCACAAACAATTACGACCGTCAGATCAAACACTATATGACGGTCCCCGATCAGCACGAGAAGCTCCCAGACACTCCAGACCCGCACGCGCCCACGCACCGACCCTCTGGACTTCACACGCGACATTTGGCGCTTCCCACGAGCGCGTCACCAGCAAGCCCAACGCCTCTTGCCCGTGATCGTACGCCTGCCGCGATCACGCCTTGGTCTCCTCCACGTTCCGATAGTTTTTGACAGGCAAACAGAAAAGTAGAAAGATCAGATTACTAAAAATAGCAAGAAAAACAAAAATAAATAAATGAGGCAGGACAACGAAGGCAGAAACGGCAAACACAGAAGTATCAGAGGGGCAGAGAGCACATGCAGAAACCAAAAAACCAACATCAAAGCAACAAAACACAAAGTCAACCAAGTTTGTTTTATTCCTCTGTAATATCGGTTATAAAAATCGAACTCCAAAACCATTGTAATCTCTCTCGGCAATTATCAAAAAAATCAATAAAAATACAAAGTTTCTCGAAAGGTATCTGGTCTCTTTTTTTCTCATAGCATGCAATTAAAATAAAGAAAAGGAAGATAGTGTTAGAGGGTTTTACGACGTAGATTTAGCGTGTCGCTACGCTTTCCCGATGTCAACAAGCCACTGAACCCTTGCCGAGCCGAGCATGGTGAGACGTCAGCGAAGAAGGCTGAGTTTGTTCCATTTCGAACAAGACAACGACGTTAGGGCTTCGGAAAAAGGGGGAAACCCTAAAATTTTGGTGAAAGAAAAATAAAGAAGGGGAAAAGTTTTTTTGTTTTTGATCTCAGAAGCCCGAAATGCCCAAAAGAGTCAAATTTTGGTACAAAGGGGAGTTTTATACTATCGTAATGTTTTAAAAAAGGTCTAGTCTTCAATATAGTCTGTAACGCCCCGGTTTTGGGCTTAGAAGTTTTGGGCTTGGACCGGTTCGGTCAAAGTGCTGTTCGAATATATAAAGGTGAAATTAGGAAAGCCTAGTTTGGGTTGCATTAAAAATATGGAAAAATGTTCTAAAATCCTCTTTTAATATTTATAAGTGAACTGTAAAATCAATTTTACAAAATGAGGTTTGGAAGGGTGACATTTTGGCTAGTGACCAAAATGTAATTTTTGAAAACTGCGTGAGTGTTTTAAAAAGGATTGAAACTTTGAATCTTTAAGGAGCTATTTACCCAAAGGAAGTTTCTCCAGATTTTTCTAAGATATTAAATGATTTATTTCTAGTTTTTAAACAAAAGAAAAGTGGAGGGAAGATATTTTCCTATTTCCAACTAACTTTTCCATTTTCTATTTTCTCTCATCTTTCTCTCAAACAAAACATCTTTTTCCAGAACTTTTCCCTCTACTCTTGTCATCTAAATCACTCATTTCATTTCCCTTTTGATCTTCAATCATCTCTTCATCAAATCCTTTGCATTTGCTAATTGGATCTTCAAGCTTTTTGATTCTAAAAAGGGAGAAACTCAAGTTTGGAGGTAAGAACGTCCTTCTCCTCTAAACTCTCAGTTCTTTACTGAAAATCCTAAGTTCTCAATCCTTAAATTGTGTTTTATAAATGGTTTTAAAGTTGTGTAATGGATCTTGGCTTTAAATGCAAGATTTGGTGATTTTTGAGGAATTTTCGTATGATCTGTTTGGGCAGTGTTTTAAGGTGTTAATTTAAAGTTAAATGAATGTTAAATTGATAAGGAATTGAGTTTTAATTAATTCAATCCCGGATAGGTTGAATTTCCTAAGTTTAGCTTGTGTTCTTGGTTGTTTTTGGAGTGATCTTGTGGATCTGTTGTTGCTGGAGGTATAAGGATGTTGTTAGGTCCTTTTTGGATGTTAAATGATGTTTAAGGATGTTTAGTTTTGATGGATCTTGGCTGGGTAGTGTTGAGGAGTTGTTTAGATGCATTTTCGGTTGTGTTTGGTAGCCGAAAATGGAGTGTGGATGAGAGCAGCGAGTTTAGGTGCTTTCATTGAAGCTATTAATGCATGATGATGCATTAATCATCTGCTTTGATGTGTTTAAAATAGGGGAGTCATCTTCGGATCCAAGTGGTGGTGATCCGGAAGCTTGATTGGTGTTTCGGCAAGAGGCGAAACGGAATCGGTGAGTGGATTTTGGTTTTCAGCTTTGAAACCAGTGTTTTGAAGGTTTGGGAGCTTAGTTTAAGTCTAAGCAACTTAGCTAAGCTCAAGAGTAAGTTTTCGGAAAAACTCTCTTGGGGATAGCCATGGAATGGTTGTATGCAATGTGGTTTGTTTGCATGATTTTAAATCTGTTTTGAAAGCATATCTAGCATGTTTATTTGCTGAGAATATAAGCCATGTGTTGAAGGAAGCTCAAGGTAAGAGTTCCTTGTTTTTGAACATTGTTTTAATGTGGTTTAATGCTTAAAGATGCATGATGTTTATGGCTTGAATAGATGCTTTAAAACAGTGGATTATTGTTGATTAATGATGCATATTGGCAAGTGATGTTAAGGTCACAAAGGTGTTTAAAAGTCCTTGTGTGAGCCTTGTCTATTTAAGAACAACATGGTGGTTAAAAGTCCATGATTGGTTCTTGGTTAAGATCATCAAGGTGGTTAAAATTCCTTGGACGAGTCTTGTATATTTTAAGAGCAACATGGTGTTTAAAAGTCCATGGTTGGCTCTTGGTTAAGGTTACAAAGGTGGTTAAAATTCCTTGTGTAAGCCTTGTTACTTAAGAACATCAAGGTGTTTAAAAGTCCTTGGATGATTCTTGTTAAGGACAGAAAGGTGTTTAAAAGTCCTTGTGTGGTCATTGCCATGGTGTTTAAAAGTCCATGGGGCCATGGTGTTTAAAAGTCCATGGGGTTAAGGACACAATGGTGTTTAAAAGTCCATGTGTGGTCCTTGGTTGTTATAAGATCACAATGGTGTTTAAAAGTCCATGTGTGAATCTTATGTGAAATGTATCACTTGTTGCCAATATGACATGTTATGAACTTGAAGCATGAATTGCTTGTTTTAAATGTTTAAGAGCATGTGTAATATTGCTTGAAGAATGGTTTATAAATGAGTTTTTATAAATGCATTATTGTGTGGTTTTAAATGAGCATTCCTCACTAAGCTTTTGCTTACGCTCTCTCTCCTTTTCTTAAACCAATAATGCAGAGCATTAAAGTGCATTGAGGGCAACAAGGAGGGCAAGCAACCAAGTGAATATCTAAGCTCAAGTATGGGAAGGTTTCTTAAACACTTTTAGCTTTTTGCATTTGGCAATGGGGGACCTATGTGGATGTTTTGGGAGATGTTTTGGACTCCCTAAGTTGGATATATGTTGTTATTAATGTTGGAACATGTAATTGGCCTTTGTGAAGTGGATTTGTTATAATGTTGCTTCAATGGTTTGCTAAGTAGGAAGCATGCCTATAGATTTGGGGATTTCTATAATTGATGCCATGTTGATGCTTTGTTGATGCAATTATGTTCCTTGCATGTTCAATGTCTTGCTGGTAAAGTTTGGTTGCGTTTGGAGCATGTTTGATAGGTCAATTGTGCCATAAACCAGCAAATTTGCTGCATTCTGGGCAACCTGTTTCGGAACAGGTGCTATCGTATCGGAACGGGGGTCTGAAATGGCCTGGGCGTTCCGAAACGAGAGGCACTGTTTCGGAACGGATATGCCACTGCCAGGCACTGTTTCGGAATCTGTTGCGGAACGGTCCCGTGTTTCGGAACGGGTCTTCCCTGTTCTGAAACACTCGACCGTTGGGCACTGAAATTGATGGTTTTATGTTCTAAAATGTTTGCGTTTTGGTCCTGAAATATGTTTATGCAATTGCATGAGTTTGGGATGTCCGTTTGAGCTGAAATTTGGCAGTGAAGCATGAAACCTGATTAATTGCAAGATGGTAACTTTAATTTGGGTTAAGTCCTTATAATTTACAGAATTTACATTTTGGTCCCTAAAGTTGTATTCTGTGCAATTGGGTCCGTGAATGTTCTCTGGTGGTTATGATCTTTGAGAATGCCGATTGTATGATCATATCTAGGGTTAACATGCATCTAGAAAAGAGTAAAAAGAAAAAAATTTAGGGTCGTTAATCAAGGTTGACTTTCGGGTTGACTTTGGTTTTCCCCGTGTGATCTTAATTCAGGCCAACCGTCTAGGCCGGGTTAAGGGGGTTACATTTGGTGGTATCAGAGCTGAGTTCTCGAGTAATTGGGAACGATTTTGTACATGATTGAAGTATGTATGCTATGTATGCTTGTTGAGTGAAAGCATATTGAGTGGTTTGTTTATATATGGCAATTGAGATGTATGCTGTGGTGAAGCATGTTGTGGGTACCCATTGCCAAATCAAAGCTAATGAAATGATGTTGTTTTTTTAAGTGAAATGAGCTTGAGTACTTGGATTGCTTACCTTTCTGGGCCTGACTTTTTTTATTTGCATTGTGATTGCATTGTTATAGTATGGCACCTCGTAGAGAGTTGAGGAGTAATGTGCGAGCTACGACTCAAAATGAGAATGAGAATGAAGAGAATGTTGAGAGTGCGGTTTTACCTCCTCCGCCTGGTGGTGGTGGTGCTGGGGGTGAAGAAGCTGGTGTTGCAGCTGGTGCTGGGGTCGCTGGACCTGAGGCTGGTCAGGGGCAAGCTATGCCTGATATGACGATGTTAGTACAAGCTATTGCTGGTGCTTTTCGAGCGGCAGTAGCCGGGGCTCAAGGAGCTGGGCATCAGGGAGATGCTGGTGTTAGATTACCCTTGGAACGCTTACGCAGTCTAGGCGGGACTGAGTTCAGGGGTTTGTCTGCAGAAGGTTCTGAATCCTGGATGGAGAGTACCAAGAGGATCTTGGGTCAGATGAGTTGCACTGATGTGCAAAAGTTGGGTTGTGTAGTATCCTTGCTACAAGATGATGCATATACGTGGTGGACAACCACTATCGCTGGGATGGCTGATGCTGATGTAACTTGGACATTCTTTCAGAATGCGTTCAAGAGAAGGTATCTAGGGGTGAGGTATCTAGATGAAAAGAAGAGGGAGTTCATGTCTCTCACCCAGGGGAGCATGACTGTGGCTGAGTATGAAGTGCAGTTTGTTCGACTCAGTTAGTACGCACCTGAGCTGGTCCCTGATGAGCGGGCAAGGTGTGAAAGATTCCGTTATGGTTTAGTGACGGATGTGAAGATGTATGTGCTGGCTACCGAGTATGATGATTTTGATGTGCTGGTGGGCCGAGCAAAGGATATTGAGATGAATTTGGGTTTATCTGCTAGAGGTGCTGGAGTAAGTGCTGGTAAGCGGGCAGCTGAATATAGTTCCGGTGGTGGACGGAACAAGAGGGGACGTGATCAGAAGTATCAGTCCTCGGCTAAGCGAGGTGGTGGTGCACCTGCTCGGGAAGGCAACGCGAGAGTTGATCCGAGTGCATGTTGGATTTGTGGTTCGCGTGGCCATATGAAACGTGATTGTCCTCGTGCTGTGAGGGAGGTGCAAGCTCTTGTTGCGGCAGCTGGTAATGCGTGCTGGAACTGTGGATCTACGGATCATATGAGGAGAGAGTGTCCGATGTTGGCTGGTGGCCAATTTCGTGCTCCTGTTGTTGCTGCACCACAGAGAGGCCGTGGGCGCGGCCGTGGTAACTTCCAGCGGAGAGAGGAAGGTGGTCGAGGAGTGGCCCATGTTGTGGCTATTCAGACTGAAGGTGGTGGTCAAGCTAGGGTGTATGCTCAGCGAGAGGGGAGGAATGACGCGGATGTGATTGCAGGTACTTTTACTTTGCAATCCTTGTCATTACTTTCCTTGATTGATTCTTGATCTACGCACTCATACATTTTGCGTGAGCATGCTGAATTGCTTGGTTTGCCTGTTGAGTCTTTGGATGTTGGTGTGCGTGTCACTAGTTCTTTTGGTGAGACTGTTGTTACTCGAAAGCTGTATAGAAGGTGTCCTTTGGTTGTTCAAGATCATGTTTTTCATGTTGACCTTATGGAGTTGCCTTTCTATGGTTTTGATGTAATACTTGGTATGGATTGGCTTGCTGAGCATCGTGCTGTTGTGGATTGTGAAAATAAGCGAGTTTCGTTAAAGCTTGCGAATGATTATGAGGTAGTTGTGGTTGGTGAGAATGTGCAGTTTCTTGCCAATGTGGTGTCTACATTGGAGGCAAGCCGGATGCTGAGGCAAGGTTGCGAAGCTTATCTAGCTTTTGTGATGAATCCTAGCTCTAAGGAGTTGCGTGTGCAAGATATCAGGGTTGTGCGAGAATTCCCTGGTGTGTTTCCTGAGGAGTTGCCTGGATTGCCTCCTAATCGTGAAGTGGAGTTTGGAATTGAGATGTATGAGAATACAACTCCTGTGTCCATTACCCCTTATAGAATGGCACCTAAGGAGCTGAAGGAGCTGAAGACGCAATTGCAAGAATTGCTTGATCGTGGTTTCATTCGGCCGAGTGTGTCACCTTGGGGTGCACCGGTCTTGTTTGTGAAGAAGAAGGATGGCACTATGAGAATGTGCATTGATTACCGTCAGCTGAACAAGTTGACTATCAAGAATCGGTATCCTTTGCCGAGAATTGATGATCTCTTTGATCAATTTCGGGGAGCAGCTGTGTTCTCTAAGATTGACTTGAGGTCAGGGTATTATCAGTTGAAGGTGAAGGATGTGGATGTGCCTAAGACAGCTTTCAGGACAAGGTACGGGCATTATGAGTTCCTTGTGATGCCGTTTGGTTTGACAAATGCTCCTGCAGCTTTCATGGACATGATGAATCATGTGTTTCATGAATACCTGGACAAGTTCGTTGTGGTGTTCATTGATGATATCCTCGTGTACTCGCGTACTGAGGAAGAGCATGAAGAGCATTTGAGGATTGTGCTGCAAGCTTTGTTGGAGAATCAGCTTTATGCCAAGCTGAGCAAGTGTGAGTTCTGGTTGAGTGAGGTGGTGTTTCTTGGGCATGTGGTTTCTGCTGAGGGGATTCGTGTTGATCCTCAGAAGATTGAAGCGGTGATGGATTAGAAGGTTCCTAAGTCTGTTCATGAGGTTCGTAGTTTCCTTGGTTTGGCGGGATACTATCGGAGGTTTGTGGAAGGGTTTTCTAAGATTGCTGCACCTTTGACGAAGTTGTTGCAGAAGGATGTTAAGTATGAATGGACGGAAGCGAGACAGCAGGCTTTTGAGAAGCTTAAGGCGGCTTTGACGCAAGCTCCTATCTTGGTTCAACCTGAATCAGGGAAAGAGTTTGTGGTCTATAGTGATGCGTCCTATGTTGGTTTGGGATGTGTGTTGATGCAAGAGGGTAAGGTTGTGGCTTATGCGTCGCGGCAGTTGAAGGTGCATGAGCGCAATTATCCTACGCATGATATTGAGTTGGCTGCGGTGTTTTTTGCTTTGAAGATCTGGAGACATTATCTGTATGGTGAGAAGTGTACTGTGTACACGGATCACAAGAGTTTGAGGTATCTAATGTCTCAGAAGGAGTTGAATCTTAGGCAGCGACGTTGGGTGGAGTTGCTCAAGGATTATGATCTGACGATTGAGTACCATCCTGGAAAAGCTAATGTCGTAGCGGATGCCTTGAGTAGGAAGGTAGCTGTTGAGCTAAGGGCTATGTTTGCCAGTTTGAGTATTTCGTGTGATGGTGGTCTTGTGGCTGAGTTGCAAGTGAAACCATCTTTGGTTCAGCTGATCAAGGAAAAGCAGTTGCTGGATGATTCCTTGGTACCGCATGTTCAGGATATCGCGGAGGGTAGGCCTTCGGATTTCTGTTTTAATGATGATGGTGTGTTGTGTTTTGGGAGTCGGATAGTAGTGCCCAGTGATGCTGAGTTGAGGCTTGCTATTCTGACTGAAGGTCATAGTAGTCCTTTTGCTATGCACCCTGGTAGTACTAAGATGTATCGTGATCTCCGTGATGAGTACTATTGGGTGGGTTTGAAGAAGGATGTTGCAGAGTTTGTGAGCAAGTGTTTGGTGTGTCAGCGAGTTAAGGCTGGGCATCAGGTTCCTTCAGGGTTGTTGCAACCGTTGAGAATCCCTGAATGGAAGTGGGAAAGGATTACCATGGATTTCGTATCTGGTTTACCTTTGTCACCATCGAAGAAGAATTCGGTGTGGGTGATTGTGGATCGCCTGACGAAGTGTGCGCATTTCTTGCCTCTGCATACTACGTTTTCTTTGGATAAGCTTGCGGAGCTGTACATTGCTGAGATTGTGCGGCTGCATGGTGTGCCTAAGTCGATTGTGTCGGATAGGGATCCGAGGTTCACATCGCGTTTTTGGCAGTGTTTGCATCAAGCTTTGGGTACAAGGTTGAACTTCAGTACATCTTATCATCCTCAGTCGGATGGTCAGTCCGAGCGCGTTATCCAGATTTTGGAGGACATGTTGAGGTGCTGCGTGATTGAGTTTCAGGGCTCTTGGGAGAAGCATTTGCCTTTGGTGGAGTTTGCTTATAACAATAGTTATCAGGCGAGTATTCAAATGGCACCTTATGAGGCTTTGTACGGGAGGAAGTGTAGGACTCCTCTTTGTTGGGCTGAAGTGGGTCAGAAGTTGGTTTCGATGTCGGCTTTGTTGAAAGGAACCACCGAGAAGGTGAAGCTCATTTGTGAGCGTTTGAAAGCAGCTTCTGATCGGCAAAAGTCTTACGCGGATTTGAAGCGTAAGGAGATTGAGTATGCGGTGGGTGACCGTGTGTTTTTGAAGGTGTCGCCTTGGAAAAAGGTGATGAGGTTTGGCCGGAAGGGTAAGTTGAGCCCTAGGTACATTGGACCATACGAGGTGATTGAGCGTGTGGGTCCTGTTGCGTACAAGTTGAGGCTACCTCAAGAGTTGGAGAAGATTCATGATGTGTTACATGTTTCTATGCTCCGGAAGTATAGATCTGATCCTTCGCATGTGATGCCTGTGGAAGAAGTGGAATTGAATCCGGATTTGACCTATGATGAGGAACCGGTGAAGATTCTGGATTCGGATAGCAAGGTTCTGCGTGGCAAGACCATTGAGTTGGTGAAGGTGTTGTGGAAGCACCGTGGTGTTGAGGAGGCCACGTGGGAACGAAGGGATGACATGCTGAAGCAGTTTCCTTATCTCTTTCCTTCAGGTAAATTTCGAGGACGAAATTTCTTAAGGGGGGGGAGAGTTGTAACGCCCCGGTTTTTGGCTTAGAAGTTTTGGGCTTGGACCGGTTCGGTCAAAGTGCTGTTCGAATATATAAAGGTGAAATTAGGAAAGCCTAGTTCGGGTTGCATTAAAAATATGGAAAAATGTTCTAAAATCCTCTTTTAATATTTATAAGTGAACTGTGAAATCAATTTTACAAAATGAGGTTTGGAAGGGTGACATTTTGGCTAGTGACCAAAATGTAATTTTTGAAAACTGCGTGACTGTTTTAAAAAGGATTGAAACTTTGAATCTTTAAGGAGCTATTTACCCAAAGGGAGTTTCTCCAGATTTTTCTAAGATATTAAATGATTTATTTCTGGTTTTTAAACAAAAGAAAATGGAGGGAAGATATTTTCCTATTTCCAACTAACTTTTCCATTTTCTATTTTCTCTCATCTTTCTCTCAAACCAAACATCTTTTTCCAGAACTTTTCCCTCTGGTCTTGTCATCTAAATCACTCATTTCATTTCCCTTTTGATCTTCAATCATCTCTTCATCAAATCCTTTGCATTTGCTAATTGGATCTTCAAGCTTTTTGATTCTAAAAAGGGAGAAACTCAAGTTTGGAGGTAAGAACATCCTTCTCCTCTAAACTCTCAGTTCTTTACTGAAATTCCTAAGTTCTCAATCCTTAAATTGTGTTTTATAAATGGTTTTAAAGTTGTGTAATGGATCTTGGCTTTAAATGCAAGATTTGGTGATTTTTGATGAATTTTCGTATGATCTGTTTGGGCAGTGTTTTAAGGTGTTAATTTAAAGTTAAATGAATGTTAAATTGATAAGGAATTGAGTTTTAATTAATGCAATCCCGGATAGGTTGAATTTCCTAAGTTTAGCTTGTGTTCTTGGTTGTTTTTGGAGTGATCTTGTGGATCTGTTGTTGCTGGAGGTATAAGAATGTTGTTAGGTCCTTTTTGGATGTTAAATGATGTTTATGGATGTTTAGTTTTGATGGATCTTGTCTGGGTAGTGTTGAGGAGTTGTTTGGATGCATTTTCGGTTGTGTTTGGTAGCCGAAAATGGAGTGTGGATGAGAACAGCGAGTTTAGGTGCTTTCATTGAAGCTATTAATGCATGATGATGCATTAATCCTCTGCTTTGATGTGTTTAAACAGGGGAGTCATCTTTGGATCCAAGTGGTGGTGATCCGGAAGCTTGATTGGTGTTTCGGCAAGAGGCGAAACGGAATCGGTGAGTGGATTTTGGTTTTCAGCTTTGAAACCAGTGTTTTGAAGGTTTGGGAGCTTAGTTTAAGTCTAAGCAACTTAGCTAAGCTCAAGAGTAAGTTTTCGGAAAAACTCTCTTGGTGATGGCCATGGAATGGTTGTATGCAATGTGGGTTGTTTGCATGATTTTAAATCTGTTTTGAAAGCATATCTAGCATGTTTATTTGCTGAGAATATAAGCCATGTGTTGAAGGAAGCTCAAGGTAAGAGTTCCTTGTTTTTGAACATTGTTTTAATGTGGTTTAATGCTTAAAGATGCATGATGTTTATGGCTTGAATAGATGCTTTAAAACAGTGGATTATTGTTGATTAATGATGCATATTGGCAAGTGATGTTAAGGTCACAAAGGTGTTTAAAAGTCCTTGTGTGAGCCTTGTTTATTTAAGAACAACATGGTGGTTAAAAGTCCGTGATTGGTTCTTGGTTAAGATCATCAAGGTGGTTAAAATTCCTTGGATGAGTCTTGTATATTTTAAGAGCAACATGGTGTTTAAAAGTCCATGGTTGGCTCTTGGTTAAGGTTACAAAGGTGGTTAAAATTCCTTGTGTAAGCCTTGTTACTTAAGAACATCAAGGTGTTTAAAAGTCCTTGGATGATTCTTGTTAAGGACACAAAGGTGTTTAAAAGTCCTTGTGTGGTCCTTGCCATGGTGTTTAAAAGTCCATGGGGCCATGGTGTTTAAAAGTCCATGGGGTTAAGGACACAATGGTGTTTAAAAGTCCATGTGTGGTCCTTGGTTGTTATAAGATCACAATGGTGTTTAAAAGTCCATGTGTGAATCTTATGTGAAATGTATCACTTGTTGCCAATATGACATGTTATGAACTTGAAGCATGAATTGCTTGTTTTAAATGTTTAAGAGTATGTGTAATGTTGCTTGAAGAATGGTTTATAAATGAGTTTTTATAAATGCATTATTGTGTGGTTTTAAATGAGCATTCCTCACTAAGATTTTGCTTACGCTCTCTCTCCTTTTCTTAAACCAATAATGCAGAGCATTAAAGTGCATTGAGGGCAGCAAGGAGGGCAAGCAACCAAGTGAATATGTAAGCTCAAGTATGGGAAGGTTTCTTAAACACTTTTAGCTTTTGACATTTGGCAATGGGGGACCTATGTGGATGTTTTGGGAGATGTTTTGGACTCCCTAAGTTGGATATATGTTGTTATTAATGTTGGAACATGTAATTGGCCTTTGTGAAGTGGATTTGTTATAATGTTGCTTGAATGGTTTGCTAAGTAGGAAGCATGCCTATAGATTTGGGGATTTCTATAATTGATGCCATGTTGATGCTTTGTTGATGCAATTATGTTCCTTGCATGTTCAATGTCTTGCTGGTAAAGTTTGGTTGCTTTTGGAGCATGTTTGATAGGTCAATTGTGCCATAAACCAGCAAATTTGCTGCATTCTGGGCAACCTGTTTCGGAACAGGTGCTATCGTATCGGAACGGGGGTCTGAAATGGCCTGGGCGTTCCGAAACGAGAGGCACTGTTTCGGAACGGATATGCCACTGCCAGGCACTGTTTCGGAACCTGTTGCGGAATGGTCCCGTGTTTCGGAACGGGTCTTCCCTGTTCCGAAACACTCGACCGTTGGGCACTGAATTTTATGGGTTTATGTTCTAAAATGTTTGCGTTTTGGTCCTGAAATATGTTTATGCAATTGCATGAGTTTGGGTTGTCCGTTTGAGCTGAAATTTGGCAGTGAAGCATGAAACCTGATTAATTGCAAGATGGTAACTTTAATTTGGGTTAAGTCCTTATAATTTACAGAATTTACATTTTGGTCCCTAAAGTTGTATTTTGTGCAATTGGGTCCCTGAATGTTCTCTGGTGGTTATGATCTTTGAGAACGCCGATTGTATGATCATATCTAGGGTTAACATGCATCTAGACAAGAGTAAAAAGAAAAAAATTAGGGTCGTTAATCAAGGTTGACTTTCGGGTTGACTTTGGTTTTCCCCTTGTGATCTTCTTAATTCGGGCCAACCGTCTAGGCCGGGTTAAGGGGGTTACATAGTCCCTCTCTGTCGTCCTGTTTACGCAAAGAGGGGCTTCCGCATCCTAAAATCCTTTACTCGGTCCCTTCAAGTTTTCCGAAATTTTCAATCTCGTCCCCATGTTGTTTTGGTTGATTTTAATCCGTTTTCTAGTGGTCAAATTACTTTTGCAGTCCATAGGTCTTTACGCGTCTTTTCAATTGGGTCCCAGATTTACTTTTTAATCTTTTCTTTTGATGGTATTATTACCATCTTGGTCCCTGTCAGTACATGTTTTTAATCTTTGACTTTGCGTTTTGTTTTTGTTACATTATATTCATGTTTTCATGCTTTTTTCCATTTAATTTACATTTGTTGAATGTGAATAAATAATTTTTGGTGTATGCATGTTTTTTTATATAGGGGTTCGTATGTTTTTTAATATTGGTCATGTTTTTTTTATTTATTATTTTAACATGTGGTTTCAACATGTGTAAATTATTGGTTTAAATATGCATATAGCTTAGCTTCTTTCTTGTTGTTTGAATATATTTTAGCATGCATTTTTTCAACTTGTCATTATAATTATAGCATGCACGGTCCCGGTTTCCGAGTGGGAACGATATTCCGAAAGCTCAGATATCGACTCCTTTGGCGCCGTAGGATCTTAGATTAGATTTAATTTTGGTATTCATGTATTCGTTTTAAAATCATTTTCAAAAGTGCGATATCCTTTTATTCAGAAACGAACGAGACCAATACTAGTCATAGTGGTGGTGGTTCGGACGTTCGTTTCCGAATATTAGGATTTTCGGAATTTACTCACGTGTATAACCAAGTTCCGGTTAAAATTGTCACTTAAATTCGTAAAATTTGATTTTGATTAAGCGGTAAAGTTTTGGTACCGATTTCTGGGCATGTCGAGGGTGCTAGCCCTTCCTCGCGTGTAACCGACTCCCGAACCCTTTTCGAATCTTTGGTTTCTATTTTCGGTGTCTGGTCTACCATTTAAAGTGGCTGGTGGCGACTCCATCTATTTTTAAAACCATTTTTAACTCCTCTATTTTTATCTATTTTTTAGAAAGAATCCCCTTATTTTGATATATCTTTCTTAAATCCATTTATACCCCTCAATTTCCAAAAATTCCTTTTTAAACCCCTATTTCAAAATTTCTAAAATATCCTTTCCGCCATACTTATACCTACCCATATACCTATATATATGTTTTTCAAAAAATTAGTCGCTACAGATGGCGACTCCGCTGGGGACAAATTTGTATTTTCAAAAAACAAAAAAAGAGAGTTAGGCCAAGAAAAATTTTACCGCTTAATTATTATCGAAGGTTGCGAACTAAAGAGACATATTTAACCGATATTTGTTTATAAACGTGAGACTATTTCGAACGCATTCATTTTTTGCATAAACACTCGTTTGTCTAAGTGGGGGGAAAACGCTAGTGCTTCCATGGGGATATTGTTCCTCCGTATAGGCCTAGTTAGTACCTTCGGGGCTCGAATACCCTATATCTTCGTGGGAATATCGTTTCTCCGTGCAGATATAGCTAAAGGATCCCCTCGAATTGAACTCAGTTGAAATGAGCATATAATGGGTGATGACCAGGGGCCTTGCTACCCTTAGGAGGGGACAGCAAGGACAATTCGAGTATCGCCTAGAATTAAAATTGCATGTAGAGAACTAGAAAGCCCACCCCTTTAGAGCCATTCGGATAACCTAGGAGAACTAGACGGGATAAATAGGGCTGCTTGTTTATGTTTCTCTTATGTCTTATTAATCATGACTATTCGACACTAACTCATTTTTCATTTTGCTTTTTGCATTTATTTTGCATACATACCATGACACAACGGTGTTGAGTCAAGGTGATTTTACCCAATTTGGGGCTTTCATTAGGACGGGAGGTTGCTAAAAGGATGTCAACTCGCAAATCCGACAAATTCTAGACGATTGAAGAAGAAAGCAAATCCAGCCTCGACATTTTTTCCGAAATCTTTATTTTCACGGACGCAATTCGGAGATACAAGGGGCATCTGTGGGAAATTGCTATGGCTACCTTGCAACAAGGAATCTCTTTTATGTCTAAATGAAAGTTGGCCTAATGGGAGTCACCTATACGACCAACACCGTTATTTGCATACACATTTGCATTATCTGTTCATACATCATTTCATAATCATTCATAACATTAAATCTCAAGTCATACATTCATTATATCATACCCATCGCTAATTACGCATCAAAGTTTTTGTTTAAATCCATGATGCATTCAAATCCACAATGCATGCATTACATCATACTCATTGCTAAAACTCTTTGATCAAATTCATTCATCACATCATTGCTAATCGAGAGAGACCCTCGCCCAAGTGAAACAGAATGAATGGCCTTGCTGCTAGCTCAAAAAGCTTCAAAGACACTTGGTTTAGGATTAAATGGAGTCAATACCGTATGCAAAAATCCAATTCTCATGATTGGTAAAAACTGATTGTACCCAGAGGAATGGTACAGCTAGCCCGGGGCAAACGACTACCGGTAAAGGCAATTCAAATCCGTTAATCCTTGTGCATTTGGGGAAAATACAAATCTCAATTCATGGATAATTCAAATATCCATCGAAAAATACATTTTCATGAATGGTCAAAGGGAAATAAATCCTTTGGAAAAATCCAACATCACAGTTGGTGTAAACTGATTGTACCCAGGGGAATGGTACGACTAGCCCAGAGCAAACGGCTACCGGTAAAGGCAATTCAAATCCGTTAATCCCTGTGCATTTAGAAAAAATGCAAAAGAAACAAGCTAAGATGTGGTTCAATTTTTAAAATGTTTGTTTCATTCTTTGATTCTTTAAACATTTCATTCATGAACTCAATATTGTTTTGCAAATACACATGTATATACTATTTTATAGAAATACATTTTAATTCAAAAGAATTTTTTTCCCCAAAAAAAACCCGAATGTTGTGGACATTACAAATGCAAACACTAATTTGTTCTACTTGAGCCAAGGGAGGAGTGACAATGAGTGATCAGAAGTAATGGGCCACTCCCATTGAATGAATTTGCCTCTCAAGCATTGTTGTCTAAGATCCTTGAATGAAGCGATAACCCGAAAATATCTACCACCTGAAGACTATTTTGATACCCAGATATGGGAGGACATTTGGATCCAAGCCAAGGTTCACTTCCACACTAGGGGGCAAGAGGATGAAATTGCATGGACAAATGAACAACTTTCAATTTAAATCATGCTATGAAGAGAAAAAGTGCAATAAAGGAGACACTTGGTCTAATCTTTGCAACAAAAAAAACATACAAAGAACAACAACAAAAAATTCGTGCTCAATGAAGCCGGCCTAGACCAAGATCAAAGTCACCAACACGTGAGCCCGGATCAACAAAAGCGCTAAAAGAACTCTTCATGCAAATGCAATGTAAACGACAACAAGAAAGTTTGTGCACAAAGAGCCCACCAAAAGAGGAAGCGCTAAATCAAAAAGAGCGAGCTATGGGAATTCTTCATCCAATTGTACCTCTACTAAGATTAATCGGGAATACGCACCAACACAATGCGAAGGTGCAAGTCAATCCAAAACTACATTTAATGAAAGGCGAACACCTAAAAATGGATAGTCCAAAGCCAACCAAGCATATCCACATCAGACGGTACATGATGATCCTTAATACGGGGCATATGTCCCCCTTCTGTCACAACCACAGGCCGTAGCCTACACTTCAAGATCTACAATATCGCTCCGACCATACACGGATGGATAAATTTGTCTTCATAATACATTCCGCCTATCGGAGTTAAGCTTTCTTCAAGGATTCCCACACTTCTAATGCTTGATCGAGATCAAAACGAGGGAAGGATGGGGCACGGTGAGTTAATGAGCCAATGAGAGCCACCATCAAATCGGGTAGAAACTAGGTATGAGAGTCTCTTCTCATGAAAGCTTGATAGACCAAAAAGGTTTTCGCATGTATGCCCTTCACAACATTCATGATTTTTTCAAACAAAAATGCCATTTGAATAAATGTTTTTTCAAAAACTGCAACTAGATTTTCATAAATTTCACTTGTCATGATTTCCAAAATGTATATGTGTACATAATAAAATTACTTTTCCAATAAGCATCTCACACTCTATATCAATACAAAAGATTTTTCTACATTTCTTCACAAACGGTTTCAAAAGTACATGGACCAACAGCGAGCTTGTCGACCAATTACACAAAAAAACAACAAACAAAAAATAAAACAAATTTTGACTAAATAAATCATACAATAGTTGACTTCCCCATAAAAATGTGACATTTTAGAAGGTGATGACCAACCCACAAAAGGTTGGGGCATCATTGAAACCGTGTGATCAAGACCACAAGACCAAACCAATATAACTACAAAATCAAGAGGCATCCCTTTGAATGAAAACATCAGGATCAATTGCATTACATATCATTCACATCAACATCAGTACATTCATCATCCGTTCACATCAACACCATGCATCATGTTACATACTAAGCACGCATACCTCATTCATATAAACATGTCAAAAACAAAGATGGAGAACCCTCAAAGGAAAGCCACACAAACAAAAAACTAGATCAATAAAGAAGTTGAACTCACCAAGAGGGGCAACTTCAACACCAACTTTGCTTCCTTCGGATCTCGTCCTACCGTTGATGGTAGCGGGTCTCCTCCAAATTTGGATCTCGTCTTGCTGTTGATGGCGTAGCGGATCTTCAGTCATGACTATTCGTCGGAGTCGTAGCTTGACCACCTCACATAACCAGACCATGCCTCTTCATCTAAGTCGTAGCTTGGTCCCCAATCAAAATCCGATCATGCCTCTTCATCTAAGTTGTAGCTTGATCGCCAATCTAATCAGACCATGCCTCTTCATGTAAGTCGCAGCTTGGTCTCCAATCTAAATCGGATCATGCCTCTTCATCTAAGTTGTAGCCTGATCTCCAATCTAATCGGACCATGACTCTTCATCTAAGTCGCAACTTGGTCTCGGATCTACTCTCCAGATTATGCCTATTCATCTAAGTCGTAGCTTGATCTTCACTAACTCTTCAGATCATGCCTCTTCATCTAAGTCGTAGCTTGATCTTCACTAACTCTTCAGATCATGTCTCTTCATGTAAGTCGTAGCTTGGTCTCTAATCTAATCAGATCATGCCTCTTCATCTAAGTCGTAGCTTGATCTCCACTAACTCTTCAGATCATGCCTCTTCATCTAAGTCGTAGCTTGATCTTCTCTCACTCTTCAGATCGTGCCTCTTCATCTAAGTCATAGATTGATCTCCACCAACTCACCGGATCATGTCTCTTCGTCGGAGTCGTAGCCTGGTCCAATCTAATCTTCCGATCTGGCGTCGTCGTCAGTGGCGTAGTGGATAACCCACATCCAACAGGGAAGTGGGACAAAATTAGTGCTTATGGTCTTTGCTTTATCCTTGTTCCACAAGCATAAGCAAAGAGGGGCAACTGTAATCACTAATTTTATCCCGGTCTTTAATTTTATTTCTTTTATGATTATCGGGCTTTTTAAGCTAAGGAAAAAGAAGGAAAAAAACCTAAACATTAGCAAGTATTACATAATTTTTATTTTATTTCTAGCATTAGTTGCTTTGTTATATTTTGTTACACTATTTTGCTATTGTTATCATATTATTATTATTATTATTATTATTATTATTATTATTATTATTATTATTATTATTATTGTTTTTGTTATTACTTATTATTATTATTTCTATTACTATTATCTATTTATTATTATTATTATTTAATATTATTACTAATATTAGTATTATGTTTATTATTATTATTAGAAGAGACTAATCCATACATATAAATAAGGCCCGATGTTAATAATAAAAAATATAAAAAAGGCCCATTTATTAAATAAATAGTTGTCCATTTACAAAGCCCCAAAAAAATGTTACAAGGCCCGTTTCGGGCCCGATCCGGAATTGATCAAAAACCCTAATCTCCTCCCTTTTGCGCAGCCAAACATGAGCCGTCGGATCTGGGGCAATCATCCAAGGGCCCAAATTAGCCTAACCGAAAAACCCTAGCAAGGGTATCAGCAAGCCCATCGCCACAAGCCCCGCACCGTTGGATCTGGGAGCATCCAACGGTCCATATCACTTTAGACCAGAAACCATAAAGGTTTCCCCCCTCTCTCACACCGCAAGCAATTACGACCGTCAGATCAAACACGATATGACGGTCCCCGGTCAGCACGAGAAGCTCCCAGACGCTCCAGACCCGCACGCGCCCACGCACCGACCCTTCAGACTTCACACGCGACGTTTGGCGCTTTTCACGAGCGCGTCATCGGCAAGCCCAGCGCCTCTGCCTCGCGATCATACGCCTGCCACGATGACGCCTTGGTCTCCTCCATGTTTCGGTAGTTTCCGACAGGCAAACAGAAAAGCAGAAAGATCAGATTACTAAAAATAGCAAGAAAAACAAAAATAAATAAATGAGGCAAGACATCGAAGGCAGAAACGGCAAACACAGAAGTATCAGAGGGGAAGAGAGCACATGCAGAAACAAAAAAACCAACATCAAAGCAACATAACACAAAGTCAACCAAGTTTGTTTTATTCCTCTGTAATTTCGGTTATAAAAACCGAACTCCAAAACCATTGTAATCTCTCTCGGAAATTATCAAAAAAATCAATAAAAATACAATGTTTCTCGAAATGTATCTAGTCTCTTTTTTCTCATAGCATGCAATTAAAATAAAGAAAAATGAAGAGTGTTTGAGGGTTTTACCGCGTCGATTTAATGTGTCGCTTCGCTTTCCTGATGTCAACAAGCCATTGAACCTTTGCCGGGTCGAGCATGGTGAGACGTCGGCGAAGAAGGCGGAGTTTGTTCCGTTTCGAACAAGACGACGGCGTTAGGGCTTCGGAAAAAGGGGGAAACCCTAAAATTTTGGTGAAAGAAAAATAAAGAAGCGGAAATGTTTTTTTTTTGTTTTTGATCTCAGAAGCCCGAAATGCCCAAAAGAGTCAAATTTTGGTACAAAGGAGAGTTTTATATTATCGTAATGTTTTGAAAAAGGTCTAATCTTCAATATAGTCCCTCCATGTCGTCCTGTTTACACAAAGAGGGGCTTCCGCATCCTAAAATCCTTTACTCGGTCCCTTCAAGTTTTCCGAAATTTTCAATCTCGTCCCCATGTTGTTTTGGTTGATTTAATCCGTTTTCTAGTGGTCAAATTACTTTTGAAGTCCTTAGGTCTTTACGCGTCTTTTCAATTGGGTCCCAGATTTACTTTTTAATCTTTTCTTTTGATGGTATTATTACCATCTTGGTCCTTGTCAGTACATGTTTTTAATCTTCAACTTTGCGTTTTATTTTTGTTATATTATATTCACGTTTTTTTATGCTTTTTTCCATTTTATTTACATTTGTTGAATGTGAATATATAATTTTTGGTGTATGCATGTTTTTTTATATAGGGGTTTGTATGATTTTTAATATTGGTCCTATTTTTTTATTTATTATTTTAACATGTGGTTTCATTATGTGTAAATTCTTGGTTTAAATATGCATATAGCTTAGCTTCTTTCATGTTGTTCGAATATATTTTAGCATGCATTTTTTTCAACTTGTGATTATAATTATAGCATGCACGGTCCCGGTTTCCGCGTGGGAACAATATTCTGAAAGCTCGGATATCGACTCCTTTGGCACCGTAGGATCTTAGATTAGATTTAATTTTGGTATTCATGTATTTCGTTTTAAAATCATTTTCAAAAGTGTGATATCCTTTTATTCGGAAACGAACGAGGCAAATACCAGTCGTAGTGGTGGTGGTTCGGACGTTCGTTCCCGAATATTAGGATTTTCGGAATTTACTCACGTGTATAACCAAGTTCCTGTTAAAATTGTCACTTAAATTCGTAAAATTCTTTTTTGATTAAGCGGTAAAGTTTTGGTACCAACTTCTAGGCATTTCGAGGGTGCTAGCCCTTCCTCGCGTGTAACCGACTATCGAACCCTTTTCGAATCTCTGGTTTCTATTTTCGGTGTCCGGTCTACCATTTAAATTGGCAGTTGGCGACTCCTTCTATTTTTAAAACCATTTTTAACTCCTCTATTTTTATCTATTTTTTTGAAAGAGTCCCCTTATTTTCAAATATCTTTGTAAAATTCATTTATACGCCTCAATTTCCAAAAATTCCTTTTTAAACCCCTATTTCAAAATGTCTAAAATATCCTTTCCACCATACTTATACCTACCCATAAACCTATATATCTGTTTTTCAAAAAATTAGTTGCTACAGTAGGAATCATTGAAGCTAATGATGGTGAACAATCATCAAAGGTGGATGAGGTTCCAAGCAAAGATGAAGAAGCACAAGGTCCAGCTCTAGAAGCCATGAAGGACATGACTCTAGAGGAAAAGGAAGTGAGCTACCCAATGGAGTACAACTATGTCAAAGGTGGTGAGGTTTTGGGTGATCCATCCAAATGGTAACTACTAGATTCTCTTTTAAACTTATGAATAATGTTGCATTCATTTCATGCATAGAGCCAAAAAATCTTAAAGAAGCATTAAATGATGAGTTTTGAATATTGGCAATGCAAGAAGAATTAAATCAATTTGAGAGGAGTCAAGTTTGGACATTAGTTGATAGGCCTAGTAATAAATCTACTATAGGGACTAAATAGGGTTTTAGAAACAAGCTAGATGAGATTGGTAACATAGTGAGAAATAAGGCTAGAGTTGTTGCTCAAGGTTACACTCAAGAAGAGGGAATCGATTTGATGAAACATATGCACTCGTAGCAAGGATGGAGGCTATTACGACGCTTCTTGCATTTGCATGTTATCATGAATTCAAGATTTTTCAAATGGATGTCAAGTGTGCAATTTTAAATGGTTTTATAAATGAAGAGGTGTATGTAGAACAACAACCCGGTTTTGAAGATCCTCAATTTCCAAACCATGTTTTAAAACTTACTAAAGCTTTATATGGTTTTAAACAAGCTCCTAGAGCATGGTATGAAAGGCTCTTAAGCTTTTTGATTGAAAAAGGTTTTGAAAAAGAAAAGGTGGACACTAGACTATTTATTAAAAGAAATGGAAAAGACATCTTAGTAGTTCAAATTTATGTTGATGGTATTATTTTTTGTTCTACTAATGAGTTGTTTTACCAAGAGTTTGATAAGCTTATGCAAGGTGAGTTTGAGATAAGCATGATGGTGAGCTCTCATTCTTCTTGGGACTCCAAATCGAACAAATGAAGGATGACACCTTCATTAATCAAGCTAAATACATCTAGGACATGCTCAAGAAGTTTGACTTGGAGAATGTGAAACCTCAAGCCACTCTAATGAGCTCATCTATAAATCTTGACAAAAATGAAGGAGGTAAGTGTGTTGATTTAAAGCTTTATCGTTCTATGATTGACTCGTTGCTTTACCTTACCACAAGTAGACTCGATATTATGTTTAGTGTTTGCTTGTGTGCTAGGTTTCAAGCTAGTCCTAGAGAATCACACCTTATATATGTTAAGAGAATCTTTAGATACCTTAGAGACACATCTTGTATAGACCATTGGTATCCTAGAGATTCCTCCTTTGATTTGCATGCTTTTTCGGATACGGATTATGGAAGATATAAGATAGATAGAAAAAGTACCTCCGAAATGTATGCTCATATCTTGGATCTCTAACAAACAAAATAATGTAGCCTTATCTACCACTGAAGCAGAATATTTATTGGCCGGAAGTTGTTGTTCTCAAGTTCTTAGGATGGAGGAACAACTTTTAGATTATGGACTTGATGTAGGTATCATACCCCTTAAGTGTGACAATACTAGTACCATATGTCTCACTAAGAATCCCATCCACCATTCTAGAACCAAGCACATAGTAATAAGACATCATTTCATTAGGGATCATGTAACACCATGATTTTGGGCCAAGAGGTTTTAGAATCCGTTGGACCGAGACTAGAGATTCGGGTTAGTTTCGACATGAGTTCAAGGAAAACCAATTGCGAAAGGTGATAAAATATGGAAAATTATCTAAAATCCTTTTTAAATATATACAAGGTTTTTGTGAAATCAATTTTAGAAAATGGTATTTCGAATTCAGACATTTTGGATTTAGTGACCAAAATGTAATCTTTGAAAATTATTTTTAGTGATTGTTTTGTAAAAGGATCGGGATTTTGAATCTTTAAGGAGCTATTTTCCCAAAGTCTAATATCCGACTTTTATCCCTTAATTGGCTTATTTTAAATGGTTTATAATTAGTGAAAGAGGTTGGAGGAATTAATTAGTGGTTATTTCATTAAATTAAATTTGACATAACTTATTTTCTCTTAAAATCTTTCTCTCAAATTCTCTCCAGCCCAAAACTCATCTCTTCTTCAAATATTTAAGGTAAACTCTTGATTTCTTTGATCCTTTGTTATCAAGTGATTTCTTATTGTTTTCCTATCAAAACCATATTGTTTTAATCGTGTTTTTACATGAAAATCTATCCAATTGAGGGGAAAAGCATCCATTAGAGGTAAGCTGCGTTTTTCTCCTCTAATGTATGGTTCTTTACTAAAATTTCCAAGTTCTTGATCCTTCATTAATTTTGTCTAATGTTTTTTGATGTTTTAATTAAGGAATTTTGGTTTAATTGATGGATATGTGTAATTTTTGTAATGGATCTATTTTGTTGGGTTTAAGGTTAATTTTAATAATGATTTGGAAGTCTAATATGTTAAGATAAAGGTTTAAGCATGGTAATCCTGAAACTATATGAATATTTAGTTGTTTTGGTTGCTACCTTTAGGTGTTTTGGAGTGGTGGCGGATTTTAGAATGTTGGAGGTATAAGGTTGTTAATATGATGATTTTGGATGTTAATTAATGATAATTGATGATTGAAAGTGTTAGGTTTTGGAAGGGTTAATTTTGGAATTGTTTTGGTGATGATTTCGGTTGTTTCAGATAGGCGATTGGTAGTTTTTGGCAAGACAATGTGGTGGAGTTGCTTGCTGGAATTTTCAATGCATTGAGATGCATTAATCGTTTGTTATTATGTTGTTAAAATATGGGAGGTTGATCCGAAAGAGACCAGTGAAGCTTTCAGACGCTTAGTTTCACATCGGTGAATCGATGTTTCGCGTGGTGGTGAGTTAAAACGTGGATTTTATATTTGAAATGTTTTAAAGGTGGTTTTGGGAACTTATATTTGAACTTGAAACACTTGTCTAAGTTCGGAAGCAAGTATAAGTGGTTTTCTCTCTCGATTGTTCTATTAGGATATGTTTATATGCACTTGATTATTATTTCATGTTATCTACTGTGAAAGCATGTTTAAGGTATGTGATATACTGTTTTTAATGATGAAATGATGAATGATGCACATGGTGAGTGATCCTTGTAAGTATTGTTGGGTTACGTTGGCACGCCCCGTGGCGCAGCAAAAAAATTAATCTGACGTAATCCAGCCAGGATCCATGTACAGGAACGAATCCGAGGTGAAAAGATGAAGAGTTACCTTTTAAAATTCTGGAAACTGGAAAACCAACAGTATGTCGGAATAACCACGTCAAGTAAAATCAGAATCGTCATAGGTTCGCAACGACCTCTACGGAGTCCACCCGAACAAAACGAACAAAGTTTCTGCCTCCCTAACACTTTGGGATAAATTTCGATAGGTTTGAACACCTTCAAGAAGAAGTCGAAATCCCTCTAGGGATTCCTGAGGGAGTCTGAAATCGACCATGAGTTCAACCGGGATTTGCAATTGAGCAAGGGAACCTTCATGGATTTGCTAGGGGGCAAGTAGAACACCAGAAAAATATCGAACAGCTTCTCATAGAGCTTTCTGGGATATGTCGAATTCTAGTGGGGAATCACTAGGGGTGTTGTCGAAATCTTCAAGAGGAGGAAGAGGGGTGATTTGGTTGCTAGCCCTTATCCCTTTAAATAGTATTCAGATACTTAATTCTAGTTGAATTCCTTAAATCCAAGTTCAACCAAAATTCATATAATCTAATTCTACTTGAAATTGGTTTATATTAAATATACATTATATTTAATAATATCAAATGAAATATATATATTTAATTATGTAGAATCTTATTCTACATAAAACATGGATTTAAATATACATTATATTTAATCCAAATATATATATATATATATATATATTATATAGAATCTCATTCTATCTTTACTTGGATTTAAATATATTTAAATATATATATTTTTAATTATGTGGAATCTAATTCTACATAAACTTAGAATCAAATATACATTATATAAATTCCAAATATATATTTAAATTTCTAGAATCTTATTCTATAATATTTATGCCTCTAAATATTTCCACACTCTAAATAATATTTGATAAATACAATATTTATCCAATATTATTCTCATTTAAGGGAGTTGTCGATTTCCCCTATCCCATAGGGGATTTTCGGCAACCTCCCTAAAATAGGGAGTGTGGTTTCCATTTTTTTTATTCGAAGGGTGTGACCCTTGTAGGTTCATGTAACTTTAGCAGCAAAATTAGAAATGTTCTAATTTTACAAACAATGAGTGGCATCTAGTAATACATCATTGCTACCTAAGTTGCATGAAGTCATGGTTTGACTTTCCTAATTCCTGAATAAACTTTATTTATGTATTTCATCCTTTTGTCCTTTATATCTTAGATGAACACAAGTCATGGGTTAGTCACACTTGCATTTTCCATCTAGTGTTTCTTGATGGATTGAGTAGATTATGATAAACAAATCTCTATGATATCTCATATCATAATATTCGAGCATGACCATGCATTTTCTAATCTCACTCAATCAATTGGCCGAAGATATTTCTCCCATTATGTAGGAGGGACAAATCCTTTCTTGATCAACCATATTTCATTACATAGGTCATCACGTATCCAATCATCACTCTTTATAATGTAGTCAGTTACGACACACATTTGACTATGTCAAAATACGTAAATATTTATCTTGAAATCATGTTGATCTCAAGTCTGAGGTTTATACATATGTTTATCATGAGCAATGTTGTGACTGTCACATAATTACCCAAGAAACATGCTCATAGCGGGTCAATCCAGTATGTTGTTCTCTAACAAATACTTATGTGTTGATTTTGACATCTCTATGTCAATGAAAACACTTGTTATCAATCAACCACATATTAGTCTTTATATATTGTTATTGTCCATACCCGTAACAATATTCGACTAAGGATCTTTTAACAATAATCATATTATTGTATGGACGTTATTATCATTTATATAGTTTAGTGCACAGAAACATATGAAAAGATAATAATGGCAATGCCTTTATTCAATAAATTTGGTAAAATAGTATGTTATTACTATCATCATATGATTGTTCTTTGGGCATACTCTAACAATCTCCCACTAGCACTAAGACCAATCACTTACGTATCTAATACCAAGTGACTCAGTGTGACGATCATGCTTTTGTGGTGCCAAAGCTTTTGTTAGGGGATCATCAATGTTATCATCTATGTGTACTTTGCATATTCCATCATCTCCTCGATCTATGATTTCTCGAATGAGATGAAAACGTCTAAGAATGTGTTTGGATTGTTGATGAGATATGGGTTCCTTTGCTTGCGCAATGGATCCATTGTTATCACAATGAAGTTATATAGCATCTAATATGCTAGGAACTACTCTGAGTTCAGTTACGAACTTTTTGATCCAAACTGCTTCTTTAGCTGCTTCACTAGCTGCTATATATTCAGCCTCAATTGTAGAATCTGGTACTATATCTTGCTTTGAACTTTTCCAGCTTACAGCACCACCATTAAGACAAATCACAAAACCAGATTGCGATCGGGAATCATCCTTGTCTGTTTGGAAACTAGCATCAATATAACCTATTACACTGAGCTTTTCTTCACCACCATAGACAAGGAAAATATCCTTAGTACTTAAGGATGTTCTTAACTGCCACCTAGTGACTTTCACCGGGATTTACTTGATATCGAATCGTCATGCTTAAGGCGTATGAAACATCCGATCGTGTACATATCACGGCATACATGATAGATCTGATAGCCGAGGCATATAGAATCTTATTCATTCTTTCTCTTTTTTGTGGCGTTGAAGGACACATATCTTTTGTAAGAGAAATGCCATGCCTCATAGGCAAGAATCTTTTCTTAGAATCTTCCATACCGAACCTTTTCAGTACGTTGTCTATGTATGTACGTTGACTCAGACCTAGGAGTCGTCTTGTTCTATCTCTATAGATCTTGACTTCTAGAATATACGTTGCTTCACCTAAATCTTTCATAGAGAAACAATTACTTAACCAAGTCTTAAGAGACTGTAAGGTTGGTATATCATTTCTTATAATGAGTATGTCATCTACATACAAGATTAGGAAAGAAACAATGGTCCCACTAGCCTTCTTGTATACGCAAGGCTCATCCTCGTTTCTAATAAAACCAAATTCTTGGATGGTTTCATTAAAATAAAGATTCTAGCTTCTTGAAGCCTGCTTTAATCCATAAATGTACCTTTGTAGTTTACAAACCTTTCCAGCATTTTCAGGAGTTACAAAACCTTCTGGTTGTGTCATATACACATCCTCTTCAAGCTTTCCATTGAGGAAAGCAGTTTTGACATACATTTGCCAAATTTCATAATCATGGTATGCAGCTATTGCAAGCAAGATCTGAATGGATTTAAACATAGCTACGGGAGAAAAAGTTTCATCATAGTCTATACCATGAATCTGTCGGAAGCCTTTAGCGACTAATCTCCCTTTGTATGTTTGTACATTACCATCCATGTATGTTTTCTTCTTGAAAACCCATTTGCACCCTATGGGTTTTATCCCTTCGGGTGGTTCAACCAAAGTCCATACTTTGTTCTCAAACATGGAGTCCATTTCAGATCTCATGGCCTCAAGCCATTTCTTAGAATCTGGGCTAGATACTGCTTCTTGATAAGTCCTCGGCTCACTTTGATCTAACAAGAGAATGTCTCCATGTGTGGTTATGAGAAATCCATATCTCTCAGGCATATGGTGTTCTCTTGTAGATCTACGCAGTGGTTGTGTAACTAAATTCGTTGGTTATTCCACAAATATTCTTATTCTTCCCTTTCAAGAGGAATTCTCTTTCGAGAAATACTCTTGTTCGAGCAACAAACACTTTGTTCTCTAGAGGATTGAAGAAATAATATCCTTTAGTCTGTTTTGGATATCCAACAAAAATATATTTATGAGATTTAGGTTCCAACTTTGTAGACATCTGATGTTTAACATAAGCTTCACAACCCTAAACTTTCATAAATTACATACTAGGACGCATCCCAGTCCATATCTCATATGGTGTCTTCTGAACCAATTTAGTAGGAACACGATTTAATGTGAAATCACTTGTTTTTAGTACATGTCCCCAAAAGGAAGTTGGAAGATCGCTATGACTTAACATTGATCGAACCATGTCTAACAAGGTTCGATTCCTTCTTTCTGAAACTCTATTCCGCTGTGGCGTACCAGGTGGAGTAAGCTGCGAGACAATCCGACACTCTTTAATCCTTTTGCCGGTTTGATTCTCTACTTCATTCTTGAATTCCTTGAACTTTTCAAGTGATTCGGACTTACGGTGCATAAGGTAAATATACCCATACCAACTGAAATCATCAGTGAAAGTAATGAAGTATTGAAATCCTCCTCTAGCTGGTGTGCTTATTGGTCCGCATACATCTGTATGTATAAGTTCCAATAAGTCACTTGCTTTTTCACCTTTACCATTAAAGGGAGTTTTAGTCATTTTCCCAATAAGCAAAGTTCGCATATATCAAATTGTTCGAAAACAAATGAATCTAAAAGCCCATCTTTATGGAGCTTTAATATGCGTTTTTCACTTATATGGCCCAAACGACAATGCATAGGAAAGTTTGATTTGAGTCATTTGTCTTGGATCTTTTCGTATTTATATTATACATGGAATTATCTTGATTTAAAATGTAAAGACCATTAACCAATTGTGTTGAACCATAAAAGATACTTTTGAGATAGAGAGAACAACAATTGTTCTTGATGATAATCTCAAAACCTACCTTGTCCAAACAAGATAGAGAAATTATGTTCTTATTCAAATTAGGCACAAAGTAACAATCTTCTAGATTTAAAACAAGTCCACTAGGCAAAGATAAAACGTATGTCCCTATGGCCAATGCAGCAACTCTTGCTCCATTTCCAACCTGTAGATCCACATCTCCTTTAGCCAAATTTCTTTTCTTTTGTAGTCCAAGTACCGAAGTACAAATGTGTGAACCACAACTGGTATCTAATACCTAAGACGAAGATGTTGATAAATTAACATCAATCACAAAGATATCTGGAATGGGCATTTTATTTGCCTCTTTTACTTCTTTAGTGGCACAATCTATAGTTCTTCTTTTGTGAACCATTCTCAAACTTCGAAACTAGTTAAGGAAGCCTAAGCCTTTGAGTTTGTCCATCCTTAATATCTGATCGCAATGATAATGTGTTGTTTGTCTTTAATTCTAAAACAATGAAATATGCTAAGTAAGTTTTACCAAATTTCAAACTTATAATAGGTATTAACTATAAGTTTTACTCCCACTATTTTCTTCAAAATTAAAAACCCTCTAGTTTTAATTTCAGAAAAAACGTTTCGATAGTTTTTCTAGTGAGTAAGGATCCGTAATTCACCATTCCTAAATCAACTTTGGCCAGTCTTTTAGGAAATTTAGGAAAGTAACACCTCACTAATTACATCTCATGTAATTCCTCATCTTTTGGCGAACAACTCTTGTTCTTTAAATCATCTTATGATTAACCAAAACTTTTAACCACTAGGTTTTCTAATCTTATTAGAACAACCCAGCTAAGTCAATGCCAATATCTCAACCGACGAATATCACTAGCTTATTCTTCGCGTTTAACTAAGATAGATAAATGTGACATTGCTTTGGCAAAGCTCGCATTATATCGATCGAAGCTTTAACGAGGGTAAATATTGGATGGTTCAAACAGACTTAGAATTATAGTGAGGGATTTACTTAATTATCTCATCATTTTAACATTGATCCTATCAATAGAACTATGTTTAATCATGCTTATAAAACATCCATTGCATCACATACAAGGTAAATATAAGCGGTAAATAAATATGCAATGATTATAGCCCTTCTTAACCTAAGGTGACTCGTTCCAAGCCAATGGGAGGACCATTCTACTGAAGATAGAATCTTCTTCTGAAACGCCCGGTCCACAAGGGAAGGCCCACCACGCTGCTACCTTGGTTCTTGCTTTATCTCCATGAGTATTTACAATTTTCAGAAACTCGCGTTACATGCGAGGGAGTGAGATGAGAAGAGAAGTACAACAGAAGGTAGAGAAAGGAACGACACACAGGCCGAATTTATAAAAAACCAAAACTATAAAGGCTATGGGCTATAACCATGCAAAACAAACACCGTGCAATCTAACATGCATTTCAAATATCGTGCGAACAAAGTAAGGACATGTTTACGGAGTTTTAAACTGATTATCCCTATGTTGCGGTTAATGTGCCAAAGAAGGATCACGAGGTTTCATAAACCATTTGCGTTAACGAACAAATGCACCAGGTAGGTCAACATGAAAGAGAGGTGGTGCACTAGGCACACTTAAGTACCAGATATTTCATGATGCCAGTCCTAGACATGCATTTTTCATAACGTCTAACCATACCTCGTATTGATTCACCGTGAAAGATAGTTTGATAACATTTATCAAATTAGAAGGCCTTTCAGATATTTCATAAATCTATGAAACTATGAACAACTACTTGTTCTCTAGACTAACTATTAGTCTCAACATGTTAACATTTAACATAGTTATGATTAACTCTTAATCATTCAGTGATAATCGAAATAAGTCTTTATTAGGTGTGATACGATAAACGATAAATATCTAAATCGAATCAAACAACATGCATCTCATACATAAACATCACCCAAGAATTTAAGTCTGAATTCGTATGATACAACTTGGCTTTGATACCACTGTTGGGTCACGTCGGCACGCCCCATAGCGTAGCGGAAAAATAATCCGACGTAATCCAGCCAGGACTCATGTACAAGAATGAACCTAGGGTGAAAAGATGAAGAGTTACCTTTTAAAATTCTTGAAACTGGAAAACCGACAGTATGTCGGAATAACCACGTCAAGTAAAACCGGAATCGTCACAGGTTCGCAACGACCTCTACGGAGTCCACCCGAACAAAACAAACAAAGTTTCCTCCTCCCTAACACTAAGGGATAAATTTCGACAGGTTTGAATACCTTACAGGAAGAAGTCGAAATCCCTCCAAGGATTCATAAGGGAGTCTGAAATCGACTAGGAGTTCAACAAGGACTTGCAATCGAGCAAGGGGACCTTCAGGGATTTGCTAGGGGGCAAGTAGAACACTAGAAAAATATCGAACAACTTCTCATAGAGCTTTTTGGGATATGTCGAATTCCAGTGGGGAATCCCTATGGGTGTTGTCGAAATCTTCAAGAGGAGCAAGAGGGATGATTTGGTTGCTAGCGCTTGTCCCTTTAAATAGTATTCAAAGACTTAATTCTAGTTGAATTCCTTAAATCCAAGTTCAACCAAAATTCATAGAACCTAATTCTACATGAAATTGGTTTATATTAAATATACATTATATTTAATAATATTAAATGAAATATATATATTTAATTATGTAGAATCTTATTCTACATAAAACATGGATTTAAATATACATTATATTTAATCCAAATATATATATTTATTATATAGAATCTCATTCTATCTTTACTTGGATTTAAATATATTTAAATGTATATTTTTAATTATGTGGAATCTAATTCAACATAAACTTGGAATTAAATATACATTATATAAATTCCAAATATATATTTAAATTTCTAGAATCTTATTATATAATATTTAAGTCTCTAAATATTTTCCATACTCTAATTAATATTTGATAAATACAATATTTATCTAATATTATTCCCATTTAAGGGAGTTGCCGATTTCCCCAATCCCATAGGGGATTTTCGACAACCTCCCTAAAATAGGGAGTATGGTTTCCAATTTTTGTTCGTTTCATTCGAAGGGTGTGAACCTTGTAGGTTCATGCAACGTTAGCAACAAAATTAGAATTGTTCTAATTTTACAAAAAATTAGTGACATCTATCAATACATCATTGCTACCTAAGTTGCATGAAATCATGGTTTGACTTTCCTAATTCCTGAATAAACTTTCTTTATGTATTTCATCGTTTTGTCCTTTATATCTTAGATGAACACAAGTTATGAGTTAGTCAAACTTGCGTTGACCATCTAGTGTTTCTTGATGTCTTGAGTAGATTATGATAAACGAATCTCTATGATATCTCATATCATAATATTCGAGCGTGGCCATGCATTTTCTAATCTCACTCAATCTATTGGCCGAAGATATTTCTCCCATTATGTAGGAGGGACAAATCCTTTCTTGATCAACCATATTTCACTACATAGGTCATCATGTATCCAATCATCAGTCTTTATAATGTAGTCAGTTACGACACACGTTTGACTATGTCAAAATACGTAAATATTTATGTTGAAATCATGTTGATATTAAGTATGAGATTTATACATATGTTTATCATGAGCAACGTTGTGACTGTCACATAATTACCCAAGAAACATGCTCATAGCGGGTCAATCCAGTATGTTGTTCTCTAACAAATACTTATGTGTTGATTTTGACATCTCTATGTCAATGACAACACTTGTTATCAATCAACCTCATATTAATCTTTATATATTGTTATTGTCCATACTCGTAACAATATTCGACTAAGGATCTTTTAACAATAATCATATTATTGTATGGACGTTATTATCATTTATATAGTTTAATGCACATAAACATATGAAAAGATAATAATGGAAATGCCTTTATTCCATAAATTTGGTAAAATAATATGTTATTACAATCATCGTATGATTGGTCTTTGGGCATACTCTAACAAGTATATGTTTTATACTTGTGGTTTAAGCATGGTTTGATGCTTGGAAAATGATTTATTATTGATTATTTAGAAATAGTGAGGTATAAGGTTAAATGTGAATTATATTGGCAAGTGATGGTAAGGAATTGGTTTTGAAAATGATATCGGATATAGTTAGCTGGCTATAGGATTGAGTGCACTATAAATAAGTCGCTTTGGATGTCGAGGAGGTTGGTGTCCCGTTTCCATCCAAGTACCCCCAACGATCAAGAAGGTTTGTTTCCCGTCTCTCGTTAGTGGTTTAAGCATCTAACCGATATTTGGGGTTGTTGTCCCCATGGAGTTGTGATTGTACCATTGGTTGTGATTGTACCATTATTTCGGTTACGATGACTTGAAGTGTTATGAGAACACTTGTTGAATCCGTGTATCTGATATGATATTTTTAGAATGGAAATTGGTTAATTATCACTTGTAAGCTAATAAAATTGTTGATGTATCATGTGTTGTGTATTGAGATTTATACATGTAACTCTTTAAGCTTTGCATATGGTATGATATGCATGGGAAGGCTTAAATTAAGTGTAGCAATGTAAGTTCTTGTGGTTTAATGATACATGTAGCATATGGTTTAATATGCTGGTTTTTTATTGATTAAAGTGCATGGTTCCTAAAGGGCATGATGTATCAAATGGCCGTTTGAAGTAATTGAAATGAGATTACATTGTGGTTTGGAAAGTTGTTTCCAAGTCAAAACTTAAACCCCACAAAATTTTCTAAGTGTTTTCAAAGCCAATCTTAAAAAAATCACTCAGGCGTTTCGATACACTATAGAAGTGTTTCGATACGACTTTGCCTTTTCAAAGACAAACTTTACAAAACTATACATGCATTTCGATACGCTATCCTAGCATTTTGATACAGCCTCTTCTTAATTGGCTACTGGAATTTCACGTTTCAATACTGCTTAGTCTGTTTCGATACATGCGTTTCGATACGGACATGCCTGTTTCGATACGATATTCATCTGGGCTTAAGGTTTGTGTTTAGTATACTGATACGAACCTATATTGTATCGATACAGGGGTTAAGATTTTCAATTCTTTGTATTTTTTTAAGCAATTGTTGCCTTGGTAGTTAGATGAAATCAACAAACTTTTGAATTTCAGTTACCCGTATCGATACACCCTTGTGGCATACCGATAAAGAGTTTGACAATGTCTAAGTTTGTAAAAATTGCATTGATACGGCCTATATTCGTTTTGATACGGCCCCTTTATCGTTTCGATACGCCTTCTTTATTACCTACAATAGTTCTTTCTGTTTTGAGACATGTGGGAAAAAGAGAGCTCGACGGCTCTATTGATGATGGAAAAAATTTCAGTTACCCCGTGTACCAAAACACTAAGTTGCAGAAGTGCATTTATGGTGGGTAAAAGAGAGCTCGACGACTCTATTGATGATGCCAACAACCTAAACGAATATAATTCATTGAGAATGTATAAAAGCAAGCCTCTAAAGCTACAACAACTATTCGTCAAATCAAGCACAATTAAACAAATATCTAATCTCTTTGAGCCATTTAGAGTCAAGCCCTTACACCCAACTTGTGTAATTCATTTTTAGTTTTTCATTTCAAGTTTTGGGAGTGTGCTATTGTAATTGGGAAAATATTTTACCTATTGAGAGGTCCATTTTTTGAATTTGCTAACTTCTTCTCATAAAAGAGTGATTTTGATCAAACTTTGGGTAGAAAGCTTTGATCTTTGTAACAGTTTCCTCCTAATCCTAGAAAAGGGGAAGAATTCAGTAGTTAATTGCTTGAAATCCATAATGAGAGCTAAGGTAGTGGATGTAGAGCTTGTTCGAAAGCTTGAACCACTCTAAGGCTTTGCTTGGTATGAAGGACGGAAATGAAGAAGGATGAAAAATTTGTTAATCAAATGTTGGAGATTCATAATCACCTTCTTACTTTGAATCTTAACCATTTGATTAACAAATTTTTCATCCTTCCACATTTCCATCCTTCATACCAAGCAAAGTCTAAACCTCTTTGTCTTTAATTTTTATTTTACTTTTTTGCTCCCTTACATTTTAAAAAGCCTATTCAGCCCCCTCTTGGCCAATTCGACATTGTTTGATCATCTCAACACTTACGACTCTTTTGAAGTCCTTATTGACTTCCATTATGTTTTCCTTGGCATTATTAGGGTTGACAGCTTTGTCAAGCCTTTTTGTTGTACCTCTATTATGAATCATAGTCACAATGTTCACACGGTATACGAGAAATATCAATAATAAAAAAATGCACGAGGTAGGTTAGCATGAAAAGAGGAGATTCACTAGGCACGCTTTAGTACCAAGTCTTTCAAAAAACTAGACATGCACTTTCAAAAAGATTTCCAATTATCCGTTTAAGAATGTTTCTCATAATTAGCAATATTTATGTAATAACCAGAAAATTACTTCTTGAATATTTCGATTTTGTTACCCACCAGAATTATAATTTTGAAACAAAATCTGTAACCAATATCACTTCCAACGACAATTTTGTTTAAACGATTTGTCCACAACAAATTTGAATAAAAAAATTTATTCATATTGTTTCTTGTTTAAAAGAAAGATCACGCAAAGCTATTAAAACGAAAGGAATTAAATCATGAAACAAATTATTATGAAATCCTAGTTTTCAAACTCATACAGATTTTCTTAATTTTCGTTAGGATAGGAGATTAAGTAAACCCGTTCAAACAACATGAATTAAATTCTAGAAAATGAATTTATTTACTATATTTAAAATTTCAAAAAAAAAATCAAGATTTCATTTAAATATCTTGTTCGTCTCAATAAAATTTCTCAAGGAAATTATTAGTATGAGAATAAGAAAAGTAAGGTGTTTCCAAAACAAAAACAATAATAATTATAAACATTTAATTATTATTATTAATGCCAAAATTATATCACATGATATTTCATATTAATGTCATTTATAATATTTGAAATTAAAGGTAAAAAGAAAATTATAAGGCTATGATACCATAATTAATGGTTTTTATAATATCACCATAATATAAACAATACAATATACCACAAATTTAAATGCCCATCATTTACCTTAATAAAGCATGTAACGATGATATTAAAATTACCTTACATTAGGGTAATTCCACAGCCTTGTTTCTTGTAATTTTTTTTTTATTTCCATTTGCGCCGATCCTTTGAAAATAAAAGGACAATGGATTCTGCAGTATTCATGAGTACAAGATGAATGTTAAAAAAAATCCAACAAGAAATGAAATAGATAAGCAAACATGAAGAAAGTGGATGGTTTAAATCGGTTAGCCAACACAAAGAGCTCGGCCCGTCACTGAATTCTGTTTGTCTTGGATTGAACTTTGAAAAAAAAATCATCTTAAGATCGTTAGAAAAATGACGTTATTCTAAAAATAAAATAATAAACAATAAAATTAAATATTGATATTATTATTAATCGAGCATAACAAAAAATACAAATACAACATATCTAAAACCAAACCAATAGTGAACGAGTTGAGGCATGTAGCTACACAATTTCTTAAAGATAGATTTTCGGTCACTCCTTGGTGCTTGAGATTTTTGGTCGTCCGTCTCCCATGATACAACAACTAGATGATCAGCTACAGTAGCACGACTGTAGAGATCACAAACTATAGCCTTGCACTCTCCTATCACCAGAAACTACTTTTAAAATCACGGAGTAAAACAATAGATAAAATTCATTGTGTTTTTAGTTGCGTAAAACATAGAAGATTTACACACTATTTATAGGGGTTTCATGAGGGGTATAAGGAAAGTTTTGATCTAATGGAGCATTTAACATTGAGAATCGATTGATTCTTTTATAGAGCAATTTTCAAAATTACTATCTGAATTAAAGGTAAATTTCAATATATACCCTTTTAATTTCAAGACAAAATTCGGCAAATATATGTTCTTATTTGAAGAAAAATTTATTTCAAATTTGGGTCAAAATAACTGCAAGCCCACAGAGGACTAGACCGGTTCAGACATTTGTATTACATGCATCGTGCACGTCTGCAAATTAACGAACCAACAATTGGTTCTACATTTTCCTCAATAATGTTTGAATCAATTTCTCATTCAAAACTCCAAAATTATAGAATTTTTCCAACAAACTCATCTTATCTATTTTTGAATTTTAAACTCTTATTTTAAAGTTTCCAATGAAATTTTAGATAATGAAAGTATATTTCATCTTTAATGTTATATTTTTCCTATAAATAAGATACATGCATCAAATTAATTTCGACACAACTACCAAAAGAAAAAATTGTTCATATAAAATTTGAACTTTTTTTACTTTTTTTCCATTTTCTAATAAAATTTTCCTTTAAAATATATATTAATTATTTTTTAGTAAATATTTTTATGTAACTATACAATATCCGGCTTATTAAAGTTTCCAATAATTAATAACCATTATGGTATAATGCATGTTATTTAAATGGTGTAACTATTATAATTATGCAATCTTACTTGCCATCAAATAGTGTTAGAGACTACTCAATTAGTTAGTTAGCTTTTTTGTTATGATTGTTAAGTAGTTAGTGGCAGTTAGTTTGTTGTGTAGCTTAGTTAATGTATATAAAGTCACTTATTGTACAAATTGAATTTATGTGACTTTAATGAAAAGTGAAATAACTCATCTATTGTCTCATCTTTTCAACATGGTATCAGATTTGTGTATTTTCTCCTTTGGGCCATTTGAGATTTGATTGCTTCGTCTTTCCTTGTTTCATGTTCTACCTTGTTGCCGGTTCATTTCCTTTTGATCTTCTGTCCTCGTTTTTTGCTTTATCTATGATGTCTTATGCTTTTAATTCGATTGATTTCAACCATGTTCTTTACATTCATCCTTTTGATAAGCAGGAAATGATGCTTGTATCTCAACCTCTCACTAGCTTGGAAAATTACACGATTTGGAGCCGCTTGTTAAAGTTTAAGTTGCCCGCGAAGAATAAATTAGGGTTTATCGACGAATCTTGCTGCCGTGAGGGTTTTTTTAAGCGTTGCATACATAATGGGATCATTGCAATGCAATTGTCTTATCGTGGATTCTCAACACTGTATCTAAAGATCTATCCACCAGAATCGTTTTCCCGAACATTGTTGCCCTAGTTTGGAAGGATCTTAAGGAGCAATTTGATAAAGTAGATGGATCTCGCATCTTCTTTATACATCGTGAGATTACCACTCTCTCTCAAGGTGAATCTACTGTTTCTGGTTACTTTACTAAACTCAAGCTTCTTTGGAATGAGTATGAAGCTCCCATCCCTTTTACTACTTCTGAGTGTGAGGTCTCGTAATAGAATTACAAGCATCTCGTTCAACATAAACCTTTTCAATTTCTCATGGGCTTACATGATTCCTATGCGGCAATACGAAGCCAAATATTCCTTATGAAGCCTTTTCCCTCTATCAACCAGACTTATTCAATGCTCATCCAGGAGGAGTCTCAACTTTCTCACCTCTTTCTTTTTGGTGCACCTGGGACTATTGTCTTGTTCTCTAATTCATATGGTGGGCATGTCACATCTGATCATCATTATTTTGTTGGAATCTGTGATCACTGCAAGATCAAGGGGCATAAATGAGATCAGTGCTACCATTTGATTGGTTTCCCTCTCAATTTCAAGTTCAACAAAAAGAAGGGGCCTTCTTCTACTGACGTGAAACTTTCTTCTCCTACCAATTTTGATGGCGATATGGATGTGGTTTCTTCTGCTTCTCATGTCCCTCAGTCTTCTGTGTCTTCTTTTGCTCATGTTTTTACTAGAGAGCAATACAATCAGCTCCTTCAATTGTTGAACAAACAACCCTCTACAAATGTTGTTGTCATTCTTGTAGGTATCCTTCACTTTGATTCTTATCCACTCCATACGTCACTTAACTAGATTCTAGACATGGGGTCCACCGAACACAAATTATCCTATTTTCAGCATTTTGATGATCATGTCTCGCATGCTTCATTTCCACGATTTGTGCAAGTTCCTAATGGTAAAACAACCCCTATTACTCACCTTGGTTCCTTTCAACTTACCTCAGATTCTTCTCTTCATAATGTTCTTTACGTACCTAATTTTCATCATAATTTGCTCTCTGTTTCAAGACTCACTCGTAACCTCAATTGTTTTCTTACCTTTTACCCTGATTTTTGTATCTTACAGGACCTTTGAAGTGGAAGGATGAAGGGGATTGGTAGGGAGTCTAAGCGTTTGTATTTTTTTTTACTCATCTACTCGAAAAGATGGTACGTCCGTTAATTCTTCATTTTATTCTGCAAGTTCGTCTATGTAACGCCCCGTTTTGGGTCTAGGTGTAAACCAGGTTTGCTAAGTCGGTTCGGTTCGAACCAGTTTAGCGGTCTAGTCTATTTTCGGGAAATAATTAAATTGAAAGGTTTTTGTTGGATAAAAACATGAGAAAATTTCCTAAAATCATAATTATATATATGATTAATTTTGGTAAATGTAATTTAAAGAAAACAATTTTGGAAATTGGACATTTGGTTTAGTGAGTAAAATGTAAAAATGGTAAAGTTTGGTTTAATGGCAAAAACGTAAAAGGCTAATGCTTTGAATCTTTAAGGAGAAATACCAAGGGCTAATGGAGACTTTTCCTCCTATTTTACAATTTGAATTAAATAATTATAATAAAAAGGATGGAGGGAATTTGTAGAGACAATTACTCATTTTCATTTTACGATAGTTTTCTTCTCTCATTTTCTCTCAAGTTTCCTTCATCCAAACAACAAGATTTTCAAGGTAAACTCTAAATTCGATTTGGATTTCAAAGATTCACCTATTTTCTATTGATTTCCTTTTGACTCTACTCTTTTCTCTTTGGGTTCCTTTTGATTTATTTTCAAAAATGGAGGAAGAGCTCATCATTAGAGGTAGGTTCGTTCTTCTTCTCTAATGACATGTTCTTTAATGAATTCCCAAGTATTTAGTATTTTACATATTGTTTTTAATGGGTTTTTATAAATTATGTAACCCCCTTAGCCCGACCTAGACGCCCGACCCGAACTAAGAAGATTACACGGGAAAAACCGAAGTCAACTCACAAAAGTCAATTCTGATTAACGACCCTTATTTTTTTATCTTTTCTAGATGCACATTATTACCCTATATGTTTAGCAAAGTGATTAGGCTAAAACGGCACAACAATCAAAGTTCAATTAGGGGTTCAATAGCATGCTTTTGTCTTTTAGGGACCATAATGTAAATTTCCTGATTTACGAGAACTAATCAGATTTTAAAGTTGCCAATAAGAAATTAATCATGTAACATGCCAGCATGACAAATTTCAACTCAAACGGCTCATCCCGACTCAACCAATTAAACTTACAACATCCAACAGTCAAGTGTTTCGGAACACAAGACCCTATATCGGAACGATCATTTCGAAACCATGTTGACCCTTTTGATACGCGGGTGCGTTCTGAGACCCCAAGTGCCCTGTTTCGATACGGTGAATTACAGTAATGAAATATTTCGTAACGTGCTTACTCGTTCCGAAACGCATAAGCTAAAACATTGCATCATTCTTGCAAGTTTAAGAACTATAGGCATGCTTCCTAGATGTCAAAACCACAAAGAGGCTAAAAACAACATTCAAGCTTAAATCAATACCCAAAGGTCATTTACAATACCAAATAAGCAGACCAAACATGCTCAAGGTGTTTGCATCACAAAAATGTAACCAAGAGTAGAAATCCCACCCATTGCTTTTTATTACACAAAGGTAAAACCACATACAATGTTTAGTCAAGACACCTAGAATCCACTTGCTTTCTTGCTGCCTCTAAAGCTCAATTCTCTGCATTGATGAAACAAATGAGCGTAAGCATAAAGCTTAGTGAGGATCGCTAAAACCAACATTCATCAATACATTTTACAAAATCAAGATAAACTCATTTGTAAACTCACGCCATCCTTTAAAACATGCTCTCTAAAGCATCAATGCACTTTTAAACCACATGCTCATAATATCATTAAAACCACAACAAAATCCTTTGCTCATGCTTAAACCAAGCATTACATGCATTCTAGCATAAGTTCCAAGCGTTTCATGCTTAATCATTATTCATCAACATTATATTGGCTCGCAAGTGATGAATTCTCAATTTATACCAAAACCAACACAAATGACACAATTAGATACGCGGATTACAAGCGTTGTCCCATACTCTTCATACACACTACCGGACAATGCAAGGCTCACACACGGAACTAGACCATCAACCATTGTGACGCCCAAGGTGGAGTCTACGGTACAATCACAACCCCTCAAGACTCGTGATGGAGTTTAACGGTACAATCCCAACCCCTTCTCATCATGTTCTAAACTTCCCTTAGGGCCACGAGTTGATTTGTAAAGTAGTTGCAAGGATTGCATTTGTTTTAGGAATTTTCTTTTCAATAAAATAGACTTCAAGTTTGCTTATTCTGGTTTTCAACATCTTGCAAGAGTATCGGGAGAGCATTGTGAGATTATTTATTTACTTAATATCGGGAGAGTTAAGTATACGAAAGGAATAAGTACGAGTTCTCCAGTTTATGGTTGAACTATCTCGGACATAGGGATAGGATGAGGTTAAGTGGCTAAAGAAGAATTCAACAACATCGGTGTTCATCCTTCGATTCACGTCGGGAGGTATCATCAAAGACGTGTTCATCGACAGATTTGGACCTAGGGATAGGCCAAGGCACATCATGGATTCTTGTCAAGCTTGAAGTACAGAGTTGAGTGATCGTTGCCGCGACTAACAACAGACCGCTGCTGCGACAGGTGCTGCCGCGACAAACGCGATGACAGAATAGATATTCCCAGACGTTGCAATACCTAAACTACGGAGCAATTCAATACCGGCCCATTCTCTCTAACTTGAATTCTTTAATCTTAAATTCCAGTTCTCTTTATTATTTTCGTGACAACAATTTAAACTATTCTTTTTCCTCTCGTGCAGTAATCCAAGGTGAAGCTATTAGCCCAGTCCCTGTGGAGACGATATCCAATACTTCCGTATCTGTAACACCCCAATTTTGGGCTTAGAAGTTTTGGGTTTGGACCAGACCGGTCGGATCGCGGTTCGAATATAAAGGTGATTTTTAGGAAAGCCTAGTTCGGGTTGCATTAAAAATATGGAAAAATGTCTTAAAATCCTCTTTTATTATATATAAGGGAATGGTGAAATCAATTTTACAAAATGAGGTTTGGAAGTGTGACATTTTGGGTTAGTGACCAAAATGTAATTTTCGAAAACTTGGTGACTGTTTTAAAAAGGATTGAAACTTTGAATCTTTAAGGAGCTATTTACCCAAGAAGAGTTTCTCCAGATTTTTCTTAATATTAATCAATTTATTAATGGTTTTAATAAATGTAAAAAAGGGAGGGAAGAAGATATTTTGTCATTTTAACTAACTTTCTCAAATTTTCCATTTTCTTTTCTCTCAACTTTTCTCTCAACCCAAACACATTTCTCCAGCAAAATTCCCTCTGATTTTGACAACTAAAGATTAGATTTCAACCTTCATTTGATCTCTAATAATTTCTACATCAAAACCTTAGCATTTGCTTATTGGATTTTCAAGAATCTTGGTTCCAAAAAGGGTGAAACTCAAGTTTAGAGGTATGAACATCCTCCTCCTCTAAATTCTCAGTTCTTTACTGAAATTCCCAAGTTCTCAATCCTTGATTTGTGTTTTATTAAAGGTTTTGCAATTGTGTTCTTGATCTTGGCTTTAAAATGCAAGATTTGCTTTAATTTTGATGAAATTCGTATGAAATGATTGGGCACTGTTTTGAGAGGTGTTTTTAATGTAAAATGGATGTATATTTGATGAGAAATTGAGGTTTAATCAATGCAATCCCGGATAGGTTGATTTTCCTAAGTTTTGCTTGAGTTGTTTGGTGGTTTTTGGAGTGATCTTGGTGATCTGCTATAGCTGGAGGTATAAGGATGTGTTTAGATCCTTTTTGGATGTTAATTGAGGTTTAAGAATGTTTGGAATTGATGGATCTTGGCTGGTAGTGTTGTAGTGATGTTTGGATGTGATTTCGATTGTGTTTGGTAACCGAAATTTGAGTGTTGATGAGAGCAGCGAGTTTAGGTGTTTTGATTGAAGATATTAATGCATGATGATGCATTAATCCTCTGCTTTGATGTGTTTAAAACAGGGGAGACATCTTCGGATCCTTGTGGTGTTGATCCGGAAGCTTGATTGGTGTTTCGGCAAGTTGCGAAACGGAATCGGTGAGTGGATTTTGGTTTTCAGCTTTGAAACCCACGTTTTGAAGGTTTGGGAGCTTAGTTTAAGTCTAAGCAACTTAGCTAAGCTCAAGAGTAAGTTTTCGGAAAAACACTCTTGTTGATGAATCATGAGTTGGTTGAAATGCAAAGTGATTTGTTGCATGGTTAAATTCTGTTTTTGAAAGCATATTTGAGCATGTTTATTGCTGATTTTATAAGCCATGTTTTGAAGGATGCTCAAGGTAAGAGATCCTTGGTTTTACATTGATAAATGTGATTTCAATGCATAGTGATGCATGCGGATTTAATGGCTTTGCTAAATGCTTTAAAACATTGGATTAATGTTGTTAAATGATGTATATTGGCAAGTGATGTGTTGGTTTAAAAGTTACTTGAATCGGATATAGTTAGCCGGCTATAGGATTGGGTGCACCGTGAATAAAGTCGCCTTGGATGTGGAGTGGTTGTGATTGTACCGTAGACTCCATCCAAGTACACTAACGAGATGTTAAGAACACCATGGTGGTTAAAAGTCCATGGGTGGGACTTGTGTTAAGGTCATAATGGTGGTTAAAATTCCATTTGAGGACCTTGTGTATGGTAAGGTCATAATGGTGGTTAAAATTCCATTTGAGTACCTTGTATTTGTTAAGATCACAATGGTGGTTTAAAGTCCATGTGTGGATCTTGTGTTGTATGTCCCGTGATCTCGTTAGTGATGTTATACAACTACCAATGAGTGATGTGGAGGGGTTGTGATTGTACCATAGTCTCCATCACGGGTGTTGAGGGGTTGTGATTTTACCATTGCTCCACCTTGGTATTGGTAGTGTGTATGAAGCGTGGGGACAACGCTTGTAATCCGCGTATCCGATTGTCGATTGTGATTGTTGATTGTCAATCGTTTTGGAAATTGTTATGAGTATCACTTGGAAGCCAATATGACATGTAAATGATTTGAAGCATGAAATGCTTGGTTTAAATACATATGTACATGATCAAATGTGGTTTGAACTAAAGGTTTTGAAAAGGAGTTTTATAAATGCATTATTGTGATGTTTTAAATGAGCATTCCTCACTAAGCTATGTGCTTACGCTCTCTCTTTTCTTAAATCAATAATGCAGAGCATTAAAGTGCTTGAAGGGGCAGCAAGAGGTCAAGATTCCAAGTGAAGAACTAAGCTCATGTATGGTGAATGTTTTCTTACCACTATTAGCTTTTGGGCATTTGGCAATGGGAACCTAAATGGTTGTTTTGGGAGATGTTTTGGACTCCCTAAGTTGGTTTTATGCTTTCAATAATGATGGAACATATAAATGGCTTTTTTGAGGTTGTTTTGGATGTTTTGGTGTTTGTATGATTTTTAATATAGTATGCATGCCTATAGAATTGGGTTTTTCCATAATTGATGCCATGTTTGTGAAAGAGTGATGCAATTATGTTCCTTGAGTGTTGAATGACTTGCTCGTATAATTTTGTTGCCTTTGGAGCATGTTTGATGGATCATTTATGTAATAAACCAGCAAAATTTCTGGAATCTGGGCAGCCTGTTTCGGAACAGGTGCTACCGTTTCGGAACAGAGGGCCTGAAATGGCCTAGGCGTTTCGAAACGGGTAGAACCGTTCCGGAACGGTTTTGCTACTGCCAAGCCCTGTTCCGGAACTTGTTTCGAAACGGTCCCACGTTTCGGAACGGATCATTCCCGTTTCGGAACACCCGACCGTTGGGCACTGAAATTGACGGTTATGTGTTTTGAAATCCTTGCGTTTTGGTCCTGAACTTTGTATATGCAATTGAATGAGTTTGAGAAGTCCGTTTGAGCTGAAATTTGGCAGTAAACCATGAAACATGACTAATTTCATAATGGTAACTCAAATGTTGGTTAAGTCCTTATAATTTTCAGAATTTGCATTTTGGTCCCTAAATTCTTAAATTGTGCAATCGAGTCCCTAAACGTTTTCTGATCGTGCTGATCTTTGATTATGCTGATTGTATGAACATATCTAGGGTTAATGTGCATTTAGATAAGATTAAAAAGGGAAAAAAAGGGTCGTTACTTAAGGTTGACTTTCGGGTTGACTTTGGCTTTCCCCGTGTAATCTTCTTAATTCGGGTCAACCGTCTAGGCCGGGTTAAGGGGGTTACATTTGGTGGTATCAGAGCTGAGTTCTCGAGTAATTGGGTATAGTTATGTGGGTGATGAGTGTGTATATGCTTTGTATGCTTGTTGAATGAAAGCATGTTGTGTGAATTGTAAGTATGTTACAATTGTGATGAATGTTGTGGTGAAGCATGATAGAGGGACCCATTGCCAAATCTAAGCTAATGAAATGATTTGTTTTTAATTGGAAATGAGCTTGAGTACTTGGATTGCTTACCTTGCTAGGCCTGACTTTGTTTATTTGCATTGTGATTGCATTGTTAGTGAATGGCACCTCATAGAGAAACGAGGATTAATACGCGAGCTGTGGCTCAAAATGAGAATGAGGAGAACGCTGAAAATGTGGTGGATTTACCTCCTCCGCCTGGTGGTGGTGGTGCTGGGGGTGAAGGAGCTGCAACTGGTGCTGGTGCTGGGGGCGCTGGACCTGAAGCTGGTCAGGGGCAAGCTGTTCCTGACATGACAATGTTGGTACAAGCTATTGCTGGAGCTTTTCGAGCAGCGGTAGCTGGAGCTCAAGGAGCGGGGCATCAGGGAGATGCTAATGCTAGACTACCTTTGGAGCGTTTGCGCAGTCTGGGAGGGACTGAGTTCAGGGGTTTGTCTGCTGAAGGTTCTGAGTCTTGGCTGGAAAGTACCAAGAGAATCTTGGGGCAAATGAATTGCACTGATGTGCAGAAGCTGGGCTGTGTGGTATCGTTGTTGCAGGACGATGCTTACACTTGGTGGACAACCACTATCTCTGGGATGGCGGATGCTGATGTGACCTGGACGTTCTTTCAGAACATTTTCAAGAGAAGGTACCTGGGTGTGAGGTACTTTGATGAAAAGAAGAGGGAATTCATGTCTCTCACTCAAGGGAGCATGACAGTGGCTGAGTACGAGGTTCAGTTTGTCCGACTCAGTCAGTATGCACCTGAGCTTATCCCTGATGAGCAGGAGAGGTGTGAACGGTTCCGTTATGGTTTGGTGACGGAAGTGAAGACTTATATGCTGGCTGCTGAGTATAATGATTTTGATGTGCTGGTTGGTAGGGCAAAGGATATTGAGATGAATTTGGGTTTATCTTCTAGAAGTGATGTTTCTAGTGCTGGTAAGCGAGTCGCTGAGTATAGTTCCGGTGGCGGACGGAACAAGAGGGGACGTGATCAGAAGTATCAGTCTTCGGCTAAGCGAGGTGGTGGTGCACCTGCTCAAGGAGGCGAGGCAAGAGCTGATCTGAACACATGCTGGACATGTGGTTCGCGTGGCCATTTGAGGCGTGATTGTCCTCGAGTGACGAGAGAGGTGCAGGCTCTTGTGGTGACAACTGGTAACTCGTGCTGGAATTGTGGATCCGCTGATCACATGAGGAGAGAGTGTCCTCTGCTGGCTGGTGGTGGCCATGGACGTGCTGCTGGAGTTGTTGTACCACAGAGAGGTCGTGGGCGCGGCCGTGGTAATTTCCAGCGGAGAGAAGAGGGTGGACGGAATGTGGCTCATGTTGTAGCTGTTCAGCCTGAGGGTGGCGGCCAGGCGAGAGTGTATGCTCAGAGGGAGAGGAGAAATGACACGGACGTGATGGCATGTACTTTTACTTTGCAATCCTTGTCATTACTTTCCTTGATTGATTCTGGATCTACACACTCATACATATTGCGTGAGCATGATGAATTGCTTGGTTTGCCTGTTGAGTCTTTGGATGTTGGTATGCGTGTCACAAGTTCTTTTGGCGAGACTGTTGTGACTTGAAAGCTTTATAGAAGATGTCCTTTGGTTGTGCAAGATCATGTTTTTCATGTTGATCTTATGGAATTGCCTTTCTATGGTTTTGATGTAATCCTTGGTATGGATTGGCTTGTTGAGCATCGTGCTGTGGTGGATTGTGAGAATAAGCGAGTTTCGTTGAAACTTGCGGATGATTATGAGGTAGTTGTGGTTGGTGAGAATGTGAAGTTTCTTGCCAATGTGGTGTCTACATTGGAGGCGAGCCAGATGCTGAGGCAAGGTTGTGAAGCTTATCTCGCTTTTGTGATGAATCCTCGCTCTAAGGAGTTGCGTGTGCAAGATATCAGGACTGTGCGAGAGTTTCCTGGTGTGTTTCCTGAGGAGTTGCCTGGATTACCTCCTAATCGTGAAGTGGAGTTTGGGATCGAGTTGTATGAAAACACAACTCCAGTGTCCATTACCACTTATCGAATGGCACCTAAGGAGTTGAAAGAGCTGAAGACGCAACTGCAAGAGTTGCTTGATCGTGGTTTCATTCGGCCGAGTGTGTCACCTTGGGGTGCACCGGTCTTGTTTGTAAAGAAGAAGGATGGCACTATGAGAATGTGCATTGATTATCGTCAGCTTAACAAGTTGACTATCAAGAATCGGTATCCATCGCCGAGAATTGATGATCTTTTTGATCAATTTCGGGGAGCAGCTGTGTTCTCTAAGATTGACTTAAGGTCAGGTTATTACCAGTTGAAAGTGAAGGATGTGGATGTGTCAAAGACAACTTTCAGGACGAGATATGGGCATTATGAGTTCCTTGTGATGCCGTTTGGTTTGACAAATGCTCCTGCAGCTTTCATGGACATGATGAATCGTGTATTTCATGAATACCTGGATAAGTTTGTTGTGGTGTTCATTGATGATATCCCCGTGTACTCGCGTACTGAGGAGGAGCATGAAGAGCATTTGAGAATTGTGTTGCAAGCTTTGTTGGAGAATCAGCTTTATGCCAAGCTGAGCAAGTGTGAGTTCTGGCTTAGAGAAGTGGTGTTTCTTGGTCATGTGGTTTCTGCTGAAGGGATTCGTGTTGATCCACAGAAGATTGAGGCGGTGATGAATTGGAAGGTTCCTAAGTCTGTTCATGAAGTTCGTAGTTTCCTCGGTTTGGCGGGATATTATCGGAGGTTCGTAGATCGGTTTTCAAAGATTGCTGCACCTTTGACGAAGTTGTTGCTGAAGGATGTTATGTATGAGTGGACGGAAGCGAGACAGCTGGCTTTTGAGAAGCTTAAGGCAGCTTTGACGCAAGCTCCTATCTTGGTTCAACCTGAATCAGGGAAAGAGTTTGTGGTGTATAGTGATGTGTCCTACGTTGGTTTGGGGTGTGTGTTGATGCAAGAGGGTAAGGTGGTGGCTTATGCGTCACGGAAGTTGAAAGTGCATGAGCGCAATTATCCTACGCATGACATCGAGTTAGCTGCGGTGGTTTTTGCTTTGAAGATCTGGAGACATTACCTGTATGGTGAGAAGTGTACTGTGTACACGGATCACAAGAGTTTGAAGTATCTAATGTCTCAGAAGGAGTTGAATCTTAGACAGCGACGTTGGGTGGAGTTGCTCAAGGATTATGATTTGACGATTGAGTATCACCCGGGTAAAGCTAATGTTGTAGCGGATGCCTTGAGTAGGAAGGTAGCTGTTGAGTTGAGGGCTATGTTTGCCAGTTTGAGTATTTCGCATGATGGTGGTCTTGTGGCTGAGCTGCAAGTGAAACCATCTTTCGTTCAGTTGATCAAGGAAAAACAGTTGTTGGATGATTCCTTGGTACCGCATGTTCAGGATATTGCGGAGGATAGGCCTTCAGATTTCTGTTTTAATGATGATGGAGTGTTGTGTTTTGGGAGTCGGATAGTAGTGCCCAATGATGCTGAGTTGAGGCGTGCTATTCTGACTGAAGGTCATAGTAGTCCTTTTGGTATGCACCCTGGTAGTACTAAGATGTATCATGATCTTCATGATGAGTACTATTGGGTGGGTTTAAAGAAAGATGTTGTTGAGTTTGTGAGCAAGTACATGGTGTGTCAACGAGTTAAGGCTGAGCATCAGTTTCCTTCAGGGTTGTTGCAACCGTTGAAGATTCCTGAATGGAAGTGGGAAAGGATTACCATAGATTTTGTATCTGGTTTGCTTTTGTCGTCATCGAAGAAGAATTCGGTGTGGGTGATTATGGATCGCTTGACGAAGTGTGCGCATTTCTTGCCTGTGCATACTACGTACTCTTTGGATAAGCTTGTGGGGCTGTACATTGCTGAGATTGTGCGGCTGCATGGTGTGCCTAAGTCGATTGTGTCGGATAGGGATCCGAGGTTTACATCGCGTTTCTGGCAGTGTTTGCATCAGGCTTTGGGTACACGGTTGAATTTCAGTACATCTTATCATCCGCAGTCGGATGGTCAGTCCGAGCGTGTTATTCATGTTTTGGAGGATATGTTGAGGTGTTGCGTGATTGAGTTTCAGGGCTCTTGGGAGAAACATTTGCCTTTGGTGGAGTTTGCCTATAATAATAGTTATCAGGCAAGTATTCAAATGGCACCTTATGAAGCTTTGTACGGGAGGAAGTGTAGGACTCCTCTGTGTTGGGCTGAAACGGGTCAGAAGTTGGTCTCGATGCCAGCTTTGTTGAAAGGGACCACCGAGAAGGTGAAGCTCATTTGTGAGCGCTTGAAGGCAGCTTCTGATCGACAAAAGTCTTACGCGGATCTGAAGCGTAAGGAGATTGAGTATGCGGTGGGAGACCGTGTGTTTTTGAAAGTTTTGCCTTGGAAAAAGGTGATGAGGTTTGGCCGAAAGGGTAAGTTGAGCCCTAGGTACATTGGACCATACGAGGTGATTGAGCGTGTGGGTCCTGTTGCGTACAAGTTGAGGTTACCGCAAGAGTTGGAGACGATTCATGATGTGTTTCATATTTCTATGCTTCGGAAGTATAGATCGGATCCTTCATATGTGATGGATGTGGAAGAAGTGGAATTGAATCCGGATTTGACCTATGATGAGGAACCGGTGAAGATTCTGGATTCGGATAGTAAGGTTCTTCGAGGCAAGACCATTGAGTTGGTAAAGGTGTTGTGGAAGCATCGTGGTGTTGAAGAAGCCACGTGGGAGCGGAAGGATGACATGTTGAAGCAGTTTCCGTACCTCTTTCCTTCAGGTAAATTTCGAGGACGAAATTTCTTAAGAGGGGGAGAGTTGTAACACCTCAATTTTGGGCTTAGAAGTTTTGGGTTTGGACCGGACCGGTCGGATCGCGGTTCGAATATAAAGGTGATTTTTAGGAAAGCCTAGTTCGGGTTGCATTAAAAATATGGAAAAATGTCTTAAAATCCTCTTTTATTATATATAAGGGAATGGTGAAATCAATTTTACAAAATGAGGTTTGGAAGTGTGACATTTTGGGTTAGTGACCAAAATGTAATTTTCGAAAACTTGGTGACTGTTTTAAAAAGGATTGAAACTTTGAATCTTTAAGGAGCTATTTACCCAAGAAGAGTTTCTCCAGATTTTTCTTAATATTAATCAATTTATTAATGGTTTTAATAAATGTAAAAAGGGAGGGAAGAAGATATTTTGTCATTTTAACTAACTTTCTCAAATTTTCCATTTTCTTTTCTCTCAACTTTTCTCTCAACCCAAACACATTTCTCCAGCAAAATTCCCTCTGATTTTGACAACTAAAGATTAGATTTCAACCTTCATTTGATCTCTAATAATTTCTACATCAAAACCTTAGCATTTGCTTATTGGATTTTCAAGAATCTTGGTTCCAAAAAGGGAGAAACTCAAGTTTAGAGGTATGAACGTCCTTCTCCTCTAAATTCTCAGTTCTTTACTGAAATTCCCAAGTTCTCAATCCTTGATTTGTGTTTTATTAAAGGTTTTGCAATTGTGTTCTTGATCTTGGCTTTAAAATGCAATATTTGCTTTAATTTTGTTGAAATTCGTAGGAAATGATTGGGCACTGTTTTGAGAGGCGTTTTTAATGTAAAATGGATGTATATTTGATGAGAAATTGAGGTTTAATCAATGCAATCCCGGATAGGTTGATTTTCCTAAGTTTTTCTTGAGTTGTTTGGTGGTTTTTGGAGTGATCTTGGTGATCTGCTATAGCTGGAGGTATAAGGATGTGTTTAGATCCTTTTTGGATGTTAATTGAGGTTTAAGAATGTTTGGAATTGATGGATCTTGGCTGGGTAGTGTTGTAGTGATGTTTGGATGTGACTTCGGTTGTGTTTGAGAGCCGAAATGTGAGTGTTGATGAGAGCAGCGAGTTTAGGTGTTTTGATTGAAGATATTAATGCATGATGATGCATTAATCCTCTGCTTTGATGTGTTTAAAACAGAGGAGACATCTTCAGATCCTTATGGTGTTGATCCGGAAGTTTGATTGGTGTTTCGGCAAGTTGCGAAACGAAATCGGTGAGTGGATTTTGGTTTTCAGCTTTGAAACCCACGTTTTGAAGGTTTGGGAGCTTAGTTTAAGTCTAAGCAACTTAACTAAGCTCAAGAGTAAGTTTTCGGAAAAACTCTCTTGTTGATGAATCATGAGTTGGTTGAAATGCAAAGTGATTTGTTGCATGTTTAAATTCTGTTTTTGAAAGCATATTTGAGCATGTTTATTGCTGATGTTATAAGCCATGTTTTGACGGATGCTCAAGGTAAGAGATCCTTGGTTTTACATTGATAAATGTGATTTCAATGCATAATGATGCATGTGGATTTAATGGCTTTACTAAATGCTTTAAAACAGTGGATTAATGTTGTTAAATGATGTATATTGGCAAGTGATGTGTTGGTTTAAAAGTTACTTGAATCGGATATAGTTAGCCAGCTATAGGATTGGGTGCACCGTGAATAAAGTCGCCTTGGATGTGGAGTGGTTGTCATTGTACCGTAGACTCCATCCAAGTACACTAACGAGATGTTAAGAACACCATGGTGGTTAAAAGTCCATGGGTGGGTCTTGTGTTAAGGTCATAATGGTGGTTAAAATTCCATTTGAGGACCTTGTGTATGATAAGGTCATAATGGTGGTTAAAACTCCATTTGAGGACCTTGTGTTTGTTAAGATCACAATGGTGGTTTAAAGTCCATGTGTGGATCTTGTGTTGTATGTCCCGTGATCTCATTAGTGATGTTATACAACTACCAATGAGTGATGTGGAGGGGTTGTGATTGTACCATAGTCTTCATCACGGGTGTTGAGGGGTTGTGATTGTACCATTGCTCCACCTTGGTATTGGTAGTGTGTATGAAGCGTGGGGACAACGCTTGTAATCCGCGTATCCGATTGTCGATTGTGATTGTTGATTGTCAATTGTTTTGGAAATGGTTATGAGTATCACTTGGAAGCCATTATGACATGTAAATGATTTGAAGCATGAAATGCTTGGTTTAAATACATATGTACATGATCAAATGTGGTTTGAACTAAAGGTTTTGAAAATGAGTTTTATAAATGCATTATTGTGATGTTTTAAATGAGCATTCCTCACTAAGCTATGTGCTTACGCTCTCTCTTTTCTTAAATCAATAATGCAGAGCATTAAAGTGCTTGAAGGGGCAGCAAGAGGTCAAGAATCCAAGTGAAGAACTAAGCTCATGTATGGTGAATGTTTTCTTACCACTATTAGCTTTTGGGCATTTGGCAATGGGAACCTAAATGGTTGTTTTGGGAGATGTTTTGGACTCCTTAAGTTGGTTTTATGCTTTCAATAATGATGGAACATGTAAATGGCCTTTTTGAGGTTGTTTTGGATGTTTTGGTGTTTGTATGATTTTTAATATAGGATGCATGCCTATAGAATTGGGTTTTTCCATAATTGATGACATGTTTGTGAAAGAGTGATGCAATTATGTTCCTTGAGTGTTGAATGACTTGCTCGTGTAATTTGGTTGCCTTTGGAGCATGTTTGATGGATCAATTATGTAATAAACCAGCAAAATTTCTGCAATCTGGGCAGCCTGTTTCGGAACAGGTGCTACCGTTTCAGAATAGAGGGCCTGAAATGGCCTAGGCGTTTCAAAACGGGTAGAACCATTCCAGGATGGTTTTGCTACTGCCAAGTCCTGTTTCGGAACTTGTTTCAGAACGGTCCCGCGTTTCGGAACGGATCATTCCCGTTTCGGAACACCCGACCGTTGGGCACTGAAATTGACGGTTATGTGTTTTGAAATCCTTGCGTTTTGGTCCTGAACTTTGTATATGCAATTGAATGAGTTTTAGAAGTGCGTTTGAGCTGAAATTTGGCAGTAAACCATGAAACATGACTAATTTCATAATGGTAACTCAAAAGTTGGTTAAGTCCTTATAATTTTCAGAATTTGCATTTTGGTCCCTAAATTCTTAAATTGTGCAATCGAGTCCCTAAATGTTTTCTGATCGTGCTGATCTTTGAGTATGCTGATTGTATGAACATATCTAGGGTTAATGTGCATTTAGATAAGATTGAAAAGAAAAAAAGGGTCGTTAATCAAGGTTGACTTTCGAGTTGACTTTGGTTTTCCCCGTGTAATCTTCTTAATTCGGGTCAACCGTCTAGGCCGGGTTAAGAGGGTTACAGTATCACTTTACTACTTGCATCGTGTACACTTGCACTACATTACGATAGACACTTTTACACGCAACAGGGCACACTCAAGAATTCTATCTCGGATGTAGCGGCCGACATTAATTTGTCTTTCATTTAAAATTGAATGGACAAGGGCTAACCTTGGTCTGTCGACGGTACTGTTGTGGGAGGATGGCATGATGCGCTTTTTGACAAAGTGATTCCACAATTTGGCTTGTGGAGTCAGCTGGGTTCTCCTCATGGTCCATCGGTGTTTAGGGTCGTCATTCCACTCTGTCCCTTCTTTTGTGACCTCTGCCATGACCGCGTCGTAGTCTGTCAACAACAGACTATTTACGAACTTTCTGTGGGAGTCCTCCTTCTTGCTCACATACAATCCGTAAAGTGTGTTAATGTATACAAGCTTGAGAGAGAGTTTGTTTCCTCGAACGGTTACTGTCTTGGTGTCCTCGCTGTCGACGGCAGCGTAGAACTCTCGGACAAGGGTTACGTTCATCTCCTCGGGTTGGGCAGCAAATTTCTTCCATTTGAGGGCCTAAATTTTCTTGGCTATGAAGCTCTCTAGCCCTAGATTTCCTGGAGGTTGTGTGTAGACGAACCCTCATTCCTCCTACATGTCCCTCTTTTAGAAGGAGTTGTAGTACCTTGTAGCAGATTCGGTGGAGGCGAAACGGTTTGGAATGACATTGTGACTTGGGGTGGATACTGTTGCGACAGAAGTGGAGGCAAAACTGCGGCCCAGAGTGCATCATTGAGACGTAGAGACCAATCCTTTCTTGTGGGTTTAACCATCTTCTCAAGTATGTTTTTTACTTCTCTATTGGATATATGGGCTTTTCTATTGGTTTGAGGGTGGTATGATGTTGCAATATGGTGCTTTACTCCGTATTTTCTCAAGGCAGCAGCATTTACCCTGTTATCTAAGTGTCCCCCCTCATCACTAATGATCGCCCTTGGGATGTCAAATCTGGAGAAGATGTTCTTGTGAAGAAATCACTGAACAATTTTAGCATCATTTTTCTGAGTGGCGATCGCTTCTACCCACTTGGACACATAATCCACTGCCAGTGGGATGTACAGGTTCCCAAAAGATGCTGGGAATGGTCCACTGAAGCCTATTCCCCATACATTGAAGATTTCGACCTCTAAAATGTTATGTAGTGGCATCTCATGCCTTCTCGAGATGTTCCCATTCCTTTGGCATTTGTCACAGCTTTTGTAGAAGGCTCGTACATCCTTGAACAATATGGGCCAATAGAGACCAGATTGCAGAACCTTACTAGCGGTTTTGTTTCCACCTAGGTGTCCTCCATACGGGGATGTATGGCAGTGGTGAAGCACAGCTTCATGTTCATCCTGTGGCATGCATCTCCTGATAATCTGATTTGCACAGTGTTTGAAAATAAGAAGTTCGTCCCAATAATAATGTTTTACATCATTTTGGAAACTCTTCCTTGCTTGGTAATTAAGTTCAGGAGGTAGTACCCCACTAACAATGTAATTAATAAAATCAACGTACCAAGGGGTTTCAGAAAGATTACTTGCCGTCATGGCTTTCGCGGCAGTGCTGGTGGCAGCAAACAATTGCTCATCTGGGAAGGTCTCCAATATGTTGGTCCTATCTGTGGGTTGACTCCTTCCCGTCTCTAGCCTCGACAAGTGGTTTGCTACTTGGTTCTATGTTCCTTTTTTATCATTGATATCAATGTCAAACTCTTGCAATAGAAGAATCCAACGTATTAATCTAGGTTTTGCATCCTTTTTCATGAACAGGTATTTCAGTGCTGAATGGTCTGTATGGACCACCACCTTAGTTCCATGTATGTATGGACGAAACTTGTTGATTGAAAACACCACGGCTAACAACTCATTCTCTGTCATGATGTAGTTGATTTGGGCATCATTTAATGTTTTGCTGGTATAGTAAATCACATGGAAGAGCTTATCCTTCCTCTGCCCTAGTGCTGCCCCGACAGCATAGTCACTAGCATCACATATTATCTCGAATGGCAAACTCCAGTCTGGTGGCTGTACGATCGGAGCTGTTACCAGCTTCTCCTTTAGAATTCTGAATGCCTCAGTACATTCAGCATTGAAATTAAAAGGGTGGTTCTGCTCCAGTAGGTGGCATAACGGTTTAGTAATCTTCGAGAAATTTACAATAAATCATCGATAAAACCCAGCATGCCCTAAGAAACTTCGAATCCCCTTGACTGTGCTGGGTGGCAGCAGCTTTTCGATGACCTCTATTTTGGCTCTGTCCACCTCTATATCGCGGCAGCTCACTTTGTGGCCTAATACTATCCATTCATCCACCATGAAGTGGCACTTTTCCCAGTTCAAAACCATATTTGCCTCTTCGCATCTTTTAAGAACCTTCTGCAGGTAGCCTAAACATCCTTCAAAACTGTCTCCAAGGTGGAAAAGTCAGCCATGGAAATTTCTAGGAAATCTTCCACCATGTCGGAGAATATTGTCATCATGCACCTTTGGAAGGTCGTTGGTGCATTGCAGAGCCCAAATGGCATTCTCCGAAAAGCATAGGTGTCGTACGAGCATGTGAAGGTAGTTTTCTCTTGGTCTTCCGGTGCAATTGCTATCTTATTATAATCTGACTAACCATCAAGAAAACAATAGTAAGGTTTCCCCGCTAATCTATCAAGCATTTGATCAATAATAGGTAGGGGAAAATGGTCCTTTCGGGTAGCTTTATTAAGCCTCCGGTAATGCATACAAACCCTCCAACCGGTCACATTCTTGGTTGGGATTAGCTCGTTTTGTTTGTTGGTTACCACGATTATGCCTCCTTTTTCGGGTACACAATACACCGGGCTCACCCATTTTCTATTCGAGATGGCGTATATGATTCTGGCGTCAAGCCATTTAATAATCTCTTTTCTCACCACTTATCACATAGCCTCGTTCAAATGTCTATGAGCATCAATAGTCGGCTTCTGATCATCCTCTAAGAGAATCTTGTGCATACATAATGCCGGATTGATGCCTTGGATATTTGCTATAGTCCATCCAATGGCCTTCTCATGTTGTTGTAGCATTCTGATTAGTTGTGGTCTTGTTTCTGCATTAACTTGGAAGAGATGATTTTGTGTAACATATCATTTAAACCAAGAAAGACATATTTAAACTGCCCTATCAGGGGCTTAAGATCTAGAACATGTGGCTTTCTAATTGAAGGCTTCTGGATTATATGTTCGTTCGAGGTATAATTAAGAGGCTCGAAGAACTTACCTGGATGATTGCCTATCCAATTTACCTCCTCACGACCTTTAGTGTCGGATGTTTCTGAATCGGAGGAGTCACTATCGTCGTTGCTGTCGTGACAGTCTTCCAGGTGATTGTTGTGGCATTGACCAAACTTTATGTCATGGCAGTTTGACCTGGTGCAGGGTTGGTCAAGAATTACTTCAGTGATTTCCTTGCAGTCTTCTTCTGCATCAGCATGTTTAATTGCTTGGAGAACATTGAGTTTGATTTCTTGATCATTCACTCTCATTGTCAGTTCTCCTTTCTCCACATCGATCACAGTTCTGCATATGGCTAGGAACGGTTGCCTCAGGTTGATCGGTGCGTTTTCATCTTCTTCACAGTCTAAAAGAAGAGAGTCAACAGGAAAAATGAATTTATCCACTCTTACCATAATATCTTCGATCTTCCCTTCTGGTTGTACGTAAGAGCGGTCTGTCAGCTACAGCATGACTGTCGTGGGCTTTACTCGTCCAATACCTAATTTCTGAAACACAGATTTGGGCATTAAATTTATGCTAGCACCAAGATCACAAAGTGCCTTACCCACGAATTTGTCACCAATTATGCACGGTATAATAAAGCTCCCAGGATCCTTATTCTTTTAGGGTGGATGCCTGTGCAAGATAGTCATGCATCCTTCTGTCATTTTTACCGTTTCGAATTCCCCAAGTCTGGACCTTTTGGACACGGAATCCTTGAGAAATTTCGCATAACCGGGCATCTGCTTGATGGCCTCTAACAACGGTATATTAATGTGCACCTACTTAAAAATATCATAAATCTTTTTGAGCTGGTACTCATGTTTCTGTTTTTTGTAACCGCTGTGGAAAAGAAGGTGGAGGACAATAATATTCAAGACGTCCTTGACATGGTATTCGGATCTGAGGAGGTTTAGGTTCTTCAGCATCCTCTGCTTGCTCCTTTGTCCTTTCTGCTGTCGTGGCAGGTATGTCAACAGCAGGTTGTTCTTCAACTGCCGGGGCAGTTTTCTCGGTAGGTAAATCTAGGGTCGGTTCCTCACTTAGTGTTCTCTTCATCTCCGGCCCTTGTAATTCTTTCCCACTCCTAGTAGTTATTGCTTTACATTGCTCATGTGTGGGTTTTCTAGTTCAATATCACTAGGGAATCCTCCGTTTTGCCTTAGCTTGATATGCTGGGAAACCTGGCCCATCTGTGTCTCCAACGATTTCAGGGTAGCCTCTTGGTTTGTCATCCTCATCTCTGTCTCGTCCATGAATGACTTAGTTTTCTTGACAAAGTGATCGATGTTCGCCATGTAGGCTACTATCTGTGACATGAATGTTGCCAATGTCTGCTCCAGTATACTAGGTGCGGCTTTTGGCTGCTGTTGTGGCTACTATTGCGGCTGCTGTTGTGGCTGCTGTTGCGGCTGCTGCTGCGGCTGCTGCTGTCGTGACAAGATTCTGTGTACCCCTTGGTTTTGGTTGTTCTGTATTTGAGGATACAGTGCATTGGTCGGATTGGTCCAGGAAAATTTAGGGTCTTTCCTCCAGTTAGTATTGTAATTGTTGGAATCATAGTTTCTTGTCTTGTTATAAATCCCAACATACATCCCTTCTTCTAACTGTAATGGAAAATCTTCCGAACTATGGTTCCCACTACAAGTCTCACATACCTCTTCTGCAGAATATATAGGTTTAGAATCTTTTCGCTGTAGATTTTCCACCACCTTTGTAAGGTATGCAACCTGTGATTTCAGGGAATTGTCAGCTTCAAAATCCTTTACAGTTATCCCTCGTTTTCCCCCTCTCCTAGCTGTAAGAAATTGCTCATCATTCTTTGCTAGGTTTTTCAACACTATCATTGCCCCGTCTAGTTCCTTGTCCAATAATATCTCATTTTCTACTGAATCTATTCTTAGACGAGTGTGTGTATTGGCAGCATTGTAGAATTTAACGACCTGGTTCCATACGGGGAATCCATTCATCGGGCAGTTTCGAAGGAGAGTTGTAAATCTATCTCATGCCTCGTGCATTGGTTCATCATCCTCCTGTTGAAAAGTAGCAATTTTATTACGCAATCTTTTAGATAAATGAGAAGGATTAAAACGAGATAAGAATTCATGAGAGAGATCTGCCCAAGTTCGTATTGAACCCGGCGTTAGTTTATTCCACCAAGTTTTAGCTCTATCTCTCAGTGAATGAGGAAATAACCGGAGCCTCAATACTTCCGGATTTATTACTCGCAATCTAAACGATCCACAGATTTCTTGGAACGTTTTCAGATGTTCTCGGACATCCTTAGTTGCAGCACCACTAAACTGGCCAACGGAATTTATCATGCTTAACATAATAAGTTTCAGCTCGAAGTTCTCAGCTTCCATGTCTGGCAAGGTGGTCTCGAATTCAACATGGTCATTGACCATGTAGTCGCGGCAGGACTGTCGTGCGGCAACGACAGCATGCCGTCCATTCCGGACATCTTGGGGAGGATCTTCAGCAACCCTCTGGTTATCGTCTACCCCGTTGTTCTGCATTGCTTCTAGTTGTTCCTCAAGATAGTCATTTCTTGCTATCAAGAGTCAGACTCGGTTCTTGAGTTGGTACGTACGTTCGATTTCTGGGTCTTGTTCATACTCAGGTTCTTTGCCTCGTCTAGATCTGCGCATAAGCAAACAGAAAACCTTGTGAAAAGCACAGGGTAAATAATACCAATAAAAACAAAAAATTAAAAAGAAAAAGTGCAGTAAGAGTAAGGGTAAAGATATGTGTCCAGTCCCCGGCAACGGCGCCAAAATCTTGTTGCGTGTCAAAAGTCCTATCGCAAATAGTGGAAGTGTACACGACGCAAGTAGTAAAGTGATACTTGGAGTATCAGATATCGTCTCCACGGGGACTAGAAATAGCCTTAACCTAGAATTGTTGCTCAAGAAAGAGAAAGAGTTTAAATTTATTGTGAAGTAATTTTGGAAACAAGTAAAGTAAAAGATAAAAGAATCAGATTTAAGAAATAGGTCGGTATTGATTTGTTCGGTAGTGCAGGCGTTGCACTGTAAGAGAACTTTTGTTCTGTCTTCGTCCCTTTCGCGGCAGCACTTGTCGCGGTAGAAGTCTGTTGATGTCGCGACAGCAATCACACAACTCTGCACGTCAAGTTTGGCAAGAATCCATGTTATGACTTGTCCTATCCCTAGGCCCAAGTTCTGTTGATGAACACTTCTTGGATGATACCTCCCGACGAGAATCAAAGGGTGAACACCAATGTTGTTGAATTCTTCCTTAGCTACTTAACCTCGTACTTATCCCTGAGCTGAGATGGTTTAACCATAAACTGGAAAACACATATTTATTCCATTCGTATGCTTGACCCTCCCGATATCAAACGAATGGATAACCTCACAATGCTCTCTTGATACTCTTGCGAGATATGAAAACCAGAATAAATAAACTTGAAGTTTTATTGTTTGAACAAAAAATTCCTGAAACAGTACAATCCTTGCAACTACTTTACAGAATCAACCATTAGCCCTAGGGGGATTTAGAACATGATGAAAGGGGGAAAACGACAAGGGTTTTGGGGAAGACGGATAGGAAAGAGATATCCTTCCCTAGGTCGAATTACATGCCTTTATATAGGTCGTGGGTCCAAGTTTTCTAATATGGAAAGAATACAAGTTTAAACTAAAGTACAACTCTATTGGAGATTGATTCTTCTGAGTATATGCCTTTAATTTGTCCTCTTTTCTTGCCTTGAGCTTCTTCCTTGAACTTTGGGCTTGGCCTTAATTCTTCCTCCGGGCTCAGAAAAATATAGGAATGGTCCACGACAGACCGACTTTAATTCCTCTATCTATCGAGCTCCACTTCATTCTTACACCTCACCAATGACGTCGTCATGGCTTCCACGGCAGCATTTTGCACCTCGACTCCAGTCCTGTAATCTAGATCTTCTCTTTTGCTACCCTGAGTCTACCACAACAGATACCTGTAAAAGTGACCAAAATTAGTAGCAACTGTGCCATTTTATCTAATTGTGATGTATATGTAGAAATCTATCATATATGCAATGAATTATGCTTGAATGCAGTAGAAATATGGTTAAAAGAGGGGTAAATTATAGAACTTTTATACACTCAACATAATTCTTAGTGAATTGGTGAAATCCTTGGTGGGAAGCTAAGGTAGTTGATGTAGGCTTTGGTTAGAAAGCTGAACCACTCTAAATCTCTTGTTAATTTTTCTCATACTTTACCACCACCATAAACACCCAAAAATCAACCTTCTCCGCCACTTGGCAAGCACCTCGGTTGTGACCATCGAGCCCAACAATTGGTATCAGAGCGAGGCTCAATTGATCGGGATTAATGTCCTATTGAGGTGATCTTGGAAGCTCGATACATCAATCCAACCAACCAAAGTAATGGCGCAATCCATCAACAAGCCACCCTTCTTAGAAGGGACCAACTACGCTTATTAGAAGATGAGACTGATGTTCTTTGTCAAATCCAAAGACTACAAGCTTTGGGACATTATTGAGGATGGAACTTAATTGCAAAGCTTTGCACTTCCTCTTTTGTTCATTTAGCCTCAACATCTATAAGAATATGTCTTCTTGTGAGAATGCCAAAGAAGTATGGGACAAGCTTGAAGTTACATATGAGAGAACAAACGAAATAAAGGAGACCAAGATCGGCCTCTTCAGCCACGAGTATGAGAACTTTAAGATGGATCCAGAAGAGGACATTGAGAAGATGTTCCATTGATTCTCCACCATCACCAGTGGACTAAAAGGCTATGGAAAATTCATTCCGGAAGAAAAGCTTGTTCGAAAGCAGATCATGGAGCTAGGCATCAACACGAGTGATGTTGCTCTTGAATCCTCCATATGCCATCATGTAGAACTAAGTGAGAAGGAAAGCGAAGATGAAGAGATGATCTATCTCTTCAACAAAATCACGCGGTTCATGAAGAGCGAATTGAAGAATTCTAAGCATGAATCAAAGAAGAACATGAAGGATTCCCACAAGTCCAACAAAAAGGGATCATCTTCAAAGAAAAGCATATGTGGCGACATGGAGTGATGAAGACTCCACTGATGATGAGGTAGCCCACCTATGCTTCATGGCCCTCAATGAGGGGGAGGTAACATCTAACTCGTCTATTTCTAATCTATATACCTTTTATGAGTTACAAGATGCCTATGATGCTTTGCTTTAGGAATTCAAGGCATCATTTTAAAAGAACAAAAAGTTGGTTTCAAAATTGAAAACGGGAAATGATTTGCTTTCCAAAACAAATCTAGAGTTTGAAGCAAAACTTAAAGATTTTGAGCTTAAAGTTTTAGACTTATAAAATTTTCTTTAAACGATGGAAAAAGATCATCGAAAAGAAGTTGATGATCTTAAGAAAGAAAAGACTTTTATTTCTAGAGAAGAAAAATAATTTTGGAAAATCAAAATTTTATCAAAGACATTCTAGTATCCCTAGATTTTTGAACGGTAAATGTTTTAGGAGTATTTGGGTCCCAAAAGGACTAAGTACTTCAAACAAAAAGGATTAAATTGAAAAATGGAATCTTAAGGGGACTAAACTTTGTGCTACTAATGTCTATGGATCCAGATTGTCTTGTTTAGGTGTTCTGGAGATTGATCAACAAGTTCAAATTTGACGGGGAGCTCCATACACACAAGGAAGAACACTTGATGAAGGAAGACTTTACATCCTCCCGTTAAGTTCAAGTGTTTGTAAAATCTAGTTGTTTTAATTTAATTTATTTTTAATTCAACTACATTATTATGTGTTGGACGAACATTATTTGATGCTTTGAGTAAGGGGGCAATTGAAACCAAAATTTTCAATTGTGTCAATTTTTTAACCTCCTATGTTATTTTGAGCCTAATGTCTTTTTAAATTCTTTTTGATATAACAAAAAGGGGGAGAAATTGTTTGAAAAATAAAATTTTCAAGAGAAAAAGGGGAGCTTTAATTTCATTCACATTTTAATCTCCTATTAAAATTTTTAAAATACTAAGGGAGAGAATTCCAAACAATTTTTCAACTTGGCTTTTTTATATCAAAAAGGGGGAGATTGTAGAACTAATTGTTTTGATATAATAATTGAAAAATGTTTTGGACTAAATCGAAAAGAATTTAAAGTATGCTTTTAGTCAAAACAACTTGAAATTATGTTTAGGGGTTTTTAAAAGGCTTTTGAATAACTTAAAATGATTTTAAAGTAGCCAAACCAATGTTTTTCAAGTACCCGTACCGATATGGCCCAGTACTGTATCGATACGCCCTAGGGTTTCAGCTACAGTAAAATTTATGTTGCCAAAACCCATATCGATGTGCTTTTTCGTATCGATACAATTTGCTTTAAAATGTCCAAAAGCTAGTTCGCGTACCAATTCGGGTGTATCACGTACCGATACGCCCAACTACCCCCAAAGATCATTTTCCTAACGGTCTTTTAAATTATAGGATCGTACCGATACGCTACCCAAGCGTATCGATACGCACCAACTGGAAGTCTCAACAGCTATTTCCTTACTTCAACCGTATTAGTACAGTTTGAGGAGTATCGATACGCTAAGCTGTAAAACTGCATTTATGATGGGAAATAAAAGCCTCCAACGGCTCTAATTCAACCCCAACAGTCCTCAACGGCTACAAACTCAATTAGGAGTATAAAAAGGACGTCCAAGCATCAAGATATGATTAATGCTTCAATTGTCAACAACATTATGATGAAAGATTGTCTTTAGAGCTTAATTGCACATTTCTTGTATTGACAACACTTGTGAGCTATACATTGTCAAATTTGCTCAAGTGTTTAGGTTTTGGGTGAAGGCTTAATTGTGCAAACAAATATCTATTAGAGGGATTTTGTTTTTGTTTTGAATTTTGTTTATACAAGAGTGTCTTGGTTAATCTTTGGGTAGAAAGTTTAACCGATTTTTAAAGGCTGCCTCCTTAGCTTAGAAAAGGGGAACAATTCTTAGTGAATTGGTGAAATCCTTGGTGGGAAGCTAAGGTAGTGGATGTAGGCTTTGGTTAGAAAGCGAAACAACTCTAAATCTATTGTTAATTTTTCTCATCTTTTACCACCACCACAAACACCCAAAAATCAACCTTCTCCACCACTTGGCAAGCACCTCGGTTGTGACCATCGAGCCCAACAATTGATTTCATCATGTGGCTTGATAGGGGTTGATTCTATAATGGACTTGGTGGGGGTTGATTTTGTCAATTGTGTTCGTATATTCTATCACTATTGGATGGGGGTAGATTCCATTTGGTTCACTTGAAATGCCAATATATGAATTGTATATGTATCATGGTTTTAAAGTGCTTTTGTATAACGACGCTTATACATGATGTTTATGCTTTGTGAGATTTAAGCATGAGAAGCTTGATTTGGTTTTGCATTGAGGTATGCATGAGATAATGATACATGTGGTTTGTAAAGATGTTTTTATTGTGGTTTCAAAAGAATGAGAAAGTTGAGCATGATGTGATTAAGTTTTAAAGGAATCATAGTTTTGAAAAGTGCATTATTGTTGTTTAAATTGAGCTTTCCCTCACTAAACAAATGTGCTTACGATCTCCTTTCTAACAATGCAGTTTAGTGAGCTCATTGACAGCAAATTAGCAAGGAAATTTACCCAAGACATCACTTGATTTACATGTATAGGTTTTGACACTTTTATTAAGGTAGAAATGACAATGGGGAGGGTACCTCAATATTTGGGAGATGCTTATTTAAACTCCCTGGTTTGGCAAGTGTGTTTTGCCTTTTGTGACTTGTAATAGGCCTTTATATGCTGCTATGCTTTTTTTTTTTTTGTGGATTTTTAATACTCTATGTGGATTGCTTAGAGGTTGCATGCCTCTAGAGTAATTATATTTTGCAATCCTTGATGTTAGATACCTTTGATGATGCCTATGTGTTCGATAAATGTGTGGATGATGTTTACTTATGATTGTATGTTAATTTGTGGCCATTTGGTATGTTTATGAGGGCTTAAATATTGTTGTTTTAGTGCAGTTTTGGTGCGTGTTTCGAAATAGCTGCAGTTGTTTCGATACAGCTTGTATATTTGGTCTTGTTGTTTTAGAACACTAGTAGAGTATTTCAGTACACCTAGTTATAATTTGTACTTGTATCGAAACACGAGGTTGTTTCGATACGGCTCTATAATGTATGAATGCAGGGGTGGTCAATCTGGGCACATGGTTTCGAAACGGGTAAGGGTCGTTCTGATACAATTTGCCACTGGAAAGCATGGTTTCGAAACAGGGGGTACCTGTTTCGAAATAGGGTAGTTAAGTTAGTTAAATTGGCATGTTTTCTCAATTTTGAATGTTTACATTTCAGTCCCAGTTTTTATGGTTGCAATTGTAGATGTTTTAATGATTCTATTATGCTGATGTTTCAATTGCAAGCATGTAATGAACCTAACTAAAGGTTAGTAACACTAATTTGTAATCTTGACCTCATATCAGATTGTTTGCAAATGAATGATCAGTTGTAGTAACTTTTAATGAATATATATTCGTTGCGTGAATGAACTCTATAGGATTTAAATATGCATCTAGACAAGTTAAAAGAAAAAAAGGTTGCTAATCGAGTTTGACTTTCACTAGTTGACTTCGGTTTTCCACGTGTAATTCTCTTAATTCAGATTAAACGTCTAGATCAGGCTAAGGGGGTTACAATTTGTTCGTGTTTCTAATTCTTTATTTAGTTCTTGCATGTCTTTGATTAGTAACAATACTTGTATTTGGCATGCTCGTTTAGGGCATGCTGCTTTCTCAAAAATGAATAAAGTGGACTTCCTAAGTAATTTTCATTTTAATTCTGATGTTGTTCAAAAAGGTTCTGTTTGTCCATTAGCTAAAAAAGCATGGCTTCCATTTCCTTCTAGCTCTTCTAGCTCATACTCACCTTTTTTGTAATGCTCGAGTTTTGGGCCTATGAGTTTTTAAAGTTGACTCGGGGTTCGTAGGACCTAGACTTGAGATCGGAGTTAGTTCGGAAGTGGTTCAAGGAAAACATGGTTCGAGATGTGGTAAAATTATGGGAAACTTCCTAAAATCACCTAAAATATATATAAAGGTTTGGTGAAGTCAATTTTGGAAAATGACTTTTGGAGGATTGACATTTTGGGTTAGTGACTAATTTGTAAATTGTAAAATCTGTTTTTAAAGGACTGTTTTGAAAGAGGGCAAAAACATAGAATCTTTAGGGAGCTAATATGTTATTAATTAGCCTTTTCCTTTAATTGACCATTTTAAAGGTATTTTATTAAAAAGAATAAAAATAGATTTTATTAATAAGGGATTTAGTCTTCCAAAATCTATTTTAATGTAACTTCCATTTCTCTCATTTCTCATCAGCCATACACCTCATTTTCTCACCAAACTTCCAGAGATTTTCATCTTTCCACTTCACTTTGGTTTACAAATGATTTCCTTGGTATTTCTTCCATTTATATCAAAGGAATCTTGAAGGTTTCTCAACGAATCTTGTTAATTGAAGGAATAAGCAAAGATTAGAGGTATTTTTCATTCAAATCCTCTAATCAAGGTTCTTTAATGAAATTTCCAAGTCTTTAGCTCCCTAATTGTGTTTATTAACAAGGTTCTATAATCTATTTGATGAAAATGGTTAAATCAAGCTTCGAAAGATGATTTCTTTAGATTTTCATAATGGTACTATTTTGGTTAATTTGAGGTTGATTTTAATCATGTTTGGATGTTAAAGGATGTTGAAATAAAGGTTTTATCATAGGAACCCCAAAATAGGTTGAATCTCTAGTTTTTTAGGTTGTTAGGTTTGGCCTTTGTGGTGATAATGTGGTTTTGGTGTTGCTGGAGATATAAAGATGTAAATAGATTGTTTTTGGATGTTAATTGGTGATTAAAATGGATGGAAGTGTTAGGTTTTGGCTGAGTTGAGTTTGTAGAGTAATCGAAAGTGTTTTCGGTTTTTTCATATAGGCATTATAGTGTTTTTGGGCAGAGCAGAGTTGTGGCATTGGTTGCTGGTGATTTTATTGCATTGAGATGCATTAATCCTATTTTCTTGTATGTTATAAATAAGGGATAATGTAGCGGAAGAAATTGGTGAAGTTCTGGGAGCTACGGAAGCTTGATTACGCTTCGGCAAAGCAAACGAGGCATTATCGATGAGTGGAATTGGTTTAAAGCCTTTCAAAGACTTCAAAGCAAGATTTGTGGGTTTAGATTGAGTTTGAGACACTAATCTACGCCCGAATATAATTTAGAGATGTTTTGCCCTTGTTTCGTGGTTCTTTATCCAATTGATTGATATGATCATGCTCGTATTTTGAAATATAATTAAACCTACTATTTTATGCATGTTTTGAGAAATGACTTGATGACTTATGAGATCCCATGAGATAAAATTATGATTTTGAAAAGATAGAACTTTATGAGAAAATGACATGCTTTATTTATGCTTTTGAAATGAGATGAGGATGATTTATGTTGATGCATTGAAAATAGTAGGTAAATGATGTTTAAAATGATTATATTCACATGAGATGCAATTATTGTTAACAGATATAATTGGTCGACCCATAGGATGAGAAGTGCACTATAATATACAAAATCCAAAGTGAGAGTGTGGTGATAAGGGATTCCGCCACGGTAGGTCTTGATGATGTGAGATTCCATTAAGCTTTGTGGCGATGAGCGATACCACCATGAGAGTTTGGTGATGTGAGATTCCACCGAGGTAGGACTTGACGATGTGAGTTTCTGTCACGCTATCCACATATCCAAGTAATGTTACTAATATGCCAATATATGAGATTCACATGTACCTTGCTTATGAATGATTTAAAGAAATGAGTTTTGCATATGATATCATGTTTTATTAAATGTTTTATGAGAAACGAGCATATATGGCTTTTCTTAGAGACTTTGCATATTGGTTAATGCATGAGATAGATGGTACATGTGGTTTTAATGATGTGATTTTTGCTTTGAAAATGGTTTCAAGCATGAGATAGAATGAGCATGATGAGATAGAGATTTCTAAATGAGAAATGGTTTCGAAATGCATTGTTGTTGTTAGTTTATTTTGAGCATCCCTCACTAGGCATTATAGCTTATGCTCTCTTTTGAAACATTGCAGAGAAATAGCATCATTTAGGCAGCAAGGAAGCAATAAGGATCCTGATGAGCTATACTTAGCTCAACTATGGTTTTATGATTACACACTAGTAATAATTGGCAATGGGAACATGCCATAATGTTTTATGAGAGTGTATTTTTAAACTCCTTTTTTTGTGGAAAGTTTGTGATGCCTTTGATGACCTATAAATGGCCTTTACTTGTTGATAATTGCCTCGGTTTTTGTTTTGGCTCTTGAGTGGTTGTTTTGTATATCATTCCTATAGATTTCTTTAATGCATATTGACATGCTATGGTGTTGAAAATTGTCAGGTATGATTGAGGTTGGATGTTTAGATATGTTGTATGAATGTTGGACGCTTGTTGGAATGGTTTTGATTGGATTACAGTGTGAAAAACTAGCAAAAAGTGTCATTACTGGCCCACGTGTTTCGGTACACCTAAAGGTGTACCGAAAGAGTGAGCTTGAATTGGCCTTAGGGTTTCGAAATAGTGACAAGTGTTTCGATACGAGCTCTTTCAAATTAGCTACTGGAATCTCGAGATTCAAAACACCATAGGGGGTGTTTTGATACAAGCCCGAGCTTCGAGACGGTTGAACCTTTTCCAAAATGGGGGTTCCGGTATAGGGCAACCTGTACTGAAACACCCAGCTATTAAGTTGGTTATTCGAATCTTTTGAAGTTCTGTTTCTTTATGTTATACTCCATAAATGTTGTGGATACAATTAAATGTGTTTGGATGTTCGTTTTTAGTAGATATTTGACGTAGAGGCATGTAATGTGACTAATTAAAGGATGGTAATCTAAAATTTGATTAAATCCCTATAATTTTTTGAAATTACAAAATGCTCCTAAAATGCGTTTGTATGCAATTGAGTTCCTAATCGTTGGTTGTTTGTGTTGCTAATTGTTCCGCTGCGAAGTTTATTACATAGGTTAATAATAAGCATTTAGACAAGATAAAATGTAAAAAGGTTCATTTATTGAGGTAAACTTCCCGATTTACTTTAATATTCCCCGTGTGACCCGTTAGGTTCGGTCTTTCGCCCAAGCCGAGTCGAGGGGGTTATATTTGGTGGTATCAGAGCCAGGTTTCGAAAGTATTGGCAGGTAAGATTTGTGTAATCTTGTTGTTTGATTGATTTCTTAATGAATGTTATGCACAGTGGTTGTTTATGCTATGTTATGATCATTATTTGATTTGTGTGAGATACACAGTGTTTGATAACATAATTATGATTGTTATATGTTGTTGGGGGAGAGGTTAAGGGTACTCATTTCTATATTATTACTAATTTAAAGAGAATTATGGTTTCGAAAAAGTAAAACTTGAGCTCCTTGGATTCTTGCTTTTGGTTGACCTAATTGTTTCATTTTGGCATTATCATGTTTTAGATTTGCACTCTACTTGAGACGGGACCGAGACGAGAGCTTAGAATTGGTAGTCGTGATGTTGTGAATGAGAATGTTTAGAATTTTCTGCTCTTTCACCTCCTCCTGGTGGTGATGGAGCTGGTGCGGGAGTTGGAATTGGAGGTGTTGGACCTCATGCAGTGCAAGGACAGGCTGCTGCTGATATGACATTGTTGATTCAGGCTATAGTTGGGGCTTTTAAAAGCAGTGATAGTGGGTATGCATGTGGCTGCACCAGAGCCTAGTGTAAATTCTAGTTTACCTTTGGAGGTTTTACGCAGTTTGGGTGGAACTGGGTTCTGAGGTCTATCTCCTAAGGGTTATAAGGCTTGGTATGATAGCACACGAAGGATTCTTGGTTAGATGGGATGCAATGATGTGCAAAAGTTGGGTTGTGTTGTATCCTTGCTTCACAGAGATGCTTATACGTGGTGGATGACCATCATTGAGCGTATGGAACATTCCAATGTGACATTGGAGTTCTTCGAAACTGGTTTCAAGAGGAAGTATATGGGTGTTCGTTGTCTTGATGAAAAGAAGTGAGAACTTATTTATTTGGTGCAAGGAAACATGATTGTTTCCGATTATGAGATTCAATATGTTTGATTGAGCCAGTATGGTCATGAACTGGTTCCTGACAAACAAAAGAGATGTGACCGTTTTCGCTATGGGCTTGCAAAGGAGGTCAATACATATATGTTGGCTTCGGATTACACTGATATTGATGTCTTAGTCACTGGCGCTAAGGACATCAAGCAAAATTTGGGTTTAGTTGCTTGTTCAGGTGGTTCTAGTTCTGAAAAGAGGTCGGTTGAGTTTGATGCCGGTAGGGATCGATACAAGAAGCACAAGGATATGAGGTATCAACTGGATCCAAGGCATGGTGGTGGTAACCTTGGTCGTGGTCAACAAGGCCAAAATGCTTTTGTTCATACTCCATAGTGTAACTAGTGCAGTAGAAGGCATACAAGAGAGTGTTGGGGTAATCTGGGTACGTGTTGGAATTATGGCTCACAATGACATTTGAAGCGTGATTGTCAACAACCTGCTAGAGATGGACAAGCTCCGGTGCGAGCTGCTAAGCCACAGAGAGGCCGTGGTAACTTTCAGCGTAGAGATGATAGGCAGAGGAATGTTGCTCATGTTGTTGTTGTTCAGCATGAGGGAGGTGGACAAGCTAGGGTGTATTCCCACGAGAGGGAAGGAATGACATGGATGTGATCCCATGTACCTTTACTTTGCAATCTTTGCCATTACTTTCTTTGATTTATTCCGATTCTACTCATTCATACATTTTGCGTGAGCATGCACAAGTTCTTGATTTACATGTTCAGTTATTAGATGTTGGTATGCGTGTAACTAGTTTTTTTGGTGAGACGATTGTTACAAGGAAGTTTTATAGGAGATGTCTTTTGTCTGTTCAAGGTCATGTGTTTGAGGTTGATTTTATGTAGTTGCATTTCTATAGTTTTGATGTAATTCTTGGTATGGATTGGTTATCTGAGCATAGGGTTGTGGTTGATTTTGAGACCAAGCAAGTTTCGTTGAAACTTTTCGATGATTATGAGGTGGTGATCGTAGGTGAGAATGTGAAGTTCTTGTCTAATGTGGTTTCGGCTCTTGAAGCGAGTCGGTTGATGCGTTTGGGATGTGAAGTTTTCCTGGCTTATACGTGGAATCCATGTACAAAGGAGGTGCGATTTCAGGACATACGTATGATATGTGAGTTTTCAAGTGTATTTTAGGAAGAGTTGCATGGTTTGCCACCCAACAGAGATGTTGAGTTTGGCAATCAGTTGTATGATAATACGACTCCAGTGTCAATTCCTCCCTATTGAATGGCTCTAAAAGAGTTGAAGGAGTTGAAGATGCAACTTCAAGAATTTCTTGATGGAGGTTTCATTAGGCCTGGTGTTTCACCTTGGGGTGCACCGGTCTTGTTTGTGAAGAAGAAAGATGGCATGATGCGAATGTGTAGAGTTTATCGTCAATTGAAGAAGTTGACAATCAAGAACAAGTACCATTTGCCAAGAATTGATGATTTGTTTGATCAATTTTGATGTGCTTCTGTGTTTTCCAAGATTGATCTGAGATCTAAATATTACCAATTGAAGGTAAAGGATGTGGATGTGTCTAAGATTGCTTTTCGTACGAGGTACGAGCATTATGAGTTTTTGGTGATGCCTTTTGGTTTGACTAATGCCCTTGCTGCGTTTATGGACATGATGAATCGTGTGTTTCAAGAGTTTTTTATAGGTTTGTGGTTGTATTTATCGATGACATACTTGTGTACTCTCGTACCGTGGAGGATCATGATAAGCATTTGCATATCGTGTTGCATGTTTTGTTGGAAAATCAGCTTTATGCCAATTTGAGCAAGTGCAAGTTTTGTCTTAATGAAGTTGTTTTCCTTTGGCATGTAGTGTCGGCCGAAGGGATTCGGGTCGATCCCCAAAAGGTTGAGGCATTAATGAATTGGAAGTCTCCTACGTAGGTACATGAGGTGCGTAGTTTTCTTGGTTTGGCAAGATACTATCGTAGATTTGTGGATGGTTTTTTGAGGATTGCTGCTCCTTTGAAAAAGTTGTTGGAAAAGGATATTAAGTTCCAATGGACGGGGGTTAGGCAACAAGCTTTTGAGAAGTTGAAGAAAGCATTGACGCAAGCTCCTATCTTGATTCAGCCCGAATCAGGTAAAGAGTTTGTAGTTTATAGCGATGCGTCTTATGTTGGTTTGGGATGTGTGTTGATGCAATAAGGTAGGGTGGTAGCTTATGTCTCTCGGAAGTTGAAAGTGCATAAGCATACATACCCTACGCATGATATCGAGTTGGATGTGGTGGTGTTTGCCTTAAATTTTGGAGGCATTATCTTTATTGTGAAAATTGTATTGTTTACACGAACCACAAAAGTTTAAAGTACTTGATGTCACAAAAAGAGTTTAATCTTAGGTAACGACGATGGTTGGAGTTTCTTAAGGATTATGATTTGACGATTAAGTACCATCCGGGAAAGGCTAATGTTGTAGTCGATGCCTTGAGTAGAAAGGTGACTGTAGAGTTAAGGGCGATGTTTGCTCAGTTAAGTATATCGTGATATGGTGGTTTAGTGGCTGAATTGCAAGTGAAACCCTCGTTGGTGGAGTTGATTAAGGAGAAGCAGTTGTGGATGATTTGTTCGTATCGCATGTTCAGAATATCGCAGAAGGAAATCCAACGGACTTTTGTTTCAATGATGATGGTGTTTTGTGCTTTAAGAATCGAATAGTTGTGCCGGAGGATGTTGAGTTGAGGCGCATTATCTTGACTGAGGCGCATAGAAGTCCTTTTGCCATGCATTCTAGAAGTAGAAAGATGTATCGTTGATTGAAGGATGGGTACTATTGGGTTGGTTTGAAGAAAGATGTGGTTGATTTTGTTAGTAAGTGCATGGTTTGTCAACGTGTTAAAGATAAGCATCAGTTTCCTTCTGGATTGTTGCAACCATTGAAGATTCCAAAATGGAAATGGGAGAGAATTCCATTTGGGTGATTGTTGATCGTTTTATGAAGGATGCACATTTTCTAGCGGTGCATACTACGTATACGTTAGACAGGTTAGAGGATTTGTACATCTCTAAGATTGTGAGGTTGCATGTGGTGCCTAATTCCATTGTTTCGGATCAAGAAATGTGTTTCACATCGAGGTTTTGGGAGTGTCTAAATCAAGCGTTGGTACGCGTTTGAATTTTAGTATTTCATATCATCCGCAGACGGATGGACAGTCTGAACGGGTTATCCAAGTGTTGGAGGATATGTTGAGATGTTGCATCATTGATTTCCAAGGTTCTTGGGAGAAATAGCTACCTTTGGTGGAGTTTGCTTACAATAATACTTATCGGGCGAGCATTCAAATGACTCCTTATGAGGCCTTGTATGGAAGGAAGTGGAGAACGCCTCTTTGTTGGGCAGAAGCGGGGCAAAAGTTGGTCTCTTTTCCTAATGTGTTAAAGGTCACTATGGAAAAGAGTGAAGCTTATTAGTGAGACGTTAAAAGCGTCTTCGGATCGGCAAAAGTCTTACGCGGATTTGAAGCATAAGGAGGTTGAGTTTCTTGTAGGTGATAATGTGTTTTTGAAGGTTTCACCTTGGAAAAAGGTGATGATATTTGCCAGAAAGGCAAGTTGAGTTTGAGGTTTATTGGACCGTATGAGGTGCTTGAACATGTTGAACCTATTGCTTATAGGTTGAGGTGCCTCTTGAGTTTGAAAAGATACATGATATTTTCCATGTATCCATGCTTTGAAGATATAGATCGAATATGTCCCATGTTATGCATGTTTAAGAGATTGAGTTGAATCCGGATTTGTCCTATGATGAAGAACCAGTTGAGATCTTATATTCAGACAGCAAGGTTCTTTGTGGTAAGACCATTGAGTTGGTCATGGTCTTATGGCGACATCGTGGTGTGAAGGAAGCCACGTGTGAAAAGAATGTTGATATGAACAAGCAGTTTCCTTATGTTTTTATATCGGGTAAAATTTTGAGGACGAAATTTCCTAAGTGGGGGAGAGTTGTAATGCCCATGTTTTTGGCCTAGGGGTCTTTAAGGTTGACTCAGGGTTCATAGGACCTAGACTAGAGATCCGAGTTAGTTCCGGAGTGGTTCAGGGGAAACATGGTTCGGGATGTGGTAAAATTATGGGAAAAATTCCTAATATCCTCTTATATATATATATATATAAAGGTTTGGTGAAGTCAATTTTGGAAAATGACTTTTGTAGGATTGACATTTCGGGTTAGGGACTAATTTGTAAAAATGTAAAATTTGTTTTTAAAGAATTGTTTTGATAGAGGGTCAAAACTTAGAATCTTTAGGGAGCTAATATGTTATTAATTAGCCTTTTCCATTAATTGACCATTTTAAATGTGTTTTATTAAAAAGAATAAAGAGATTTTATTAAAAAAGGATTTAGTCTTCCAAAATCTATTTTAAGGTAACTTCCATTTCTCTCATTCCTCATTAGCCAAACACCTCATTTTCTCTCAAAACTTCCAGAGATTTTCATCTTTCCACTTCACTTTGGTTTATAAATTATTTCCTTGGTGTTTCTTACATTTATTTCAAAGGAATCTTGAAGATTTCTCAACAAATCTTGTCTATTGAAGGAATAGGCAAGGGTTAGAGGTAATTTTCATTCAACTTCTCTAATCAAGGTTCTTTAATGAAATTCCCAAGTCTTTGGCTCTCTAATTGTGTTTATTAACAATGTTTTATAATATATTTGATCAAAATGGCTCTCTAATCAAAGGAATCTTGAAGATTTCTTAAGATTTTCGTAATAGTATTGTTTTGGTTAATTTGAGATTAATTTTAATCATGTTTTGGATGTTAAATGATGTTGAAATAAATGTTTTATCATAAGAATCCCGAAAAAGGTTTGATCTTTAGTTGTTTAGGTTGTTATATTTGGGTTTTTGTGGTGATATTGTTGTTTTGGTGTTGTTGGAGATATAAGCAAGCAAATAGATTGTTTTTGGATGTTAATTGATTATTCAAAATGGATGGAAGTGTTAGGTTTTGGCTAGGTTGAGTTTGTAGGGTTATCGAAAGTGTTTTCGGTTGTTTCGAATAGGTGTTTTGGTGTTTTTGGGCAGAGTAGCGTGTTGCCTTTGGTTACTGGTGATTTTAATGCATTGAGATGCATTAATCCTCTGTTCTTGTGTGGTATTAACAGTGGATAACGTATCGGAAGAAATCAGTGAAGTTCTGGGAGCTTCGAAATCTTGATTACGCTTTGGCAAAGAAAGCGAGGCGTTGTCAGTGAGTGAATTTGTTTTAAAGCCTTTCAAGGACTTGAAAACAAGGTTTGGGGGTTTAGATTGAGTTTGAAACACTAATCTAAGCCCAAAAGTAATTTTGAGATGTTTCGCCCTCGTTTCTCAGTTTTTGAAATATATATAGTTAAATCTATTATTTTATGCATGCCTTGAGAAATGATTTGATGACTTATGAGTTTCCATGAGATAGAATTATGATTTTGAAGAGATAGAACTTGATAAGAAAACGCAATGCTTTATTTATGCTTTTGAAATGGGATGAGACTTATTTATGTTGATGCATTGAAAATAGTAGGTAAATTGTGTTTAAAATGAGTATATTGGCATGAGATGAGATTATTGTTACCGAATATAATTGGTCGACCAATAGGATGAGAAGTGCACTATAATATACAAAATTCGTACGGGCTTTTTGGTTCGGGCCATGCGGGGTAGTGACATCTCGTTTCAAAGTGAGAGTGTGGTGATGAGAGATTCCACCATGGTAGGTCTTAATGATGTGAGATTCCATCAAGCTTTTTGGCGATGAGAGATACCTCCATGAGAGTTTGTTTATGTCAGATTCCACTGAGGTAGGACTTGATGATGTGAGATTCTGTCAAGCTATCTACATATCTGAGTAGTGTTATTAATATGCCAATATATGAGATTCACATGTACCTTGTGTATGAATGATTTAAAGAAATGCGTTTTTCATATGAGATCATGTTTTGTGAAATGCTTTATGAGAAATAAGCATGTATGTCTTTGGCTAGAGACTTTGCCTCTAGGTTAATACATGAGATAGATGGTACATGTGGTTTTAATGATGTGATTTTTGCTTTGAAAATGATTTCAAGCATGAGATATAATGAGCATGATGAGATAGAGATTTCTAAATGAGAAATGGTTTCAAAATGCAATGTTGTTGTTGGTTTGTTTTGAGCATCCCTCACTAGGCATTATTGTTTATGCTCTCTTTTCCAACAATGCTGAGAAATAGCATCTTTTAGGCAGCAAGGAAGCAAGAAGGATCCCAATGAGTGAGACTTAGCTCAAGTATGGTTTTTTTATTACGCACTAGTAATAATTGGCAATGGGAAGATGCCTTAATGTTTTGGGATAGTGTATTTTGAAACCCCTTGTTTTGTGGCAAGTTTGTGATGCCTTTCATGACTTGTAAATGGCCTTTACTTGTTGATAATTGCCTTGGTTTTTGTTTTGGCTCTTGAGTGGTTATTTTGCATAGGTAGCATGAATATAGATTTCTTTAATGCATATTGTCATGCTATGGTGTTGAAAATTGCTATGTATGATTGAGATATGATGCTTAGATATGTTGTATGCATGTTGGAAGCTTGTTAGAATTATTTTTATTGGATTAAAGTGTAAAAAACCAACAAAATGTGTCATTAGAAGCCCAAGTGTTTCGGTACACCTAAGGTTGTACCGAAACAGTGAGCCTGAATTGGCCTTATGGTTTCGAAACAAAGACAAGTGTTTTGATACAGGCTCTTTCAAATTGGCTACTAGAATCCTGCGTTCCGAAACACCATAAGGGTGTTTTTATTCGAGCTCGAGCTTCGAGATGGTTGAAACTGTTCCAAAACGGGGGTTCCAATATAAGGCAACATGTACCGAAACACCCAGCCTTTTAAGTTGGTTATTGGAATCTTTTGAAGTTTTATTTCTTTACGTTTTAGTCCCTGAATGTTGTGGATGCAATTAAATGTGTTTGGATGTTTGTTTTGAGTTGAGATTTGGCAGAGAGGCATGTAATGTGACTAATTAAAGGATGGTAATCTAAAATTTGATGAAATCCTTATAATTTTCTAAAATTACAAAATGGTCCCAAAATTGCATTTGTATGCAATTGAGACCCTAGTCATTGGTTGTTTGTGTTGCTAATTGTCCCGCTGCAAAGTTTATCACATATGATAATAATGAGCATTTAGACAAGATAGAATTAAAAAGGGGTCGTTTATTAAGGTAAACTTCCCAGTTTACTTCAATATTCCCCGTGTGACCCATTCGGTTCGGTCTTTCGCCCAGGCTAGGTCAAGGGGGTTACAATTTTACTTATCCATATTGACCTATGTGGCCCTTATCGAGTGTTTGCTCTTTTTGGTTGTCGTTTCTTTCTGACTATTGTTGATGACAATACTAGGATGAGTTGAATTTTTTGTTGAAGCATAAGAATGAAGCTCTTTCCTTTTTAAAACAGTTTTTTCTTCTGGTTAAAATTAGTTCTCTACTACTGTTACAATTTTTTGAAGTGAAAATGGATCTGAGTTTTTTAACTCGCTATGTTCTCAAATTTTCCTCTCTCATGGTGTTATACACCATAGTTCATGTGTTCAAACACCCCAACAAAATGAGATTGTAGAAAGGAAACATTGGGATATTCTAGAGGTGGCTACGGCATTAAGATTTCATTCAAAGGATCCATTGAAATTTTGGGGTGAGTGTGTTGCAAGTACATGTTACCTGATTAATAGTCTTCCCACTCATGTCCTTTCAAGGAATTCTCCCTTTGAATTGCTTTACAATCAGCCACCAAATTTGTCCCATTTGCGAGTATTTGGCCGCATGTGTTATGCCACAAAGCTAAATTACTCTAACAAGTTCTCTGCTAAGGCCATCCCTTCTATTTTCTTTGGCTATTCATCTACCCAAAAGAGATATATTCTTTTCATTTTAGAAACACATTCTTTCTTTGTAAATAGAGATGTTCTCTTTCACGAGGATGTCTTTCTCTTTGCCTTTTTACCCTCTTCAACTTCTGCCAGTTCAACCTTTTTTCCATCACAATCTACTGTGCATGACTCTGTATTTCTCATTTTATCTTTTTTTCCCTTCAATTTTCATTCTTCTTCTTCAGACTCTACACAGCCTTTTATCCCCTTTGCTTCTATTCCTTCTTTGGTTCTTCCTCCATCTTCAACTACTGAAATCCCTCCATCTTCTGATACTCTTGTGGCATTTAGGGATTTTTCTCTAACTTTACTTGTGGAATCTATGGATTCTGTTCCTCCTGATAACATATCCTCTGATGTTCAACATTCTGGAAATTCTTCCAGTGCTTCAACAGATCATCATATAGCTTCAGATCTAATTCATGAATCAGTTCCATTCATCCCTATTGTTTCTCCTCCACCTCCTCGTAGGACTTCTTCTAGGGTGTCTAGGCGTCCTAAATGGTTAAATGACTTTTCTAGTACCTGCCAATCCACTTCTTCTTCAGGTTTGTATCCTATTACTCATTACCTTTCTTATTCTCATTTACATACCCATACTTCTTCTTATATATTTTCTACCTTTCATATCGTAGGAGACGATGTAGATGAAGAATTTGAGAGGTGCTTGCTTAGTTTAGTATCGGGTAAGTTTTTCTTACAATTCTATTCACTATGTTTTACTTAATGAACCCATGGCTTTCCTTCACATGAAGGAAGCTCATCCAATTTATCCACGTAAGTGGTGTCTTTAATTGAGGAGGGGCTAATTGCAAGGTTAGTCCATGTACTCTTAATTCTTCATGATTTTATCCCCAAACTTCTGATCTTCACAATTTAGCCACTAAATAGGTTTCGATATTATTCAATAAAGTCCATGTTCAATAAATTGACTCAATTAGAGTCCAATGTCGATATAATTGACTACATGGTCAGAATTAATACAATATTTAGACTTTATCGATGTAAAATTTCTGGTCACCAAAACCCAATTCTGATTAGACCGGATTTTGCGGTGTTACAACTCTCCCCCTTAAGAAAATTTGTCATCGAATTTTTACCTAAACTGAAGAGATGAGGATTTTGTTGTTTCGTGGTCTCTTCAGGTTCCCAGGTAGCTTCTTCAACAATATGGCTTCTCCATAGCACTTTAACTAATGGTACAGACTTATTACGAAGACTTCTTAGAAATTTGGTTGAATTTCCATGGATTTAGGTTCGATAATGTGCGAGGTATCTGAACGGTACTTCCGAAGCATCAATACATGTAAGATGTCATGGATTTTTCACAAATACAGGTAGCTCTGATGGCAACTGTAATCGATATGCCACGGGACCAATTCTTTCAATGACTTCAAAGGGTCCAATGAATCGGGGACTCAATTTTCCCTTCTCGCCAAACCTCAAAACTTTCTTCCACAGTGATACTTTAAGAAAGGCTTTTTCACCAACTTAATATTCAATTTCTATTCTTTTGAGGTCGGCATAGGCCTTCTACCGGTCAAAGGTAGCTCTCAAGCGATCATGAATGATGGTAACATGTTCTTCAGTTTCGCAGAGTAAGTCAGGGCCTAACATTTTGCCTTCACCAAGTTCAGACCAACACCATAGAGTTTGGCATCGTCTGCCACAAGATGCCTCATACAGATCCATCTAGATTAAAGCTTGGTAGTTGTTATTGTAGGCAAACTCAACAAGGGGTAGGGATTTCTCCCAAGTTCCACCAAAGTCGATAATGTATGCTCGAAGCATATCTTCCAAGATCTGTATAGGAAAGTTCAATAGCAACACAGATTTTCAAGGGTTCAATGGAAGAGTCTTTCGATAATAACTTGAATTACCTTTTCTGACTGGCCATTAGATTGAGGGTGAAAGGTTGTGCTACGATTAACTCTGGAGCCCATAGCTCCTTGCAAGGTTCTTCAAAATTGAGATTCAAAATGAGGATCTCGATCGAAGATACTAGACTTGGGTAATACATGGAGTCAGATGACTTCCGTGATGTACAAGTTAGCTAATTTAGGAAGACCATATTCCATTCTAGCTGGTATGAAATGAGCTGACTTGGTGAAACGATCTATAATAACCTATATGGCATCATGTTTCGTGGGAGTTAAAGGTGGACCACTAACAAAATCCATAGTGATTTTCTCCCACTTCCATTGTAGTGGATCAATAGGTTGCCACAATCTGGTAGCAGCACGATGTTCCATTTTAACACGTTGGCACGCGAGGCACTTATATATGTAATCGACTATGGCCTGCTTCATGCCCGACCACCAATAGAATTCACGAAGGTCCTTATACATCTTCACGGACCCGGGGTGAACAGAAAAAGAACTTGAATGAGCTTCAAAGAGAATGTTAATGCAAAGAGATTCGTCATTAGGTATACAGATTTGATCATGAAAACACAAAAGCCCTTCAAAATTAATTCTGAAGTCGGGATTTTTTGATAACTTAGAGACAATGGATTGGAGCTCAGGGTTTTTCTCTTGCAAAACCTTGATTCGTGAAAAAATGGTTGACTAAACCTAAAGTTTAGATACAAGACAACGATACTTACGAAGTCAGAAGTGAGCATTAATTACCCGAGGGGCTACAAAATAATGACATTACAACGAGTCAATGTGTCATCCAAATCATATAACTTTATATTCATTGTCAATACTTACTAGGCAAAGCTTTGTGGCTGAATGCATCAGCTACAACGTTGGCCTTGCCCGGATAATAATCGATGACAAGATCGTAGTCTTTAAGGAGTTCCATCCACCCTCGTTGTCGAAGATTCAACTCCTTTAGGGTCAACAAATACTTAAAGCTATTATGGTCGGTGAAGAGAACATTTTTCTCCGTAGAGATAATGTCTCTAGATTTTCAATGCAAAGAAAACTGTAGCCAACTCAAGGTCATGAGTAGGGTAGTTCATTTATTCCGACTTAATTTGTCTCGAAGCATAAGTGATGAATTTCCCTTCTTGCATCAATACACATCCTGACCCGAGATGCGATGCATCACTATAAATTGTGTAGTCTTTTCCAGCCTCAGGTTGGGTCAAGACTTGTTTTAACAGGTCGAAAATCTGTTGTTGATCCTTAGTCCAAACAAAAGGAGCTTTTTTCCTCAATAGCTTAGTCAAAAGAGCGCCTATCATAGAGAATCCTTTTTTGAATCTTCTATAATAGCTAGCAAGCCCAAGGAAACTTCTGACTTCACCAATATTCTTCGGTGGATGTCAATCCACGATAGCTTGAATTTTCTTCTAGTCTACCAGAGTGCCTCAAGCTGGCATAATATGTCCAAGGAATGCAACTTCGGTGAGCCAAAACTCACACTTAGAGAATTTTTCGTATAACTGCTTCTCCCTCGAGGTTTGAAGCATAATGTGAAGATGATCTTGTTGTTCCACAACATTCTTGGAATAGATTAATATGTCATCTATGAACACTACTACGCATTTATGTAGATAGGGTATGAAGACCTGATTCAACAAATCCATAAAAGTCGTCAGTGTGTTGGTTAACCTAAAGGGCATTACCAAAAATTTGTAGTGTTGATATCTCGTACGGAACACGGTCTTTGATACATCACATTCTTTAACTCTCATTTGATAGTAGCCTAGCCTCAGATCAATCTTGGAAAACACGGAGGCATCATTTAGCTGATCAAATGGGTCATCTATTTTGGGCAATAGATACTTGTTCTTGATGGTCACTTTGTTCAATTGTCGATAATCAATACACAATCACATAGAACCATCTTTCTTCTTTACAAAGAGAATTGGTGCTCCCCAAGGCGAATAGCTCGGTTGAATAAAGCCTTTACTTAACGATTCTTGAATTTGATCTTTCAATTTCTTTAATTCAAAAGCTGTCATACGATATGGTGCAATGAAAACTGGAGCAGTCCCAGGTTGCACCTCAATGCCCAACTCCACTTCACGAGTTGGGGGTAATCTTAGAAGTTCCTTAGGAAAGACATCAGTGAACCCACATATAGTGTTAATGTCCCGTAATTGAGATTCATCTTTGGCTCCTAACGTCAAAGCACACAATGAAAGATTTCTCGCGTTCATCAAAACAACGCTTCCTTTGCCAAGACCCCGAAGATACAACTTCCTCTTACAACAATCTACCCGGGCTTGATGCTCACTAACTCAATCTAAACCTAAGATAACATCGAACTCGTGGATTGGTAAAGGCAACAAATTGGTCGGAAAAGGAATCCCTTGGATCAAAAAGGGGTAGTTCTTGCATACTACCCTTACGGTGACACAATCTCTTAAGGGATTGGTTTCAGTGATTCTCGATGCTATTGGCTCGGAAGACATACTATAATTCTTGACTATTATGGTACTTATAAAAGAGTGAGTAGAACTAGGACCAATCAATGCATATAAATGATGTGAATATAACTCAATGGTACCTACAATGACATCAGGCTCATCCTCCTCTTCTCTGCTCCTCACATGATACATCTGGGTCGGGGCTTTAGTATCTTGCTTTTTAAATGGTTTTCCCGAACCACTTGATCTCCCAAAAGTTCCTGATCATCCTTGCTTTGATCCTTTACCTCGAAAGGATTGGGCATTAGAGGAAGAAATAGCAGGGTAACTGTAGACTTCGTTGCATTTAGTGGACAATCACGAATGAAGTGACCTTGTTCACCACAGTAATAACATTCTCCAGTCTGCTTACGGCGTTGACCCCGATAGATGCTTATTTTTGCAGTAATTACAAAGTAGATGTTGGTTGCTCTAGTTTGACCCTCCGGTACTATCAATAGATGCTGCCTTAGCAAAGGATTGAGTTACACATTGAGGCCTATCAATATTTCCAGAACGGGAGGGCTGTGGATACACATTCTACTTAGGGCCTTGATATTTTCCTTTCTTATTCCACTTAGGAGGTTGAGAATCATCCTTAAACCTCTTTTCTGATTTACCAGACCCACCGGCTCACTAAGCTCTCTGTGCAGCTTCAGTGGCCTTAACTCGGTTCACCAGGTCTTGAAAATCAATGATGCTCAATGCGGTAAACTTATGGTGTAACTCATCATTGAGCCATGCAATGAACATTCGGCATTTCTCTTACTCCTTCTTGATATATTCTGCATCGTATCTACAGTACTTTCAAAAGTCAGGGATGTACTGCTCAATCGGTCGTGTGTCGTGCTTGAGGTGGAGAAAGATACTTTGTCTTTCAGTGAGATAAAACTCACTGATGTACTTCTTACGGAATTCTTTAAGAAAGAACTCCCAAGTTACAGTATCCTCGGAGACTGTCAAAGTAGTAGTCTCCCACCAATGGAGTGCCTCGTCAGCCGGTAACGCAAGGGCACACTCGAGTGTGTGCTCGTTCGAGCACTGCAACTGCTTGTTAAGGATCTGAAGGGTGTTGTCCAACCAATACTCAATAATTTCAGTATTATCATCATCATGGTCGGTAAAGGTTTAAGCTTAATATAGAGATAGCTTATCAATAGGAGCTCAAGTATGTTGATAGCATGAGAGATGGGTTGAAAAACTTGCTCAGCCCTCATTGCATTCATAAACTGCTTGAACATATCAGCCATGTTCTTATAACATCCAGCCTGAGCAGTAGGAGTTGCAAGCTCAACATTTTGTACATGAGGGTTCTATGGATTCATAGGATTTACTCCTCTTATCTCCTCGCCATGAGTTGAGGAGTCGGTGGCAAGCTCGTCAATATGAACTTCATTAGCTTCAGACATATCCATATTAAAAAGATCAGATTAGTCGACAAGTCACAACATACACAATATATAACTCCTAGGTGGCAAAGTAACACAATAACAATGCAATGAGCTTCGGTTTAGTCATACAATCAACTAAACTGTAGCTCTAATACCACAAATGTAACACCGATGAAAAATACGATGATCAATGAGATAAATTTTAATCCAAAAACAACATATAATAATTGTTATACTTATAAACATTGTCGGATATAAGTCTTAGTCAAAATTATCAATTATGAAACAATAATTAATCATTTAGGACCAATTCTCAACTATTATAAGTTTTAGGGACTAAACTGTAAATACAATAATTTAGAGGTCTTTCGATGCAATTAATTATACCACAATGAAATTAGACACAACAACAGCAAGTCAATAAATTTTCATATTATTTAGAGTTCATTTACTTATCCAATTGAGTCATCCTAAATCTAGTGATCAATTTGTGAACAATGTAAACTTCAATCTATGTCTTTTAACTAACTTAACTAACCATGTATCGAAACACTCTGAGGGTATTTCGAAACGGGTGTACGATATTTAGCCCATGTTGATTTTGCCCACACCCCCATATCAATACAGGTAATCCCTATTTCGATACGGGTTGACTTTCGTTGACTTTGACTATTGACTCGTTCCAATACAGGTTAGACCCGTAATGATAGATTTCGAAACTGATATGCCTTGTTTCTTGGGTTCATTTATGCTTAACCGTATCAATACGCCATTAATTCGTATCGATACGGTCTGACTTGTAATGATAGATTTTTGCTGGTATTTAATCAAATTGTCCTATCAAATGGTGTTCAAATGCAACGAAAATTTACACACAACATTTTCATTCTATAAACTACTAGCACACCAAATTTCATGATCATTCGAATATGTTCACTAGGTTTTCACCTATGTGAGCCTTATATGCCATTTTTTCCAACTTTTAACATCTTCAAAAGTCATTTTTAGGCCTTTAACATATTTTCAGCCCTTACACATTATAAGCATAACAAAATAGGCACAAATGACTAGTTCAACTACTTTTCCACCTCCCTAGGAGTTTATAAGAGCAAAATACATTACTTTAGGCTTGTAGTGACTTATCTTGCCTCGACTTTCCGATCTTCAACCACGATGAACTTTCAAGCTGAAATGTATGGAAGTTGAATGTATTTGGCATACCTTGCCCAGTGAGGTAGTCATATACAATGTAAATATCAATGAGTGATACATGTACATATACTCGTGCTTAACAATATCAATGTCATGCTCCAATATTCAATGTTTAACATATCATATTCATTATTAACCCTTGGATTGAATCAAGATAGTGGATACAGGAATTCCTCGCTTCACCAAATTAATAAATGGTCTCGTCCCTCTGCCTCGCTAATGACCAAGTAAAATACACATCCCTTCGCCTTGCCAAACCAATATAGGTCATTGCCTTAGGACCTTTGTCCACTCGTACATTAAGCTCATGAATTCTACAGCATGCCAATTGTATCAAAGGTCTGTTCAAATCTAAGATTTCAATGACAATATCATACTCAATATTCAATGATAATTCTAATGACTAATGTCTTTAATGTTATTAATAGTAACCATGCTTCAATATCAATATTTCATGATTTCAATGCCAATGTCAAATGATTCATTTACAATGTTTCAATAACCATAGCTATGTCGATAACAATGCGCGATGATGATGTCAATAACTACGTCTGATGTTCAATACCAAACTTACCGCTACTTACCAATAGATTCGTTTAACAATCCGATCTAACTTCCTTAAAAAGTTAGCTATATGATCGAAATCAACAATAATGGATTCAGAAATGGCTCCTCGCCTAGTCCCGAGACTCCGCCTTCACTCACCTTGACAATCTGATGCTTTCACGGCTCTCGGATTACAACCCCTTTGTTCCTAGCTTATGGTGAGTTTGATGCATGTTCTTTATCAACGTCTTGAGCTAGGAGTTCAATAGGAGCTTGTTGGAATCAATATCATGATATCGTAATCAAATTAACGATATCAAAATCAATATGATCGTTATCTAGAGATTACTCATAGATGGCCAAACCCTAACTCAAATATAAGGTCAATTTAGCCATGAAACTCAATGATTGATTAAGGATTATAGCTTACACGATTGTTAGCAATGATTCGGTAATAATTGAACGAAGGAAAAGCAAAGCTTGAAGGTAGCTCCAATGGAGGTTTATTCTTAGGTAGGAGACGATGGAGATGAAGAATTTGAGAGGTGCTTGCTTAGTTTAGTATCGGGTAAGTTTTTCTTTTAATTCTACATTATGTTTTACTTAATGAACTGATGGCTTTCCTTCACATGAAGGAAGCTCATCCAATTTATCCACGTAAGTGGTGTCTTTAATTGAGGAGGGTATAATCGCAAGGTTAGTCCCTATACTCTAAATTTTTTATGATTTTATCCCCAAACTTCTGATCTTCACAATTTCGCCACTAAACAGGTTTCAATATTATTCAATAAAGTCCATGTTCAATAAATTGACTCAATTAGAGTCCAATGTCGATATAATTGACTACATGGTCAGAGTCAATACAATATTTAGACTTTATCAATGTAAAATTTCCGATCACCGAAACCCAATTCCGACTAGACCGAATTTTGGGGTGTTACACATTGTTTACTAAGAAGTAAGGATCATGGATTGGTGTCTTATTAGTATATGTTGATGACTTTCTCATTACTAGTAATGACAATACCATGATTAATGAGCTGAAGGAAATGTTACACAAGAATTTTAAGATGAAGACTTGGGAGCATTGAAGTATTTTCTAGGGTTGGAGATTCTAAGATCTAAAGAGGAAATCTTGATTAATCAACACAAGTATGCTCTCGAAATCATTCAAGATACTGGAATAGAGGGAGCCAAGCCAGCTTTAACACCCCTAAGGAAAAACAGTAGATTAACTACTACAGAATATGATAAGCATATTGTTGACTTGTGTGGGGCTCGATTCGATCAACCAATATTGCTCACCAAGTGGTGGAGAGGTGGATATTTGGGTGGAAGGGTTAAGGAAGCTAATATGAAATGTGACACAATGATTTATAGTGGTTCAACCTTCTAACCAAGGTCTACATCCACTACCTTAGCTCCCCACTAAGGATTTCACAATCAATCCACTATTGATTCGTCCCCTTTTCTAGGATTAGGAGGAAACCCTTTACACCGATCAAGCTTCTACCCAAAGCCTTGATCAAAACTCTCTTTACAAAGAGATAAACAAATCAAACTTAAAACCCTCTAATAGGTGTTTGTTTGCACAATTAAGCACTCACCCAAAACCTAGAACACTTGAGCAAATTTGACAATTTTGGCTCACTAGTGTTTGTCTATACAAGAAATGACAAATTAAGCACTAAGATAATTTCTTGATCATTTGATGTTTGACAATATGAGCATTAGTCTTCTCTTGATGCTTGAAAGTCCCTTTTACACTCCCAAATGAGTTTGTAGCTGTTACTAGCCGTTGGGGATGAATTGGAGCCGTTGAGGACTTTATTTCCCTTCTTAAATGTTGTTCTACAGCAATCGGTATCGATACGCGTGGAACGGTATCGATACGGCTTTCTTGAGGAAATAGTCGTTGGGCTCTTGCCAGCATAGGCGTATCGATACGCTTGAAGGCGTATCGGTACGGGTCCATATTTGAATAGCTGTTGGGAAATAGCCGTTGGGGTGGTTGAACAGGGATCGGTACGCTTACCTGGCGTATCGAAACGATTCCGGTCCGTATCGATACACTAAACCCTTGTATCGATACGGGTTTTGACAGTGACCAAACTGGGGCAAAAAGGTATCGGTACGGGTACAACCGTACCGATACTGGTAACGTGAAATCACAAGTTTGGCTATTAAAAACATGAAAAATCTTTGTCAAAAACCTTTTAAAATACCTCAAACATAATTACAAGTTGTTTGGACTTACAAATACGTTTTAAATTCTTTTCAAATTAGTCCAAAACATTTTTCAATTATTATATCAAAACATTAGTTCTACAATCTCCCCCTTTTTGATATAATAAAACTATCTTGAAAAATTGTTTGGGATTCTCCCCCTTTAACTTTAAAAATGTGAATGAGAGATTAAAGATATGAAATCAAATAAAGCTCCCCCTTATTTATTTGAAAATTTAATTTTTCAAACCATTTCTCCCCCTTTTTGTTAAATCAAAAAGAATTTAAACATGAAGTTCAAAATAACAATAGAGGTAAAAACTTTGATGAAAATAAGAATTTTGGTTTTAAAATGGCTCCCCCTTACTCAAAGCATCATAAAAAATGTTAGTTCAACATACATGATAATCTAGTTGAATTTAAACTAAAATAAACAAATGAAAGCAAAAACAACTAGAAATTTCACCAACACTTGAATTCAAGGGAGCTCCCCCTCAATGTTTGACTTGTTGAACAACTCCATCACACCTAGCAATAGACAATCAAGTAATTTTTGGTATCCAAATTGCTTTGGATCCATAAACGTTAGTTGGACAAATTTTAGTCCCCTTAGGAATCCATTTTTCAATGTCATCCTTTTTAATTGAAGTACTAAGTCCTTTTGGGACCCAAATACTTCTAAAACATTTTCCTTTAATAAATCTAGGGGCACTAGATTGTATAACATAAAAATTTGATTTTCCAAAATTGTTTTTCGTTTCAAGCTCTTTGGAAATCAAATCTTTTCCTTCTTGAACCTTTTGAAGCAATTTTTGTAAATCAAAACATTTTAATTCAAACTCTTCAAGTTTTGCTTCAAGTTCAAGTTTGGTTTTAGAAAGTAAATCATTTTGAATTTTGAATTTTGAAATCAATTTATTGTTCTTCAAAATGTGGCTTTTAAAATCTAAACCAAATCATCATAGGCATCTTGTAATTCATCAAAGGAATAAGAACATGAAGTAGATGAATTAGAAGTTACCCTTGAATCTTCTTTGAAGGCCATAAGGCAAAGCTTGGCTTGTTCATCGTCGGTGGAGTCTTCATCTCTCCAAGTAGCCACATATGCCTTCTTCTTATGGCTAGAAGTGCTTGCACTCTCCTTTCTTTTAGGTTCTGATACCACTAACCAAGGTCTACATCCACTACCTTAGCTCCCCACTAAGGATTTCACAATCAATCATGAACGGGGCACACTTCTTGAAGAGATGAACTATCTCTTCATCTTCATCCTCATCTTCACTTGTGTAGACATGATGGCAAGTGGAGGATTTGAGAGCCATGGCACTTGCATTGATGACAAGCCCTTTGATTTTCTTCTCTCCCATAGCTCTAATTTCTTCCCTCTTATTCTCATCCTCTTTGTTCTTCTTCATGATTTGATGAGTAAGGAGTGACCCCATGAGTTCATCAAGCTTCAAAGTCTTTAAATTTTTGGCTTCGATGATGGTGGTCCTTTTTGAGTCCCAAGACTCGGGAAGTGAGTAGACGAGCTTTCGAATAAGCTTCTCCTCCGGGATGGCTTCTCAATGTCCTTTAAGACCATTGGTGATTGTGGAGAACCTATCAAACATCTTCTCGACGTTCTCTTCCGGATCCATTTTGAAGTTCTCATACTCAAGAGTTAGGAGCCCAATCTTGGTCTCCTTGACTTCGTTGGTTCCCTCGTATGTGACATCAAGCTTGTCTCATACCTCCTTGGCACTCTCACAGGAAGACATCTTATCATAGATGGATGGACCAAATGCAAAAAATAGAATGTGCAAGGCTTTGCAATTTAGCTCCATCTTCTTGCGATCATCGGCACTCCACTCCGCTTTACTTCTTTGAGGCACGAACAGATCATCTTCAACTACATCCCATATCTTGTAATCTTTTGACTTGATGAGGAACTTCATCTTTGTCTTCCAATGGGCATAGAGAGATCCGTCAAAGAAAGGCGGTTTGTCGATTGATTGTGCCATTTGAGTCGGTTGATGAACTAGTGATCAAGCTTGCCGGATCTTCTCAATAGGATGTTAATCCTATTCGATTGAGCCAAGCTCTGATACCAATTGTTGAGTTGTGTGGGGCTCGATTCGATCAACCAATATTACTAACCAAGTGGTGGAGAGGTGGATATTTGGGTGGATGGGTTAAGGAAGCTAATATGAAATGTGACACAATGATTTATAGTGGTTCAACCTTCTAACCAAGGTCTACATCCACTACCTTAGCTCCCCACTAAGGATTTCACAATCAATCCACTATTGATTCGTCCCTTTTTCTAGGATTAGGAGGAAACCCTTTACACCGATCAAGCTTCTACCCAAAGCCTTGATCAAAACCCTCTTTACAAAGAGATAAACAAAGCAAACTTAAAACCCTCTAATAGGTGTTTGTTTGCACAATTAAGCACTCACCCAAAACCTAGAACACTTGAGCAAATTTGACAATTTTGACTCACTAGTGTTTGTCTATACAAGAAATGACAAATTAAGCACTAAGACAATTTCTTGATCATTTGATGTTTGACAATATGAGCATTAGTCTTCTCTTGATGCTTGAAGGTCCCTTTTATACTCCCAAATGAGTTTGTAGCCGTTACTAGCCGTTGGGGATGAATTGGAGCCGTTGAGGTCTTTATTTCCCTTCTTAAATGTTGTTCTGTAGCAATCGGTATCGATACGCGTGGAACGGTATCGATACGGCCTTCTTGAGGAAATAGTCGTTGGGCTCTTGCCAGCATAGGCGTATCGATACGCTTGAAGGCGTATCGATACGGGTCCATATTTGAATAGCCGTTGGGGTGGTTGAACAGGGATCGGTACGCTTACCTAGCGTATCGAAACGATCCCGGTCCGTATCGATACACTAAACCCTTGTATCGATACGGGTTTTAACAGTGGCCAAACTTGGGCAAAAAGGTATCAGTACGGGTACAACCGTATCGATACTGGTAACGTTTTAAAATACCTCAAACATAATTACAAGTTGTTTGGACTTACAAACACGTTTTAAAATCTTTTCAAATTAGTCCAAAACATTTTTCAATTATTATATCAAAACATTAGTTCTACACATATTCAGCAAGACATTAGTGAAGAATTACTTGATGATAAGGCAACATTTCAGAGGCTCACTGGTAGGCTGTAGTACTTGACACACACGAAACCAGACATTGCATATTTTATGCAACATCTAAGTTAATTCATGTATCAACCTAAGAAAAAACATTTGGAAGCAAGCTCTTAGTGTAACGCCCTGGTTTTGGGCCTAGATGTTTTAGAGGTTGAATCGGGTCGGTCGAGAACGATTTGAATCCTTTAGGGGTGGTTTAGGGAACACCTAGTTCGGGATGTTTTAAAAATATGGAAAAATATTTAAAAATCCTCATTTATTGTATAAATGGTTATGGTGAAAACAATTTTACAAAATGTGATTTGGAAATATTACATTTTTGTGTAGTGACCAAATTGCAGTTTTTGCAAAATTTGACTAGTGATTGTTTTGTAAAGGATTGAAACTTTGAATCTTTAAGGAGCTAATTTTACCAAATTGTTTTTCATCGGATTTCTCTTTAATTTGGGAGTTTTAATAATGATTTAATTAAAGGAATTAAGAGATAAATTCTATTTTGACTTTTCATAACTACTTTACGATATTTTTTTCCCTCTTTTAATTTTCTCTCAACTTCAACTCAGCCAAACACATTTCCCTCACCAAATAATCTTTGGTTTTCATCTCTTTTGCTGAGATTTCATTCTCCTAAGGATTTCCAATCTTTACTTCATTAAAACCTTTTGTTTTCACTTTGGATTTTCAACAAATCTTGCCCAAATTGAGGAGATATCAGCCATTAGAGGTAAGCTTCTTCCTTCTCCTCTAATGAACAGTTCTTTACTGAAATTCCCAAGTTATCAATCCTTTTTTGATGGATTTTAAGTTGTTTTTATGTTATAAATGTGAAATTATTGTTAATTTCAAGATTCTTGATAAGATCTTGGTGATTTTCGTATTTCTATGCTAAGCTCTGTTTTAAGGTTGATTTCTAATGTATTTTGGATGATATTTGATGTTGAAAATGAGGTTTTAACAAATAAATCTCAAATAGGTTTGGATTCCTAAGTTTGAGATGTTAGATTTGTGGTTTTGGTGATCTACTATTGCATGAGGTATAAGGACATGTTTGTGATGATTTTTGGTGTTGATTGGGGTTTAGAAACGATTAGAATTGATAGATATTGGTTGGGCTTTGATTTAGGAAAGGTTAGAGGTGATTCGGTTATTTCAGATAGTTGAAATGGTGTTATTGAGTAGTGTAGCGAGTTTGAATGAGTAGCTGGTGATTTCAATGCATGACGATGCATTAATCCTCTGCTCTTATGTGTAATGAACAGAGGAGACATCTTCAGACGCTTTTGGTGTTGATCTGGAAGTGTCGGAAGCCTAGGAATCGTTTCGACAAGCAAGCGAAACTTAACCGGTGAGTGCAAATGGTTTTAGAAGTCCTTGAGGGACAAGGAAACACGGTTTGGGGATTTAGGATTCGTTTGAAACACCATCCTAAGTCCGGAAGTAAGTATGACTAGAATTGCTCTCGATATGTGGTTGATGCTCCTAAATGCTTTAAACATGCTATTGTTTTGAGATAGACAAATTCCTATTGTTTTATGCATGATTTATAACATGGAAATATGTTATGTGTTGATCCCTTGAGATAGCATGTTAATGAAAAGAGTTTTGAGATTTTGATTAGATGAAATGCATGAATTATGGCTTTGAAATTACATGAGAAAGATTTGAGAAATGTTGCATCAAAATAGTAAGGGAGATGATGTTTTTAATATAATATATTGGCATAAATGATGAGATGATTACCGGATATAATTGGTCGACCAATAGGATAAAAGTCCAGTATAAACTAAAATTCAAACGTGCTCTTTGGAGTCGGGCAATGGGGGTAGTGCCATCCCGATCCAAAGTGAGAATCCGATGATGAGAGATACCATCGGGGTAGGTCTTGGTGAAACACCCAAGCTTTGTGGCGAAGAGAGATACCGACATGAGAGTCCGGTGATGTGAGATTCCGCCGGGGTAGGATTTGGCTTTAAGTCAAGCTAATCTGCATATCTTAGTAAAGATGTTATATGAAATGCCAATATATGAGATTATATTTGATTCACATGTACCAATTGTTAAGATGTTTTATTCTATGAGAAATGCATATGAGGTTTGTGGTTTATGAAATGCTTTCATTACATTAAGCATGAGTATGGCTTTGCCATGAGATTTGCATTGACTAAATGCATGGGTAGATTGAAGGTACATGTGATTTCAATTGAAGATTTGCTTCGAAGGGTTTTCAAGCATGAGATAGAAAGAGCATGTTGTAGAAAATGGTTTTTGAGATTGAGTTTTAAGGTTGCATTGTTGCGTTGGTTTTTCTTAGAGCTTCCCTCACTAAGCAAATGTGCTTACGCTCTCTTTTACCAACAATGCCGATAATTGAGACACTTTTGGTCTGCAAGGGGGCTAAGGATTTATAAGGAATTGAAAAGCTCAAGTATAGTGACGTTTTACGTATACTTTAGTAATGATAATTGGCAATGGGGATCTATGGCTAGTTTTGGGAGATGTAATTTTGAACTCGTTGTGGTTGTTGCAAGTTTATTATGGTACATGTGGCTTGTAAATGTCCTTTACGGTTTGGCTTGTGGTTTGTGGCTTTCGTATGGTTTACATAACTAGGAGACATGCCTTTAGAATTTATGCATGTATGTTTGATGCTAGGTTTTGGATCATACTTCGTAATACCTGTCATTGATGCTTAGACGTGTTGTTAGTATGTTGTGGTATGACCTGGAACATTCTCGGACGTGTTTGGATGTGAAAAACCAGCAAAGTTTTTAGTTGCAGGGCTGGGCATCTCGAAACATTCTTATCTGTTTCGAAACGGTGGCCTGAAATGGTCATCAGGTTTCGAAACGGATAGGAATGTTCCGGAACGCTTTGGCTACTGGAAAGCCATGTTTCGATACAGGTCTCGGAACGCACCCGAGTACCAAAACGGTCAATTCAGTTTCGATAGGACCGTTCTGTTACAGGACTTAGCGTTTCGAAACACCTAACCGTTGGTCTTGATTTTGAATTGTTTCAGGTTCTTGTTTCTTACATTTTAGTCCCTGATGTTTATGAATGCAATTGAATGAGTTTGGAATGTCTGATTGAGTTGATAATTTACAGAGTGGCATGAAATAGAACTAATTGAATATTTGTAACCTTAAAATCTGTGAGGTCCTTGTAATTTACAAAATTTACATTTTAGTCCCTAAATGTCTAATTTGTGCAATTAAATCCCTAATAGAATTTCGATAGTTGTGCATTTTCTTCCTATGATCTTAGGTGGTCACATAGGTTTAATTTTGCATTTAGAAAAGATAAAAGAAAAAGGGGTCGTCAATCAGAGTTAACTTTAACGAGTTGTGTTAAGAGGATCGAATGATCGAAATAAACCAAGAGGGGTGAATTGGATTTTTAAGGTTCTTGGTGGTGGAATTTGCAAATAAAAATGGTAGACAAGGAATTTTAGAGTGGTTCAAGTTCCAATTGAACTCTACATCCACTACCTTAGCTTCACTAAGGATTTACCACAATTCCACTAATTGCTCTTCCCCTTTTCTAGGCTAAGGTGGTAACCTTTACAATTTTTGGTCAAATTTTCTACCAAAAATTTGACCCAATCCTCACACAATTGAAACAAAGAAGTTGTTGGCTAAAATAAGTATCTCTCAATACACAATATAGCCCAATTAGAAGCACTCAACCCAATTGAAATGATAAGAATGAAAAATACAATTGGGGTTACAAGACAATAATGGGATTTAGGCACAAATGCTTGGATTTGATGTTTGGATGTTTGCTTTAGGATCAATAGTTGTTGCTGAAGCTTTTAGAGGTCCCGTTTATACCTTCTCATTGAATTCTAGCCGTTGTGGTTGTTGCATTCATCAATAGAGCCGTTGGGATGTTATCTTCCCTCCATAAATGCAGTCAGCAACCAACCGTTTCGAAACACCCGACCCTGTTTCGAAACAGACCAAAATAGAAAGAGCCCTTGGGGTGCATTATAGAGCCCGTGTTGAAACGGTTAGAAATGTTTCGATACGCTAAGAGCTGTTTCGAAACCCGTTTCGAAACAAATTTGCCAATATCAAGGACCGTATCGAAACAGGATTAGATCATTTCGATACGCGTTAACGACTTGTTTAAAATCATATAAAACCATTCAACGTTCATATTTTTCAAATCTAATTAAGTACCGTTTTGAAGCATTTTAATTTCGTTTCGATAAAGTATCTCGAGGTTCTTAAGCCGTTTCGAAACTTGTTTCGAAACACGAGTTGGCAGTGTTGAAATCGTTTCGATACCCATTCCGAAACATGAACTCACAGTTTCAAAACTGTTTCGAAACGCCTAAGGCCGTTTCGAAACGGTGACTTGAAAATTACTATTTTGGCTTTAAGAACACTTAGAAAACATTTGATAAGTTCAGTTTTTAACTTAGGCATGTTGTTTAGAACCTATAGAGAAATTTGAGGACTTAAAAATTTGTTTTCACATTTTCAATTTAGTCCTTAGGTTCTTTAGTTATATCAAAATTAAAATATCTATTTCACAATCTCCCTCTTTTTGATATAACAAAACCAAAGTTAGAATTTTTAAGAGTTTTGAAAATTTTGAATACATTCTAACTCCCCCTCAATTTAAGATGGAATTTTAAAGTTTTAAAAAGATTTAAGGATTTAGATTCAAGGTTTAAAACTTATAAACACTTAAAACTTTTAAAACGAATTTTGGCTCATAAATTACTTCTCCCCCTTTTTGTTAGATCAAAAATAAGAAACAAGGCTCAAAGAGATAGGGTTAAAAGCAATAATCAATAAGCAATAAGCAATAAGCAATAAGCAACATAATATTAATTCATAAAATTAAAATATCCAAAACATAAATCATAAACAATAAGTTCAAAGCATAATCCCAAATAAAATCAAAGCATAGGTTCATAAAAAATAAGAAATAAAGATGCAAACTTAATCCTAATATGCATAGCTAATATGAGATGACATGAGAATCCTAAGCCTCGCCGTCGTCACCATCATCATCCATGGAATCATCATCGGCCTTGGCTTGAGAGCGACAAAAATTCATCCATTAGACATAAAAAGTGGAGAAGGACATGTCCATATATGTGTGTTGATTCTCAAGGGATGTGAGTCGATTCTCATTTGCATGGAGACGATCCTCGACGGATTGCAAGTGTGTATTGATTGCACCAAAACCTCTAGACATGTTAGTGTCCAAAATGTTGAACCGCTCTGTAAGGAAAGCCGTGAGAGCTTCATTGTTTAGGACCGGAGCTTATGGTTGAGGTTCAACTTGAGGTGGAGGTGCTTCCCTATCAACACATTCCCATTGCCCATTGATGTATTAAAAACCGGACCTTCAGAGAGAAGATTCACCAAGTTTTTGCTTACGGGGTTCCGGTGAGTCATATGTTCAATCAAGATTAAGCTTTCCAAAGATGTAACTTAAAACACTCCCATAATTGAAAGATTTGAGTGCATCGGTGTCACGGAGCTTAACATTATTTACTATCTTGGCAAACATGATCTTAACAAGATTAGGGCGCTCACCATGACGAAAACATTCAAGCCAAAAATAATCTACTTGACGAACATGAGAAAATTTACCTCCGGAGGGGCGAATGAACCACGAGACTATCAAGTTGAGGAACCTATCGTGAACATCCAAGGAAAGCACCGAACCGATGTGAGAACCAAAGTGACTCTCATTCTCGATTCATTTGTTCTTAAGACAAAAAGTAGTCTCCAAAAAATGGGTGTCAATGACAATCCTTTTTCCCAAGATAGAAAACTCAAGGCCAACAACTTCAGAGTTGTCTTCACTATTGATAAATTGAGCATTTGAGTAAAAGAGAAGAACCATGTGCTTGTAGAAAATATCCAGGATACTCAAGAAACCACGGAATCCCCATTCTCTTAAACGGGGGAGGTAACGAAAGAGAAAGCGTTCGAAGTCAGGAAACGTGATGTCAACAACACGCTCACGACGAACGTCAAATTCCTTGACATAATTGAAACGCTCCCTCATCTCTGAAGTCCGAAGACTTTTGAGAAATAGTTGGGTGAGATTAGGACGAATACGAGAATCACTTGTTTGACCCGTCTTACGCTTTTTGTTAACGTTCTCCATAGACATCCTAAAAACATAAAGCAAGCAATTTAAAAACAAGTTTAAGTGTATGCATTAAATTTCTTAATTCAATCCAATGGTAAATCCCACTTAGGTTTAAAAACAAGTTTTAAAAACAAAGAAACAAAACAAAAAAAAATTAAGAGAAAAGCAATTTAAAAATAGTAAAGAAAATACGAATGAAAACTCATATATTCGAACCAAAAAATTGAAGATTTTGAAAAAAATTTACAAGTTTTGAAAAACCCAAGTATCAAAACACTTAAACTATACAAAAATAAAATTTTCTAACCTAAGATTCGAATACAAATTGAAGGAAAAAGAAAATGATTAAAATATACCTTAAATTGGGATTTTGGATGAATAGATGAAAATCCTTGCACAAAGTTGTTGATGCTTTTCTTAGACTTGTGTTTAAGAGTAAAAACCCTCAAGATTTGGTGAAAAACAATAAGGTTTAGAGGGTTTTTATTGGAAAAAATTGTTTTAGGGTTTTAGGGTTTTGGGAGAGTTTTAATTAAAGTTGAACTTTAACATTAAAAGCCCCTTTAAAGCAGTCCGCTAACCCATTTCGAAACGGTGTCGACTGTTTCGAAATGCGGGCACGAAAGGTTGACCGACTTTTCAACTCCAGTTGACTGTTTCGATACGGCATTAATCGTATCGAATCCTCGTTGACTCGTATCAAAACATGTTTCGATACACCTTTTAGCAGTAGCAAATCCGTTTCGAAACCCTTGAAAGGCGTTTTGAAACATCCTTCTCTCAGATTGAATATTAAAGCATCCGTATTGAAACATGTATTATGATTAGTTACATGTTGTTAGGATTAGTTATTTTAAACTAGGATTAGTTATTAATTAAAGACTCTATTTCTTTATTATTATATAATGTAAGTTGGATTTAATTGAATAATAAGAAAAAGTATTATCTTTCCCTTTTACTTTGCGTTTTGACCTTTTCCTCTCTCATATTGTAAAGTCAAAATCCCTCGATTTCTAAATTCTCAATATGGTATCAGAAGACTTTTCGAGTTCTTCCAGCGAGAGTCTGAGTTTCAAGAATGATGATCCTTCCGACGCGTTCTACATCCATCCGAATGAAAATACGGCGTTGGTGCTTACGTCCTCCTTGTTGAACGGCGGCAATTATCATGCGTGGGCTCGTTCGATGAGGATGTCGCTTATTTTGAAGAATAAGCTTGGGTTCATCGGCAGTTCGATTAAGCAACCACGGGAGGAAGATCTGAGGTATTTTGCGTGGATCAAGTGTAATAACTTGGTACTTTCTTGGATTCAACGAGCTTTGAATCAAGAAATTGCTCAGAGCGTCATTTGGATTGACAGCACCTCTGAGTTATGGTCCGATCTCTTCGATCGATTTAATCAAGGGGATTTACTCCGAATCTCCGATTTGCTTCAGGAGTTCTACTTTACTCAATACCTACTTTACTCAATTGAAAACCATCTGGGCTGAAATTTGCAATTTGCGTCCTTTAATTTCTTGTGAGTGTTCTTCCTTTAAATATAGAAACCATGATTTCTTGCTTAGGTTCTTGAGAGGATTAAACGAAAATTTATCTGTTCAAAATTCCCAAATCCTTATGGTTAAGCCTCTGCCTTCGATTAATAAGGTTTTTTCAATTGTTATTCAACACGAAAGATCAGTCAATGTTCCTGTTGGTTCTACTGATTCCAACATTTTAATATCTGATAGGGTTTCTGTTAAGTCTGGGATCATGTTGTTAGGCAAGATAGTAGGTATTCTGGTAGCAAGAAACATGTCTTAGGGAATAAAAGACCCTTATGTACCTTTTGTGGGTTATATGGTCATGTGGTTGATAAATGTTATCGAAAGCATGGCTTTCCACCTGGTTTTCGGTCTAGAAATCAAAACAGTAGTGTTAACCAATTTGGGTCCAACACCGAGAATTTGTTGCAACATTTTGAGTCTGGTGACAATGATGAAACTAGATCAGTTTCTTTCACCAAACAGCAATATGAGAATCTGTTGGCTTTACTCCAGTCCAAGAATTCCTCCAATGATGTAAAGGAGTCTACTGTTAATATGCTTTCTTCCACATTTGCTTCTGTTTCACAAGAAGAGACAGGTATGGTTCTTGCATGCCTTAATTCCTCTAATATGTCTAATTCATGGATTGTAGACTCAGGAGCTACAGATCATGTTTCCTATTCCTTGGATTCTTTTTATGAATATCATAATGTTTCTAATAAGTATGTTCGATTACCAAATAATGTTTTAGTTAGAGTTGAACATGTTTGTACTGTTCATATCAATAGTTTTATAACTTTACATGGAGTTTTACATATTCCTAGCTTTAAATTCAATCTTGTTTCTATTTCTCAGTTGGCTGCAAATAAAGACATTTCTCTTATTTTTTCTTCTGCTGGATGTTGTTTACAGGATGCTCTCAGTTTGAAGATGATTGGTACAGCTGAGTGTATACATGGCTTATATGTTCTGCATTCTGATGTTTCTACTCAGGTTCCTAAGTCTGTTGTTTGTTCCTTAGCTTCTTAAGATTTGTGGCATATTAGGTTAGGGCACCCCTCCCCTGCTAGAATGAAACATTTTTCGAAATTCCATAGTGCTATTCCAAATAGTTTTTGTCCAGACTGTGATGTGTGTCATCTAGATAAGCATAAGAGGCTTCCCTTCCCTGTTAGTACATCTAGTTTAGATTGTTTGTTTGATTTGGTCCATATGGATGTATGGGGTCCATTTCCTGTTAAAAGCTTGTATGGCCATGCATACTTCTTAATTGTGGTTGAAGATAAGAGTAGATATGTTTGGCTTTTTCCTATGAGAAATAAAACTGAAGTTAGAACTCTTATTGTTGATTTTTATCAGTTTGTTGAGACTCAATTTTCAGCTAGGATTAAATGTATACGAACTGATAATGCTCGTGAGTTTGATATGGTTGATTTTTATAAAGCCAAATGTATAATTCATCAGAATTCTTGTACTTATACCCCTCAGCAAAACAATATTGTTGAAAGAAAACATCGACATATCTTAGTAGTGGCTAGATCTTTAAAAATCCAGGCTAATTTACCCTTAAACTTCTGGGTAGATTGTGTTTTACTCTCTGTTTTTTTAATAAATAGAACTCCTGCCCATGTTTTGTTAAACAAGACACCTTTTGAAGTTTTATTTCAAACTGAACCTAAACTTGATAATATTAAAACCTTTGGTTGTTTAGCTTATGCAGTTGTGTTACCTAAAACTAAGTTACATCCTAAAGCTATTAGATGTTTGTTTCTTGGATATCCCAAAAACATTAAGGGCTTTAGATTATATGATTTAGAAACAAAAAATGTTTTTGTATCAAGAGATGTTGTATTTTCTAAAACAATCTTTCCTATTCAAAAAGCTTAGTCATATTAAGAAATTATTTTGCCAACATCTGATAATAATGACTTCTTTGATGATTTTTTGCCTACTAAACATTCTAATGCTACTGTCCCTTTTGAGAATCATACAAGTCCCTCATCATTAACTAAGAATGACTCTGTTGTTCCTCATTCCATTTCTAGTGATGTTGTATCTGACACATCTAAGGAACTGGAACATGTTTCCTCTTTAGATTCTCATCATCATACTATTATTCCAGTTTCTGTTCCTACTACTTTTGTTCAAAATCAGAGACCTACCATGACTGCTAAATTGCCAAGTAAGTTAAAGGATTATCAAGTGGATCTACCACAATCCAAATCTTATAAAACATCTCCTCATTCATTTAATCAGGTAATATCGTACTCTAACATATCTGTTCCATATCAGTGTTACATTAATGTTGTTGAAATTTTAAAAGAACCTAGTTCTTATAAGCATGCTATTAAAAATGAGTGTTGGAAAACTGCTATGGCTGAAGAGATTGCTGCTTTAGAAAATAATAAAACTTGGGACTTAGTTCCTTTACCACCGGGAAAACAAGCAATAGGATGTAAATGGGTTTACAAGACTAAACTTAAATCTGATGGTTCCTTAGAAATGTATAAAGCTAGGCTGGTTGCAAAGGGTTATACTCAACAACCAGGCCTAGACTTTATTAATACTTTTAGTCCTGTTGCAAAAATCACAACAATTCGAACTCTAATAGTTGTTGATGTTGCTAAACATTGGAAATTACAACAATTAGATGTTAATAATGCCTTCTTACATGGTTTTCTTAGTGAAGAAGTTTATATGCAACAACCCCCTAGTTTTTCACCTTCTAATTCTGGTTTAGTCTGCAAATTAAATAATAGTCTTTATGCGCTGAAACAAGCAAGTAGGCAATGGAAAGAAAGGCTTACTTCTGCTTTAGTTAGTCAAGGTTTTAAACAAGTTGCTTCTGATAGTTCTTTATTTTTAAAAGGTGTTGGTGATGATTTTCTTGCTTTAGCTGTATATGTTGATGACATTGTCTTGCTGGTCCTATGTCTTAAATTCTTTCTTAGTTTTGAGGTGGCCAGGTCTTCAAAAGGTATAAACCTTTGCCAAAGGAAATATACCTTAGATTTGCTTGAAGAAATTGGTTTTTTAGACTCCAAACCTATCTCCACACATTTTAACTGCAAATTATCTAAAACTGATGGAACTCCTCTATTTGACATCACTTCTTATAGAAGACTCATTGGTAAACTAGTTTACCTTACTAATACTAGGCCTGACATTACATATGATGTCCAGCAATTATCACAATTTTTGTCTATGCCTACTGATATTCATATGACATCTACTCATAGAGTCCTTAGGTACTTAAAACGTACACTAGGACAAGGGTTGTTTTTCTCTTCTGATAGTAACCTCAAACTCAGTGCGTTTTCAGATTCAGATTGGGCTTCATACCCTGATTCCAGGAAATCTACTACTGGGTTCTTTGTCTTTTTATGATCCTCTTTGATTTCATTGAAATCGAAGAAACAACAAACTGTTTCCAGATCTTCCAGTGAAGCTGAGTATATGGCATTAGCCTCTGTAACTTGTGACATACAATGGGTTTCTTATCTTTTATCTGATTTACAAATTCCTTTACATTCAACCAATCTTTATTGTGACAATTTATCTACTATGAAAATTGCAGAGAATCCAGTTTATCATGAACGAACCAAACACATTGAGATAGATTGCCACCTGGTTCGAGAGAAGATACAACAAGGATTAATTCGACTGTTATCAGTATCTACATATAATCAACTTGCTGAATGTTTTACAAAGGCTCTTCAGCCATCTTTGTTCAAAGATTATGTAATCAAGTTGGGCATTCAGAATATGTATGCTCCAACTTGAGGGGGGCTATTAGGATTAGTTACATGTTGTTAGGATTAGCTATTTTACAGCTAGGATTAGTTATTAATTAAAGACTCTATTTCTTTATTATTATTATATAATGTAAGCTGGATTTAATTGAATAATAAGAAAAAAGTATTATCTTTCCCTTTTACTTTGCGTTTTGACCTTTTCCTCTCTCATATTGTAAATTCAAAATCCCTCGATTTCTAAATTCTCAATAACAGGTGGACCCGTTTCGATACACCTGGGCCTGGAAGTGTAGATGAGGCTCTAAAAGTGTAGAAAAATGAAATTTTCTAAGGCCGAACTTGCATGAATGACATGAATGAGCAGGAAAAACATATGCAAACATAAACATACTCCCACTAGCTATAGGCATGGATGAAATTAGGAGTAAAAAATACATAAACATGGCATTTCACAAGATCAAGCAATTTTAAGCACAAAATAGGTCCTAAAAGGTCAAGATATGCTAGTTAGACCTAACTCTCTCCTAAGGGACCAAAAACTCTCTTTGTCTAAAGGTTTTGTAAATATGTCCGCAAATTGATTTAAGGTGTCAACATACTCTATAACAACATCTTCTTTAATGACAAGATCTCTAATGAAATGATGCCTTATTTCTATGTGTTTGGTTCTAGAGTGTTGGATGGGATTTTCTGTCAAACATATGGCACTAGTGTTATCACACTTAAGGGGTGTGGTTTCAACTTTAATACCATAATTTAAGAGTTGTTGCTTCATCCAAAAGACTTGAGCACAACAACTTCCTAAGGATATGTACTCGGCTTCGGTGATAGATAAGGCTACACTATTTTGTTTCTTAGAGAACCAAGATATGAGCATACTACCTAGGAATTGACAAGTTCCCGAAGTACTCTTCCTATCAATTTTGCATCCCCCATAATCTACATCCGAATAAGCATGTAGGTTGAAGGTGGAGTCTCTAGGGTACCAAAGACCTAAACAAGGAGTATCTCTAAGGTACCTAAAGATTCTCTTAATGGCTATAAAGTGAGACTCTCTAGGACTAGCTTGAAACCTAACACACAAGCAAACACTAAACAAGATATCTAGTCTACTTGCGGTAAGGTAAAGCAATGATCCAATCATAGAATGGTAAAGCTTATAGTCAACACACCTACCTCCTTCATCTTTGTCAAGCTTTGTAGATGAGCTCATAGGTGTGGCTTGAGGCTTTGCATTCTCCAAGCCAAACTTCTTGAGCATATCCTTTATGTACTTTGCTTTATTGATGATGGCGTCATCCTTCTTTTGCTTGATTTGGAGTCCCAAAAAGAATGAGAGCTCCCCCATCATGCTCATCACGAATTCACCTTGCATTAGCTTAGCAAACTCTCTGCAATGACATTCATTAGTAGAACCAAAAATAATATCATCAACATAAATTTGTAATACTAAGATGTCATTTTTATACTTTTTTATAAAAAGTGCAGTGTCCACCTTGCCTTTTCAAAACCTTTTTCAATTGAAAAGTTTGAAATTCTTTCATACCAAGCTCTAGGAGCTTGTTTTAAACCATAAAGAGCTTTAGTGAGTTTGAAAATATGATTTGCAAATTTTGAGTCCTCAAAACCCGGTGGTTGTTCCACATACACTTCCTCATTTATAAAGCCATTTAAAAACGCACTTTTAACATCCATTTTAAAAAGCTTGAAATCATGATAACATGCATATGCAAGCAACATCCTAATGGCTTCCATTCTAGCTACGGGTGCATAGGTTTCATCAAAATCTATTCCCCCTTCTTGAGTGTAACCTTGTGCTACTAGTCTAGCTTTATTTCTCACAATGTTACCACTCTCATCTAGTTTATTCCTAAAGACCCATTTGGTTCCTATGGTAGATTGATTACTAGGTCTATCAACTAATGTCCAAACGTTACTTCTCTCAAATTGATTTAACTCTTTTGCATAGCCATAATCCAAAAATCATCTTTCAATGCTTCTTTTATATTCATAGGCTCTATGCATGATATAAATGCAACATGATTCATTAGTCTAAGAGAAGATCGAGTGGTTACCCCCTTGGATGGATCACCCAAGATTTCACCATCTTTGACATAGTTGAACTTCCTTGGGTAGCTCACTTCTTTTTCCTCAAGAGCCAAGTCCTTCAAGCCTTCAAGAGGTGGATCTTGTGTATCCTCTTCTTTTTTTGGAATCTTATCCTCCTTTGAAGTTTGTCCTCCATCAAAGGCATTTATGATTCCTACATCATCATCATCATCACAAGAATCCTTCCTTGGAAGGAGGTTATCATCGAATACAACATGTATAGATTCTTCTACTACTAAAGTTCTCTTGTTAAATACATGATAGGCTTTAGAGGTTAAAGAATATCCTATGAAAATAGCTTCATCATTTTTTGCATCAAATTTACCTAAGTTGTCTTTTCCCTTATTCAAAACAAAACACTTGCAACCAAAAGGATGAAAATAGCTAATGTTAGGCTTTTTAGATTTTAAAATCTCATAAGGTGTTTTCTTTAAAATTGGCCTAATCATTACTCGGTTTACAATGTAGCAAGCGGTGTTTGTGGCTTCGGCCCAAAAATATTTAGGTAAATTGTTTTCAAAAAGCATGGTTCTAGCCATTTCTTGTAAAGTCATATTTTTCCTCTCAACTACCCTATTTTGTTGAGGAGTTCGAGGAGCCGAAAATTTGTGGCTAATACCATTTTCATTCAAAAACTCTTCAAACCCTAAATTTTGAAACTCAATTCCATGATCACTTCTAATATGAGAAATTCTAAGTTCAAGATCATTTTGGTTAGTTTGAAAATGTGATGAATTTTTCTAAAGCCTCATCTTTAGTACTTAAAAATAGAACCCAAGTAAATCTAGAAAAATCATCAACAAGAACAAATGCATAAGATTTACCACCCAAGCTCATAGTCCTAATTGGCCCAAATAAATCCATATGGATAAGTTGTAAACATCTACTTGTAGAAATATCATTAATGGATTTAAAGGAATATTTATGTTATTTACCCTTAGAGCATGCATCACAAATTTTATCGTAAATGCATAATATAATTAGATTTAATGTCATCTAGATGCACCATGTAAATGTTACCTATGCGATGACCTATGAGCATAATATAATTAGATTTAATGTCAACAATTTTGCACCCATTTTTATAAAATAAAACATTAAATCCTTTATCACACAATTAACTTGTGCTCAAAAAGTTATGTTTAAGATCATCAACATACAAGACATTTTCATTAAGAATAGTAGAGTTATTACCTATGGAGTCAATACCTTTAATGTGGCCTTTGGAGTTGTCACCAAATGTCACCACTCCTCCACTTTAGATCCATGAATCTACTCTTGTCTCCGGTCATATGCCTCGAGCATCCACTATCAAGGTACCATGAGTTATGACTTTGTGCTTTGGCCTTGTAACAATGCTCCCCCTACAAACAAAGATATTAAACTTTTGTTTTTGGTACCCAAATCATTTTGGGTCCATGAGTGTTATCTCCCAAAAACTTGGTTCCCTTAGGAATCCAAGATGACATAACAACAATGTTATTAGATTTTACAAGTTCCTTAGGAACCCATACACTTCTAATCCTTTTAGTTCTATTATGTCTAGAAAAACTACTTTGTTTGTAGTTATTAGTCTTTTTCCTAGGTTGGTTTGTTTTTGAAGATTCACATATTTTATGCTTCACACTACCAACATTTTTAAAAGACTCTTTGAGCTTGTTAAGCTCATCTAGCACCTTTTGGTGTTCACTATTACATTGAGAGAGAAGATTATTAAGGTCAACATTTTCATCTTGGAAGAATTTTAGTTCATCTTTCAACCCTAAAATCTTTTTCTCAAATTTTAAATTAGCTTGAGAAAGTGAGTCATTTTTATCATTTAATTTCGAAATAATTTTCTTATTCCTAATGATCGACTCCTTCTATTTCTCAACTAATTCATCATAGACCTCTTGCAACTCATCATATGCATCATTTAATTCATCATATGTAAAATCTAAAGATGATGAGTTAAAGGTTACCATGGAGGAATCTTCCTCAAGTTCCATGAGGCAAAGGTTGGCCACTTCTTGTTCGTCATCCTCGGATGACTCCTCATCACTCCAAGTAGCAAGCTTGACTTTGAGCTTCTTCTTCTTCTCAAAGCCCTTCTTCTTGAGTTGAGGGCATTCCGAACGTATGTGGCCAGGTGTGAAACAAATATTTTAATTTTGATATAACTAAAAACCTAAGGACTAAATTGAAAATGTCAAAACGAAATTTAAGTCCTCAAAACATCCCTATATAATTTCAAGATTATGCAAAAGTTAAAAACAAAGTTTTTCAAATACTTTTCTAAGTGTTTAAAGCCAATACAGTGATTTTCAAGTCCCTGTTTCGAAACGGCCTAAGGCGTTTCGAAACAATTTCTTCACTGTCAACCCCTGTTCCGAAACGCGTATCGAAACGGCTTTAGAACACTTGAACTCATTTCGAAACGGTCTCATACGTTTCGAAATAGTTCTTCAATTTTAATTTGAAAAACATAACGGTTGTCATATTAACTGACCTATTGTACAAAGATAAATAGGGTGTTTCGAAACGGGCTAAGACTGTTTCGAAACGACCCTTGACAGTAGCAAAACCGTTTCGAACGAGGCCTTGCGTTTCGAAACAGTTCTTCAATTCAAATTGAAAATATGACCGTTGAAATTATTTTTAACTGATTTTCTGAAAACCATTAGGGTGTTTCGAAACGGGCTAAGATTGTTTCGAAACGACCCTTGACAGTGGCAAAAGTGTTTCGAAACGGGCTCTTAAATGCACCCCAATGGCTCTTTCTATTTTAGTCTGTTCCGAAACAGGTACCCCGCGTTTTGAAACGTGTTGTTGCAGACTACATTTATGGAGGTGAGATAACATCCCAACGGCTCTATTGATGAGTGCAACAACCACAACGGCTAGAAATCAATGAGAAGGTACAAAAGGGACATCTAAAAGCTCCAGCAACAACTATTGATCCAAAAGCAAACATCCAAACATCAAATCCATGCAATTGTGCAAAAATCCCATTTTGTCTAGAAACCCCAATTGTAATTTTCATTCATATCTTGTTCAATTGGCTTGAGTGCTTTTAATTGGGCTATCATTTGTATTGAGAGATACCTTATTAGCCAACAAATTTCTTTGTTCACTTGTGTGAGGATTGGGTTGAGTTTTGGGTAAAATATTCAACCAAAAGTGTAAGGGTTGCCTCCTTGTCCTAGAAAAGGGGAAGAGCAATTAGTGGAATAGTTGCAAATCCTTAGTGAAGCTAAGGTAGTGGATGTAGAGTTCATTTGGAACTTGAACCACTCTAAATCCCTTGTCTATTATTTTTTTAATTTGCAATTTCCACCACAAAACCTTTAAATTTCCAATTCACCCCCCTCTTGGTATATATCGATCTTGCGATCCACTCAACAATTGGTATCAGAGCCTAACTCTTTGAGGATTAACAACCACAAAAGGAGTTCCATGGAAGAGTGTGATCATCAAAATATCAAGAGATGACTTCAACCTCCGGTTCGTGCATGTACAAGTCACAATCCACTACAAAGCCTCCCTTCTTCAACGGTGATAACTACTCTTTTTGGAAGAATAGAATGTGTCTACTCATCAAGTCAAATGACTATCTAGTGTGGGATGTCATTGAAAATGGGCCATATATTCCATTGAAGCAAGATGGTGAGGGCAAGATGGTTTTGAAGAAGAAAGTGGAGATGAGTGAAGAGGAGAGGAAAAAGATTCAAGTCAATGATAAAGCTCTCCACATGTTATTTTGTGCTTTCGGTCTGGACATCTATTCAAAGGTCTCATCAATTGAAAGTGCCAAAGAAGTGTGGGACACTCTTGAGACTACTTATGAAGGCACCAACGATGTTAAAGAAACTAAGATTGGAATTCTCAATCTTAGTTATGAAAATTTCAAGATGGAGCCTAATGAGACGGTGTCAAAGATGTTTGATCGTTTCTCCATGATTGTCAATGGGCTAAAAGGCTTTGGAGAGATCATACCAGAAGACAAGCTTGTCTGGAAGCTACTCTATTCACTTCCCGAGTCTTGGGATGGGAAGAGAACCGCCATCATCGAAGCAAAGAATTTGAAAACTTTGAAGCTTGATGAGCTTGTGGGTTCTCTCCTTACTCATGAGATCATGAAGCAAGGAAGGGAAGACGAGAAGAAGAAAGAAGAGAAAAGGGTAGAGAAGCTTGAGGTTGAGAAGAAGAAAAAGATGGGAATAGCTCTCAAGGATAAAGCTTCACAACATGATGAGAGCTCATCTAGTGAGGAGGATGAACTTGAAGAATTGGCTATGATAGCCAAACGATTCTCACGCTTTATGAGGTCCAACCGCGGAAGAAAAATCCAAAGGAAGATGGACTTCAAGAGCAAGAACAAAGAAGAAGGAAGGGATCCTATCATTTGCTTTGAGTGCAAACAACCCGGCCATATACGTTCGGAGTGCCCTCAACTCAAGAAGAAGGGCTTTGAGAAGAAGAAGAAGCTCAAAGCCAAGCTTGCTACTTGGAGTGATGAGGAGTCATCAGAGGATGACGAACAAGAAGTGGCTAATCTTTGCCTCATGGTACTTGAGGAAGTTTCCTCCATGGTAACCTCTAACTCATCTATTTTAGATTATGAAGAATTAAATGATGCATATGATGAATTGCAAGAGGTATATGATGAATTAGTTGAGAAATATAAGGAGTCGGTCATTAGGAATAAAAAGATTATTTTAGAATTAAATGAGAAAAATGACTCACTTACTCAAGCTAATTCTAAATTTGAGAAAAAGATATTAGGATTAAAAGATGAACTAAAACTCTTTCAAGATGAAAATGTTGATCTTAATAATCTTTTATCTCAATGTAATTGTGAACACCAAAAGGTGTTGGGAGAGCTAAATGAGCTCAAAAAGTCTTTAAAAAATGTTGGGAATGTCAATCATGAAGTAGGAGAATCCTCTAGAACACACCAACCTAAGAAAAAGACTAACTACTACAAACAAGGTAGCTACCCTAGACATAGTAGAGCTAAAAGAATTAGAAGTGTATGGGTTCCTAAGGAACTTGTTAAATCTAATAATATTATTGCTATGTCATCTTGGATTCCTAAGGGAACCAAGGTTTTGGGAGCTAACACTCATGGACCCAAAATGATTTGGGTACCAAAAACCAAAGTTTAATATCTTTGTTTGTAGAGGGAGCATTGCTACAAGGCCAAAGCACAAAGTCAAAACTCATGGTACCTTGATAGTGGATGCTCGAGGCACATGACCGGAGACAAGAGTAGATTCATGGATCTAAAGCCAAAAAGTGGAGGAGTAGTAACATTTGGTGACAACTCCAAAGGCCACATTAAAGGTATTGGCTCCATAGGTAAATCACTCTACTATTCTCATTGAAAATGTATTATATGTCGATGGTCTTAAACACAATTTATTGAGCATAAGTCAATTGTGTGATAAAGGATTTAATGTTTTATTTGATAAAAATGGATGCAAAATTGTAGACATTAAATCTAATTATATTATGCTCATAGGTCATCACATAGGAAACATATACATGGTGAATCTAGATGACATCCATACATCTCATGCATGCTTAGTTGCTCAAAATGAAAATGATGCATGGTTGTGGCACAGGAAGCTAGGACATGCTAGCGTAAGTGTTTTAGAAAAACTAGTCTCCCTAAATCTAGTTAGAGGTTTACCCAAGATAAAATTTTTAAATGATAAAATTTGTGATGCATGCTCAAAGGTTAAACAACATAGGTCTTCCTTTAAATCCATAAATGATGTTTCTACTAGTAGATGCTTACAACTAATCCACATGGATTTATTTGGGCCAATTAGGACTATGAGCTTGGGAGGTAAGTCTTATGCTTTTGTGCTTGTTGATGATTTTTCTAGATTTACTTGGGTTCTATTTTTAAGTACTAAAGATGTGGCTTTGGAAAAATTCATCACATTTTCAAAATTAACCCAAAATGATCTTGAACTTAGAATTTCACATATTAGAAGTGATCATGGAACCGAGTTTCAAAATTTAGGGTTTGAAGATTTTTTAAATGAAAATGGTATTAGCCATAATTTTTCGGCTCCTCGAACTCCTCAACAAAATGGGGTAGTTGAGAGGAAAAATAGAACTTTACAAGAAAAGGCTAGAACTATGCTTTGTGAAAACAATTTACCTAAATATTTTTGGGCGAAAGCCACAAACACCGCTTGCTATATTGTAAATCGAGTAATGATTAGGCCAATTTTAAAGAAAACACCTTATGAGATTTTAAAATCTAAAAAGCCTAACATTAGCTATTTTCACCCTTTTGGTTGCAAGTGTTTTGTTTTAAATAATGGAAAAGACAACCTAGGTAAATTTGATGCAAAAAGTGATGAAGCCATTTTTATAGGTTACTCTTTAACCTCTAAATCCTATCGGGTATTTAACAAAAGAACTTTAGTAGTAGAAGAACCTATTCATGTTGTATTCGATGATAACCTCCTTCCTAGGAAGGATTCTTGTGATGATGGTGATGTAGGAATCATAAATGCCTTTGATGGCGGTCAAACTTCAAAGGAGGATGAGATTCCAACAAAAGAAGAGGACACACAAGATCCACCTCTTGAAGCCTTGAAGGACTTCGCTACTGAGGAAAAGGAAGTGAGCTACCCAAGGGAGTTGAACTATGTCAAAGATGGTGAAATCTTGGGTGATCCATCCAAGGGGGTAACCACTCGTTCTTCTCTTAGATTAATGAACCATGTTGCTTTTATCTCATGCATAGAGCCTAAAAATATATAAGACGCATTGAAAGATGACTTTTGGATTATGGCTATGCAAGAAGAGTTAAATCAATTTGAGAGAAATAATGTTTGGACATTAGTTGATAGGCCTAGTAATCAATATACAATAGGAACTAAATGGGTCTTTAGGAACAAGCTAGATGAGAGTGGTAACATTGTGAGAAATAAAGCTAGACTTGTAGCACAAGGTTACACTCAAGAAGAGGGAATAGATTTTGATGAAACCTATGCATCCGTAGCTAGAATGGAAGCCATTAGGATGTTGCTTGCATATGCATGTTATCATAATTTCAAGCTTTTTCAAATGGATGTTAAAAGCGCATTTTTAAATGGTTTTATAAATGAAGAAGTATATGTGGAACAACCACCGGGTTTTGAAGATTCAAAATTTCCAAATTATGTTTTCATTTGTGGGTTTTCCATATCTTGTAAAAAAATTTCAAAATCTCAAAATTTTTTATTCGAATATAAAATTTTTCATTCGTATTTTTCTTTACTGTTTTTTTTTAATTTTGTTTCAAAAACCTAAGTAGGATTTATTATTGGATTGATTTTAAATATCAATGCATACACTTAATTTTAAAATATACTTGCTTAATGTTTTTAGATGGCGGAACAAGCTAACAAAAAGCGTAAGGCCGTTCAAACCGGTGATTCGAGCATTCGTTCGAACCTTGCTCTCCTTTTTCAGAAATCCCTTAAAACTAATGAGATGCGAGCTCGCTTCACTTATATCAAGGATTTCGAAGTTCGTAGAGAACGTGTCATTGATCTTGATTTCCTCAATTCCGAGCGTTTCTTATTCCGATATCTCGAACGTTTGAGTGAGTGGAATCTTCTCTTTTTGTTGAGCATTCCGGATATTCGCTACAAACATATGGTACTCCTTTTTTACTCTAATGCTCGTTTTATTCATGATGAGACCAAAACCGAGATTATGGGAATTGAATCCTTCATATTGGGTAAAAAGTTTGTTGTTGATATTGCTCTCTTGGAATCAACTTTCAAACTTAAAGATGAAGGTCTTGAGGATGAACGTCACTTTGGCACTTTCACCGGTCCGGCACTTACTTTGGATGTGCATGATCGCTTTCTTCACTTGATGGTCTCGTGGTTCCTTCGACCTTCCGGAGGTAAATACTCTCACATCCGTCAAGTTGATCATTTTTTGCTTGAATGTTTCCGTAGAGGTGAGCGCCCTAATGTGCCTAAGATTATTTTTGCCGAGATGGTCAATAATGTTAAGCTTATTGACACAAATGAGTTGAAGTCTTTTACCTATGGCACAATCTTGAGCTACATCTTTAATGACCTTGGTATCGATTGTACCTACGACTCTCCGGAACCTCGCAAGTCCAAGATTGGTGAGTCCTCTCTACGCAAATTCGGGTTTCAATATTTGCATGATGTTTGGGAAAGAGTTGATAGAGAAGCTCCTCCTCCTCCTCCCGTTGCTCCTCCACCGCAAGCTCAAGTTGGAAACAATGAAGCCCTCATGGCTCTCATTACCGAGCGGTTCAATGCTTTGGATACTTGCATTGCTTCGGGTTTTGATGCCATGGACAATCGCTTGAAAAATGTCGAGGATCGCCTTCATACTCTTGAGACTTCCCATTCAAACTTGGATTTGTCCTTCTCTACTCTCTATGGGCAATGGACGAAGTTTCACCGTTCTCAAGTCAAGAGCAACGATGAGACTTCCGATGATGATGACGAGGCTTATGACTATCATATCATATCATATCATATTATTTATGCATTTTAGGTTTAAGATTGCATCTTTATGTTTTATTATGTTTTAAGAACTTATGCCTTTGATCTTTTATTTGGGATTTTATGTTGAACTTAATGTTGGTTTATGTTTTGGATATTTTGATAATATGAATTAATATTATTGGTGCTTATTAATGCTTATTGGTACTAATCTTTTGTCTTCTCTATGAGCTTTCATTATTCTTTCTGATCTAACAAAAAGGGGGAGAAGAAATTTAAGAGCCACAAACTAAAATTCGTTTTAAATGTTTAAAAGGTTTTTTAAGTTTTACAATTTGAATTTCAAGTCAAACAATTTCTTTTAAACTTTAAAAACCTATCTTAAATTAAGAGGAGTTAGAATATTTTCAAAACTTTCAAAATTCTTAAAAATTCTAACTTTGGTTTTGTTATATCAAAAAGGGGGAGATTGTGAAACAAATATTTTAATTTTGATATAATTAAAAACCTAAGGACTAAATTGAAAATGTCAAAACGAATTTTAAGTCCTCAAAACATCCCTACATAATTTCAAGATTATGCCAAAGTTAAAAAAAGTTTTTCAAATACTTTTCTAAGTTTTTAAAGACAATACAATGATTTTCAAGTCCCTGTTTCGAAACGGCCTAAGGCGTTTCGAAACGTTTTCATCACTGTCAACCCCTGTTTCGAAACGCGTATCGAAACGGCTTTAGAACACTTGAACCCGTTTCGAAACGATCTCATACGTTTCGAAACAGTTCTTCAATTTTAATTTGAAAAACATAACGGTTGTCATATTAACTGGCCTATTGTACAAAGATAAATAGGGTGTTTCGAAACGGGCTAAGACTGTTTCGAAACGACCCTTGACAGTAGCAAAACCGTTTCGAAACGAGGCCTTGCGTTTCAAAACAGTTCTTCAATTCAAATTGAAAATATGACCATTGAAATTATTTTTTAACTGATTTTCTGAAAACCGTTAGGGTGTTTCGAAATGGGCTAAGACTGTTTCTAAACGACCCTTGACAGTTGCAAAAGTGTTTCGAAACGGCCCTAAGGCGTTTCGAAACGGGCTCTTAAATGCACCCCAACGGCTCTTTCTATTTTAGTCCGTTCCGAAACAGGTACCCCGCGTTTCGAAACGGCTTGTTGCAGACTGCATTTATGGAGGTGAGATAACATCCCAATGGCTCTATTGATGAGTGCAACAACCACAACGGCTAGAAATCAATGAGAAGGTATAAAAGGGACATCTAAAAGCTCCAGCAACAACTATTGATCCAAAAGCAAACATCCAAGCAATTGTGCAAAAATCCCATTTTTTCTAGAAACCCCAATTTTAATTTTAATTCATATCTTGTTCAATTGGGTTGAGTGCTTGTAATTGGGCTATCATTTGTATTGAGAGATACCTTATTAGCCAACAAATTTCTTTGTTCACTTGTGTGAGGATTGGGTTGAATTTTTGGTAGAAAATTCAACCAAAATTGTAAGGGTTGCCTCCTTGTCCTAGAAAAGGGGAAGAGCAATTAGTGGAATTGTTGCAAATCCTTAGTGAAGCTAAGGTAGTGGATGTAGAGTTCATTTGGAACTTGAACCACTCTAAATCCCTTGTCTATTATTTTTTAATTTGCAATTTCCACCACAAAACCTTTAAATTTCCAATTCACCCTCTCTTGGTCTATATCGATCTTGCGATCCACTCAACACCAGGTTTATTGCACTCGAAGCAAATGATTTGATCCCTTGCTTCTACTTTGTTTTTACCTTTAAAGTCCATCTTTCTTTGAATTTTTCTTCCCCGGTTAGACCTCATGAAGCGTGAGAATCGTTTGGCTATCATAGCCAATTCTTCTAGCTCATCCTCCTCATTAGAAGAGCTCTCCTCAAGTAATAAAGCTTGAGCTATTCCCATCTTCTTCTTCTTTTCTACCTCTAGCTTTTCTACCCTTTTCTCTTCATTCTTCTTCTCTTCTTCCCTTCCTTGCTTCATAATCTCATGAGTAAGGAGAGAACCCACTAGCTCATCAAGTTTTAAAGTCTTCAAGTTTTTGGCTTCTATGATGGCGGTTCTCTTCCCATCCCAAGATTCGGGAAGTGAGTAGAGTAGCTTCTGGACAAGCTTGTCTTCCGGTATAGTCTCTCCAAATCCTTTGAGCCCATTGACTATGGTTGAGAATCGATCAAACATCTTGGACACCGTCTCATCGGGCTCCATCTTGAAATTCTCATAACTAAGATTGAGAATTCCAATCTTGGTTTCCTTGACATCGTTGGTTCCCTCATAATTGGTCTCAAGAGTATCCCACACTTCTTTGGCACTCTCAATGGATGAGACTTTGGAGTAGATGTCCGGACCGAAAGAACAAAAAAGCATGTGAAGAACTTTTTCATTTATTTGGATCTTCTTCCTTTCTTCTTCACTCATCTCCATATTCTTCTTCAAAACCATCTTCCCTTCACTATCTTGCTTCAATGGAATGTAGGGGCCATCTTTAATGACATCCCAAACCATGTAATCGTTGGACTTGATGAAGAGGCACATTCGATTCTTCCAAAACGGATAGTTGTCACCATTGAAGAAAGGTGGTTTTGTAGTGGATTGAGACTCATACATGCTCGAACCGGAGGTAGATGTCATATCTTGATTTTTGGATGATCACACTCGTCCTAGGAGCTCCTCTTGTGGTTGTTAATCCCTCAAAGAGGTAGGCTCTGATACCAATTTTTGAGTGGATCGAATGATCGAAATAAACCAAGAGAGGGTGATAAGTATTTATTTTGGTTATGTTTTTAGTCCTTATTTTGATCAAATATATATGTTTAAAGGACTTAATTGGGCTGTTTTTATGTTGTTCTCATGCAGGTTACGTAATGTTGGAAATGAGTTGGAGTGCTACAGAAAATACTGAAGTCGTGGGCAGATTCATGGGCATGAACCAGGGCATGTATGCTGACTGGGCGCCACGTAAGCACCTTCTAGAAGATGACGTCAGGAACCCTGATAACTTATCAGTCCACTTATCAAGATAGCTTATCATCCGATTTTTATCTTAAAATTCAAAACTTGGATATTTATCTTATGTAATTTTATTTAAATTTTTTAGGATTTATCATCTTAGGTTTTTAGGGTTTTTCAACTATTATAAATACCCCACTTTGGGGGTGAATTATTCATCAAAAAAACATTTTCCATTGTTCTCTTCTTCCTTGAGTTAATAAAGCTCTCTATTTTTCTCCATTTATTTATTTTATTAAGTATGGTTTTTTCACAAACCATGCTTAACTAAATTCCTTTTATCCAAAAGAAACGCCAAACCCGACAAACCTCGTGAGATTAGGAAAATACTTCAATCCTTCAACAACTCATTTTTAGATTCTTTGTAAAATTGATTAGGCAATCGGCCTAATCTTTAGGCATCGCAATTGTTTCATTCCGAGAGCGCGCATCGGCTTGAAGTGGTTTAGATCCATCGTTGGGGACGAGGAAAAGCTTGTAGCCAATTCAACTCCCTAAGAACAAACTTAGTGGCGGTCCACTAAGGGGAATCAAAATCGGAAACAATTCTCATCGAGACGAATATCTGAGCACAGGCTTCTCCAGCACTAACTCAGATTTGAGTTAGCATCGATTACCGTGGCTAATTCACTAAAGTTTGACTTCAAGGATTGCCCTGGGAGTCGAATTTACCAACGAGAAGTAAGTTACAAGGGTTGGGCCTTGTAGACTGTAACCTACAGGAAAGTCGAAGAAAAATCAACTTCAGTGATCGAAGATGTCGTGGTAAAGCGTGGCTTGAGGCTATTTTAATCTATAATTCATTCTCAACATTTATTTATACGTTTTTACTATTTTTCTCATTCAAATCACTATTCTAAAATCCCACTTTATTTTCTACATGTTATTGGTCTAAATCAGAAGAAAGGTGTTAGAGTTCCTATTCCCTGCGGATCGACCCTTACTCTCGCTATATTAATTTAAATCTTATTTAGTTTGAGTTTAAGGTTTTATTTTTGACACTATACGACGCGTGTCAAAATTGGCGTCATTGCCGGGGAATAAGGCAAAGTACTAATATCGTTTTATTTGATTTATGACTAGGAGCAATCCGGGAGAACAATTTGATCTCATCCCGGAAATCGAAGCACTAGCCCGAAAGTTGAACGCACAAACACTTCGGGAAAAGAAAAACAAAAGACGCCAACAGAGATTCCAACGCGGTCTAAAAATCACATCCGAAGCAGAATCGAGTTACGAGCCCAATCCGATGGGAGACGAAAATCAGACCATTCGCCAACTAAATGCGGCGCCCGATGTCCAACAACCTGTGTGTATAACTTTCCCGAATGGAGAAACACCGTTCGTGCTAAAAACGAGTTTGATTTACCTCTTGCCTACCTTTCACGGCTTACCGACAGAAAATCCTCATAAACATTTGAAGGAATTTCACATGGTTTGTCTAAGTACAAAGCCACAGGGAGTATCCGATGACCAAATAAAACTTAGAGCATTTCCATTTTCCTTAGCTGATATAGCGAAAGATTGGTTATTTGATTTACCCCCTAATTCTGTTACAACATGGACTGACATGGCTAAACTTTTTCTTGACAGGTTCTTCCCTGCAGCGAAAGCAAGCGAAATCAGGCGCAGCATCCTGAGCATTCAACAAAAAGAAGTTGAATCCTTGTATGAATACTGGGAGAGGTTTAAAAAGTTGTGTGCAAATTGTCCACAACATGGGTTGTCGGAACAAACCCTCCTCCAGTATTTTTATGAAGGATTGACGCCTATGAACATGAAGGTGATAGATGCAGCAAGTGGCAGAGTTCTAGTCAACATGACACCAACAGCGGCTAAAACACTGATATCAACCATGGCCGCCAACTCGCAAAGGTTTAATCAATCTAGCGAACCATCTCGAAGGGTTCGCAAGGTAAGCACAGTTTCTTTAGAAAATAAGATTGATAAATTAGCTGAAATAGTGCAATCTCTTGTTGCAGATAAAAAAAGAACAGCTAGACTTTGCGGAATCTGTACTAGTCCAGAACATCCGACATACTATTGTCCGATGATTCAGGAAGATGATGTCGCCCAAGCCAACGCCATAGGAAATGCATATAATCAAGGATGGAGAAACCAATCAAACTTCCGTTACGCGCAAAACCAGAGGCCAAATCAAGCTTATCAACCGATTGCACCACAACAATATCAACCGCAGAAGCCATCGTTGGAGTCAATTGTTGAAAAGTTAGCGCTAGCCCAAGAAAAATTTAAACTAAGAACCGAAGCTCACTTTGAAGCAATTGACAAACAGATAAGTCAATTGAAATTAGCGGTAAGTCGCGTAGAATCCAAAGGGAAATTACCTTCTCAAACGGAGCCTAATCCAAGAGAGAATGTGAACGCCATCACTCTACGAAGTGGTACAGTCATTGAACCTAAAGCTAAAGAATATGGCGTACAAAAGGAAGAAAAAAAGCAATCACCCCCTACTAGAAAAGGTATGTCCGGTCCAACCCCTGTACCTTCTCCTTACGCTACACCACCACCCTTCCCGTCGAGATTAATGAAAAGCGACAAACAAGCAGAAGAAAAGGAGATCCTAGATGTGTTTCAAAAAGTAGAGATCAATATTCCACTCCTCGACGTAATCCGAAAAATCCCAAGGTATGCTAAGTTCCTTAAAGATTTATGTACTAATAAACGTCGTCTTATTGGAATTGAGAAGGTTAATCTAGGAGAGCATGTATCGGCGGTCTTCCAGCGAAAGTTGCCACCAAAATTGAAGGACCAAGGTATGTTCGCCATTCCCTGAAAATCGGTAAAGTGGATATTAAACGAGCAATGTGTGACTTAAGGGCCTCTATTAATGTTATGCCACTTTCATTTTATAACTCACTTTCTGCTGAGCCTTTGAAGGATACAAAAGTAACTATACAGCTGGCGGACAGATCTATAATTTACCCGGAAGGATTGCTAGAGAATGTCCTGGTAAAGGTAAAAGATTTAATCTTTCCGGCTAAATTCTATGTCATAGACATGGAAAACGATCGGACTAATAATTCTTCCGAAATCCTTCTTGGTCGTCCATTTTTAAGTATTGCAAATACGAAAATCGATGTGAGAAGCGGGATCCTTACAATGGAGTTCGATGGCGAGGTGGTAAAATTTGATGTTTACAAAGCGATGCGACATCCTGATAATGTTGCTAGTATAAATTTTATAGATGTTATTGAGCCCACCGTTGAAGAATATATAGAATCTAAATCTGTTGATGATTCGTGCAGGGACTTGAAGGATCACGGCAAAGGAATTAAGGAGTTGAAAAATGTTTCTTCTGTTCATTCTGATTTACGCCTAACTCCATTAAAATCTAAAACGTTTTCTTTCATTTTGCAGGGATTGAATTTGGAATTAAAATTACCTCTAGATAAATTGAAGAGTGAAAGAGGAATTTTTCCAGTAAAAAAACTGCATAATCGCAAAATTTCTCGTAGGGAAATACTCAGTTGGATAAAGCGCAAGAGCTGGAAGAAGTATTTGTCGCAATGCTTGTAGTCTGAACCAGGTCGTCAAGCTAGCGATGATAAACAAGCGCTAGATGGGAGGTAACCCATTTCTTTTTTTTTAACTTTAATTTTTTTTATTATTTTTACTTTCTTTATTTTTATTTATTTTATTCCATTTTAATCTGTCATAGTTTAATGTCATTTGAATTTTTAGTTAAAATAAACAAAAAAGAATAAAAAAAAGATAAAATAAATAATCGAAATTATCTAAATCTCATTTTAGATTTTTAATATTGATTTTATTTTTTCATTATTTTTCATATTTATTTTGAATTTATTTTCTCATCTACTTTTAAATTTATTTTTATCTCATTTTAATTATCTTTTTGAATTTATTTTATTATCTCCTTATTTTATTTTTTTATTTTGAATTCTATTTTTATCTGATCTCTTATTTATTTTATTTGTAGATAATTTAGATCGAATAAAGAGATGAGAAGCTATCAGAATTTTGTGGGCTGAATTTTTAATTTAATACGGATTTTATCACTTTCCCACCCAATCAAACCCATATTTTAAACACATTACAACCTTATCTACCCGGTCAAACCCCCACTTCAAATCAAATTAAAATACCCATGAACCCCACCTACACAACTCCCTACCCGGTCAACCCTCAACCAAATACATATTCCATGGACCCCACCCATTAAATCCTTTCCTTATATACCTCCTACCAACCGCACAACCCCCCCCCCCCAATCACCCCTTTCAACCTTTTTCTTTATTTTATTTTTTCCCCAAGTCCCAGCCTTTTGCACCACCCTTCTTCTCTTTTTATTTCTTTTTTTTTCTTCCACAGCAGCCACCACTCGTCATCGGTGGCCGCAATTGATTAGGGGAGTCTCTCCTTTCCTCTCTTTTATTTTAATTTTTCAATTTGGGACAAAATGCATCTAAGTGAGGGGGATGGAGATATGCTTATCAATTTTTATCTTGATTATCCGTCTTGATTGTTCACTTGAAATCTTGATTTTATTAATTTAAGTTCTTCGTTTAATCCTTAGTTTTGCCTTGTCTCACTGTTTTCATATGGCTTTGTATCTATCTTGTTAGAAAATTTTAGGTTGCATGGTAGATTTTTGGCATGATTAATTTTTGATTAAAATCTTTTATATGACATTTTCTTTCTCTATTAATTCAGATGATGCTTACCTAGTATACAAGACATATTTGTGAGTTTTTGAGCCTAATGAGCATGCATGATATTTTCTCTTTGTTTCTTTGAGTGTGCCTAGCTAACTTAGTTGCATTCTAGAACTTGTTTTTAAATTCTTTTTGTAATTACGTTTATTGATTATGATGCTTAAATATGATAGAGACACTAGGTTTTAACCATTTATCTTCCCAAATAAATTGCCTACCCTTTAATTAATTTCCCCTAGTGAACCAATTTTTGAGCCTTGGCCTTTTTTCTTGATCACCACATTTTTAAGCCTAATCCGTTTTTTTTTCTAAATTCCATTACTTTTGTCCCCTTTTTCAAGACAAAAAGTCATCTTAAAAAAAACAGATTCGAGTAAGTGCAGTGAAGCAGCAGAAAATATACTGTGCAGAAAAAAAACTGTGCAGAATTGTTCGAATATACTGCGCAGAACCGTTCGAATATGTAGTGCAGGAAAAAAGAAGAAGTGCGGGAAATTGTTCAAATCTGTAGAAAAAAAAACACAGAAAAAAAACAGTGCAGTTTGAAAAAATATATACTGCAAAACAGTTTCAGTTCGAATGAAAAAAAAACAGTTTCGAATATATTTTGGGATGATTTTTTTGTCTTGAATTTTAGCCCTTATTTTCAGCTTTTATCCCACCCTTACCTTAGCCGCATTACAACCCTTCTTAAAGACCTCTTGATTTTTGCATCATATTCATGTTAGTAGTGGAGATTAGATTTAAACACAAGCCTATGGTTATGCTCTAATTAGCTTTGGCTCGAGTGATTTTTCTCTACCCTTAAACACTTTGAGTGACATGAGCGATTCCTTGTGAGGGTACTTGGTTTGCATCATTGATGTTAGTAGGGTTTTAGAATGTCGTTTTTATGCTTAAAATTCTTAATCTTGTCATTTATCTATTTTTGCTCCTTAGTTTTCTTTCATATTTAGATGCTTAATCATATTGAAACCTTTTGAGACTTCGTGAAATTAAGGATGAAAACTTGAACTTAAGTTTATTTAATTTTGAGATACTTGAGGACAAGCATCGGATAAGTGGGGGGAATTTGATAAGTATTTATTTTGGTTATATTTTTAGTCCTTATTTTGATCGAATATGTATGTTTAAAGGACTTAATTGGGCTGTTTTTATGTTGTTCTCATGCAGGTTACGTAATGCTGGAAATGAGTTGGAGTGCTACAGAAAATACTGAAGTCGTGGGCAGATTCATGGGCATGAACCAGGGCATGAATGCTGACTGGGCGCCACGTCAGCACCTTCTAGAAGATGACGTCGGCAACCCTGATAACTTATCCGTCCACTTATCAAGATAGCTTATCATCCGATTTTTATCTTAAAATTCAAAACATGGATATTTATCTTATGTAATTTTATTTAAATTTTTTAGGATTTATCATCTTAGGTTTTTAGGGTTTTTCAACTACTATAAATACCCCACTTTGGGGGTGAATTATTCATAAAAAAAACATTTTTCATTGTTCTCTTCTTCCTTGAGTTAATAAAGCTCTCTATTTTTCTCCATTTCTTTTTTCTCCATTTATTTATTTTATTAAGTATGGTTTTTTCACAAACCATGCTTAACTAAATTCCCTTTAGGCAAAAGCAACGCCAAACCCGACAAACCTCGTGAGATTAGGAAAATACTTCAATCCTTCAACAACTCCTTTTTAGATTCTCTGTAAAATTGATTAGGCAATCGGCCTAATCTTTAGGCATCGCAATTGTTTCATTCCGAGAGCGCGCATCGGCTTGAAGTGGTTTAGATCCATCGTTGGGGACGAGGAAAAGCTTGTAGCCAATTCAACTCCCTAAGAACAAACTTAGTGGTGGTCCACTAAGGGGAATCAAAATCGGAAACAATTCTCATCGAGACGAATATCCGAGCACGGGCTTCTCCAGCACTAACTCAGATTTGAGTTAGCATCGATTGTCGTGGCTAATTCACTAAAGTTTGACTTCAAGGATTGCCATGGGAGTCGAATTTACCAACGAGAAGTAAGTTACAAGGGTTGGGCCTTGTAGACTGTAACCTGCAGGAAAGTCGAAGAAAAATCAACTTCAGTGATCGAAGATGTCGTGGCAAAGCGTGGCTTGAGGCTATTTTTATCTATAATTCATTCTCAACATTTATTTTTACGTTTTTACTATTTTTCTCATTCAAATCACTATTCTAAAACCCCCCTTTATTTTCTACAGGTTATTGGTCTAAATCAGAAGAAAGGTGTTAGAGTTTCTATTCCCTGCGGATCGACCCTTACTCTCGCTATATTAATTTAAATCTTATTTATTTTGAGTTTAAGGTTTTATTTTTGATACTATACGACGCGTGTCAGAGGGTGAATTAGATTTTTAAGGTTCTTGGTTGTGGAATTTGCAAATAAAAATGGTAGACAAGGAATTTTAGAGTGGTTCAAGTTCCAATTGAACTCTACATTCACTACTTTAGCTTCACTAAGGATTTGCAACAATTCCACTAATTGCTCTTTCCCTTTTCTAGGCTAAGGAGGTAACCATTACAATTTTTGTTCAAATTTTCTACCCAAAATTTGACTCAATCCTTACACAATTGAAACAAAAAAGTTGTTGGCTAAAACAAGTATCTCTCAATACACAATATAGCCCAATTACAAGCACTCAACCCAATTGAAATGATAAGAATGAAAAATACAATTGGTGTTACAAGACAATAATGGGATTTAGGCACAAATGCTTGGATTTGATGTTTGGATGTTTGCTTTAGGATCAATAGTTGTTGCTGAAGCTTTTAGAGGTCCCTTTTATACCTTCTCATTGAATTCTAGCCGTTTTGGTTGTTGCATTCTTCAATATAGCCGTTGGGATGTTATCTTCCCTCCATCAATGCAGTCTGCAACCAACCGTTTCGAAACGCCCGACCCTGTTTCGAAACAGACCAAAATAGAAAGAGCTGTTGGGGTGCATTAAAAAGCCCGTATCAAAACGGTTAGAAATATTTCGATACGCTAAGAGTTGTTTCGAAACTCATTTCGAAACAAATTTGCCACTATCAAGGACCGTATCGAAACGAGATGAGATCGTTTCGATACACCTTAACGACTTGTTTAAAATCAGTTAAAAACATTCAACGGTCATATTTTTCAAATATGATTAAGTACCGTTTCGAAACTTTTTAATGTCGTTTCGATACGGTATCTTGAGGTTATTAAGCCGTTTCGAAACTTGTTTCAAAACACGGGTTGGCAGTGTTGAAATCATTTCGATACCCGTTCCAAAACATGAACTCACAGTTTCAAAACTGTTTCGAAACGCTTAAGGGCGTTTCGAAACGGTGACTTGAAAATCATTGTTTTGGCTTTAAGAACACTTAGAAAACATTTGATAAATTCAGTTTTTAACTTAGGCATATTGTTTAAAACATATAGAGAGGTTTGAGGACTTAAAAATTCGTTTTCACATTTTCAATTTAGTCCTTAGGTTCTTTAGTTATATCAAAATTAAAATATTAGTTTCACAACTTGGCTTCGATTTTCCCCTTGTAATCACCTCGGTTCGGGTCAACCGTCTAGACCGGGCTAAGGGGGTTACACTTAGAGTCGTGCGATATGTTAAAAAGAATCATGGTCTAGGGATTTTGTTGAAAGCTTCCAGCAAATGTCAAATTATAGCAAGTTATGATTCAGAATGGGCCACATGTCCAATGTCTAGGAAATTGATTACAAGATATTGTGTAATGTTGGGAGAATCATTGGTTTCTTGGAAATCAAGAAAACAAAGCACAATGGCTCATTCTCATGCAGAAGGAGAGTACATAAGCTTGGCCATGGTGTCTACAAAAATTGTTTGGATAAAAGGCTTGCTGAATGAAGTTGGGATACATGATAGCACACATGCAAAGTTGTTTAGAGATAGTAAAGCAGCTCTTCAGATTGCAGCCAATCATGTGTTCCACGATAGGACAAAACACATAGAAACTGATTGTCATGTTATTAGAGAGAAGATTCAAGAAGGGCTAATTCAAACAAAATATATTTCAACAACAAATTAGCCAGCTGATATCTTTACAAAGGCTTTGGGTGTATCTCAACATGAATATTTGTTATCCAAGTTGGGAGTAAAAAATATATTTGCCCCACCAACTTGAGGGGAAATTTTAGAGACTACTCAATTAGTTACTTAGCTTTTTCTGTTATGATTGTTAAGTAGTTATAGGCCATTATTTTTTGTGTAGCTTAGGTAATGTATATAAAGTCACTTATTGTACAAATTAAATTTATGTGACTTTAATGAAAAGTGAAATTATTCCTCTATTCTCTCATCTTTTCAACAAATAGTTATGTTAGAAATTTAAAATGATAAACATGAGAACATTTTTCTTAATAGTCTTAAAGTAATTACAAAGTATTATCTGTTTATACTTTTGCTTAACCCTTTACGGCACACGCACATTGCAGACAAAATTAATTGAATTCGAGTCTCCTAGGATAAACATCATTCTTTTTTCCAATGAGACCATTAGTTGGGTTCAAACATGAGAATATGCTTAGGTAAAAATAAATTAAAAATACACTTACATATAATATTTCCAAATAAAATTAAAGTATATTTTTTAAAATATATAATTTTTAGTTATCATTACTCATTTTCATACTTTTTTATACATTTACATATAATATTTTAAAATAAAATTAAAGTATAATATTTTCATTACTCATTTTCATACTTGTTGGGTTTAATAGTCAAAATTTTAAATACTATGAACCTTAAAAAGATTTTATATATTATTTCTTTGGGTAAAATATACTAATCATCACTCAACTATCTTCCTACTCATATTTTACTCACTCAACTTTAAAATATTTCAATTTAATAACTGAACTTTGAAATTTCACATGTTTAGTCACTCTTAGTTATTTTATTAGGGTAAACTACATAAATTACCATCATACTATTGCAAAACTCGCGATTTGACCACCTTGCTTTTTTCGAAGCAATTAAACCATCATACTATTAAATTGGGTACAATTTGACCACCAACCGTTAGAGATTAACGGCAGGGTGACGTGACAGATAAAAAAATAAGGGTATCATTACACATTTAGTTCTTATTATTTACACATTCTTTCAATTTAGTCCTAATTTTAATTTAAAAAAATAAATTAATTATTTAATTAGGTGGTGAAACATGTCATTATCTTATTGGAAGGATTTAATTATTTATATTTGATTAAATAAATCTATTTTCATCCTCCAATCAAGTGGTGACTAGAGGTGGCAATCGGGTCATTCGATTCGGGTTTGGTTCGGGTCGTTTCGGTTCGGGTCATTTCGGGTCTATCTAGAATCAGTTTAGATTCGGTTCGGGTCTAATTCGGGTCTGTGATGAGTCGGATTCGGTTCGGGTATTGGATCGGGTCAAAATCGGATCGGTTGTTTTCGGGTCGGGTCAATATCGGATCGGTTGCTTTCGGTTCGGGTTAAAATCGAGTTAATTTCGGGTCGGGTCAACATTTAAATTTTCGGGTCAATTTGATTTGAGTTGGGTTAAAGGTTTGAGGTTTTGTATTTATGGTTTAGTTTAGAGTTATTGATGTGTGAGATTAATTCTAATTCAACTTGTCAATCTATGCATTTGAATTTGATTAAATATTTAAATCAAAGCTTCATGTATCCATATAATTTTTTTGTATAATTATATTGAATCAAACTTTATAATAATAATAATAATAATAATAATAATAATAATAATAATAATAATAATAATAATAATAATAATAATAATAATAATAATAATAATAATGTCTGAAATGAATTAATTTATTAAACTTAGGATCTAATTGAATTAACTAAAATCTAAAAGCATAAATCACGGACATAATTAAAATAATTTTAAAACTAAATGTGAAATTTCAATTAAATTAATCTAAATTGAAACTCAATTAAATCAAGAAAAATAGAAAGACAATTGGTAAAAATAGAGAGGGGAAAAACAAAATTTTGGAGGGAAATAAGCCACCAATTTTTTAAGATAGATTGAAAAAAAAAGAAAGAGACAATTGGAAAAAATAGAGAGAGAAAAAACAAAATTTTGGAGGGAAATAAGCCACCAATTTTTTAAGCTAGAGATTAATTACTTTTTAGCTCATGTTGTATTTAAAATGTTACATTTTAGTCAACTTTAAGTTTTAGTTTAATTAAATTTAGTCACAAGTATTCTCACGGTTTAGACTTCGGATATACAAATTCCCTCCCCGTAGTGATATTTAGTCTCTAAAAATTTACTTTTAGTTGAAATTGACTAATCTTTGTAATTTAGTTTATTAATTTAATATATTGGTATTTTCGTTCATTTTAATTTCAAAGATTTAATTTTTAGCCAAAATTGACCCCTATTTATTTATATGGTATAATTACAAATTTGATCATTGGACTCTCAAATTTCTCCACTTCCAAATTGTCAATTTAGTCTACAATTTCAATTTTATGCTATATTTTATGATGAAATTATAAAATTGGTCACCAAGATCTCAAATTTCTATACTTCATTTTATTATTTATTATATTGTTAACAATCGATATTCGGGTTAAAATCGGGTCAAAATCGGGTTAAAATCAGGTTAAAATCGGGTCGATATTCGGTTCAGCTTTCAGTTCAACTTTCGGTTCGGGTAGCATTCGGTTCGGGTCCATTCGGTTCGGGTCTATTTCGGTTCGGGTCCATTTCGGTTCAACAAAAAATTTCGGTTCGGTTCGGTTTAACTTCGAATCATCATGTTCGGGTCAAAATCGGGTTTCGGTTCGGGTAATTCGGTTCGGGTTTCGGGTCAAGTTTGCCAGGTCTAGTGGTGACCACCTGATTAAAGGAAGAAAAGGAAAATAATCACAAACGCAATTCAAGGGGTTCGAACCTGCATCTCCCAGAAACAAAAAGTGTTGGTTTGCCACCACACCAAATGTTATATTGTAATATAATTCTTACAGTATACTATATGTAAATGAACATCAAAAACTGAAAAAGTCCATCACCGTTATCAACAACATTTTTCATTTCTTTGAGCTTCTCCAAATCTCCAGAAACTGTTGCTAATGACGATGGAACTGAAGAATATAAATTTTGGATCAACTCTTTCTTCTACTAGAAAACCTCGGTTGTTGACTAAAGAGATATAAATTTTGATAGTCAAAACCTATGAAGCACGGGGACGCCACCTTAAGGCCGTCCCGCGTCCCCAATACGTCTCCGGGACGGGGACGATGCGGGGACGGCTGGGGGACGTCTCCGAGACATCCCAACTTTATCGGGGACGGTCAAATATAAATCGGGTACGGTCAACGCTAATTGGGGACGTACCCAGGGACGTACCTGAACATATTTAGCTTGAAAAAAAAATTAGAAAAGATGAGTTACAGAGGTTGAGTTGCAGAAGTTGAAGAAGAAGAAGAGGTTGAAGATGAAGAAGAAAACCCGATATTCTCTTATTTTAATTTATTTCTCATTTATTAGTTTTTGTGGGGCCCAAAAACACTTTAATGATTTCTCACTCTTTCTTGTTTTAATTAATTTTCAGCTATTTATTAAAATAATTAGGATATTTTTTTACTTTAATTTTTTATAAGGATTTTGTATTATTATTATTATTATTATTATTATTATTATTATTATTATTATTTCAAACATAGGTGGTGGAAATAAAAAAAATTCACAAGCTCTTTAATTTTAGAGTTTATAAACTTCATTTAAGGTTTAATGGTTAGTGATTTAACTGTAGAAATTTTAAAAATATGGGGTGTTGTTAGAATTTAGAGTCTAGAGTTAAAATGTAAGGCTTGCAGGTTAAAACATAAATTCCTAACTATATTCCTTAAAAATTAAACATTAAACTCTAAACTCTAAATTTTAACACTAAACAAAAAATTTTAATCATAAACTCTAAATTTTAAACATCTAAATCTTAAAACTAAGAGCCAATAATAGAAACTTTCCGTTCTCACCGTCAGTGCATGAGATAATTTTCATATATAAAACAACTATATTATAAATTTTATGACTTAAGCTCCTAATTTAGATTTAGAAATTTAATTTCAATACTAATTTTGATTTAAATTAATTTTATAGGCAAAGTAAGTTGTAGACAATTCTTTTTGGAATTATCACTTAAGTGAGTTGATTTCGAAAGATATTAACAATGTTTGATTTGTGTTGTTTAATATTGTTTTAGACTTAATTTATTGTTTAATATTGTGATTTACTCATTGATTTTGTTTTCTAATTTTCTAAGAAGTATTGAATTTATTTATGATTTTTTACATCTATATATAATTTTATTTTTTTATATGACGTACCCTTGCCGTCCCCGTACCCTGTAATTTTAAAAATCGCCGTTTTTTGTCCCCGTCCCCGTATCCGTCCCCGTATCCGTATCAGTGCAACCTAGGTCAAAACTTAGTTCAGATCAACTCTTTCTTTTATTGGCAAAACCTCGGTTGTAGACTGAAGAATATAAATTTTGTGCTAATGACAACTAGCTATTTAAAAGAAGGGTAAACTACACCGGTGGTACCTTAACTATGCCTGTATTCCTACTTTGGTCCCAAAACTATGTTTTTCGGCAAAAGAGTCCCTTCCGTTACATAGTTTTCCTGTTTTGGTCCCCCGACGTTAAATAACTAACGGTTTTGCTGATGTGGCATTTTTTAATATTTTTTAAGACTGACGTGGCATTTTTAAATATTTTTTTAATCATTTCTCTCTCCTCTTATATATTATTTTTATTTAATTTTATTCACCCAATCATATTGTGACACGTGTCACTACACCATTAGATGAAAAAAAACCCCAAATATCCTAAAAATCGGAAGTGGTGCTGCTGGGATTCAAACCCAGGACCAGCACCACACCAAGCATGCACTTGAACCAACTAGGCTAGGCTGGATAATTGATTCAAATCTACTAACACTTATATTTAAGTTGTACAAATTAACCCAAAAAACTTAAAAACATAATTGATAACCAGTTCTCAACAGCAGATCCCACCACTGCACCAGCAACAAGCCCCCCTATAGTAATCAATGTAGCCTTACCTGCAGCCACCACCACTTTGGGACAATTCTGAATATTTATAACATCAATGAATGGTTAATTATAAAGTGTGTATTCATCGTCTCCGACGAATAGAAATATAGGCTTCTTCGCTGTATCAGAGCTGCAGCCACCACCACTTTTATTAAAATGTCGTTTTCTTTTAACAATTTTGTATGCAGCCTTAGTAATAGTTTTAGTTGTATTAGTTTAATTTAAAAACAGGAAAGGCAGGCCAGGCGACATTCTTCTCCGCCTCTTCCCTTTTCAAAGAACAACAAATATGAAACCAAGTGAAGAAACCCAGAAGAGAAAATCAAAGAATTTTGAGGATTTTTTATTGTTGTTTTTGATCGATTTTGATTATTTGCACAATGGACCCTGCCATTTTGGACAGTATCATAGGTCGTTTATTGGAGAATAAGCAGGCAAAGTCAGGGAAGCAGGAGCAGCTGATGGAAGATGAGATCCGTAAGCTTTGCATTGTTGCAAGAGAAATATTTCTTCAACAGCCTATTCTTCTTGAGCTTATAGCTCCCGTTAAGATCTGCGGTACGCCTTTACGTTTTCAATTTTTTGAATATATATAGCTTTTCTATTTGTTTCTCGGATTTTCCATTTGGAAAACGGTGGAATTTACGTTTTTTTGGGTTTTGATGTTTCAAGTTTTGCTTTGATAAGAGAAAAGTTGAAAATTTTGAAGATATGTTATTGGATAAGGGAAAATTTGAATGTATTGAAGGATTTTTTTTGGAATGATTATGTATGTGCTTAGGAGCTGCATTGAGAGAGTTCTTCATTTCTTCTGTAAGTTGCATTAGAAATTATTGTTTTTGATGTTGTTCTTGGTATGATTGGTTTCTTATCCTGATTTCTAATTGAGGTAAAATGGAAGTATGGGATTAATTGTGGTTTAGAATAGATTGTAAATGAGGTCGAACACGTTGTTTCTTGGCTATTAATCAACTCTGCTATGAATACAATCTGAATTAGATGAGAGATCTCGATGGTCCGAACTTGCAACGGTCTTGATGCATTGCATCCTTTTTTTCGGTTTTTTCTTGATTTTAATGCTATAGGAGGAAGAGATGGCAGTAGCTAAAGTCTAGGTACGAGGATGTTTTTATACACAACTGCTTCTTTTTAACTTAGTTGCTTGAGGTAAGGCTACATTGATTACTATATGGGGGCTTGTTGCTGGTGCAGTGGTGGGATCTGCTGTTGAGAACTGGTTATCAATTATGTTTTTAAGTTTTTTGGGTTAATTTATACAACTTAAATATAAGTGTTAATAGATTTGAATCAATTATCCAGCCTAGCCTAGTTGGTTCAAGTGCATGCTTGGTGTGCTGCTGGTCCTGGGTTCGAATCTCAGCAGCACCATTTTCGATTTTTAGGATATTTGGGGTTTTTTTTCATCTAATGGTGTAGTGACACGTGTCACAATATGATTGGATGAATAAAATTAAATAAAAATAATATATAAGAGGAGAGAGAAATGATTAAAAAAATATTTAAAAATGCCACGTCAGCCTTAAAAAATATTAAAAAATGCCACATCAGCAAAACCGTTAGTTATTTAACGTCGGGGGACCAAAACAGGAAAACTATGTAACGGAAGGGACTCTTTTGCCGAAAAACATAATTTTGGGACCAAAGTAGGAATACATGCATAGTTAAGGTACCACCGGTATAGTTTACCCTTAAAAGAACTGAAATAATGTTTGTGCAGGACAATGAGTGGTATCAAAATGCCTTTATATGCAGTTGCCGTATATGATAAGTACACCTTCATGCTGACTCTTCCTTTTACCTTTTTCTATTCTTGAACAAGCTGTTTTTTCCTCCACTCTACTTTTTTTCTCTTTAATTGCTTTCTGGTCTGAAGCTGATGCACCATCTTCAACTTCCTTTGCCAAACTATTAATATTATTTCTAGCTGAATCACATTTTTATTCAATATGGTTGACCCATCAAGAAGCAAATTTTCATCTGAGTCTTCTGATGAGAAACTCGGAATATCCATTGCTTCATGGTGAGCCGAGACCAGAGCCGTGAAATCGGTGCATGCTTGTAAAAGTTCATCATATTTTCCAGCTTGTATGATGCGACCTTCCTTGAGCACCTGAAATGTGATTAATAACATTTGAAAATAACATATTTTGAACACCATCATTAGCAACAGTTTATGGGAATTAGGAGAAGCTCAAGAAAATAAAAAATATTGTTGATGACGATGATGAAGATTTTCAGTTTTTTGATGTTCATTACATATAATATATTGAAAGAATTGTTTCAAAATATAACATTTGGCGTGGTAAGCCAGCACTCTTTATTGTTGGGAGACGCAGGTTTGACCCTCAAATTGTGTTTGTGATTATTTTCTTTTTATTCCTTTAATCAGGTGGTGACACGTGATTAAATAATTAATTAAATTGAAAATAAATTTATTTAATCAAATATAAATAATTAAATCCCCGACAAGGTAGTGACACGTGTCACCACCTAATTAAATAATTAATTTATTTTATTAAGTTAAAATTAGTACTAAATTGAAAGAATGTGTAAATAGTAATGATCAAATGTGTAATTATATTCTTATTTTTTTAACCGACACGTCTCCTTGCCGTTAACCTCTAACGGCTGGTGGTCAAATTACACCCAATTTAATAAATTGATAGTTTAATTGCTTCTAAAAAAAATAAGGTGATCAAATCGCGACTTTTGCAATAGTATGATGGCCATTTATGTAGTTTACCCTTATTATTATTTTTCTTTGACCGGTCTTATTTTATTATTATTAAATATAAAAATAATTAAAAATAAAAAACAATTTGTTATTATTATTATTATTAAATAAAACATATTTAAAATAAGAAAATCAAAATCTACCACCATCGTATGTTTTTAAATTAGTATTTAAATCATGAAATGGGCCCCGAAATTTTATTTAAAATGATTTTATTTTAAAATAAGATAAAAAAAATGGTGGTGTGACATTTATCGTAGAATTTTGCTCATAAAACTTGTTTAAGTTAGTAGATTAAATATCAAGATATGTGGCTCCAAAAAAAGAAGAAACACAAGTGTTTGGTTTCTCAGGAGCAAGAATCAAAGGATACCGTTATTTTTATTTCGTGTCAAGTGATTTTTATTTTTAACAAACATGTGTCTCCTTGATTTCTGTTGGAGTTGCTATTTTTGTTTCTGCTATTTCGGTTATTAAAAGGATCGTTTTTTGATGCCATAAATCAAGTAACTTCCATTAATTCATTTGGTGTTTCGTGTTTTTAGTTTTCAATACAAACAGGTTTTGAAATTTGGCTTTTCATTTGCCAAATTTCAATGAAGAGCAATTGAATTTTCCTTTTATCGAAAACACTTTATTATTTTTTCCAGGAAAATTTCAAGTATTGAATCTAAAAAAATGTTTACCAGATTGCTTATGTAAGTAGTTTACCAATGCATTTTCATTTTGTTTAAATTATCTAGTAATTTGAATATCTGGGTCTTGTTAGTATCTGTTTTTGGATGATTTTATGTTTGCAGATTGATTCTTGGATATGCGTATCCAGCATTTGAGTGCTTTAAATCGGTGGAGAAGAACAAAGTTGGTGTCGAGGAACTCAGATTTTGGTGTCAATATTGGTATCAACGTCTTATTTATTTATTTATTTTTACTAATTTAGCCATTGATATGGCGTTGAATTCGGTGGAAATAACTAGATTAAGAGGGTCTGATCATGATTAATTGGTCAATGAATCGAATATTAATAGTTAAATAAAAAAACTAACCGACTTGATTGGTTAAATCAATTTAAAAGAACTTCAACCATTATGATCATGAGATATATTTAAATCACTCTAATGATGTTTTTTTTCTTCTAATCAAATTAAATTCATCAGAAGAAAATGGTTTATTAATCAGTTTTTGAAATGTTTGATTTTTGTTTGTTGGGGTTAGTTTTAAATTTGAGTTTAGTCTATGTTTAGACTATTGAGCTGGTTTATATAATGGATTGAGTTCAAGATTTTGGGATAAATGTTTTTACATGTGTTATATTTATAATATAATTAGAATTTTGCAAATGAATATTTATTATTAATAGGTTAATTCAATTGGGTTAAAGTCTACTCTCAATTCTTTTGGTTTTTTTTTGTCTATTGTAAAATAAAACATTTTAGTCTAAAATACCAAAATTATTATTAGTTGATTTGAATTTTTGTTCTTGTAAATTTTTACATAATTTTTTGAACCCTTGGGAAATCTAAATACAAAATTAAATTTTATATCAACACAAAAATTCTTACTACAGAAACCACACTTCTGCCTTGTGCATCATTTGTTTAGCTTTATGTTAAATTCAAAAGTTATGTATTGAATGTAATTTCGCAGGATCCTTATGGCGTTTCTGATGGTGTTCGAGCGGACAGGGGAAGTATTGATTTCATGGTATACTCACACATCTCTCAAACATTCCTATAGTTTTACTGTCATTCAAATTTGGAAATCAGCTCGAATTTGCCACAATGAACCGACTCAAACTCGAATTTTATTAACTCAAAGACTCGGTACCAAAACCAATAGAAAACAAAAATGACTCGAATCCGAAAATAATCCTAAAGGTGGAATCGACCAAGAACTAATCCAACTTGCCTAACTGCCAAATATAATCTGATTGTTTATGATACTAACATCAGATTTTGAACTGTCCTGAAGGTTTCCAATGTACGGCTTGATGAAGGTTGCAATGTTAGTCCACCTGTGGTATCCTAAAACGAAGGTAAAATTCAGCTTTTGTGCAAATGTTGAACTGAATTGACAATACTAAGGTTGTGGAGTTTTAATAATGTAGGGAACTGGTTATGTGTATGATACCTTGTTTCGGCCTTTCATGGCAAGACATGAAACAGAAGTGGACAGAAAGATACAAGAGATTAAAGCTAGAATCTGGGACTTCATTTGGAAATACAGCCAGAATTTCGCAGAAATGGGACAGGGAAAATTCTTTGAAATGCTTCAATACATGGCAAATCAATCTTTGAAGTTTAAACAAGCCAATCAGGTAATTCTTTAAAAATGTATTTTCATGAAACGTTTAGGAGAAGTTGAGATTTATTTGGTCACACCTTTTTGCAGAGATCTGGTTCCGGCTCTGATTCACCTCGTGTAAGACCTCGCCCGGTTCATACCTGATTGACGCCCAATCTGTGTACGGTTAATCATTCCGTTTCATAGCAGCCTCCTGCGCCGCCGTATGAAACCACACAATTAACAAACATTGTACAAAAAAGAAAAAGATAAGACACCCAGAATTATCTGTTGAAAACCCAGTCTGAAATTCAATTCAGACATTTTTTTTCTATATGTAACATGAATTATATTTTTTATTTAAATAAATATATTCGTTTTCGTACAGTTTATATACTTATATTGAATGTTCTATCCCTTGCTTGCGTATGAATCTGTTGAAGATGATTTTAATGGATCAGACAACACGATCAACGAGTCGAGTGAGGCTGGGGAGGAGTTTGAGGTTGAAGAAACGGATACAGAAAGAGATGGGATTCTGAGATCCGAGGGAAAAAGTGTGGAGCGGAAGAGTCAGGGATGGGTGACATGGGTTGAAGATAAGCCCAAGCGGCTTGTTTCACTAAATAGTTGCGAATTTGTGGCAGATCCTGCCGTGGAAAGGGAGTTGATAGCGAGGATGTTTTTGAGTGGCAAAGGAGGCTTTGAGGGCGATGGGGGCGGCGCTGCCTTTTGAGAGGTTGGTGGCGGTTTAGAGAGACTAGAGTTAGCTTCGCTGGATTTTGGACGGGATTAAAAAAAATTGAGATGGAGTTGCAGCGGCGACTTCCCAGAGAATACAAGAAAGGAAAAAGAAGTGAAAGTTGGCTTTTAGTTTCAACTTGTAAAAGAGAGGACCGAGACAGAAACAAGCAAATTGTTAAATTAACATTCAAAAGAAAAAAAAAAATATATTTGTTTTGAGTTTTTTCTTCTTTCTTTCCTTGGAATCAACTGCAATTATTTTATTCATGTGACTATTTCACTTGTTTTGAGTTTTTTCTTCTTTCTTTCCTTTCCTTTTTTTGGTATATTTGTTTTTTAAGTATTTGTCATACAATTTTATAATTTTTTAAATTGTATATTTGTTTTTTTCATATTTGTCATACAATTTTATAATTTTTTAAATTGTTAAATTAACATTCAAAAGAAAAAATATTACAAAAAAATTGATAGAGAGTCGCAAACAAACCCCACAAAAACAGAAACAAGCCAAAGCAACAAGCATAAAAAACATTCTAAAAAGGAAAAGAACAAACAAAACAAAGAAAAAAATAGGGGAGTCAAATCAAGCCTCAAAAATTGACGAGAGAAAGTTGAGACAAGAATAATGTCAGCAAAACCAAGATCTTCAAATGCATGTCGTTTCTAGGGTCACAAATAAATAAACCGCTTGAAAAAATACACACAGAGAGCCATTACAAGACCATCGCGTTAAGAAACATAAAATCGGTGATACCTGATGGACAAAGAAGTGAAGCCGAAGAGCCTATTGTAGATTGATGAAGATTGCAGAAAATTAGGTTGTACATTGTAGATTTATGAAAGCTAGGAAATTCTTCTTAGATTATGCACTTTTGTAAACTATAAATAGGTGTTATTCTTGTCAATGAAAAAAATCAGAGAACAATTTTTCTCTATATCAAATCTCGATTATTCACATGGTATTAGAGCTTAAATTTTTTGATCTAGAAAACTTAAAAAATGAATACCCCTTTAGCCTCTAAAATTTGTTCAGGAACTAATAAAAACCCTACCCAAAATGACTAAAAATCTCCTAAATCCAGGCAGCAGCAAGAAACTCAAGCAAATCTGATGACGTGTATGTGTTGTTGCAATAAAACGTTCACCAAAGAGATCACAACAAACGCTAATCGGAGTACATGCCTTGCATCACTCCAAGATAGTGTTCTTTTTGCAACGATTGCTAAAAATCGAATATCTCCTACTTGGATCGTAGACTCTGGGCCTCTTATCACATGACATGCGACATAAGTTTATTTTAGTTTTTAAAAGCTTTGAACCATCTGTCAAATGTAAAAACAACATATGGAAACCTTTCACAAATCAAGGGAGTTGATTCATTTAAAATCAATGAAGATGTCACTTTGCATTCGCTTCTATATGTACCTCATTTGGCATATAATTTGTTGTATGTTAGTAAACTCTCTAAGGAGTTACATTGTTGCGCTAGTTTTAGTTATGTTGGTTGTAAATTTTTAGGAAATATATTCAAGGACGATGATTGGCAATGATGAGCTGTACGATGGAATCTATATTCTCATAGGTCAATTCTCTCATCAGAATTATGTTCCTTCTAGTTGCACCTCAAAAACAATTTATGCACCTTCTTCCAATTTTTTCAATGATGTTATGTTATGACAATATAGATTAGGTCATCCAAATTTCATCTATCTTGCCAAATGTTACCACATTTATTCGTCAATCAAAGTCCTAAGTTGTGTTTTTGTGAAATTTTCCAACTTGCTAAACAAACAAGAACCACCTACCCAAAATTGGCCTATACACCATCTAAACCTTATTTCTGTAGTACATAGTGACGTTTGGAGCTCTTCTTGGGTCAAGAACATTAATGGGTTTAGATGGTTTATCTTGTTTATTGACAATGTAACACCCCTGTTTTGGGCTTAGAAGTTTTTAGGTTGGGTTCGGGGTCCGTAGGACCGAGACTTGAGATTCGGGTTAGTTCGGAATTGGTTCAGGAAAAATCTAGTTCAGGAAGTGATAAAAATATGAAAAAAATTCTAAAATCCTTTTTAAATGTATATAAGGGTTTGGTGAAGTCAATTCTGGAAAATGAGATTTGGAAGGTGGACATTTCTATTTAGTGACTAAATCGTAAATATGGAACAACTATTTTTAATGACTATTTTGTAAAAGAGTCAAAACTTAGAATCTTTAGGGAGCTAATGCAATTATAATCAGCTATTCCCTTAATTTGAAATATTTTATTGTGTTTTAATTAAAAGGATTAAAAAGAGAAATTAATCCTTTATGCACATTTTGACGTAACTTCCATTTCTCTCTTTTCTGATCAGCCAAGCACCTAATTTCTTTCAAAATTCCCATAGATCTTTTCCTTTTCATTTTAATTTGATTTCCATGTACTTTCCTCAACTTGTTTCAATGGATTCTTGAAGATTTTCAATCAAATCTTATCAATTGAAGGAATAGCTAGGGATTAGAGATAATTTTCGTGCTTTTCCTTTAATCAAGGTTCTTTAATGAAATTCTGAAGTATTTGGCTCTTTAATTATGTTTCTTAACAAGGTTTCATGAGTGATTTGAAGAAAATGGCTAATGTAACCCCCTCGACCCGGTCTAGGCGAAAGACCGAACCGAACGGATCACACGGGGAATATTGAAGTAAACTGGAAGATTTACCTCGATAATCAATCCTATTTTTTTCATTTTATCTTGTCTAGATGCTCGTTGGGATCCTAATTGTTTAACATCACATTGAAACAATTTGCAACTCGATCAAACAGCGAATTGAAACTCAATTGCATTCAAATACATATTAGGGACCATTTTGTAATTTGAACATAATACAGGGACTTATCCACTTTTATAGTTACCAACCTTTAATTAAACATATTTCATGCTTCTATGCCGAAACTCTGCTCAAAATAATCATTCATGCTCATTTAATTGCATACACAACATTCGGGGACTATAACGTAAGGAATCAGAATTTTAGAATATTCCAACAACTAACATAATAGCTTGATGTTTCGGTACAAGCTAGCCCTGTATCGAAACAGGCGTACTGAAACAGGTTCTCATGGCTCAGAACATGGGCCCGTATCGAAACACCCTTTGAGGTGTTTCGGAACAGAGGTTTCTAGTGGCAAAGTGTACCAAAATAGACATCTCTATTTCGAAACCCTTAGGCCATTTTAGGCTCACTGATTCGATACATGCTTGAGCGTACTGAAATACATGGGCCTGTAATGACACTTTTTGCTAGTTTTTCACACTTTAATCCATACTAAATCATTCCAACATGCTTCCAACATGTATACAACATATTTAGAACATCAAACCACAACCTAGATGGCAGAAACAACATCATAGCAAGTCCATAGCCAATAAAGGAATCTATATGCATGCAACTTATGCAAAAATAGCCACTTAGAAGTTAAAACATAAACCAAGGCATAAACCAAACATTAAAGGCCATTTACAAGTCATTAAGAGCATTCAAAACTTGTCACAAACTAGGGAGTTTCAAAACACATCTCCCAAACAATATGGTATCCTCCCATTGCCAACTATTATTACTAATAAGCAAATGTAAAACCATACTTGAGCTTAACCACACTTCTTGGATATCTTCTTGTCTCTTTGCTGCCCAAGTAAGCTAATTCTCTTCATTGTTGGAAAAAGAGAGCGTAATCACAATTGCTTAGTGAGAGATGCTCAAAACAAACCAACACAACAATGCATTTTTAAATCATTTCTCATTTAGAAATCTCTATCTCAAGCTTGAAATCATTTTCAAAGCAAAACCACATCATTTAAACTACATGTACCATCTATCTCATGCATTCAACAAATGCATAGTCTCAAGGTGAAGCTTCACATGCTTAAATCTCATAAAGCGTCTCTCAAATCATGTTCTCATATGCAAAACACAATGCATAAAATCATTTATAATCAAGGTGCATGTGAATGTCATAATCAATCTCATATATTGGCATTTTAACAACATTACTAAGATATGCAATAGCTTGACTAAATGTCAAGTCCTACCCCGGTGGAAATTCACATCACTGGACTCTCATGGTGGCATCTCTCATCGCCAAAAGCTTGAGTGTTTCACCAAGACCTACCATGGTGGAATCTCTCATCACCACACTCTCACTTTGGAACGAGATGGCACTACCCTCATTGCTCGAACCAAAGAGCACGTACAACTTTTGTATACTATAGTGCACTTCTCATCCTATTGCTCGACTAATTATTTGACACCCCAAAATCTGGTCTAGTCGAAATATTGTTCTGGTGATTAGAAAGTTCTACATTGATAAAGTCTAGACATAGCATTGACTAGTTAATTTTCGATATTGGACTTTAATTGAATTAAATTATTGTCATCAGACCCTATTAAATAGTACCGAAAATATTATAGTGACTAAATTGAAGGAAATCGCAAGTTGGAGGGAAAAACTATGATGAAGTGAGAATTAAGGGACCAGTCTTACCAAAATCAAGTGAAGGAAAACTAAATAGTCAAAAAGGATTTATACTAGCAAAAACAAAAGAAAAAAGAGAGAAAAGCTTATCGAAATCAAGCAAGCACCTCGATCTCTATCACCATCTTCCTTCAAGCACACACCTCCATTGGAGGAAGTTTTCAGCTTCACTATTTCTTTGTTTTATTGACATCGAATCATTGCTATCGTTCGGGTAAGAAGTAATCCTCAATCAATCGTTGGATACCTTATATATATCGAGCTTAATCTTAAGCTAGGGTTTTAACTATCCATGGATATCTCATCGTTGTCATCCATATTGAAATCAAATATAGATGTTGATGTTGTTATGTCGATTTTGATATCGTAATATCGATCCTAATGGCCTCTTATTGATTTCCTAGCTCAAGATGTTGATAAAGAACACCCATCATCTCCATCCAAAGCTAGGAACAAGGGAATTGTTATCCGAGAGGCTTGAAAGCTTCGGAGTGTAAAGGTGAGTGTAGTCGGAGTCTGGGGATTAGGTGAAAAGCCTTCTCGAATCATTATTTGATGATTTAGATTACATCGCTAATATTGTCACTGAAGAAATTGCATTGGATGGTTAATCGAACACCTTGGTAAGTGTCAGTAAGTTTGCTATTGAACATCGGTCATAGTTATTGGTATCGTCATTGAGCATTGTCATTGTATAGATATTGTCATCGAAACATTGTAAAGAAATCGCCGTGTATTGATATTGATGTTGAACCATGAGACATTGACAATATTGAATCATTCGTCATTGAAATCTTCATTGAACATTGAACATTGAACCATGAGACATTGATAATATTGAATCGTTCGTCGTTGAAATATTCATTGAACATTGAACATTGAAATGAACATTAAAACCTTGGATTTGAATAGACATTGGATACATTTGGCATGCCATAGAATTCATGAGCTCAGTGTACGGGTGGACTACGGTCCTAAGGCTACGGCCTATATTGATTTGGCGCAGCGGAGGGATGTGTATTGATATTGGTCATATTGGCGAGGCAGAGGGACTAGACCATTCATTGGTTTGGCGAGGCCTAGGAATTCACATATCCACTATCTTGATTCAATCCAAGGATTAATGCTGAAAAGAATATGTTAAACATTGTTTATTGTTGCATAGCATTGACATTGTTAAGCACGAGATCATATATATTAATACTTGACATATTGTTATTCATATGCTTATGACTACCTCACTAGGCATTGAATGCCTAACGTGTCTCATCTCATGCATTTTCAGGTTGAAAGGATCGTGTGTTGAAGGATCGAATTGGCATAACAAGACAAGTCACTGCAAGCCCTAAAATAATGTATTTTTATCTTAAGAACTCATAGGAAGGTGGAAAAGTAGTTGAACTAGTCATTATGCCCATTTTGTTATGTTTTTGGTATGCATATATTGTAATATGGTTAATGACCCTAAATGGCCTTTTTGGTTGGCTTAAAATGGCTTAAAAGTGCATACTTGGCACATTAAGGTCAAAACATAGTAAACGTATTCGTATGATCATAAAACATGGCATGCTAGTAGTTTTTACCATTGAAATGTTGTGTATGAAGTTTCATTGCATTTGAACATAGATTGATAGGTCAAATTGGACAAATACCAACAAAAATTTGTCATTATAGGTCAGACCGTATCGAAACAGGTGATGGTGTTTCGATACGGGTAAGCATACTTAAGCCTGAAGAATAGGGCGTGTCGGAACGGTTAGTGGCCGTTTCAGAACATTCTGTCTTTGGAATCCTTCATTTTGATACATGTTTATAGCGTATCAAAATGGGTCAAAGTCAAAGTCAAAGTCAAAGGAAGTCAACTCGTTTCAATACATGGCATATTTGTATCGATACGTTCTAAATATTTAAGTCAATAGGGGTTGACCAATGTCTACCGTTTCGAAACAGCTCTAGGATGTTTCGATACGAGATCAGCTAAGTTAGTTAAAGGCTTATTAAACAGTTTACAAGGTTCACAATTTAGTCACTAAATATTGAAAGATTAAATTGAATGAGTTAATGGTCTCCAAATTGTATGAAAATTTACATGTATGTTAATAATGTTGTGAATTCCAAACTGGTAAAATTGATTGCATTGAAGGACCCTAATTTTTTGAATTTACAATTTAGTCCTTAAGACTTATATTAGTCACAATTTTGCCCCGGTTGATTAATTATTTCTTTATTGGATTAATTTGACTAAATTGTACTGAGGCATTATGTTATTGTATGATATTGGTTTAAAGGTTAATATTAAAAAGAAATTTTATCGCACTGTCTACTGTATTGAGCATCGATATCACTTTCTGACTCGATTCTCAACTAGACCAGGAAGGGAGTGTAACACCCTAAAAATACCCTAGTTGAAAATCATAAGAAAATAACAAGGAAAGTGTAAACATTTTACACTTGATCAAAGATTAGAATGGATCAAGAAATTATAATAATCAAACTAAGGTTATGTCACACTTAATTTACAATTGAAATAATCATAATATATATATATATATATATATATGTTTATATATACTTACGGTGGTAATGGAAATTAACAAGTACAATATATCATATGTATAAAATATTGGGATTTTATGTTAGATTAACATTATAATATGATAGATAATAATATATTAGTGGGAATTAAACTTATAATAGATTAATATATATATAATTGTGGCTGAATACATTATTATAATATACATTTTAGTGGGATTAATACATGGTTACTATGTAGCCATGTGTACCACCCAAATCTACACAAAGCCACACGGCTAACAAGGGGGAATATAAAGAAAGAAATTCATTCTTCATTCTTCTTCTTCATCCCATCAAACCACCAAAAATAGAAAGAGAGTTGAGAACTTGAATCAAATCATTAAGGCTGGAAATTCATCCTAGAATTCATGCATGTGTAGATAGAGCTCAAGTAATGAGATAGAAGATTATCCGATTTCATTCTTAAGATGTTATTGTTATCTTGTTGAATATTTTTTTGAATCTTGCTGGAAAATTGATGTTGTATGCTTGATTGAAATTAAAGGATGATGGGTTTATAGTTTTAGTGAACAAAATCTGGAAATTTTAGTTAGAACAACTTAGTCTCAAATCTGCCATGATTAGTACATGTAGATAGCACTGTAGAAAACTACGTTTTTGAACATGTTAGAGCCAAAAATGGAAAAATTTCCATAGGACAAAGTTGTAGGAAATTGAATTTACTATAGGATAGAGACCTTGGAAGCAGGAAAATGCTCATAGGATTGCTGGAAAATGAGTTAGAACTAATTTGGTCAAGTGTAGAAGTGAGTCTGGAAAATGCTAGGTTAATTCGAATATTATGAAATTTTTGGGACTTATTTGCTCACTAATAGATTCCGAAAAAAATTGCTAAGAAACAGGGGAAATATTGAATGTGTGGAAAATAATTTGTTTAGAATGAATTCTAACTTAAAAGACATGTTAAAGGTAACTAGAACACTTAAAACACCGTTTTGGATTAATCTGGAAAATGTAAGAAACTAAGGACTGTTTTGCCCTGTTTTTGAACCTAATGGAACTTGATTAAGGATAAACATGGTGATATATGGTTCAAATGTTTGATTTAAACTATTTGTGTAATATATCTAAATTGTATATCAAAGTTGGTTAGAAACTAAGTTGGCAGATTTGACCATGAAAAATACCATGTTTTCAAATACAATTCTGTATAGATATAGACTTGAGAAAAATATGAAATTTATATGATTTTAAAGCTATATGAATAAGCTTTCTATATTGGTAAAGAAAGTTAAATTTGGATTTGTTGGTAAAAAGTTATGGAAAGATTAGTGACTGGTACTCAAACTGCCAATTTAGGGACAATTTCAAATTGTTTAAGTGTTTGTGTTTGTATAAATAAATATATATGATTGAAATGAGTTCTAACATGATTCTTGTATGTTGTTTAAATGTTTAAGATCAAGAGTGTAAGGAATATTTGGAAGATATAAGAGCTGGACATTCAAATAAGAAGAATAAGGGAATAGTGATCAAAGATTCAAACTAGCTTGGAGTATTGTGAGTGTAGTTATCTTTAGGGTTAGGATTAATATCCTAACCAATGTTTTTATGTTACTTGATGAATTGACATGAAGCGTGGAATGAATCTAATGAAGGTTTGGTAATTTAAAATGTAATGGAAGAAGGATTAAAGGAAATGAATAATATGTTATATGTTTTGTGCTAGTTAAGGATGTTAGTGATCTTTGTAGTTTGCTATGATATATTGGCTAATTGAGCTTCATGAGATGGATTGATATGTGATCTTAAGCTACTCTTTTGATGTGTATTTGAGTGAAATAATATGATAAGCTTGCTGGAAATTATTTGAATGATGTTCTTGTATAGATTTGTTGAAATGGATAACATGTATTAGCTATATGACCTTGTAATATGTTTGTGAAACACTTGGTTGATATGGTTGAAAATTTAAAAGACTTAATATGTCCTTGGTTGACTAGTGGTCCTTAGGTAGAAGGGCATGCCTTAGAGTATGAGCTCTACTGAATTAAATGTGGTTAGTCACCTATTGATGCTTTGAGCATCTACTGTTACAAGTTACAAGTTGAATGGTGCAGTTAGACACCTTGGTACAATTGTGTATCTACTGATTACTGATGCTTGTGCATCTACTGTTACATGTTGGTACATGGTACCTATTGACTTGATTACCTGGTCCATTAAATCATCCAAGGCAAAACTTAATGATCCTTCAATAAGATTATACATAATGTTTGAGATAATGAAATGTTATGTGTTTATATGTTACATGAAGTGATATGTTTAAAATAGATAGTGTCCCTAATAGAATGATATGAGAATGTGATCAAATGATATGGTATGATATGGTATTATACATGATTACATGAATTGAAAAGGATATCTTTTAGAAATCACCTTTTTGAATGGTATATTGAAGATGATATCATGTTTTGACATATTGTTAAATAATTGAATATGAACATTGATGTTTGAATCTTCTTATCTGATTGTGATATACAATAGAAGGAATGTTTGTTATGTATTATAAGTATGCCTTTATGATTTGTTCATATGATATGAATGAAATTAGTTAAGACTACTTGAGCATGAAATGGATTAGCTAAGTGAGCTTTGTTTGTTCTAAGCCTAGCTAAGTAACCTTGGATATATGAAATAAGACATTAAAAGATTGAATTAGTAAATTATAGGAACTGCCTCACTAAGTACAATTTGTATTTAACACTCTTCTGTTTCCTTCTTCCAAATAACATGTCTCTGGTATCCGAAAGCTATATATTTTGATCCGGGAGCAATCACAAGCCAAGACTCAAGTATGATATAGTTTTGCTTAGACTCCTAGATGGTGGCATAGTTACATGTTAGTTGTCACTTGCATTTTGGAAATTTGAACATGTTACTAGGATTGTACATATGAAAGATAATTTAAGTTTGATATGTTATATGTAAACTGCGTATGACTATGTTTTGAATGATGTTTATATACGAAAGGTTAACTATTGTCTTGACGAAAATCCATGAAAGGTTATTTGATGTTTAGGTATACGATAAAATAGAATGATTTGGTAGGATTGATATGAATGTTTATAGGACAATTGTATTTAGATTGATTGAATGGTTATGAGATTGATTGTATACATGTTTGGTAGGTCTTAAACGATATGCTAGACGATCATGTGTATGGTTTAATGGAATTCTAGGTTATATATCATGGAAGTCGAATGCTTGCAAGCTTGATTTGGGTTTAGTTTGATTGAATATTGATTAGTATGATAGTTAGGATTGATAGTAGTGTTTGTAACATGTGTATATATATTTTTATATGTAATAACCGAATGTAATGTAGGAATGTTTGAATTGGATTGAGTCTTATATGGTCACATGAAAAGGTAAACATGAATAATAAGTGATATGATTGCATAGAATGTTTATATGAATGACATGTTGATAGATGATAGTTAATGTTATGTGATTAACATGTTTAAATGGTTAGGTTGATTTGAATGTGATCACATGATTAGTATGAAAGATATGTTAAATGATAAGTCATATGAAAGTTTTTGTTGGCTCACCTATATGTATAGATATTATATGGTTCATATGTTGTGCACTTTGATTGCCTGATTGATCGTTACATGTTTTGATGTTACGATTACATGTTTACATGATATGAATGATATGTTATATGTGTTCTGTTTGCGTAACACCTCTCGCTCCTAACCCAGGTGTGGGGTGTTACAATTGTGGTATAAGAGCTAGAGTGTAGCCGATTCTACGACTAAACCGAAGCTTTTTGCTTTGTTATTGTGTTACTTTGCCACCTAAGAGTTATAAATTGTGTATATTATGACTTGTCGACTAATCTGATCTTTCATATAGATATGTCTGAGACTAATGAAGCTCACATAGACGAGCTTGCTACTGGCTCCTCGACAAATGGCGAGGAGATCAGAGGAGAAAATCCTCAGAACCCACCGCAACCATAGGACCCTTCTATTCAAGGTACCGAGTCTGCAGCACATACCGCTCAGGCTGAGTGTTATAAGAATATGGCTGACATGTTCAGGTGGTTTTTGACTGTCGTGAGGGCTGAACAAACCGTGCAACTTATTGCCCCTGTCGTCCAATACACCCAAGTCCCTATCGATAAGCTCTCCTAGTATCAAGCTTATACCTTCACTGGACAAGATGATGACAACCCTGAAGTTGCTAAGTACTGGTTGGACAACACCTTACGAATTCTGAATAAGCAACTTTAGTGCTCGGATGAGCAAAAGCTTGAGTGTGCCATCGCTTTGTTGGCCGATGAGGCACTCCATTGGTGGGAAACTACCATTTTTACAATTTCTAAAGATACGATGACTTGGGAGTTCTTCCTTCAAAAATTCCACAAGAAATATGTTAGTGAATTTTACCTTACTAAAAGACGAGGCATCTTCCATCACCTCAAACAAGGAGGGTGACCGATCGAATAATACATCCATGACTTCTGCAAGTACTGTAGATACGGTGTTGAGTACATTAAGAAAGAGGAAGAAAAGTGTCAGATGTTTATTGCAGCGCTTAACGATGAGCTACGCCCTATGATTCACTACGTTAGGCATTTCCGATTTGTAGGATTTGGTGAATCGAGTTAAAGCCACCGAAGCTGCACAGAGAGCTCAACGAGCTGGTGGGTCTGGAAAGTCCGAGAAGAGGTTTAGGGATGATTCTCGACCTCCAAGATGGAACAAGAAAGGGAGATATTAAGGCCCCAAATAGAATATTTACCCACAACCCTCCCGTTCTAGAAACATCGAGAGACCTCAGTCTGTGACGCAGTCTTTTGCTAAAGTCACGTCCGTTGACAACACTGAAGGTTCGAATCAAGGGAACCAACTTCCACTTTGCAATTATTGTCAGAATAGACATCCAACGGGTCAATTCCGTAAGCAGACTAGAGCATGTTACTACTGTGGTGAGCAAGGTCACCTTATATGTGACTGTCCTTCGGATGCAACTAAATATATTGCTACACAGACTATTGTTGCTTCTCCTGCTCAATCCTTTCGAGGTAAAGGATCGAGGCAAGGATCATCGGGGACTTTTGGGGCGATTGAGTGGTCCAGGGAAACTCTTTAACAAGCAAGATTCAAAAGCTTCTGCCCAAATGTATCATGTGAGGAGCTAAGAAGAAGAGGATGAACCTAATGTTATTGCAGGTACCATTGAGTTATATCGCATTCTTTATATGCATTGATTGGCCCTGGTTCTACTTATTCTTTTATAAGTAACATTGTAATTAAGAAGTATATTATGTAATCTGAACCAATAGCATCGAGAATTTCTGTAACCAATCCCCTAGGATATTGTGTCACCGTGAGGGTAGTGTGTAAGATCTTCCCCTTAATGATCCGAGGAATTCCTTTTCCAACCAATTTGTTGGCTCTACCGATCCATGAATTCGATGTCATCCTAGGCTTAGATTGGCTTAGTGAGCATCAAGCCTGGGTAGATTGTTGTAAGAGAAAATTGTATCTCTGAGGTTTAGGTAAGGAGAGTGTTGTATTGATAAACGCGAGAAATCCATCATTGTACGCTTTGGTGTTGGAGTCTAGAGACGAGCCACAATTGCGAGACATTGACATCGTATGTGAATCCCCTGATGTCTTCCCTGATGAACTTCTGGGATCACCCCCAACTCATGAAGTGGAGTTTGGCATTAAGGTGCAACCTGGGACTGCTCCAGTTTCCATTGCACCATACCGTATGGAAACTGTGGAAGTAAAAGAATTAAAAACTAAGATTCAAGACCTATTGAACAAAGGTTTTATACAACCGAGCTCTTCACCCTGGAAGCTTCGGTTCTCTTTGTTAAGAAGAAGGATGGTTCCATGCGATTTTGTATCGACTACAGACAATTGAATAAAGTAACCATCAAGAATAAATATCCATTGCCTATAATAGATGACCAGTTTGATCAATTAAAAGATGCCTATGTGTTTTCCAAGATCGACTTAAGGTCGGGCTACTATCAAATGAGAGTTAAGTAGTGTGTTGTGCCAAAGACTACCTTCCGTACAAGATATGGACACTACGAATTCTTGGTGATGCCCTTTGGGTTAACTAATGCACCGATAGCTTTTATGGATTTGATGAATCAGGTCTTTCGGCCCTATCTTGACAAGATCTTAGTGGTGTTTATAGATGACATATTGATCTATTCCAAGAATGAAGCGGAGCACCGAGATCATCTTCGTATTGTGCTTCAGATCTTGAGAGAAAATCAGTTGTACGCGAAGTTCTCTAAGCATGAGTTTTGGCTCACCGAAGTTGCCTTTCTGGGACATATCGTGTCGGCTTCAGGTATTCAAGTGGACCCGAAGAAAATGCAAGCTATCGTAGATTGGCATCCACCAAAGAATATTGGAGAAGTGAGAAGCTTTCTTGGGCTTGCTGGCTATTATCGAAGATTTGTGAAAGGGTTTTCTAAGCTTGCTTCCCTTTAACTAAGTTTTTGAGGAAAGGAGCTCCTTTTGTTTGGACCGAGGCTTAGTAGCGGAGTTTCAATTAGTTGAAACAAGTATTGACCCATTCACCTTTCCTAACCCAACTCGAGTCCGTAAAGGACTGCACAGTTTACTTTGATGGATCGTACCTTGGGTTAGGATGTGTATTGATGCAAGAAGGCAAAGTAATCGCTTATGCTTTGAGGCAAATTAAACCGCATGAAATGAATTATCCCACTTACGAGCTTCAATTGTCTTTGCTTTGAAAATCTGGAGACATTATCTCTACGGAGAAAAATGCTATCTCTTCACCGACCATAAAAGCCTTAAGTTTCTATTGACTCAAAAGGAGTGGAATCTTCTACAACGGAGGTGGATGGAACTCCTTAAAGATTACGATCTTGTTATTGATTACCACCCGGGCAAGGCAACCGTTGTAGCTGATGCACTCAGCCACAAACCTTTGCCTGCCCCTCAAGCAATTAACGCTCACTTCCAACTTCGAAAGCATTGTTGCCTTGTAGCTGAACTTCAAGTTCAGCCTACTATCGTTTCACGATTCAAGGATTTGCAAGAGCAAAATCCTGAGCTCCAATCCATTGTCTCTAAGCTATCAGATAACCCCGACTTTAGAATTAATTCCTAAGGACTCTTGTGTTTCCATGACCGAGTTTGTGTACCTAATGATGAATCTCTTTGCACCGATATCCTTTCTGAATCTCATTTGAGTTCTTTTTCTATTCACCCCAGGTTTGTGAAGATGTATAAAGACCTACGCGAACTCTATTGGTGGTTGGGCATGAAGCAGGCCATAGTTGATTTCATTTCTAAGTGTCTCACGTGTCAACGTGTTAAGGCAGAACAATGTGCTCCTACTAGACTATTGCAGCCTATGGATCCACCGAAATGGAAATGGGAAAAGATCACTATGGATTTTGATAGTGGTCTACCGTTAACTCCTATGAAGCATGATGCCATATGGGTTATTGTAGATCGATTCACGAATCCGGCTCATTTTATAATGATTAGAATGGACTACGACCTCCCTAAACTAGTTGACTTGTATATCAAATAAGTAATTCGACTCCACAGAGTACCTAAGTCTATTATCTCCGATCGAGATCCTTAATTTGCATCTCGGATATGGAGAACCTTGCAAGGAGCTCTGGGCACCAGAATTAATCTTAGTACAACCTTTCACCCTCAATCTGACGGTTAGTTAGAAATGGTAATCCAGGTAAATTATCAAAAACTCTGTCCACTGAAATCTTAGAAACTTGCTTCGTTATTGAACCTCTCTATACAGATCTTAGAAGACATGCTTCCAGCATGCATTATTGATTTTGGTGGAACTTGGGAGAAATCTCTACCCCTTGTTGAATTTCCCTACAATAATAGTTACCAAGCATCAATCCAAATGGCCCCGTATGAAGCATTGTATGGTAGGCGATATAGAACCCCATTGTGTTGGTCGGAGCTTGGTGAGGGCAGGATGTTAGGCACTGACTTACTTCGAGAGACTGAAGAGTAGGTCACCATAATTCATGACCGTTTAAAGGCTGACTTTGATCGACAAAAGGCTTATGCTGACCTCAAGAGAAGAGACATCGAGTACGAAGTTGGTGAAAAGGCCTTCCTCAAAGTATCACCGTGGAAGAAGGTTTTAAGATTTGGCAAGAAGGGAAAATTGAGTCCCTGATTCTTTGGACCCTTTGATGTCACTAAAAGAGTTGGCCCCGTGGCATATCGACTATTGTTACCCTTAGAATTGAGTAAAATCCACGATGTCTTCCATGTATCGATGCTTCAGAAGTATCGCTCTGATCCTTCACACATTGTGGAACCTGAGTCTATAGAACTTAGACCAAATTTTTCATACGAGGATGAACCAGTTCAAATTCTAACAAGAGAAGTCAAGAGGCTTCGCAACAAAACTATATCGTTGGTTAAAGTGCCCTAGGGGAGCCACACCGTTGAGGAAGCCACGTGGGAGCCTGAAGACACCATGAAACAACAGTATCCTCATATCTTCGATTCAGGTAAAAATTAGAGAACGAATTATTCTTAAGGCGGAGGAGAGTTGTGACACCCCAAAATCCGGTCTAGTCAGAATTTGGTTCCGGTGATCAGAAAATTCTACATTGATGAAGTCTAGACATAGCATTGACTTGTTAATTTCCGATATTGGACTTTAATTGAATTAAATTATTTTCATTTGACCCTATTAAATAGTACTGAAAATATTATAGTTTCTAAATTGAAGGAAATCGCAAGATGGAGGGCAAAACTATGATGTAGTGAGAATTGAGGGACTAATCTTGCGATTAGCCCCTCCCCAATTAAATTTCTATCTACGTGGGATGGTTTAAGAGCTTTCCTTTATGTGAAGGAAAGCTAAATAGTCAAAAAGGATTTATATTAGCAAAAAAAAGAAAAGAAAAAGGAGATAAAAGCTTATCAAAATCAAGCAAGCACCTCTATCTCTATCACCTTTTTCCTTCAAGCACACACCTCCATTGGAGGAAGTTTTAAGCTTCATTATTTTTTTATTGATATCGAATCATTGCTATCGTTCGGGAAGCAATAATCCTTAATCAATCGGTTGATTCCTTGGATATATCGAGCTTAAACTTAAGCTAGGGTTTTGACTATCCATGGATATCTCATCGTTGTCATCCATATTGAAATTGAATATAAATTTTGATGTTGTTATGTCAATTTTGATATCGTAATATCGATCCTAATGGTCTCTTATTGATTTCCTAGCTCAAGACGTTGATAAAGAACATCCATCGTCTCCATCCCAAGCTAGGAACAAGGGAATTGTTATTCGAGAGACTTGAAAGCTTCAGAGTGTCAAGGTGAGTGTAGACGGAGTCTCGGGATTAGGTGAAAAGCTTTCCCAAATCTTTATTTGATGATTTAGATTACATCGCTAATATTGTCATTGAAGAATTTGCATTGGATGGTTAATCGAACACCTTGGTAAGTGTTAGTAAGTTTGCTATTGAACATCGATCATAGTTATTGTTATCGTCATTGAACATTGTCATTGTATAGATATTGTCATAGTAACATTGTAAAGAAATCATCGTATATTGATATTGATATTGATATTGAACCATGAGACATTGATAATATTGAATCATTCGTCATTGAAATCTTCATTGAACGTTGAACATTGAAACCTTGGATTTGAATAGACATTGGATACAGTTGGCATGCCAAAGAATTCATGAGCTCAGTGTACGGGTGGACTACGGTCCTAAGGCTACGACCTATATTGATTTGGCAAGGCGGAGGAATGTGTATTGATATTGGTCATATTGGCGAAGCGGAGAGACTAGACCATTCATTGGTTTGGCGAGGCGTAGGAATTTTCGTATCCACTATCTTGATTGAATCCAAGGATTAATGATGAAAAGAATATGTTAAACATTGTTTATTGTTGCATAGCATTGACATTGTTAAGCATGAGATCATATATATTGATACTTGACATATTTTTATTCATATTGCTTATGACTACCTCACTAGGCATTGTATGCCTAACGTGTCTCATCTCATGCATTTTCTGGTTGAAAGGATCGTGTGTCGGAGGATCAGTTTGGCATAACAAGACAAGTCACTGCAAAGCCCTAAAGTAATGTGTATTGATCTTAAGAACTCCTAGGAAGGTGGTAAAGTAGTTGAACTAGTCATTTATGCCCATTTTGTTATGTTTTTGGTATACATATATTGTAATATGGTTAATGACCCTAAATGGCCTTTTTGGTTGGCTTAAAATGGCTTAAAAGTGCATACTTGGCTCATAAAGGTCAAAACATAGTAAACGTATTCATATGATCATAAAACTTGACATCATAGTAGTTTTTACCGAATTAAGAGAGAAATCTGATAAAATAATTAGGTTAATTAGCTCCTTAAAGATTCAAAGTTCCAATCCTTTTACAAAACAATCACTAAAACAACTTTGCAAAAATCGCATTTTGGTCACTAACTCAAAATGTCTTACATCCAAAATCTTTTTCTTAAAATTGATTTTTACCAAAATAATTCATATAATTAATAATGATTTTTAAGCATTTTCTCTTATTTTTATCTTAACCCGAACCTTGATTTCCCTAAACGACTCCAAAAATTCGGATCTCTATTTCACACTCTACGAACCTCGAATTAACCTCAAATTCTTCTAGGCCCAAAAATCTGGGCGTTACAACTCTCACCCGCTTAGGAAATTTCGTCCTCAAATTTTTTGCCTAGAGGAAAAAGACGAGGAAACTGCTTCTTTATGTCATCCTTTCTTTCCCACGTGACTTCTTTAACACCACGATGTCGCCACAAGACCATAACCAACTCAATGGTCTTACCACGAAGAACCTTTCTGTTTAAATCCAAGATCTCAACTAGTTCTTCATCATAGGACAAATCTGGATTGAACTCAATCTCTTCAACAAGCATAACATGGAAAACATGGATACATGGAAAACATCAAGTATCTTCTCTAACTCGGAAGGAAACTTCAACCTATAAGCAATAGGTCCAAGACGTTCTAGCACCTCATTTGGCCAATAAACCTTGGACTCAACTTGCCTTTCTGGCCAAATCTCATCACCTTTTCCCAAGGTGAAACCTTCAAAAACACCTTATCTCCCACAACATACTCAACCTCCTTATGCTTCAAATCCGCGTAAGACTTTTGCCGATCCGAAGCCGCTTTCAACCTCTCACTAATGAGCTTCACTTTTTCCGTAGTGCCCTTAAGAACATTAGGCAAAGAACCAAACTTATGTCCTGCTTCCTCCCAACAAGGTGGCGTTCTACACTTCCTTCCATACAAGGCCTCATAAGGAGCCATTAGAATACCCGCTTGATAACTGTTATTGTAAGCAAACTCCACCAAAGGCAACTGTTTTTCCAAAGAACCTTGGAAATCAATGATGCAACATCTCAATATATCCTCCAACTATCTCTGAAGGCAATCTCAATCGGTAAGCTACTGGCCCAATCCGCTCAACTATCTCATACAGACAAATAAACCTCGGACTCAACTTGCCTTTCGGGCCAAATCGCATTACCTTCTTCCACTGAGATACTTTCAGAAACACCTTATCACTTACTGAGAACTCAATCTCTTTTCTCTTCAAATCTACGCAAGATTTCTGACGATCGGAAGCTGCTTTCAAACGGTCACAAATCAACTTCACTTTTTCAGTAGTCCCCTTAAGCAAATCTGGCATAGGTAACAATCTCTAACCCGTTTCAGCCCAACAGATCAGAGTCCTACATCGTCTACCATACAAAGCCTCATAAGGAGCCATCTGTATACTAGCATGGTAACTGTTGTTGTAAGCAAACTCAACTAAGGCAATTATTTCTCCCAAGAACCCTGGAAGTCAATCACACAACAACGAAGCATATCCTTTAAAATCTGTATCACTCGCTCTGACTGTCCATCTAACTGCGGATGCTACGAAGTACTGAAATGTAAATGGATACCTAGGGCACTATGCAAACAACTCCAAAACCTCGAAGTGAATCTCGGATCTCTGTCTGACACAATAGACTTCGGAACTCCATGAAGTCTCACAATCTCGCGAATGTACAAATTTGCCAACTTGTCTAAAGAATCTGTAGTGTTCACTGCTAAGAAGTGAGCACACTTTGTGAATCTGTCCACTATCACCCAAACAGAATTCTTCTTCGAAGGAGACAATGGTAACCTTGACAGAAAGTCCATAGTGATCCTCTCCCATTTCCATTCCAGAATCTTCAAAGGTTGTAACAAATATGAAGGAACATGATGTTCTGCCTTTACTCTCTGACAAACCATGCAACGACTCACATATTCGGCTACATCCTTCTTCAAACCAAGCCAGAAGTAATCACTCTTCAAATCACGGTACATCTTAGTACTACCCGAATGCATCGAAAAAGGACTCAAATGTGCTTCACTCAGAATCATACGTCTCAACTCAACATCTTCAGGTACAACAACTTTGTCTCTGAAACACATCACATCCTCACCACTGAAACTATACTCGGTCGGTCTACCTTTGACTATGTCCTGAACATGAGAAACTAAAGACACATCTTGCAACTGTTTCTCTCTAATCATCTGAATCAAAGAAGGCTTCACTTGCAACTCTGTGATCAAACCACCATCATCTGATACACTCAATCTAGCAAACATAGCTCGCAACTCAACTACAACTTTTCTACTCAACTCATCGGCTACTACATTTGCCTTACCCGGATGGTACTCAATAGCCAAATCATAGTCCTTCAATATATCAAGCCAACTTCTCTGTCTCAAGTTCAGCTCTCTCTGAGTCATCAAATACTTCAAGCTCTTATGATCAGTGTATACTGTGCACTTCTCACCATACAAGTAGTGACGCCAAATCTTCAACGCAAACACAACTGCTGCTAACTCAATGTCGTGCGTAGGGTAGTTCTTCTCAAGCACCTTCAACTATCTCGAAGCATAGGAAACAACTCTTCTCTCTTGCATCAGAACACAACCTAAACCTACGTAGGAAGCATCACTATAGATCACGAACTCTTTCCCTAAAACTGGTTGTACTAACACTGGAGCATTCGTCAAAGCTTCTTTCAATTTCTCAAAAGCCTTCTGTCTCGCATCTGACCACTCAAACTTAACTCCTTTTTGCAACAATTTAGTCAACATAGTAGCTACTCTAGAGAAACCATCAACAAACCTCCTATAGTAACCAACTAATCCTAGGAAACTCCTAATCTCAGTCACTGACTTAGGTTGTTTCCACTCAACAATAGCCTCAATCTTCGTCGGATCAACACGAATACCTTCAGCTGACACAACGTGGCCAAGAAACACAACTTCTCGAATCCAGAACTAACATTTACTAAGCTTGGCATACAACTGATTACTCATAAATCTCTACAAAACTAGTTTCAAGTGCTCATCATGCTCTTCTTTTGATCTCGACTACACAAAGATGTCATCTATGAAAACAACTACAAAACGATCTAGATAGTCTATGAAAAATCTGTTCATCATATCTATGAAAGCTGCTGGTGCATTTGTGAGCCCAAACGGCATCACAAGGAACTCATAGTGACCATATCTAGTCCTAAAAGCTGTCTTCGGAACATCACACTCTTTTACTTTCAACTGATAGTACCCTGATATCAAGTCTATCTTTGAAAACACTGAGGCACCTCTCAACTGATCAAACAAGTCATCTATACAAGGCAACACATACTTGTTCTTCACTGTCAACTGGTTCAACTGCCTGTAGTCATTACACATTCTCATACTACCATCTTTCTTCTTCACGAACAACACAGGAGCACTCCAAGGCGAACTACTAGGCCTAATAAAACCTCAGCCTAACAACTCCTGAAGCTAACTCTTTAACTCTTTCAACTCTTTCAGAGCCATACGGTATGGAGCAATAGAAACTAGAGTAAACCCTGAAACAGTCTCAATCACAAACTCTACATCTCTGTCAGGAGGCAAACCCGATAACTCTTCTGGACACACATCCGGAAAATCACAAACTGTTCTAATATCTTTCGGTCTAACCTCACTCATATTCGGGTTCATAACATATGCTAGATAAGCCCCACATCCGGAATCCATCAACCTATGAGCCTCTAAAGCTGACACAACATTCGACAAGAACTTAACGTTCTCGCCTACTACCACTACCTCGTAGTCATCGGAAAGCTTCAACGAAACTCTCTTTGTCTCAAAATCTACACTAGCTTTATGCTCAATCAACCAGTCCATACCCAAGATAATATCAAAGCCGTAGAACGGAAGCTCCATCATATCAACAGGAAACACATGACCCTGAATCTTCAGCGGACACCTCCTATACATCCGTCTAACTACAACAGTCTAACCAAAAGAACTAGTCACATGCATACCTACATCTAAGATCTCAACGGGTATGTCCAACTTTTTTGCATGCTCACTCAAAATATAAGAATGCATAGAACCCGAATCAACTAAGGAAAGCAAAGACATAGACTGTAACTCAAAATTACTTGCTATCACATATGTGTTAATCCCTGCCACTCTCTATGCATAGACTCTAGTTGGTCCACCGGCCTCTGGCTGTACTGCCACAACATGAGCAAGGTTCCTCTATGCCTCTATCCTAGGTGCATCAGCCCTCGGCTGGAAGTAACCACGACTGCGCCCACGGCCTCTCTGATAATCAATCGCTCTCGCAGGAGCCTGTGCTAGATTCGATGCCTGTGCCGCCTGATGCATACACTCTCTCCTGAAGTGGTCTCTCGAACCACAGTTCCAACAAGCATGGAAGTTACCCCAACACTCTCCTGAATGCTGTCTCCCACAACGAGTGCACTCCGGCAACCGCCCTCCAGCTCTATGGCCCTGATGGCCTCTACCAGGCCACCGCCACGCCTATGGTCAAACTGATGTCCACTGCCCCGATGCCTCTTGGCATCACCACGGTCAAAGTTGTTATGCCTATTTCCAGAACTAGATCCTCCTGAACGCTTGGTCATCCCCAAGCTATGCTCAATGTCCTTGGCCCTAGCGACCAAGACATCAAAATTAGAATAATCCGAAACTAAGGTGTACCTCTTGACTTCCTTATGAAGTTCATATCTGAACCGGTTACAACGGTCCCTCTCAGTAGGAACCAAATCTGGAGCATACTGACTCAGTCGGACAAAGCGGATCTCATAATCTGTCAATGAAGCATCTCTGTAACCCGCTCGTCCCGGTCTAGCCAGATGACCGGTCCGAGTAGGCCACACGGGGAAAACCGAAGAGAAACCCGTTAAGGTTCCCCCTCCGTTAACGACCCTATTTTTTTCTCATTTTAATCTTGTCTAGATGAGCATTAAATCCTAAGTAATTACGACAGCGGAAAAACATCCATAAGAAAATCACATTCGAACCACAACCCTACATTAACAGTCCATTTTTAAGCTTACAGGGCAGACCGTATCGGTACACCAACTAGGGGTATCGATACGCCCTGACCCGGTCAACCCAAATAGTCAACTCCGGGAAGACCATATCGATACAGCCCTTGAGCGTATCGATACGCCCTTCTCGGTCAACTCTTCTTGGTCAACGAAGTAGGATCGTATCGATACGCGTAAAACCCGAATCGGTACGCCCTACTCTCACCCATTTCTCCAAATTCCAGTGAGTTGGGAGGGTATCGGTACCCCCAGGGTATCGATACGCCCGGCTAAAATTGTGGCCTTTGGGCAAGGCCGTATCGATACGGCCCTTAGGCGTACCGATACGCCCTGCACTGCAATTCCACAATTCTTAACTTGACGACTCAAATCACGACTCTAGATGCATTTTTGGACTCCCCTAAGCACATACAAACATTTATACAACATACAACAACCAAGGGAAGCAATCAAACAAATAGCAAGGCATCCATACATGGCATTCATACAAAAGGGCAATTTTTGCATATATGGTCATACATGAGAGCTAAAAAGGGTCAAAAGGCCAAGTTACCACATATGAGGTTTGCACTTACCCACAAGGCAACCTAAACATCTAAAAGGCATGCCACCACACACAAACATTCATCATGGCATATCATGCTTTACAAACCAAAGTCAATCCAAAACATCAGCATATATATATGAGTCATACATAGCTCATACAAACACTCTTGCCACATTGCTAAACTACTATATAATCGTTAACCGTACTTGAGCAACAAAAACTTGGAAAGCCCTTCTTGCCTTGCTCCGAGCTAACACCACACTAATGATCTGCATTGTTGAAAATGAGAGCGTAAGCTAGAAGCTTAGTGAGGATGCTCTAAAACCGAAAACATCAACAATGCAGGGTTTAAGCATGTATTCCCTAATTCTCATATCTAACCTGCATAGGTAAATCCACAAGTAGACCTAGCTAGTCTTTCAAGAGTCATGTATGGCATCTCACATCATACTAAGCTCAAACATCAAATATCAATGTCATGCATCACAAGCATAAGAACAAGTTCAATTGGTCACTATTAGATTACCCAGATGTGCGGATTTAATCTCAACATTCACATTACCTCGGTGGGATTACACTCATCACCGGACCTTGCATGGGCGGGATTCCACTCATCACCACATGCCCTACGGATGGGATTCCACTCATCATCCCGTAGAATATATATGAGCTTCCGGTGGAATATTACATCACCGTACTCCTCCTTGATGACTTAACGCCATCAAGGCCACGTACGTTTTGACTCAATTTGTGTGCACACTAATCCTAATGATCGATCATTTACACCCGGTAAGTTAATTAGTGCCAATTTTCATTTACCATATCATATATCCATCCATCGTATCTCATGCTCATCACATACACATATCATGGTACACATGTATAAATTAACCCACATTTCACAAGAGCATAAATAGGCAACCACAATAGCATTTAATGGAAATCAAGAGCTAAATTAACAATTTTAATTCACATAGAAATAGCCTACCAAGCACATTTAAACTCTTACACTACACACACTCGAACCAAACTTTAAAACATGTTTAAAGTCACTCACCACCCTTCCTTAGCAACCAAACAAAGCCTCCTACAAGCCCGGATTCGATCCCGATGCTTCCCCAACGCTTCCTCTTGCTTCTAGCCAATCAAAAACACATCCATTACTTCACAAATCAACGCTAATACTCAGCCATCACCTCACCCCATAAGCACAAACCAATTTCAATAATTTCCAATCCAAATAACCACCCAAAATACCCATTTTCTTGCTCCTTCAAAACCTAGCTGAAAACCCTATTTCCAAACATCCAAAAGACACCCAAATGGTCCCAAAACACCCTCCTAACATACCTAAACCATCACCCCTTCAATTTCACCTTTTAACTCACCCAAAATCAAGTTCTAGACACTTTAAAATTAGCCTCAAGAACCCATTTCGGGTTTTCACCCAAACCCCACCATTTCAACATATGTTAAGCATTTTAAGGTGGTTAAACTAAAACCCAACATTATATTTCAAAACAACTTGAAAATCTCCATAAAAACCTTAACTTTCATTAAACCCTAACTTTTCAAAAGTGGGTAGTTTTAAAATCTATAACCATAGATAGATAGAGGGTGAAGAGGAGAGTTAGGAAATGTCATTACCTTTGAGAATGGCCTTGGAATGAAGTTGGAAATTAATGGAATAGTAATTTAGGGTTTGGGAGGGGTTTTTGAGCTTCCAACGTTAAAGAGGGGAGTAAGGAGAGAGGATGATTACTTTTTTTACTTTTTGAAACTAAAAGGTTGTCTTCCTTTTCAAAACTTTTGGGTTAAATTATCATAATGATCCCTCCCATTTATTTAAAAACTCAATTAGATCCTGATTAAGGTTGAATAGATTGAATTTAATTTTACTGACTCGGACCACTAACCCGGCTAACTCTTAACCCCAAAACACGAGTGTTACAATCTCCCTCAACAAGTGCCATGAACTCACGCTTCTTCTCATCCAGATATATCGGCCCTAAATACCTCTTTCTAAAAGCGGTCTCAAAGAAGTCACAACCAATCTCAGCCTCAGGCACACCAGTAGTAATGGTGACCCACCAGGTGTTGGTATCACCCTGAAGCAACGATACTATGCAGCCCAACTTACGAGCACCACCACAACCCATCTGAGCTAAGATACGGATGGTCTTCTCCAACCACAACTCGGATCTCTCAGGTGTAGATCCCCTAAACTCTTCAACCCCTAGGCTACGAAGCCTCTCTAACGGTAAGCTAGCATCATTACCTCTTGGCTGAGCTGCAGCCTGAGCTCCGGCAACTGCGGCCTGAAACGCTCCCGCTATAGCTTGAACTAGCGGAGCCATATCTATTCCCGCAGGACCGTTGCCACCTTGACCAACCTGAGGTCCCGCTCCCTTAGCTCCAGCCTCACCTCCTACTTCCGGCTGAGGAGGTGGTGGTGGTGGTGGAGGAGCTCCAACTTCAAAAGCAGGCTCTCCCACATGAGCCTCTACTCACGCGACCAGCTCATTAACAGGAGCCGCAACACGTGGTTCATGACGAACCAACCTCGGTCTACCTCTAGGCCTCGACATTCGCGCTCATAGATAACAACTACAACACAACAACATACAAAACTTGGGTTAGCAAGGGCAAGGGTCCAAGTGGCTCAAGTATGTTCCCTCACTTAAAAATCCTTTTTCCGATGTAATAGAAGCAATGAGACTCTACACAACATGCTTCAAACAACATACATACACGATCAAACAAGCATACATCAAAGCATACTTGATAAACAAGCAAACATGCTTACATGGCAAGCAAATATCGTGCTATTGCAATACAAGAATTTAACTTACCTCACTTACCTGCCCAAGGTCTCGGAACCTTAGGCTATGATACCAACAAGTGTAACCCCCTCGTCCCGGTCCAGACGCTTGACCGGTCCAAGTGGGCTACACGGGGATAACCGAGGCGAAACCCATTAAGGCTTCACTTCGGTTAAAAACCCGAGAAACATTTTTCATTATTATTATCTTGTCCTGATGTATTGTTAAGTCTTATGTGAGAAAGGCAACAACGGAAGAAACAAACAACCAAATAGGCCAAAAAAACAGCTCATTTTTAACTTAAACTATAGGCCGTATCGGAACACCCATAGGGTGTTACGATACGCATTGACTAGGTCAACTGGCCAAAAGTCAACCCGAGGAGACCGTCTCGAAACAGGGGTGGACCGTATCGAAATGCCCTCAACGGTCAACTTCTCGTGGTCAACGATACGAAGACCATTCCAAAACGCCAAGGCCCGTTTCGATACATCAATTTATCGTCAAAATCTCAAATTTCAAGTGGCAAAATCATATCGAAACGTTCCCCTTGCGTATCGAAACGCCTAGCCTGAAACAAAGAGACCGTACCGAAACGGGACCAACCATTTCGATACGCCCTCTATCTACAGATTGGTTTTAGCTGGTTTATGGCACATGGCTGTCCCAAAACACAAGCTAAAACCTCCAACAACCATCATACAACACCCTAAGGCAAAACTAAACACTACAAGCATGCTTAACACACTTCTAACATATAAAAACCATACATGCAGAGGATCATCAAATCAACATAAGAATCATTCATAGCATTCAAGAAATTATGCTTCAACAAGAACATACACTTAAGCATTCAAGGTAAGCAACTTAAACATGGTTTACAATCCAAACATGGAATCAACAAGCCACACTAACAACAACATATTAAAGAGTCTAAACATGCTCCTAACTCATCACATCCACAACTCACATCCAAAAGCTCAAGACAACAATACATATCCCATTGCTTGACTATTAGACCTTATAATTTAAAATTCCATACTTGAAAGCTAAGATAACACCACAAGCACACTTGGAGGCCCTCTTCTTGCACTAGCAACCCACGAACTATGGATCTGCATTGTCGAACAAAGAAGAGCGTAAGCATAAAGCTTAGTGAGGGTAAGCTCATTAAAACAACCTCGACAATGCAGGGTCCAAGCATGAGCATACAACCAAGGTAAAATGCATGTTCTTACCTTCGAACCACAAGAGCCAAAATATATAAGATGCATGAAAATAAACTCAATATTATGCCATGCTCAACAAGTCATAAGCTCAACACATGAAAATACATATATCAATGTATTAACAAACACATTCCATAATCCGAATTGGCAACACATATATCAATCCATATTGGCACCTAGCTATGACTCGAATAAGCGGATAACCGTTGGAACTCACATCCAACACAACCATTACCTTACGGTGGGATTACACTCATCACCGTTCACGTGGAGGGGATTCCACTCATCCTCACGCCCGGTCGATGGGATTACACTCATCACCGACTAACATATATAATAAGAATTTTCGGGCAAACCCGTACTCCATCTTGATGACTACCATCACCAAGATCACACGCGCATTTTGACTCACGTGTGCACACTAAACATCCTAATGATCGATCATTGTACCCAAGCATACTAGTGTCAATACTAAAACATTTCATAACCTTTCACAACATCATTTCATATCAACTTCCATGCTTAGCCCGTACTAACCATGACTCACTGTCATGCACAAACCACTTGCATATATCAATGCATCAAAACCATGCCTCAATATACATGTCTAACACAATATACATAACCTCCACAATCACAATTAATTATAAGGTATACACAACATATAAAGATCAACCATAGTCTCTAACTAAAGCTTGGGATTAGGTTACCACTCTAATCCCAACTCTAGGTGGGTCTACCAAGCCCAACCTAGTCCACATGCTTGAACCAACACTTGAATACCATTTAAAAGCATTTAACCACTCACCGATTATTCCAAGCTCAACACACTAGCCAAACAAGCTTCCAACGATTCCGGATTTGTTCCTGAGGCTTCATTAACACAAATTCTTGCTTCTAATCATCTCAACACAATTAAAATAACCTCAAATCAGTTCACAAAACAATGTAGCAAACCCGGAACACTAATCAAGCACAAAACACATGATTCAAGCTAAGAACAACTCCCAAAACCTTCATTCCCGATAAGCCATGAAACACAGTCCAAAACCAATGATTCCAACACTTAAATTACTCCCAAAAGCTTCCAAAACAACCCTTATACATAGCTTAACCATCATCCAACAAATTTCCACATAAAACACCCCCAAAACTCAACTTAAAACCCTTCAAAAACCTCCCTAAAACCCAATTTCGGGAAACACCATAAAACCATGTAAAAATCAACTATGTTGGACCTTATAGGTAGTAAACAACTTATATAACCTCAACAAATTGAAAGCTTAAGTTAAAGACAATAAAGATGAAATTTTTAATCTAAACTTTCAAAACACCAAAATCCAAAAACCATGAGCTTTGTGAAAAATAAAGGTACTAGCTTGTTGAGGATAGAGAGGACAAGTCAAAAGCGGTTTTACCTTTGAAAAATCACCAACAAAGAGCAAGGGAGATGATGGAATAGTGAAATAGAGAAGAAGAGCTCTTTGGTCGTGAAAATGAAATGGATGAGAGGTGAAGAAGATGACAAAAGGGTATTTTAAACAAAAAGGGGTTTTATTTTGCAAGACCACTTAATTACACTTTTGCCATTAATGAGAAAGTCGTCTTCCACTATTCCAAAATCTATAGAATTTTGGGTTTTCAAATTAAAATTGGATCCAACATAAAATGTTTATTTTGAAAACACGAAGCCCAAATAATATTATTTTATTATTTTAATTATGCAACTGAAACCTGAAACATTATTTTAATATTATTTTCACCAAACCCCGAAACCCGGGTGTTACATGAAGAAAACTGCCTTATACATCACTGTCGTGACAATGATGCCTTGACATTGATGTCGTAACAATGATGCCCTTATAGTGATGCTGTGACAGTGATGCCGTGACAGTTGTCATGACAGAAGTGGCGACATTGTTGAAGCAAACTGCCCTATAACTCGCTGCCGTGACATATGACGTGACAGAGGTGGCGACAGTGAAGAAGAAGAGATGGAAAATGCGAAGTGGAGTTCGACTGATAGAGGATTTCAAGGCTATTTTTTAGAGATCACTCGCACAATTTTTGGAGCCCAGAAGCACAAGAAAGGCCTTGCCCAAAGTTTGAGGAGTAAGTTAAAGTAAGAAGATAGGTGTAGAGTGTGTAAAAGTTATTATTTACACCCTTTTTAACCCATATTTCTGATGCATTCAAGCATTATTCATTGCATTTAGGTTAGTTTACAACAAAACATCACAAATATATTAAAAGGCACAGTTTCTACTGAGAATGGCTGTTTTTGCAGGTTGCTGCCGTAGCAGACGGAGAGGGCAGACGCTGGGTAGTGAAGCAGAAGAGCTGAACTGGACAAGTAGACAAAGAGGACGATGCTGCCATGGTGCTGCGGTGACAGCAGAGGACGACAACAGTGTTGAGGAGAAAAAGCAAAGTGGACCTCGACAGATAGAGAAAATTCAGCCCGTCTGTCGTGTGAAAACCATATATTTTTCCAAGCCCCAGATCAAAAGTTATGTCAAGCCCAAAGTTCAAGGCGGGAAAATCCCAAGCAAGAAGATGACGGCTGGAAAGTAGATTCCTTGAAGATTTAGTCTTTATTAGAATCATACTTTCAATTAAAGTTGTATTCTTGCTAATTTAGATAACTTGAGCCAAAAGCTTATATAAGGGCATGTATTTTAACCTAAGGCAGATATCATAGATCCCATAACCGATTACCCTAGCCTCCTTCCCAAATTCTGTCGTTTTCCTGCCCGCGACATGTTCTAAATTCCCCTAGGGCCACTGGTTGATTTGTAAAGTAGTTGCAAGGGTTATTTTGTTTTAGGTTTTTTCAGTTCAATAAAATAAACTTCAAGTTCTCTTATTTTGGTTATTAATATCTTGCAAGAGCATCGGGAGAGCATTGTGAGGTTATCTATTTACTTAGCATCGAGAGAGTTAAGTATACGAAAGAAATAAGAGCAAGTTCTCTAGTTTATAGTTGAACTATCTCGTGCCTAGGGATAGGGCGAGGTTAAGTGGCTAAAGAAGAATTCATACACATCGGTGTTCATCCTTCGATTCACGCCGGGAGGTATCATCAAGACGTGTTCATCGACAGACTTGGACCTAGGGATAGGCCAAGGCAGATCTGAGGTTCTTGCCAAACTTGAAAGTACTGAGTTGAGAGTTTGCTGCCGCGACAATCAACAGACTGCTGCCGCGACAGGTGCTGTCCGCGACGGGCGCGACGACAGAACTGGATTTCCTAAACTCTGCAATACCTGCACTACTGAGCAATTCAATACCAGCCCATTCTCTCTATCTTGATATCTTTACTCTTTTATCTACGTTTACTTCATTATTTTCGTGACAACTCTCAAATATTTCCTTTACTTTCGTGCAGTGAATTAAGGTGAAGCTATTAGCCCAATCCCTGTGGAGACGATATCCGATACTTCGTATCACTTTACTACTTGCGTCGTGTATACTTGCACTACCATTGCGATAGACTATTTTACATGCAACAAGTTTTTGGCGCCGCTGTCGGGGATTGGCAACATAACTCTACCTTTTCTTTTACTGCACTTTTTGTTTTTTTTCTTCTGTTTTTCTTTGGTGCATTCAACTCTTGCTTTTCACAAGGTTTCTTGTTTATGCGCAGATCGAATCGAGGTAAAGATACTAAGTATCAATTAGATTCGGAAATCGAATCGAGGTAAAGATACTAAGTATCACTTACGAGTACCTTGAGGAACAGCTAGAGAAGATGGCCCACAATGGAAACGACCCGCCTGTCGGTGACCCGTCTGCCGCTGCCGGCCGACGGTCCTATCGTGACTACATGTTGAACGATCATGTAGAACTGGAAACCACGCTGCCGGACATAGATGTTGATAACTTCAAGCTGAAACCTGTTATGTTTAGCATGATCAACAATGCCGGTCAATTCAGTGGTGCTGTTACAGAGGATTCTAGGGAGCATCTAAAAACGTTCTAGGAAATCTGTGGTTCGTTTAGACTGCCAGGAGTTAATCCGGAGATACTGAGGCTTCGGTTATTTCCCCATTCATTGAGGGACAGAGCAAAAACTTGGTGGAATAAACTTACGTCGGGTTCAATTAGAACTTGGGCAGATTTATCTCGTGAATTTTTATCTCGTTTTAATCCTTCGCATTTATCTGAGCGATTACGTAATGAAATTTCTACTTTTCAACAGGAAAATGACGAGTCGATGCACGAGGCCTGGGACAGATTTACTACTCTTCTACGGAACTGCCCAATGCATGGATTCCCCATCTGGAATCAGGTAACTAAGTTTTATAATGCCGCCAACTTACAAACTCGTATTCGAATTGATTCAGCAGCAAACAGACTATTATTGGATAAAGAACCGGACGAGGCGATGCAAGTATTGAAAAATCTGGCTAAGAATGAGGAGCAGTTTCCGACAGCAAGAAGAGGGGGTAAACGGGTACTAGCTATCAAGGATTATGAGGCCGACAGCACGATGAAATCACAGGTAGCATTCCTTAATAAGGCAATGAAAAAGCTATTGAATGAAGACTCACAACGTGGATTTGCTGTCGAGGAGGTATGTGAAATCTGTGAGGGAAATCATAGTTCGGATGAGTGTCCTATACAGTTAGAAGAGGGAAAATATGTTGGAAACTACAAGCCGAATTACAACTCCAACAATTATAATCCCAACTGGAGAAAGGACCCCAAGTTTTCTTGGAGTAATCCTAATAATGCCTTGAATCCTCAAGCACACAATCAGAATCAGGGAGGACCTAGATTGCTGACGCGACAGCAACTGCCACCGCAACTGCCGCAGCAGCAACAACAGTAGCCACCAGCTGCCATGAGCAGTATACTGGAACAGACTCTGGCCACTTTTATGTCTCAGACAGGTACTTATATTGAGAATATGAATTAGTTTGTTAAGAAAACAGAGACATTCATGGATAAAACAGAGATTCGGATGACGAATCATGAAGCTACTCTGAAATCTTTGGAGACACAAATGGGTCAGGTTTCCCAACATATTAAGCCAAGGCAGACTAGAGGATTCCCTAGTAATACTGAAAAATGCTAGGTAGCCCACACATGAGCAATGTAAGGCCATTACTACTAGGAGTGGGAAGAAACTACCAGGGCCGGAAAAAGAAGCTGAAACAGTAAGGAAACCAGCCTTGGACAGACCTGCCGAGGAAGCTGCCCCGACAGGTAATAAACATACTGCTGTGATGAGCCTGTCACGACAGCAGAAGCGACAGAGGAGAACGATGAACCCAAACCTCCTCAGATTCGTATGCAGTGGGAATGACGTATTGCTGATTATCGTCCCCCACCTCCTTTTCCTCAACCGATACAGCAAGCTAAGCAAGAATCTCAGCTCAAAAAGCTTTATGATATTTTTAAGCAGGTTCATATTAATATTCCGCTGTTAGATGCCGTTAGGGAGATGCCCGGTTACGCCAAATTTCTCAAGGATGTCATGTCAAAGAAATCTAAACTTGGGGAATTTGAAACGGTTAAGATGACAAAAGGTTGCATGAGTATTCTTCATCGGCAGCCGCCCTAGAAAAAGAAGGATCCGGGGAGCTTCATCATACCTTGTGTAATCAGAGACAAATATGTGGGTAAGGCACTTTGTGATCTTGGTGCTAGTATTAATTTAATGCCAAAATCTATTTTTCAGAAATTAGGTATTGGAAAGGCGCGACCCACGACAGTAATTCTGCAGCTGGAAGACCGCTCTTACGTTCACCCAGAAGGAAAAATCGAAGATATTCTGGTAAGAGTGGATAAATTTATTTTTCCTGCTGACTTTCTTGTTTTAGATTGTGAAGCAGATGAAAACGCACCAATCATCCTCGGGCGACCCTTCTTAGCCACAGGAAGATCACTGATTGATGTGGAGAAAGGAGAACTCACCATGCGAGTAAACGACCAAGAGATTAAATTGAATGCTCTCCAAGCTATGAAGCATGCTGATGCAGACGAGGAATGCAAGGCTATCACTGAAGTTACCCTTGATCAACCCTGCATCAGGTCGGGCTGTCACGATATCAAAATTGGTCACTGCCGCGGCAGCCACCTACAGGGCTGTCACGATAGCACTGACAACAACAACTCCTCTAAATCCGATACATCTGATACTGAAGATCAGGAGGAGGTAAACTGGATAGGCGATCGTCCAGGTAAGTTATTCGAACCTTTGAATTATACTTTGGATAACCATGCAATCCAAAAGCCATCTACTGTTGAACCCCCTGTTTTAGAACTGAAGCCCCTGCCAGGGCAGCTAAAATATGCTTTTCTTGGTAAAATGATACGTTGCTCGTAATCATCTCTTCTAAGCTACCGCAAGAACAGGAACGGCAACTAATAGGGATGTTGCGGCAACACAAAAAGGCAATTGGATGGAAGATAGCTGATATTCAGGGCATTAGTCCGACGTTATGCATGCACAAAATCCTTTTAGAAGAAGATCATAAGCCGACTATAGATGCCCAAAGGCGGCTAAACCATGCGATAAAAGAGGTGGTTCGTAAAGAGATAATCAAATGGTTAGATGCTGGTATTATTTACGCCATCTCCGACAGCAAATGGATGAGCCCGGTGCAATGCGTTTCCAAGAAAGGAGGAATGACCATGGTAACCAATGAAAACAATGAGTTAATACCAACCAGGACTGTGACCGGTTGGAGGGTTTGTATGGACTACCGGAAGCTTAACAAAGCTACCCGAAAAGACCACTTTCCTTTACCCTTTATTGATCAAATGCTTGATAGATTAGCGGGTAAACCTTACTATTGTTTTCTTGATGGATATTTAGGTTATAATCAAATAGCTATCGCACCGGAAGATCAAGAAAAGACGAATTTCACATGCCCCTACGGAACGTACGCTTTTAGGAGAATGTCGTTTGGATTATGCAATGCACCCGCCACCTTCCAAAGGTGCATGATGGCTATATTCTCCGACATGGTGGAGGACTTCCTTGAAATTTTTATGGATGATTTTTCAGTCTTTGGAGACGATTTTGAGAGCTGCCTCGGCAATCTACAAAAGGTACTTGAAAGATGTGAAAAAACAAACCTAATCTTAAATTGGGAAAAATGCCACTTTATGGTGGATGAAGGGATAGTCCTTGGTCATAAGATTAGCTGTCGTGGCATAGAAGTCGACAAGGCCAAGATAGAAGTGATCGAGAAGCTGCCGCCGCCAACCACAGTCAAGGGCATTAGAAGTTTCTTGGGACATGCTGGTTTTTATCGGAGTTTTATTGCAAATTTCTCAAAAATCACCAAGCCCCTATGCCATCTTTTGGAGCAGAACCGACCCTTTGACTTTAATGAAGAATGTACTGAAGCATTCAAGGTTCTGAAAGAAAAACTGGTAACAGCCCCAATAGTACAGCCACCAGACTGGACACAGCCATTTGAGATTATGTGTGATGCTAGTGACTATGCTGTCGGGGCAGCACTTGGGCAGCGGAGAGACAAGTTATTCCGTGTCATATATTATGCCAGCAAGACACTGAATGATGCCCAAGTAAACTACACCACCACAGAAAAGGAGTTATTAGCTGTGGTATTCTCCATTGACAAGTTTCGTTCTTACATACTTGGGACGAAGGTCATAGTACACATAGACCATTCTGCCCTGAAGTATCTGTTCGCGAAAAAAGATGCAAAGCCTCGATTGATACGGTGGATCCTGTTATTGCAAGAATACGACCTTGAAATCAAGGACAAAAAAAGGACAGAAAATCAGGTGGCAGATCACTTGTCAAGGTTGGAGAAGGGACAGAGTCTACCAACAGATGAGACAAACATACTGGAGACCTTCCCAGATGAGCAGATCTTTGCTACCGCAATCACTGCCACGACAGCCATGGCGGCAGGTAAGTCTTCTGAACTCCCCTGGTATGCTGATTTCGTTAATTTTATAGTTAGCGGAATAATTCCTTCTGATCTTAATTATCAAGCCATGAAGAGGTTCCAAAATGATGTTAAGCATTATTATTGGGATGAACCTCTTCTTTTCAAAATCTGTGCAGATCAGGTTATAAGGAGGTGTGTACCACAAGAAGAGCAAGAAAACATTCTTCATCACTGTCATGCTTCACAGTATGGAGGTCACTTAGGAGGCAACAAAACTGCTGCCAAGGTGCTGCAGTCAGGGTTTTATTAGCCGTCACTGTATAAAGATGCACAAATCTTCTACAAGAGTTGTGACAGGTGCCAAAGGACAGGAAACATCTCAAGGAGAAACGAGATGCCGCTGCAGAACATTCTAGAAGTTGAAATCTTCGACGTTTGGGAGATCGATTTTATGGGACCTTTTCCATCTTCATGTGGAAATTTATACATCCTCCTAGCAGTAGATTATGTCTCTAAGTGGGTTGAAGCTATCGCCACTCAAAAGAATGATGCCAAGACAGTCCAAAAGTTTTTACACAAAACATTTTTTTCTAGGTTTGGCATCCCTAAGGCGATTATCGGTGATGAAGGGAGACATTTTGACAATATGGTTATTGCTGTCGCCTTGAAGAAATATGGTGTCAAGCATCGGATCGCGACAGCATATCACCCACAGACCAATGGACAAGCTGAAATATCTAATAGGGAAGTTAAGAACATTCTTGAGAAGATGGTTAAGCCAACGAGGAAAGACTGCTCTTTACTCTTCAATGATGCATTATGGGCATATAGGACAGCTTTTAAGACTCCATTGGGCATGTCTCGGTACCGATTGATTTATGGGAAAACATGTCATCTACCTGTCGAGATAGAGCACAGAGCATATTGGGCAATCAAGGCAGTGAATATGGACTTGGACAGGGCAGGACAGAAAAGGCTGTTAGATCTGAACGAGATTGAAGAAATCCGGACAATGGCCTACGACAATGCAAGAATCTACAAGGAGAAAACTAAGAAGTGGCATGACAGGAAGTTGCTGCCACGACAGTTCTGCCCAGGGCAGCTTGTATTGTTGTTCAATTCTAGACTGAAACTCTTCCCAGGGAAGCTAAAATCTAGATGGTCCGGCCCGTTCCAAGTCGTACAAGTTTTTCCTCATGGTGCCATCACAATTCGATCATTAAAAGACGGGCACCAATTCAAAGTCAACGGACAACGCCTCAAGCATTATCAGGGGACTGAAGCCCCAGGAATGCAGGAAGTGGTTACCTTAGGAGATGCCCCACCTGGCACCCCTAATTTAACCTAAATTTTGTTTTTATTTATTATTATTATTATTATTATTTATTAGGAAATAAGGTTTATTTTATTCGAATAATGTTTCCTGTTTATTGTTTTTAGGAAATAAAGGAGTCAAGAAGAACAGGAGAAGTGAACTCAGCCCACCATCCATCCATCAGCCCAACATTGAAGCCTGTCGTTACAGCTGCCGCGACAGACGCGGAAAATACAGGCTGTCATCACGCTGTCACAACAGATGCGGAAACACGTCACAAACGCATAACAGACGCGGAAATGTGTGTTAGACGCGTCAGACACGCTAAAGCTCAACAGCCGGCCCCGTTATTCGCGCTCGCCATTACAGTTTCAACGGGCAGCAAATCCTTTTCTATACAACCCCGTTTCATTTTCATTTTCACTCACTTCTGCCTTTCTTACTTGCACTCCCCCTTTTTTAGTTTTCTTTTACCCTTCACAACCCTTGCACTAATATGTCTTCTAGGAAACCCCGACGCAATGCTGCATATACTTCCTCAACAGCAGCAGCTCTGATATTCGGGTTGTACAACAACCACCCCAGCCCGCCCCGAAAACCAGACCCCGCCGCCAAATTCGCCTCAGCAGCAGCAGCGAAGACAATGCCTAAATTTAAGTTTCTTATCTTATTATTGCTGCCTGCCATTTTTATTTTTGTCATTTGCATTGAGGGCAATGCAACCCTCGAGTTTGGGGGTGGCAATCCTCCATATTAATGGAGTACATCGTAGTTAAATTTTTCTTAAAAAAACTGAAAATATTGAAAATTTTGGCTGAAAACTGTGAACTGAACTTGCCTGTCGTGACAGCTCTGTCGTGGCAGCAACTTTAGGATAGTTTAAGGAGAAGTTTAGAGCCTTTCTATAGTTCTGAAAACTTAAACACCATTGTGAATGTTATACTTCTTAGAATCCTTTTAGCCAAACTAGAATAGGAAGCTTAGCACTTGAATAGCCCCTAGAGGTGCCTAACACTGGCTCTAGGAAAGAAGTTTAGCAAAAGAGACTCAATAGCCCTAGAGGTGCCCGAAACTGGCTCTAGGAAGTTAACTAGAGGTGCCTAAAACTGGCTCTAGTAAAACTTTAGCTTGAAAAATAGAGAAATCGAGTCAAAACAAAAAAAATCAAAGAAGCATGAAAAAGTGCCTTCAAAAGAGAAACTTTGGCATAAAAATTCGAGTTAAGAGTTGAATATTCTAGTGAAACTAAGAGAGTCTTGGCATATAACTGTTCACAAGCATGCACACACTGCACGAGGACTATAGTGAGATTCCGGACAGATCCTAAATTATCCGACAGGTTGCTGCCGTCACAGGGAATGAACGACGGGTAAGGGAAAGTTCACTGTTTGAAAGCCAAAACAAAAATATTTCATTTTTCTTTTAAGTCTTAGTTGCTTGAGGGCAAGCAAAAACTTGAGTTTGGGGGTGTGTTGAGTGTGTAAAAGTTCTATTATTTGCACCCTTTTTAACCCATATTTCTGCTGCAGTCAAGCATTATTCATTGCATTTAGGTTAGTTTACAGCAAAACATCACAAATATATTAAAAGGCACAGTTTCTACTGAGAATGGTTGTTTTTACAGGTTGCTGCGTAGCAGACGGAGAGGGCAGACGCTGGGTAGTGAAGCAGAAGAGCTGAACTGGACAAGCAGACAAAGAGGACGATGCTGCCATGGTGCTGCCATGACAGCAGAGGACGACAGCAGTTTTGAGGAGAAAAAGCAAAGTGGACCTCGACAGATAGAGAAAATTCAGCCCGTCTGTCGTGTGAAAACCATATATTTTTCCAAGCCCCAGATCAAAAGTTATGTCAAGCCCAAAGTTCAAGGCGGGAAAATCCCAAGCAAGAAGATGACGGTTGGAAAGTAGATTCCTTGAAGATTTAGTCTTTATTAGAATCATACTTTCAATTAAAGTTGTATTCTTGCTAATTTAGATAACTTGAGCCCAAAGCTTATATAAGGGCATGTATTTTAACCTAGGGAAGATATCATAGATCCCAGAACCGATTACCCTAGCCTCCTTCCCAAATTTTGTCGTTTTCCTGCCCGCGACATGTTCTAAATTCCCCATAGGGCCACGAGTTGATTTGTAAAGTAGTTGCAAGGGTTGTTTTCTTTTAGGTATTTTCAGTTCAATAAAATAAACTTCAAGTTCTCTTATTTTGGTTATTAATATCTTGCAAGAGCATCGGGAGAGCATTGTGAAGTTATCTATTTACTTAGCATCGAGAGAGTTAAGTATACGAAAGAAAAAAGAGCAAGTTCTCTAGTTTATAGTTGAACTATCTCGTGCCTAGGGATAAGGCGAGGTTAAGTGGCTAAAGAATAATTCATACACATCGGTGTTCATCCTTCGATTCACGCCAGGAGGTATCATCAAGACGTGTTCATCGACAGACTTGGACCTAGGGATAGGCCAAGGCAGATCTGGGATTCTTGCCAAACTTGAAAGTACTGAGTTGAGAGTTTGCTGCCGCGACAATCAACAGACTGCTACCGCGACAGGTGCTCTCCGCGACGGGCGCGACAACAGAACTGGATTCCCTAAACTCTGCAATACCTGCACTACTGAGCAATTCAATACCAGCCCATTCTCTCTATCTTGATATCTTTACTCTTTTATTTACGTTTACTTCATTATTTTCGTGACAACTCTCAAATATTTCCTTTACTTTCGTGCAGTGAATTAAGGTGAAGCTATTAGCCCAATCCCTGTGGAGACGATATTCGAAACTTCGTATCACTTTACTACTTGCGTCGTGTATACTTGCACTACCATTGCGATAGACTATTTTACACGCAACAATAGGGCAGACTAAAGGACGTTTATTTAGAGATTTAGTCTTTAATGAATTGTACTTTAATTCGAACTAGTATTCTTGGCCATTAAGAAAACTTGTACGCAAGGCCTATATATATGCTTGTAATTCGACCTAGAGAGAGATAACCTAGTTCCTAGCCGTTTTCCATCACAAACCCTAGCTTCCCCCTTCTCCATCATGTTCTAAACTTTCCCCAAGGCTAAAGGTTGATCTTGTAAAGTAGTTGTAAGGGTTAAAATGTTTCTTAGGCATTTTTCTGTTCAAATCAATAAAACTTCAAGTTTATTCATTCTGGTCTCAACATCTTGCAAGAGTATCGGGAGAACTTTGTAAGATTATCTATTTACTTAATATCGGGATAGTTAAGTATACGAAAGGAGTGAGTACATGTTCTCCAGTTTATGGTTGAACTATCTCGGACCTAGGGATAGGATGAGATTTAGTGGCTAATAAATATTTCACAAACATCGGTGTTCATCCTTTGATTCACATTGGGAGGTATCATCCAAGATGTGTTCATCGACAGACTTGGACCTAGGGATATGACAAGTCACTCCAGGGATTCTTGCCAAACTTGAAGTACAGAGTTGTTGATCGCTGCCACGACATCAACATACCTCTGCCACGACAGGCTCGACGACAGACACAACATAAGACCTTTGAACAATGCAACACCTGCACTACTGAGCAAATCAATACCAGCCTATTTTCTCAATCTAATTCATTTACCTATTTTAGTTTATATTCAAGAATTTTCACAACTCTTTATTAAATTTATCTTTTCCCTTGTGCAAGAAAATTAATTCAGAAGTTGTCCCAATCCCTGTGGAGACGATATCTGATACTCCGTATCACTTTATTACTTGCGACGTGTACACTTGCACTACATTGCGACAGACTATTTTACACGCAAAAAGTTTTTGGCGTCGTTGCCGGGGATTCACGCAAAACTTCGTGTTTTTTTTTCTGCACTTATATTTATTTTCTTGCCTTATTCAGTTCTTTTTCTTTTGTAAAAAAAACTCAGGTGCAATACAAGTTCAAGGGCATCAACATGTCAGGAAAAACCATTTGAGAGCTTATGTGGGAAAGTTCTTGCAATTACCGTAAAGGTAATCATGCACTCGAAAGTTGCCCCTATTTCTTCAGTGAATATATGGACAACCAACGATGGAACCAACAAGAAAAAGTATGTCGACACAGCAACAACAGGGACAACAGATGCCGCTGCCGCAACAACATTTTTTTTATGGTATGATCAAAACTCGTAAAATTTTTGGTACCATAACAGTTTTGCTGCAGAACACGACATGCCCTGACAATGTCATCATCCTCAAGAACAGACAAAATCCTTAGAAGACACACTGCAAGCCTTCATGGCACTCACTCAAGAATTGTCGGCTTCTATGGACAAAAGAATCGCCAAGGTGGATGCAATCTTGAGCACACCGGTCCTTATTCATGCCACGGATGAACCTGAAATCCAGAGGCAAGATGACAAGGATGTCGATGAAAGAGACTGCCCAACACATGATGATCCTGAGCAGCACCTTGCCTTGGTAATGATCGAGGAGCCTGAATGGAACAACGCCACAAGAACACCTAGTGAAGTTGAGAAGCATGTCACGACGACAACCACTTTTGAGGCAGAAAACCCGGTCGAAGCGGCAACTGCTGCCTCGGCAACGAGTGATGCTAAAGCAGCAACCACTGCTGAGGCAAAACCTCAACCCACTACCTCAGCTATGCCCGACAAAGTTTGCACACATCTACCTTCGACATGGCACTCGCACAACCACATGAAAGAGCAACCCGATGGCAATGCCTCGCCAATGGAATATGAGCAGGTAATAAACGAACCTTTTGAATTCTTTGAAAACTCACCAATTCCATTGCAGGTATTTGAGGAACCAACGCCGGTGGATTTAGAATCATCGAGATCTCTACTGATGGAGACCTTTGAGTGGTCAACAGAAATTGATATGGGGAGTCATGGCACATTCCAATGTCCCTTTGACCTGAAAATCAACCTGACAAAGGACTGTTAAAATAACTGGCTGCCGCAATAGAAAATACGACAACAAAGGCTACTTTCCACGATAACAAACTACGACAACAAAGGCTACTTTCCACGATAACAAACTTCCAAGATGGGAGGACTTTAGGCACTACAAAGGAACCAGAAAGAAAGTCACCTCCACCATGATAAAACAAAAAGGAGTTGCAACGAGCACATTGGCTCAACCCTTTTCGGGCAAAATTGTAACTCGATGGAGGGTGCAGATGGACCATAAGAAATATCAGATACGGCGCTCCTCAAATTTTATTTAGTTTTAGTTTTTAATTTCGTTATTTTAGGATAAGAGTTTCAAGGATTAATTCCATCTTGAACTCTTAAGTTTTTATTTTATTTGTTTTTCTCGTCTTTTCTAATAAAGAACTCACAACAACCTAAAAACCCAAGGCCATCAAGATATGGTGTTCTCTGCCTCGGCAGTATCTAGTTTCGCTGCCATGGCAGCAAAGGAGGCATCCTTTGAAAGATCGGCAACCGAGGCACCTGCCACCCGACAGTACTGATGATGCCGCCTTGCACCTGCCGCCCGGCAGTACTGATGTTGCCGCCCTGCACCCGAATACAGCTGAAAGGAGGAAAGCAGCATCAAAAGCGACAGTGAGCTTGAGATTCTAGAGAAAGCTCCAAAAGTTTCACCTACCAGAATCCAACCACCTCGCGAGGCAAAGAAGAAGGTAGCCTCCTCCTCTCCAACAACAAAGCCAACCTCTATTGCAAAAGAAACTGCCCGCCGACAGCTCCGCATACACAGCAGCAGTGACGGCAACACTTCAACTTAAGTTTTTTTACTCTTTCTCTCGTTTGTGCATCTATTTGAAATTTGTGATGTTTTTATATTTCTGTTTGTCATGCATTGAGGACAATCCAACCCTCAAGTTTGGGGGTAGGCAATCCTCCTATTATTAATGGACTAATTATATTTTGTGTTTATAACTATTTTTTGTGTCAAAAATATATATATATATATATAAATAAAAATTTGGCTTAAGTCTTTGTACTGAACTTACCTGCCGCGACATACTCTATCCTCTGTCGTGATAGTGCCTTTAAGATGCTTTAGGAATTATTTAGAGCCTTGCTATAGTTCTAAACTTCAAAAACACCCTTGTGACTTATATGTTGTCTAGACCTCTGTTAGTGAACTAGAGTAGGAAAGATTAACCACTTGAGTCGCCCCTAGAGGTGCCTAACACTGGCTCTAGGAAAAGAATATAAGAAAAGAAAAACATAGACTGAATACCCCTAGAGGTTCCTAATACCGGCTCTAGGAAGATAGCTAGAGGTGCCCAAAAATAGGCTCTAGTCAAATCAAAATAAGACAAACACTGAGTCTAATTCAGAAAAAACTAAAGGAGCCTAAGAATTGCCTCCAAAAAATGAAATTTGGCAAAAAATTCAAGTGAGTAGCATAACTATTCTAATAACTAAGGGAATCTAGGCACATATTTGTTCACAAAACCTGCACACACTTGCACAAGAATTATAGCATTGTTCCGGATAAATCCATAAACACCCGACAAGGTACTGCTCTTGATAGTGAATGTGTTGTATGTAATGAAAGTTCACAGAATTAAGCCAAGCAAAAAAAATTATTCTTAGTTAGGTTGCATTTGCTTGAGGACAAGCAATAATTCGAGTTTGGGTGTGATGTTGAGTGAATAAATGTTCTATATTTTAGCCCTCATTTATCCATATTATTGATGTACTCAAGCATGTTTAGTTGCATTTTAGGATAGAATTTGCATAAACATCACAGATGGATAAATTTTGCACAGATGCTGCTAATTTCGGTCAATTCTTGCAGATAACTGTCGTGGCAGAATCCAGGGCAATATAGGAAAAGAAGATAACTATCATGGCAGAATCCAAGGCAGCAGAGGAACATAAGAGCTGGAGTGAAGAAAACTGCCTCATACATCACTGTCGTGACAGTGATGCCGTGATAGTAATGTCGTGACAGTGTCGGGACAGTGATGTCGTGATAGTGATGCCGTGACAGTGATGTCTTGATAGTTTCCGTGACAGAAGTGGCGACAATGTTGAAGAAAACTGCCTTATAACTCGCTGCCATGACATATTTCGTGACAGAGGTGGCGACAATGAAGAAGAAGAGGTGGAAAATGCGAAGTGGAGTTCGACTGATAGAGGATTTCAAGCCTAATTTTTAGAGACCACTCGCATAATTTTTGGAGCCCAGAAGCACAAGAAAGGCCTTGCCCAAAGTTTGAGGAGTAAGTCAAAGCAAGAAGATAGGGCAGACTAAAGGACATTTATTCAGAGATTTAGTCTTTAAAGAATTGTACTTTAATTCGAACTAGTATTCTTGGCCATTAAGAAAACTTGTACCCAAGGTCTATATATATGCTTGTAATTCGACCTAGAGAGAGATAACCTAGTTCCTAGCCATTTTCCATCACAAACCCTAGCTTCCCCCATCTCCATTGTAACCCCCTAAACCCGGCCTAGATGAAATAGCCGTATTTAGGAAGTCACGTTTGAAAACTTTTGCCTCAAGAAATCCAATTTTGAAAATTATACTTTAATTTAAAATAAAATAACATAAATTTAATAATAAATAAAAATATAAATATCATAATAAATGTTCGAATGTTTATATAAAATCTCTGAATTAAAATAACTGTAAATGAATGCTAAAATTAATTTCAAAACATAAATAGTCTAAAATTACACCCATGTCCCAAAATAATAAATAGATATATGATTAAACTAAAATAGTTTCGTACTGAATAATAAAATAACCGGATAAAATTGAGATCCTCCAAGTACCGATTCATCTATGGTCTAAGTATATCTGAAAAGAGAAACTATGGGGGAGTAAGCTAAAGAGCTTAGTGTGTCTCTAAAGTGCAAGAAAATCATAGTTGTAAAAACATAGTAATATTTTCTTAAAATTCTTTAAACCACAAGACATAAATCACAAGCGCAATGCAATGCACCCAACTACAACCGCCAAGAGGAAAGTTCCCCAGAACTCTTCACTACAACTGCCAATCCGAAGTGGAATTCAGCCCGAAGGGTGAAACCACTGAACTTCCCCGATCAGATCCCAACCCATGCTCATACAATGATATGATGATTAAAAATCAAATTTTATAAACAAAGTTCCATAAATCCGATATTCCGTAAACATACTTCATAAATCATAGTCCATAAGTCCATAAATCATAGTTCATAAATCGTAGTCCATAAATCATAGTTCATAAATCATAGTGAAAACATATTTTGAAAACGTATGCATGCGATGTCAACCATAAAAATCATAATACATATAAATAATCACTTAAAGGGTAAAACACCAAACACATAGAAAAATAGTATATAATTTAATTATAGCACTGGAAGAAAACACACCTTAGCCAAAGCAAACTCAACCTAATGAATGATGTGATTTTTTTATGATCAGAAGTATTAGATCCAATTGTATCGGTACCGAACTAAACTTGGGGTTGAAGGGATTAACGATTCTAGAAGGGGTATAGAGCGGTGGAGATTAAAAGATAAGAATTTAACAGAACAATAAGGGATTTTGGCTGCATGAAACTATATAAAAAATAGGGTTCTTGGGATGATCTTATTTGAACTATGTGTGTGTATATTTATAAAGAGAGTAAACCTAATTCAAGTAAAATAATGAAAGTGATATAGAATAGAAAAGAATAAAAATAAATAAAATAATTAAAAGAAGACGAATGAATTAGAATTTCATTTAAAATTAAAGAACTATAATAATAATAATAATAATAATAATAATAATAATAATAATAATAATAATAATAATAATAATAATAATGATAATAATAATAATAAAAACATACCGTAGAAACCAATTGAATTAAAATTCAATTTGATAAAAGAGTTATTTATGAAGTCAGTCCTTAAACTTTTAAGAAATTTCATATTAACTTTCAAGTTTAATAAAAATTCATATTTAGTCCATCATAGAAAATTAGGGTTTTAAAAATTAGGGATTTTGAAATTATGTTTCTAAATTAGGGATTTTTCAAATCTAGGGTTTACAATTTGGGCGTAATTTTTGGGGTGTTACAACTCTCCCACCCTTAAAAGAAATTTTGTCCTCAAAATTTTCAAACTAATGACATACTTTAAAAAGAGAGAGGTTTTGATAACAATTTTAAAAAGGCATTTTAGATCAGGTCACAAATGACAACACAAGGCTTTCATATAGACTTTGATCTCAATTTCATAAGAACAAGTATGATCACGATGAATCGCTAATCTAGAGATCCTACGATGTGACATAGTAATCTATCTACAAAATGGGACAATCCTAGAATTAGAGTTGGTACTTGGAGTTTCTATTCAAAACATATCTTTAATTCTTTAAAATAATAAATTTATCAAAAAAAAATCTCATTTTGCCCAAAAACATTTAATATGCATGCAAAAATCATTTTTGGCTTAAAATTCTATGTGAGCCTCACAGTTCGAGGGTTTGAACTTAGCTCTGATACCACTAAATGTAACCCCCTAAACCCGGCCTAGATGAAATGGCCGTATTTAGGAAGTCACGTTTGAAAACTTTTGCCTCAAGAAATCCAATTTTGAAAATTATACTTTAATTTAAAATAAAATAACATAAATTTAATAATAAATAAAAATATAAATATCATAATAAATGTTCGAATGTTTGTATAAAATCTCTGAATTAAAATAACTGTAAATGAATGCTAAAATTAATTTCAAAACATAAATATTCTAAAATTACACCCATGTCCCAAAATAATAAATAGATATATGATTAAACTAAAATAGTTTCGTACTGAATAATAAAATAACCGGATAAAATTGAGATCCTCCAAGTACCGATTCGTCTATGGTCTAAGTATATCTGAAAAGAGAAACTATGGGGGAGTAAGCTAAAGAGCTTAGTGTGTCTCTAAAGTGCAAGAAAATCATAGTTGTAAAAACATAGTAATATTTTCTTAAAATTCTTTAAACCACAAGACATAAATCACAAGCGCAATGCAATGCACCCAACTACAACCGCCAAGAGGAAAGTTCCCCAGAACTCTTCACTACAACTGCCAATCCGAAGTGGAATTCAGCCCGAAGGGTGAAACCACTGAACTTCCCCGATCAGATCCCAACCCATGCTCATACAATGATATGATGATTAAAAATCAAATTTTATAAACAAAGTTCCATAAATCCGATATTCCGTAAACATACTTCATAAATCATAGTCCATAAGTCCATAAATCATAGTTCATAAATCGTAGTCCATAAATCATAGTTCATAAATCATAGTGAAAACATATTTTGAAAACGTATGCATGCGATGTCAACCATAAAAATCATAATACATATAAATAATCACTTAAAGGGTAAAACACCAAACACATAGAAAAATAGTATATAATTTAATTATAGCACTGGAAGAAAACACACCTTAGCCAAAGCAAACTCAACCTAATGAATGATGTGATTTTTTTATGATCAGAAGTATTAGATCCAATTGTATCGGTACCGAACTAAACTTGGGGTTGAAGGGATTAACGATTCTAGAAGGGGTATAGAGCGGTGGAGATTAAAAGATAAGAATTTAACAGAACAATAAGGGATTTTGGCTGCATGAAACTATATAAAAAATAGGGTTCTTGGGATGATCTTATTTGAACTATGTGTGTGTATATTTATAAAGAGAGTAAACCTAATTCAAGTAAAATAATGAAAGTGATATAGAATAGAAAAGAATAAAAATAAATAAAATAATTAAAAGAAGACGAATGAATTAGAATTTCATTTAAAATTAAAGAACTATAATAATAATAATAATAATAATAATAATAATAATAATAATAATAATAATAATAATAATAATAATAATAATAATAATAATAATAATAATGATAATAATAATAATAATAATGATAATAATAATAATAAAAACATACCGTAGAAACCAATTGAATTAAAATTCAATTTGATAAAAGAGTTATTTATGAAGTCAGTCCTTAAACTTTTAAGAAATTTCATATTAACTTTCAAGTTTAATAAAAATTCATATTTAGTCCATCATAGAAAATTAGGGTTTTAAAAATTAGGGATTTTGAAATTATGTTTCTAAATTAGGGATTTTTCAAATCTAGGGTTTACAATTTGGGCGTAATTTTTTGGGTGTTACAACTCTCCCACCCTTAAAAGAAATTTTGTCCTCAAAATTTTCAAACTAATGACATACTTTAAAAAGAGAGAGGTTTTGATAACAATTTTAAAAAGGCATTTTAGATCAGGTCACAAATGACAACACAAGGCTTTCATATAGACTTTGATCTCAATTTCATAAGAACAAGTATGATCACGATGAATCGCTAATCTAGAGATCCTACGATGTGACATAGTAATCTATCTACAAAATGGGACAATCCTAGAATTAGAGTTGGTACTTGGAGTTTCTATTCAAAACATATCTTTAATTCTTTAAAATAATAAATTTATCAAAAAAAATCTCATTTTGCCCAAAAACATTTAATATGCATGCAAAAATCATTTTTGGCTTAAAATTCTATGTGAGCCTCACAGTTCGAGGGTTTGAACTTAGCTCTGATACCACTAAATGTAACCCCCTAAACCCGGCCTAGATGAAATGGCCGTATTTAGGAAGTCACGTTTGAAAACTTTTGCCTCAAGAAATCCAATTTTGAAAATTATACTTTAATTTAAAATAAAATAACATAAATTTAATAATAAATAAAAATATAAATATCATAATAAATGTTCGAATGTTTGTATAAAATCTCTGAATTAAAATAACTGTAAATGAATGCTAAAATTAATTTCAAAACATAAATATTCTAAAATTACACCCATGTCCCAAAATAATAAATAGATATATGATTAAACTAAAATAGTTTCGTACTGAATAATAAAATAACCGGATAAAATTGAGATCCTCCAAGTACCGATTCGTCTATGGTCTAAGTATATCTGAAAAGAGAAACTATGGGGGAGTAAGCTAAAGAGCTTAGTGTGTCTCTAAAGTGCAAGAAAATCATAGTTGTAAAAACATAGTAATATTTTCTTAAAATTCTTTAAAGCACAAGACATAAATCACAAGCGCAATGCAATGCACCCAACTACAACCGCCAAGAGGAAAGTTCCCCAGAACTCTTCACTACAACCGCCAATCCGAAGTGGAATTCAGCCCGAAGGGTGAAACCACTGAACTTCCCCGATCAGATCCCAACCCATGCTCATACAATGATATGATGATTAAAAATCAAATTTTATAAACAAAGTTCCATAAATCCGATATTCCGTAAACATACTTCATAAATCATAGTCCATAAGTCCATAAATCATAGTTCATAAATCATAGTGAAAACATATTTCGAAAACGTATGCATGTGATGTCAACCATAAAAATCATAATACATATAAATAATCACTTAAAGGGTAAAACACCAAACACATAGAAAAATAGTATATAATTTAATTATAGCACTGGAAGAAAACACACCTTAGCCAAAGCAAACTCAACCTAATGAATGATGTGATTTTTTTATGATCAGAAGTATTAGATCCAATTGTATCAGTACCGAACTAAACTTGGGGTTGAAGGGATTAACGATTCTAGAAGGGGTATAGAGCGGTGGAGATTAAAAGATAAGAATTTAACAGATCAATAAGGGATTTTGGCTGCATGAAACTATATAAAAAATATGGTTCTTGGGATGATCTTATTTGAACTATGTGTGTGTATATTTATAAAGAGAGTAAACCTAATTCAAGTAAAATAATGAAAGTGATATAGAATAGAAAAGAATAAAAATAAATAAAATAATTAAAAGAAGACGAATGAATTAGAATTTCATTTAAAATTAAAGAACTATAATAATAATAATAATAATAATAATAATAATAATAATAATAATAATAATAATAATAATAATAATAATAATGATGATGATGATGATGATGATGATGATGATGATGATGATGATGATGATGATGATGATGATGATGATGATGATGATGATGATGATGATGATGATGATAATAATAATAATAATAAAAACATACCGTAGTAACCAATTGAATTAAAATTCAATTTGATAAAAGAGTTATTTATGAAGTCAGTCCTTAAACTTTTAAGAAATTTCATATTAACTTTCAAGTTTAATAAAAATTCATATTTAGTCCATCATAGAAAATTAGGGTTTTAAAAATTAGGGAATTTGAAATTATGTTTCTAAATTAGGGATTTTTCAAATCTAGGGTTTACAATTTGGGCGTAATTTTTGGGGTGTTACATCCATCATGTTCTAAACTTTCCCCAAGGCTAAGGGTTGATCTTGTAAAATAGTTGTAAGGGTTAAATTGTTTCTTAGGCATTTTCTGTTCAAATCAATAAAACTTCAAGTTTATTCATTCTCGTCTCAACATCTTGCAAGAGTATCGGGAGAGCTTTGTAAGATTATCTATTTACTTAATATCGGGATAGTTAAGTACACAAAAGGAGTGAGTACATGTTCTCCAGTTTATGGTTGAACTATCTCGGACCTAGGGATAGAACGAGATTTAATGGCTAATAAAGAATTCACAAACATCGGTGTTCATCCTTTGGTTCACGCAGGGAGGTATCATCCAAGACGTGTTCATCGACAGACATGGACCTAGGGATATGACAAGTCACTACTGCAATTCTTGCCAAACTTGAAGTCCAGAGTTGTAGATCACTGCCACGACATCAACAGACCTCTACCGCGACAGGTGCTGCCGCGACAGGCTCGACGACAGACACAAAAGAAGGCCTTTGAACAGTGCAACACCTGCACTACTGAGCAAATCAAAACCAGCCTATTTTCTCAATCTGATTCCTTTACCTATTTTAGTTTATATTCAAGAATTTTCACAACTCTTTATTAAATTTAACTTTTCCCATTGTGCAGGAAAATTAATTCTAAAGTTGTCTCAATCCTTGTGGAGACGATATTCGATACTTCATATCACTTTATTACTTGCGACGTGTACACTTGCACTACATTGCGACATACTATTTTACATGAAACAAGTTTTTGGCACCGTTGCCGGGGATTGGCGCACAACTTCGTGTTTTTTTCTACACTTATATTTATTTTCTTGCCTTTTTTGGTTCTTTTTCTTTTGTAAATAAAAAAACTAAGATGCAATACATGTTCAATGGCATCAACATGTCAGGAAAAACCATTCGAGAGTTGATGTGGGAAAGTTCTTGCAATTACAGTAAAGGTAATCATGCACTTGAAAGTTGCCCCCAATTTTTCAGTGAATATATGGACAACCAACTATGGAACCAACAAGAAAAAGATATGCCACAACAGCATCAACAAGGACAACAGATGCCGTTGCCGCAGCGGCAAAATTTTTTATGGTATGATCAAAACCCGCAAAATTTTTGGTACCATAACAGTTTTGCTGCAGAACCTGACATGCCCTGACAATGTCATCATCCTCAAGAGCAGACAAAATCCTTAGAAGACACACTGCAAGCCTTCATGGCACTCACTCAAGAATTGTCGGCTTCTATGGACAAAAGAATCGCCAAGGTGTATGCAATCTTGATCACACCGGTCCTCATTCATGCTACGGATGAACCTGAAATCCCAAGGCAAGATGACAAGGATGCCAATGAAAGAGACTGCCCAACACATGATGATCCTGAGCAGCAACTTGCCTTGGTAATTATCGAGGAGCCTGAACGGAACAACACCACAACAACACCTAGTGAAGTTGAGAAGAATGTCATGGCGGCAACCACTTCCGAGGCAGAAACCCCGGTCGAAGCGGCAACCGCTGCCTCGGCAGCGAATGATGCTGAAGCAGCAACCACTACCGAGGCAAAACCTCAACCCACTAACTCAGCTATGCCCGACAAAGATTGCACACATCCACCTTTGCCATGACACTCGCACAACCACATGAAAGAGCAACACGATGGCAATGCCTCGCCAATGGAATATGAGCAGGTAATAAACGAATCTTTTGAATTCTTTGAAAACTCACCAATTCCATTGTAGGTATTTGAGGAACCAACTCCGGTGGATTTAGAATTATCGAGTTCTCTATTGATGGAGACCTTCGAGTGGCCAACAGAAATTGATATGGGGAGTCATGGCACTTTCCAATGTCCACTTGACCTGCAAAACAACCTGACAAAGGACTGTCAAAATAACTGGCTGCCACAACAGCAGACACGACAGCAAAGGCTACTTTCCACCATAACGAACTTCGACGAGAATTAGGTAAGTACATGGTTGGATATAGATATAATTTTTCCTAAACATATGTTCATGTGTTCAGGAACAATGCCAAGATGGGAGGACTTTAGGGACTACAAAGGAACCAGAAAGAAAGTCACCTCCACCATGATAAAACAAAAAGGAGTAGCCACGAGCACATTGGCCCAACCCTTTTCAGGCAAAATTGTAACTCGATGGAGGGTGCAGATGGACCATAAGAAATATCAGATACGACGCTCCTCAAATTTTATTTAGTTTCAGTTTTTAATTTCGTTATTTTAGGATAAGAGTTTCAAGGATTAATTCCCTCTTGAACTCTTAAGTTTTTATTTTATTTGTTTTTCTTGTCTTTTCTAATAAAGAACTCACAGCAACCTAGAAACCCAAGGCCATCAAGACATGGTGTACACTTGCACTACATTGCGACAGACTATTTTACACGCAACAGGGGCAACCACAATTCCTCTACCTATATTGTATCTGCAAACTATATGGGAGGATACGAGATGAATAGCAGGCCTGCCCAGAACACCTATAATCATGGATGGAAAAACCATCCCAACTTCTCCTGGAGCAACCCAAAGACAGGTTCAACCCCACAACAGCTACATGAAGGCTACCAGCAGAACTAGTCCCGGCAGCAGACTCAACAGCCACAACATAATAATTGTAACCCCCTTAACCCGGTCCAGACGATTGACCCGAATTAAGAAAGTCACACGGGGAAAACCAAAGTCAACCCGAAAGTCAACCTTGATTAACGACCCTTTTTTTTCTTTTAAAACTTGTCTAGATGCACATTAACCCTAGTTATGATCATTCAAACAGCATACACAAAGATTATAAACATCAAAGATCAAACAGGGACCCAATTGAACAATTTACAACTTTAGGGACCAAATTGCAAAAACTGATAAATTATAAGGTCTTAACCCAAATTAGTGTTACCAACTTGTAATTAGTCAAGTTTCATGCTTCTCTGCCAAATTTCAGCTCAAACGGACATTCCAAACTCATACAATTGCACAAACAAGATTCAGGACCAATTTGCAACCATTTCAAAACATTTAACCGCCAATGTCAGCTTCCAACGACCAAGTGTTCCGAAATAGGGAGAACCCGTTTCGAAACGCGGGGCCGTTCCGCAACGCGTACCGAAACGAGGGCTGGCAGAGGGCTTCCCGTTTCGGAACGGTGTCTCCCGTTTCGGACGCCTGGGCTACTGCAGGGCACCCGTTCCGAAAAGGTAGCTATTGTTCCGAAACGACCTGCACTGAATGCAGCACAAAGCATGCCTAAACACACAATTGGCCAACCGAACATGCTCCAAATGCAATCAAACCACACCAGCAAGTTACTCAACACATAAGGAACATATATGCATCAAATCTAGATACATGATCACCCCTAGGTGCATCAACACATTAAACATATTCAAAGACTCATTCATGCTTTTAAACAAGAAGCATAGCAAAACAACTTAAGCATAAGATGATCCAAACGTTGCAACATTAAACCATATGATTCAACAACATATATCAAACTTGTCCAATGTTCACAAACTCGTTACACAACAACCTATGAAATTCTTCCCCCATTGCCTTTATTAACTATAGCTATTAATCGAGACATACATCTCAAGTGGAGTCCTCCTTGAATCCCTTGCTCCTCGTTGTCCCAACTTCACTTATCTGCATTGATGGACAAAAAGTAGCGTAAGCACATAATGCTTAGTGAGGAATGCTCAAAACCAAAACACCATCAATGCAGCGAGTCATAAAACCTCTTTGAAAAGCAACTCGATTTGTTAAACCAAGCAATGTTTGAAAACCCTTTTTCAACAACAAGCTCAAAATCATGAATTGCTCGATCATGAAAACCAACCCTTAGCTTAGCAAGCTAAGTAAACCTTTTCAAAGCACAACTTGCAAAACATCAATTTAACCTTTCAATGCATAATTACCAAATGCAAAGTTAAATTCAAAACCTTGGAAAACACTTTCACTTCACATTATACATTCCTCTTACTTAGTTATCATTTCAAACAAGAAACCTTTTAAAACCATTTATTTAATCAATCCAACACATGCATTAAACAAATGCAACATATGAACCTCATTATCAACATTTGCAACATAAGCCTTTAAAAACAAGTCTTAGCAAGACTTCAATGCACTAAAGAGATTTCATGCACACATGCATCATTCTCAATAGATAATCAACACTTGTTCAAACTTAACAAGCAAGCTTGCATTCTTTAAAACATTATGCACTTCCCATGCAACCATGCATCATTCCAAGCATCTCATGCTTCATTATAAACAAGAACATCATATTGGCTTTCAAGTGATAATCCAAATCCACTTTTCAACTCAACATCCAATCGGATACGCGGATCACAAGCGTTGTCCCTACGCTTCATACACACTACCAATCCAAGGCCCCCAAATGGACTTTACAAGATCCACACATGGACTTTACACCACCATTGTGATCTTAACAAGCACAAGGTCCACAAATGGAATTTTAACCACCATTACTACCTTTGCTTACCCAAGGTCCTCGAATGGGCACTCAACCTCCATTATGACCTTAACCATCTCGTTAGTATACTTGGATGGAGTTTACCGGTTCACTCTTAACCACTCCACATCCAAGGCGACTTTATTCACGGTGCACCCAATCCTATAGCCGGCTAACTATATCCGATCAAAGAAACCAAGAACCACTTACATCACTTGCCAATATAACCATCTTACCACATTAGTCCAATGATTCACATGCATAACCATAATGCAAAAACCATCATTTACCATCATCAATCCACTGTTTTTAAAGCATTACACAAAGCCATTACACATCATGCAACACCATGCATCAAAACCACATTTTCAATGCATAAAACCAAGGATCTCTTACCTTGAGCATCCTCCACATATGGCTTTCAAAACCAGCATTAAACATACTTAAAATATGCTTCAAAACAGAATTTATAACATGCAAATCACACGTATTGCAACCGTCAACCACAATTGCTTTTAAAGCCAATTTACAACACAACCAAGAGCGAAAATCCATTTACTTACTCTTGAGCTTAGCAAAGTTGTTTAGACTTAAACTAAGCTCCCAAAACCTTCAAACCTTGGTTTAAAAGCTGAAAACCCAACTTCACTCACCGATACACAAAACAAGACTAGCCATCAAGCCTTCCAAGCATCCGAAACCTTCCGCACCACCTCTAAAGCTCACGAATCAAACTCCCCTGTTTCAGGCACACAATAACAGAGGATTAATGCATCATTATGCATTAAAAAACACCAGCAACACAACACAACTCGCTGCTAATCACAAATCCAACATTTCGGCTACTAAACACAACCGAAATCACCTCTAAACACTTCCAAAACTTAACCCAGCCAAGATCCATCACTTCTAACCATTTTTAAACATCAATTAACATCCAAAATGATCACAAACACGTCCTTATACCTCCAGCTATAACAGATCACCAAAAACACTCCAAAACAACCAAAAACTCAAGTAAAACTTAGGAAATTCAACCTATTCGGGATTGCATTAATTAAACCTCAACTTCTAATCAATTTAGCACTCATTTAACATCAAAAACACACCTCAAAACCCTGCTCAAACAGATCACACGAAAATCCACCAAAAATCACCAAATCTTGCATTTTAAGCCAAGATCCTTTACACAACTTAAAAACCACTTATAAAACATTAGTTAAGGATTGAGAACTTAGGAATTTCAGTAAAAAACTGAAATTTTAGAGGAGAAGGACGTTCTTACCTCCAAACTTGAGTTTCTCCTCTTTAGAGCCAAAAAGCTTGAAAATCCAAATAGCAAATTGCAAGGTTTTGTTGTAGAGATGATTAGGAATCCAAAGAGAATTGAAAAGATAGATTTGAGTGACAAAATCAGAAAGAAATCTCTGGAGAGAAAGTGTTTGGGTTGAGAGAAAATGAGAGAAAAGGAAAATTGGAAGAAAATGGAAAGTTGGTTACAAAATAGTAAAATGATTTCCCTCCACTTTTCTTAAGCTTTAAAATCAGAATTAAACCTTAAAATATCTTAGAAAAATCTGGAGAAACTCCCTTTGGGTAAATAGCTCCTTAAAGATTCAAAGTTTCAATCCTTTCTAAAACAGTCACGCAACTTTCAAAAATTACATTTTGGTCACCAGCCAAAATGTCACCCTTCCAAACCTCATTTTGTAAAATTGATTTCACAGTTCACTTATATATATTAAAAGATGATTTTAGAACATTTTTCCATATTTTTAATGCAACCCGAACTAGGCTTTCCTAATTTCACCTTTTATATTCGAACAGCACTTTGACCGAACCGGTCAACGCCCAAAACTTCCAAGCCCAAAACCGGGGCGTTATGTAACCCCCTAAACCCGACCAAGAAGAATTGGGCCGAATCTAGGAAGTTAGGTTTGAAAACTTGTCTCCCAAGATACAATTTAGGTAAAAAAATTTGTAATTCAAAAGAATCGAATAAAATAAGTAAAACTCAACAAATATTCCGATTAAAATAAAAACCAATCTTTTGAACGATGTTCCGATAATTAATTAAAAACCCGAAAGTAACTTCATAGATGCATGCATTTAATAAAACCCAAATTAAAACAGTTCCAATGTCCATATTACACAAATATCCCAAAACATATTAAAATAATAATTCTGAGGTAACAGAAAAGTTCGTACTGAATAATAATTTATCTGAATAAACAAGAGATGCTCCAAGTACCGATCGCCTAAAAAGTCTGAGATATCTGAAAAGTAAAAACTAAAGGGTGTAAGCTAAAGAGCTTAGTGTGTCTCTAAAATGCAACCGAAAACAAAACATAAATCAAACAATATTTTATTTTCTGATAAAAACTTTTCTGAAAACACAACAAAAACTGAATCATAATGATATGATGTCTGATGCACATGAATCATAATACTCATCACCGATACACCGAAAAGTAAGGTTCCCCAGAACCTACTTTCTCCATGTCACCATCCGAAGTGGAACTCAGCCCGAAGGGTGGAACCACTGATCCGAAGCGGAATTCAACCCGAAGGTTAAAACCACTAATCCGAAGCGGAATTCAACCCGAAGGTTGAAACCACTGATCCGAAGCGGAATTCAACCCGAAGGATGAAACCACTAATCCGAAGCGGAATTCATCCCGAAGGATGAAACCACTGCACTTCCCCGAACAAATCTCAACCATATACCCACAATGATATGATGCAGAATTTAAAATCCGAGTCTGATCCGAAACTTGAATTATGAACATTCAAATTGCACAATACTATAAATCCGATGTTTTACAGTTCTGAAAATCCGATATTTCACGTAAATCACAGTATGACATATTATGCATGATGTCTGAAAACATTCACCCAATCACAACAGAGTATGCACACAAAATGTACAAAACATTTACTTATATTAATACCAGAAAAGAACAGAAAGAAACACATAAATTTATAGAACAGGAAGAGACACACCTTAAGCAACAAAAGCTCTAATCTTGAGAAGGGCGAGCCTCACGCTCGGATCTTACTGAATCAGGACCTACGATATATGAATTCTATATTAACATTTATTACTAACACTAAGCCACCGACTAAAACACTGAAAACTGAACTGAAGATATACTCACGTGAAGATCTCGAAGAACGTGCATGATCGATCTGAACAACTGGAGGTAACTCGTCGGCCTCAAAGACGTTATCACCTGAACACAAGAATATTCCGAATCAGATTCTGAAATTCACAACTTATTAGATTTTATGAATAATTAACTGAAATTAGCAGAACGGAGCTTTCGGATTTGAATTTGACAAAACGGGCAGCGGATACGGACTCGGAACGTCGCGAAAGGTTAAGATGCACGTTTTCTGAAAAAGTCAACTCTTGGTCAATGCTAGTCAAAGTCAACAGTGTCGGTCAAAGTCAATTGTCCAAAGTCAATGGTCAACACTGACTTGACTGGTCAAAAGGTCAAACTTAGTCAAAGGTCTGGTCAACAATCAACAAGTCAACTCCAGTCAACTATCAGGTCAGTCAAACGGGTCAAGGGCAATTCTATCGGTTCGGTCCAATTCATCTGGTTCAGTTCACAATTGGTTTGGTCACATGGTCCGGTTTGATCATGGGTCATTAAAATTTGGGCTTCCTCACACAAATATCACATTCTCACAAGATCCAAATGGGCTTATCACATACACATAGCACATTCGGTTGGGCTCACCCAACACACCCATTCATCACACAAAAACGGCCCAACTCCCTAACCCTTGCATCAGATATGGGGGCTAGGGTTTTCAGCAACCAAAAGGTGGTGGCGGCACAACACCACGGAGGCGGTGCAGACTAATTACTCGGCGGCCGATTTGAACATGCACGGCGGCGAGATACTGTGACAATGACGGCGGTGGAAAGGGCACACAAAACGGCATGAACGGCAGTGACAATAAAATGGATCCGAAATAGCAACGGCCGATGACCAAACGATAACGACGGCACAAAACGGCAGCGACGACGGCGGTAGTATCTCTGATGACACAAAAATAATCATTTTCGGTCAAACAACACAACCAAAATCATCACTCCACACTACATATCAAAACTCACAACCCAACAATCTAACGTAAAACCACTGGAGAAGAGCTTACCCAAATCTGACGAACGGTGGAGAGGCACAGATGAGAACGGACGGCGACACAAAGAGAACTCGAAGGTTGGGGTTTGCTTGCGACCCAAAAAACGATTCCGACGATGGTGGTGCGGATGGAAGAGGCGGACGGAGTAGGGGAAAGCCAAACGGTTTTCTACCGTTTACAAGCGAACGACCGGCGATGAGGGGAAACCGAGGCTTAGGCTTTGATCGGACGGCAAAGGGAAACTCAGGAGTGGTGTCGGTTTGAAGAACGGTGGCCGGTGAGCCCTTGATCGGAACTGAGGGTTGGGGGACATTATTTTTGCAAGGGAGAGGTGAGGGGTGAGGGGTGCGGCTATTGAAGCTCATAACAGATGACAAAAGCCTTTAGGGCTAAAAGTTTGGTTAAATATCAAGCTCAAAAGGGTAAATTGCAAGGGAAGGGTCCATAATAATTCCTACTTTTCACATTGGACACCATCATACCAAATTAATTTAAGTAGGTCACCGAAGTTTTGATTTTAACAATTAGGTCACTGGAAACATAACCAAAATTCAATTTAATTTCAAATTTTCAATTAGGGTTTTGCACATAAATTCCCCAAATTCTAGGGTTTCCGATTTAGGGATTTCAAAATTAGAGATTTTTAAATTGGGAAAAATTTGGGGTGTTACAACTCTCCCTCCCTTAAAAGAAATTTCGTCCTCGAAATTTTTAGACTTATCAACAGATCTCAAAACCAACTATAACACGCATGAACTTTCCCATTCTGAATTCATGATATTTCATAACCGAAAATACTGAAACATAGAACTGGAAAAGAACTGAGACATATTAAGATGTACCTTCCATGTCATCACGTATACCATCGTATCCAACACGATCTCCGGTTGGATGTACTGAACCTGGACGTCTAATCTCGGATCTAGCTGATCCACCACCCGGAGCATGTCTACCTCTACTAGCAGTACCTGAAGCAACTGACCTAAATTGTCCTCTGCCTCGGTGAGGTGTCTGAAATGATGTATGACTCTGAATCTGAACGGATGAACCAGTAGCTGAACATGGACAATTCTTTAAGTAGTGATCCAGAAAACCACATCTGAAACATGTTCTATTCATCAATTTGCACTCTCCGTTATGCTTTTTATTTCAAAAAAAATCACATACAAAAATAGGCCGACGAACTTTTGAACTACCCTGGCTGCCAGACAGAACTGTCGATACTGCAGGTCTTACATTCTGATAACTATAAGGAACAAACTCATCCCTAGGTCTCTTTCCAAACGAGTTGACAAAACTTGGTTGTACAAATGTGTCTGGTTGCTTCCCGACTTGATCAAATTCTAAAGTTCCTTTTTTTCCATTTGTGAAATTCATCCTCTTAGAAGTTTTAGCTTGATCAACCATGTCGATGAATACTTTATCACGATGTGTTGCAACATCTCTTTGAATAGGTAGTCGAAGTTCCTTAAAAAAAAATCACACTTATCTTTCTCAGTCACAACTCGCTCAGGAGCATACTTGACCAACCTCCGAAACTCATTCTCAAAATCATTCACTGGCTTGCTATTCTGTTTCAAATTCTTAAAAATAATCTTAACACTTCGCTACGAGCTCGGCTCCTCCATATCGATCAATGTTCTCAATATTAAGTGAGTTATCACTTCCGATTTGATATCCTCCTAACGAATGGTTCTCATCAACATGTAACTTTTCTGAATTTTCGGTTGCCCAACAGAAGGCAGGTAATCACTACCAGAAGCAGCAGTACGGCCTCGGTCACGACCTCGAACAAACGATAAATTAAGACTCCTAAACGGTGGCATAAAGAACTATATACCAGAAGCTAATAACCTTGAGTCAAAATCGGTACTGGAGTCTCGGATTTAAAACACATTGAAAACGTTGAAGTCAAAATCATAGAATACCGTAGTATTTTTTTTCTTCAAAAAAATTCTCATTTATCCCAAAATATTTCTGATGCATGCAAAAGTCGAAAGCATTTTGAAAACAACTTTTGTGAGTCTCACAGTCCGAGGGTTGAACCTAGGCTCTGATACCACTAAATGTAACCCCCTAAACCCGACCAAGAAGAATTGGGCCGAATCTAGGAAGTTAGGTTTGAAAACTTGTCTCCCAAGATACAATTTAGGTAAAAAAAATTGTAATTCAAAAGAATCGAATAAAATAAGTAAAACTCAACAAATATTCCGATTAAAATAAAAACCAATCTTTTGAACGATGTTCCGATAATTAATTAAAAACTCGAAAGTAACTTCATAGATGCATGCATTTAATAAAACCCAAATTAAAACAGTTCCAATGTCCATATTACACAAATATCCCAAAACATATTAAAATAATAATTCTGAGGTAACAGAAAAGTTCGTACTGAATAATAATTTATCTGAATAAACAAGAGATGCTCCAAGTACCGATCGCCTAAAAAGTCTGAGATATCTGAAAAGTAAAAACTAAAGGCTGTAAGCTAAAGAGCTTAGTGTGTCTCTAAAGTGCAACCGAAAACAAAACATAAATCAAACAATATTTTATTTTCTGATAAAAACTTTTCTGAAAACACAACAAAAACTGAATCATAATGATATGATGTCTGATGCACATGAATCATAATACCCATCACCGATACACCGAAAAGTAAGGTTCCCCAGAACCTACTTTCTCCATGTCACCATCCGAAGTGGAACTCAGCCCGAAGGGTGGAACCACTGATCCGAAGCGGAATTCAACCCGAAGGTTAAAACCACTAATCCGAAGCGGAATTCAACCCGAAGGTTGAAACCACTGATCCGAAGCGGAATGCAACCCGAAGGATGAAACCACTAATCCGAAGCGGAATTCAACCCGAAGGATGAAACCACTACACTTCCCCGAACAAATCTCAACCATATACCCACAATGATATGATGCAGAATTTAAAATCCGAGTCTGATCCGAAACTTGAATTATGAACATTCAAATTGCACAATACTATAAATCCGATGTTTTACAGTTCTGAAAATCTGATATTTCACGTAAATCACAGTATGACATATTATGCATGATGTCTGAAAACATTCACCCAATCACAACAGAGTATGCACACAAAACGTACAAAACATTTACTTATATTAATACCAGAAAAGCACAGAAAGAAACACATAAATTTATAAAACAGGAAGAGACACACCTTAAGCAACAAAAGCTCTAATCTTGAGAAGGGCGAGCCTCACGCTCGGATCTTACTGAATCAGGACCTACGATATATGAATTCTATATTAACATTTATTACTAACACTAAGCCACCGACTAAAACACTGAAAACTGAACTGAAGATATACTCACGTGAAGATCTCGAAGAACGTGCATGATCGATCTGAACAACTGGAGGTAACTCGTCGGCCTCAAAGACGTTATCACCTGAACACAAGAATATTCCGAATCAGATTCTGAAATTCACAACTTATTAGATTTTATGAATAATTAACTGAAATTAGCAGAACGGAGCTTTCGGATTTGAATTTGACAAAACGGGCAGCGGATACGGACTCGGAACGTCGCGAAAGGTTAAGATGCACGTTTTCTGAAAAAGTCAACTCTTGGTCAATGCTAGTCAAAGTCAACTGTGTCGGTCAAAGTCAATTGTCCAAAGTCAATGGTCAACACTGACTTGACTGGTCAAAAGGTCAAACTTAGTCAAAGGTCTGGTCAACAGTCAACAAGTCAACTCCAGTCAACTATCAGGTCGGTCAAACGGGTCAAGGGCAATTCTATCGGTTCGGTCCAATTCATCTGGTTCAGTTCATAATTGGTTTGGTCACATGGTCCGGTCTGATCATGGGTCATTAAAATTTGGGCTTCCTCACACAAATATCACATTCTCACAAGATCCAAATGGGCTTATCACATACACATAGCACATTCGGTTGGGCTCACCCAACACACCCATTCATCACACAAAAACGGCCCAACTCCCTAACCCTTGCATCAGATATGGGGGCTAGGGTTTTCAGCAACCAAAAGGTGGTGGCGGCACAACACCACGGAGGCGGTGCAGACTAATTACTCGGCGGCCGATTTGAACATGCACGGCGGCGAGATACTGTGACAATGACGGCGGTGGAAAGGGCACACAAAACGGCATGAACGGCAGTGACAATAAAATGGATCTGAAATAGCAACGGCCGATGACCAAACGATAACGACGGCACAAAACGGTAGCGACGACGGCGGTAGTATCTCTGATGACACAAAAATAATCATTTCCGGTCAAACAACACAACCAAAATCATCACTCCACACTACATATCAAAACTCACAACCCAACAATCTAACGTAAAACCACTGGAGAAGAGCTTACCCAAATCTGACGAACGATGGAGAGGCACAGATGAGAACGGACGGCGACACAAAGAGAACTCGAAGGTTGGGGTTTGCTTGCGACCCAAAAAACGATTCCGACGATGGTGGTGCGGATGGAAGAGGCGGACGGAGTAGGGGAAAGCCAAACGGTTTTCTACCGTTTACAAGCGAACGACCGGCGATGAGGGGAAACCGAGGCTTAGGCTTTGATCGGACGGCAAAGGGAAACTCAGGAGTGGTCTCGGTTTGAAGAACGGTGGCCGGTGAGCCCTTGATCGGAACTAAGGGTTGGGGGACGTTATTTTTGCAAGGGAGAGGTGAGGGGTGAGGGGTGCGGCTATTGAAGCTCATAACAGATGACAAAAGCCTTTAGGGCTAAAAGTTTGGTTAAATATCAAGCTCAAAAGGGTAAATTGCAAGGGAAGGGTCCATAATAATTCCTACTTTTCACATTGGACACCATCATACCAAATTAATTTAAGTAGGTCACCGAAGTTTTGATTTTAACAATTAGGTCACTGGAAACATAACCAAAATTCAATTTAATTTCAAATTTTCAATTAGGGTTTTGCACATAAATTCCCCAAATTCTAGGGTTTCCGATTTAGGGATTTCAAAATTAGAGATTTTTAAATTGGGCAAAATTTGGGGTGTTACACGTTACAACTCTCCCCCTCTTAGTAAATTTCGTCCTCGAAATTTCAACTGGTGAAATGAGAACAACAACCTTCTCAAATCAACACACAAGGCAACGCAGGAGACTTATCCACCACTGAACATTCTCCTCGCAAAACTCCACCCAAACTCAACACCACCACAAACTGTTCCCAAACTCCAGAACACTCAAAGTTAAGCACAACTTAACCTTTCACAACTCTGGAAAACATATGGCCTCATCAACCACCTGAAGACCCTCAAACTTTTACAGCATACAACACCTTGTCACACAACACCCAAAGCCTGTTCACACAGTGACACCAACCAGTCCAATTCAGCTACTATGTAAACCACAACCTCGTTTGCTTCCAAAACTCTTTACAAACTCCCCAACTTCTTTCAAAGATTTTTTTTAACAAGAAAAAATTCTTAAGCACCAACTGCTTACCCAACCTCTCAACGTACTACTGTCCTTACTTCACATCCACCGCAACCTTTACCATCGACTCACCAGAACTGCTCACTCATCGACAGACAATCACGTCTCAAACCCCAACCTTGACTTTGCCCACCATTCCACACACCACCAGCTGATCTAAAAAAGAATTACTTATTCACAACCAGACAACCAACGATGGCCTTCGATCTTTCATTGCCTCTCCACTTCAAGCTTCGAACATAACACTTGCCTTACTAGAACATCGCCCAACTTAAACATACATACCATCTTCTCAACTCCTCGAAGGTTGCTAAGAACCAACACTTACATAAACAACCCTTCTACTACATCATCAGTGCCAAGATACTTCAGCACTCTAGAAACACAACCACTAACCTATAACATCACTTAGCACCAAGGAACTACCACTTCTACTAGCTATTCAAAACCACCTGATCGGTTCTAACTTCAACCGGTAATCTCCTCACCACCACACCACTAAACTCTTCAAGCATCAAACACTTTCCTTCTACCAACGTGCTATACCGCCCCCACTATACTAGCAACTAACTTAATACTCTCCATTACTTCTAACTTCCACTCAGCACCAAAACAACCTCTAAAAACCCATCATCCATCCTAACCCAACCACAACACTAACAGATTCGATTAGTTATTAGCGAGTGTGAACATTCGTATGCATGGTCACCAATATGCCCTATCAATGCCTGATGTACATGTATGCAAAACCTCTAATGTCATGCCACATGTATGCATGGACCAACACATATATAATATAGTATATACCAAATGATTTTAACTGTGCATGAATGCCAGTTCACACCCTTCAATAACATCCCCAGAATCTGTCTAAGAACACCCTCTTACCTCACCTCTAACTTGTCTAACTCCATCATTCCAACAACCATTAACCACAAGATACTCACTTAAGCCTACTTCACGCTAGAGATGTTTCCAAACAAATACAACAACAACAACTACCTCAGCATGCTAGCAACAAGATCATACTCACTACGCAAGATAAACCAACAGAAACCAACTAAGATAGCTAGGCAAAGGTTACTTAACAAGGTTACCTGACAACACATCACCACCCTGAAGCTCCAACCGATGAGCTCTCTTCCTCGCAGAACCATCATCCTCCAGCCGCACCACTGCAGCATCAGCTAACACACTAAGGTCACCCCCAACTCCTTGCGGTAAGGAACCTTGGCTGTTCCGAGCCAACCTCAAACAACTACGCCTCATATGTCCAGCAGACCCACATTTCCAACAGATTTCATTTCCCAAACTCTTCACAACTTTCCGCTCTTCCCGCCACCTTCGAGCCTTGCCTCGGCCGTGCCCACGACCCTTCAGAGACCCTTTGACTACCACTGAAGTTGACTTCACCCCAGGAGGACAATCACGCTTCACATGCTCTTTAGAACCACAGTTCCAACAAGTACTTGCGCCCCAACAACCTCCAACATGGCGCCTTCCACAACGATTACACAACGGTAGTTGAGCCTCCACTCCTTGTTCAACCAGCACTTGCCCCAGATCTGCATTGCCTACACACTGCTTAACCCTTGGATATTTCTCCCCAAGATACCTTTCATAAAAAGCAGACACAAAGAAGTCCCAATCAATATCATGGATGTGCGATGCCATCGCCACAGATGTCCACCAGGCACATGCGTCCTCCAACATCAAAGAGACAACACTTCCCAGCTTACAAGCATAATCACAACCTTCCTGATCAAAAATCAGAACCACACTGGCCAACCAGGCCTCAAACGTCTCAGGTGAAGAACCATGATACTCCACAGCACCCAAATCAAGCAAACGCTGCTTCGACAAACCCACACATCCCACAGCCAGCACATCTGCCGACTTTACTTCTACCACAACCTGAGATGTTCCCAACATCTCTAGAGCAACAGGTGATGAACTCTTCATCACAGAACCGGCTTCCTTCTCCTGCCCTATTTCCTCGACTCCAGGTACAGAAGATTGAGGCAAAACACCCCCACTAAAAGGCGAATTCCACGCCCTAACAACCTTCCCCAAAGCAGCAACCATCTCACCCAACTGCCATTCTTTCATTGATTTCGCCATACTATTAACAACAAGCAATCACAACAAAACAAACAAACCAATTAGACCAGCTTTAAGCAAGGATTCAAACTCCAACTCCAAAATAACACAATAGCTATAGTAATCAGGCAATGGGTATCCCGAATCCTCCCCTTTTACATGACATAACAGTCAACAAAACATGGATATCACAACATCAAGCATATCAAACAACATACTTCGATCATGCTTTCATCAAACAACATCCATTCACAACAGCATAATATCAACATATCATACCCATAACACTTTCATCATGCATAAAATCAACTCACAACATCCGCACAAATCTACATTAGCTCAACCAAGATTCATAACCACAAAGCATGCTTGAAAACATCAACAACTTGCTCAGAAACACGTGTTTCAACCAGCTTTCAACCATACATCAAGATAGACATCAAACACACATTACAACAACTTACCGTTTTCCCCAAGCATTCGCAACTCAGCTCTGATACCACCAAATGAAACCCCCTTAACCCGGTCCAGACGATTGACCCGAATTAAGAAAGTCACACGGGGAAAACCAAAGTCAACTCGAAAGTCAACCTTGATTAACGACCCTTTTTTTCTTTTAAAACTTGTCTAGATACACATTAACCCTAGTTATGATCATTCAAACAGCATACACAAAGATTATAAACATCAAAGATCAAACAGGGACCCAATTGAACAATTTACAACTTTAGGGACCAAATTGCAAAAACTGATAAATTATAAGGTCTTAACCCAAATTAGTGTTACCAACTTGTAATTAGTCAAGTTTCATGCTTCTCTGCCAAATTTCAGCTCAAACGGACATTCCAAACTCATACAATTGCACAAACAAGATTCAGGACCAATTTGCAACCATTTCAAAACATTTAACCGCCAATGTCAGCTTCCAACGACTAAGTGTTCCGAAACAGGGAGAACCCGTTTCGAAACGCGGGGCCGTTCCGCAACGCGTACCGAAACGAGGGCTGGCAGAGGGCTTCCCGTTTCGGAACGGTGTCTCCCGTTTCGGACGCCTGGGCTACTGCAGGGCACCCGTTCCGAAAAGGTAGCTATTGTTCCGAAACGACCTGCACTGAATGCAGCACAAAGCATGCCTAAACACACAATTGGCCAACCGAACATGCTCCAAATGCAATCAAACCACACCAGCAAGTTACTCAACACATAAGGAACATATATGCATCAAATCTAGATACATGATCACCCCTAGGTGCATCAACACATTAAACATATTCAAAGACTCATTCATGCTTTTAAACAAGAAGCATAGCAAAACAACTTAAGCATAAGATGATCCAAACGTTGCAACATTAAACCATATGATTCAACAACATATATCAAACTTGTCCAATGTTCACAAACTCGTTACACAACAACCTATGAAATTCTTCCCCCATTGCCTTTATTAACTATAGCTATTAACCGAGACATACATCTCAAGTGGAGTCCTCCTTGAATCCCTTGCTCCTCGCTGTCCCAACTTCACTTATCTGCATTGATGGACAAAAAGGAGCGTAAGCACATAATGCTTAGTGAGGAATGCTCAAAACCAAAACACCATCAATGCAGCGAGTCATAAAACCTCTTTGAAAAGCAACTCGATTTGTTAAACCAAGCAATGTTTGAAAACCCTTTTTCAACAACAAGCTCAAAATCATGAATTGCTCGATCATGAAAACCAACCCTTAGCTTAGCAAGCTAAGTAAACCTTTTCAAAGCACAACTTGCAAAACATCAATTTAACCTTTCAATGCATAATTACCAAATGCAAAGTTAAATTCAAAACCTTGGAAAACACTTCCACTTCACATTATACATTCCTCTTACTTAGTTATCATTTCAAACAAGAAACCTTTTAAAACCATTTATTCAATCAATCCAACACATGCATTAAACAAATGCAACATATGAACCTCATTATCAACATTTGCAACATAAGCCTTTAAAAACAAGTCTTAGCAAGACTTCAATGCAGTAAAGAGATTTCATGCACACATGCATCATTCTCAATAGATAATCAACACTTGTTCAAACTTAACAAGCAAGCTTGCATTCTTTAAAACATTATGCACTTCCCATGCAACCATGCATCATTCCAAGCATCTTATGCTTCATTATAAACAAGAACATCATATTGGCTTTCAAGTGATAATCCAAATCCACTTTTCAACTCAACATCCAATCGGATACGCGGATCACAAGCGTTGTCCCTGCGCTTCATACACACTACCAATCCAAGGCCCCCAAATGGACTTTTAACCACCATTTGACCTTACCATTCACAAGGTTTCCATGTATGGACTTTTAACCACCATACAACCTTATCTTCCTCAAGGTTCCCATGTATGGACTTTTAAACACCATACAACCTTAACTTACCCAAGGTTCCCATATATGGACTTTTAAACACCATATAACCTTAACATGCACAAGGTTCCCATGTATGGACATTTAAACACCATACAACCTTAGCATCACCGATTGGTAGTTGTATAACATCACTAACGAGATCCGGGACACCCTATACAAGATCCACACATGGACTTTACACCACCATTGTGATCTTAACAAGCACAAGGTCCACAAATGGAATTTTAACCACCATTACTACCTTTGCTTACCCAAGGTCCTCGAATGGGCACTCAACCTCCATTATGACCTTAACCATCTCGTTAGGATACTTGGATGGAGTTTACCGGTTCACTCTTAACCACTCCACATCCAAGGCGACTTTATTCACGGTGCACCCAATCTTATAGCCGGCTAACTATATCCGATCAAAGAAACCAAGAACCACTTACATCACTTGCCAATATAACCATCTTACCACATTAGTCCAATGATTCACATGCATAACCATAATGCAAAAACCATCATTTACCATCATCAATCCACTGTTTTTAAAGCATTACACAAAGCCATTACACATCATGCAACACCATGCATCAAAACCACATTTTCAATGCATAAAACCAAGGATCTCTTACCTTGAGCATCTTTCACATATGGCTTTCAAAACCAGCATTAAACATACTTAAAATATGCTTCAAAACAGAATTTAGAACATGCAAATCACACGCATTGCAACCATTAACCACAATTGCTTTTAAAGCCAATTTACAACACAACCAAGAGCGAAAATCCATTTACTTACTCTTGATCTTAGAAAAGTTGTTTAGACTTAAACTAAGCTCCCAAAACCTTCAAACCTTGGTTTAAAAGCTGAAAACCCAACTTCACTCACCGATACACAAAACAAGACTAGCCAACAAGCCTTCCAAGCATCCGAAACCTTCCGCACCACCTCTAAAGCTCACGGATCAAACTCCCCTGTTTCAGGCATACAATAACAGAGGATTAATGCATCATTATGCATTAAAAAACACCAGCAACACAACACAACTCGCTGCTCATCACAAATCCAACATTTCGGCTACTAAACATAACCGAAATCACCTCCAAACACTTCCAAAACTTAACCCAGCCAAGATCCATCACTTCTAACCATTTTTAAACATCAATTAACATCCAAAATGATCACAAACACGTCCTTATACCTCCAGCTATAATAGATCACCAAAAACACTCCAAAAACAACCAAAAACTCAAGTAAAACTTAGGAAATTCAACCTATTCGGGATTGCATTAATTAAACCTCAACTTCTAATCAATTTAGCACTCATTTAACATCAAAAACACACCTCAAAACCCTGCTCAAACAGATCACACGAAAATCCACCAAAAATCACCAAATCTTGCATTTTAAGCCAAGATCCTTTACACAACTTAAAAACCACTTATAAAACATTAATTAAGGATTGAGAACTTATGAATTTCAGTAAAGAACTGAGAGTTTAGAGGAGAAGGACGTTCTTACCTCCAAACTTGAGTTTCTCCTCTTTAGAGCCAAAAAGCTTGAAAATCCAAATAGCAAATTGCAAGGTTTTGTTGTAGAGATGATTAGGAATCCAAAGAGAATTGAAAAGATAGATTTGAGTGACAAAATCAGAAAGAAATCTCTGGAGAGAAAGTGTTCGGGTTGAGAGAAAATGAGAGAAAAGGAAAATTGGAAGAAAATGGAAAGTTGGTTAGAAAATAGTAAAATGATTTCCCTCCACTTTTCTTAAGCTTTAAAATCAGAATTAAACCTTAAAATATCTTAGAAAAATCTGGAGAAACTCCCTTTGGGTAAATAGCTCCTTAAAGATTCAAAGTTTCAATCCTTTCTAAAACAGTCACGCAACTTTCAAAAATTACATTTTGGTCACCAGCCAAAATGTCACCCTTCCAAACCTCATTTTGTAAAATTGATTTTACAGTTCACTTATATATATTAAAAGATGATTTTAGAACATTTTTCCATATTTTTAATGCAACCCGAACTAGGCTTTCCTAATTTCACCTTTTATATTCGAACAACACTTTGACCGAACCGGTCAACGCCCAAAACTTCCAAGCCCAAAACCGGGGCATTACAATAATTCACTAGAAGCAACTCTGCAAACTTTTATGAGGCAAACTGGTGAATTTATTGTTCATACAAATAAATTTATTGAAAAAAACTAAGTCTTTTATGGACAGGATGGAGATGAAAATGAACAACCATGAGGCTTCCATTAAGAACCTGGAGACCCAATTTGGGTAGTTCACTGAAATCTACAACAGCCGGAAGAAGCTCGCAAACAGCAGCCAAACCCACTTATGAACATTAGAAGGCTATATCTACAACGAGTGGGAAGCAGCTAGATGAACCCAAGATGGTGGAACAACCAGCAGTACAACCAGACCAGGAAAGCAAGACTGCCTCAGCAACACCAACACTAGCCGCCCCAGCAGCAGAACATGAAGACATCCCTAAAAAGGATGATCCTCCCCAGACTAAGCCCCCAAGAAAAGAGCACATAGAGGACATCCGTCTGCCAGCACCATTCCTCAAAAAGCTCAAGCAACAACAACAAGAGCACCAGTTCAGAAAATTCGTGGATATTCTAAAATAGCTGTATATCAATATACCTCTTATAGAATCCATTCAAAGCATGCCAAACATCTAAGGGACATGGTTTCTAAGAAGAAGAGGATTGGGAGTTCCTAACAGTGGTTGTCACTGAAGAGTGCATGGCTATGTTGCATAACATGAGACCAGAGCCCTGTGTGACTTGGGAGCCAGCATCAATCTTATGCCAAAAGCCGTCTGCGATAAACTAGGTATTGGGCCTGCCAAACCCACCTCTGTCATGCTTAAACTCGCTGACCACTCATTTGTACAACTGGAGGGAAATATTGAAGACATCTTGGTAAAGGTGGGCAACCTAATTCGCCCCGTCGACTTCCTCATTTTAGATTGTGAGGCCGGCGAAAAAGCCCTTATCATCCTTAGGGGACCATTCTTGGCCACGGGCAGAACACTTATAGATGTGGAACTCGGGGAGCTGACAATGACGGTTGTGGACCAGAGCATAAAGATGAACTTGCTACAGCCCTAGGAGGAAGGAAATGGAAACCCGGATGCAAGAGCTTCCAAAATCAGCGTGGAAATATGCCAGGGCAATTGCTGCCACGACAGGCATAGGGGCAGACTTAAGGACCCCGTAACACAGCATATGAAAGAACATGAGGACCGACAGGAGGGAAGAAAAAGTCAAACCACCTCAAGAAGTGGTTATGTATGGGAGATGCACCCAAATGCACTCCCAGCATAACTTAATTTTTATTATTTTATTTTTATGTTTATGCATTAGGATTAGAATTTATTTTATTTTAAGAATAGATTAATTTTCAGAATTTTATTTTTCAGAAATTTTTTAATTATCTTTATTATTTCTATTTTTATTTAAGGTTTAGGAATAAAAGAGCATGATCAGGAAGGAGTCCCAGCAAGAAGCCCGCCCACCATCCTGCCGAGACAGTGGCCTTCAATAGCTAGCTGCCAACGAATCCGAAATTAACGAGCAGAAAAATTCGTAATGTGCGCAAGGAATTCGGACCGTTGGGCATTTAATGTCGCCACGACATCTCTCGACAGCTCCTATATATACCTCAGTCACTTCATTTTACTTTACTTTCACCTTCTTGCTATATTCTTTCTGATTCCATTGCTCTCTCATAACTTTTCTTTCTAGTTTCAGTCAAGCACAATCATTCACATGGCATCAACATCAACCAAAAAAGCCATCTACAACATATTTTGCTACAAGGAGGACAAGGAGAGATACAGAAATAAGTTCTCTAAGCAGGTAATATGGGAGGAGCAAGCCTTCCATTACATACGGAAAACGGGAGACCATGGTCTAGACCCTGCCTTGTTTTGAACTATCCACTACATGGGATGGGAAATGTTCACTCAGCAGAAAGAGATAGCGAACATCACTATAGTCAAGGAATTCTACTCCCATCAGCCTTGCCCAGAGAAGCCATTCGTCTATGTCCGCAGGGATTCGGTTAAACTAAATGTTGCTATCATTAACAGGTACTACGGCCTTGATATAGACGACAACCCTCACGAGGAGTGGATGCAGTCACTGACGGCTGCCGACTATGTGGAAACCAAGGCCAAACTCTGCAAGCCCAACACCCCATGGCTAGGAGGCAAACATGAGGGATCTGTTCAGCGCTGCCACCTGCTGCCAGAGACCATGCTATGGAACACCTTTGTAAAAGGGAATATGTTGCCCACATCCCAAACTTAACCGTTGATCGGATGCACCTCGCCTTAATTCACAGTATCCTGACGAACTGGCTGATAAACGCATTTTACCTGATCACCTCCTTTATTATTTGTGCTTTACTTTACATTACTCTTTAATCCAATAATCAATTCACTTGTGCTTTTATTTTACCTTGTGCAGGGACTATGAAAAGAAACAAGCTGTCCAATCCTCGTGGGATTCAGCATCTTTTATACTATAACTAGGCAGGAGTGTGCACTTGCACTCTCACAAAAAGGGAACACCTACACGCCCTACACTATGCTACGGAAGTACCAGTCAGATCCTTCTCACGTGATCAAATCGTAGTCTATGGAAATTCATTCTAATCTGACGTACGACGAAAAACCTGTGCAGATCCTCGGAGAAGAAGTCAAGAGGCTTCGTATTAAAATTGTACCTTTAGTAAAGGTCCTTTGGAGAAGTCATTTGGCTGTGGAAGCAACGTGGGAACCGGAAGAGACTATGGAGAAATAGTACACTCATCTCTTTGCTTGAAATGAAAATTTGAGGATGAATTTTCTTAAAGAGGGAGAGTTGTCACATCCCGAAAACTGGCCTAATCGGAATCAGGTCTCGGCGACAAAAAAATTGGAATCTGATGCACTCAAATGTTGTAAATGGTTGACCTTTGTACCCCTTTTTCTAGTAATGAAGTTACTTTGGTCAAATTTGAGTACTAAGCCTCTTAGCAATAATTTCAGACTTGAAAATATGAAATATGAGCCATGTGTATTGATATGGTCAGGCCAATATCAATACAACCTAACTACCCATAACTAACATATTTTAGCGTAACCTTACCGATATGGTCATTAAGTGTATCGATACGGTCCTCTATCAGACTCTGCTTTGTTGACAAAATTGCAAAGCTTGGGGGATAGGTGCTAAATCACCTACATGCTTGACACCCCCACGTGGGTTGACTCAGAATAAGGCAATGAATGGTTGCTAATTGCCTAAGAATGTTAAAAGTGATGAGAAACAAATATTTAAGCTTTCTTTTCCTAAAGGAAAGATTTCTATTAGCCAAAGGATAGGTGGGAAATGATTAAGGAGAGTAAGTGGGTTATAATAGAGAAGAAAAGCTCTCATCTTTGCTTTTGATCTCCCAAACATCAAACCTCACCTTTGTCTCCAATAAGCTCACACATTCATTTCCATCTTCAATTTCGATACGATGTCTTAAAGCTTACAACTTGGTGAGTAAAACCCCTATTTGAATTTGATGATTCTGTAACCCCCTCGTCCCGGTCCGGACGCTTGACCGGTCCGAGTGGGTTACACGGGTATAATCGAGGCGAAACCCGTTACGGCATCACTTCGGTTAACAACCCGAGGAAACTTTTTCATTTATTATTATCTTGGTAGATGTAATATTAAGTCCTATGTGAGAAAAGAAACAGCGGAAGAAATAATGAGGTAAACAACCAAACAGCCCAACAAAACAACCCATTTTAAACTTAAACAGCAGGCCGTATCGGAACGCCCGTAGGGTGTTTCGATACGCCTTGACTAGGTCAACTGGCCAAAGTAAACCCCAGGAGACCGTTTCGAAACAGGGGTGGACCGTATCGAAACACCCTCAACGATCAACTTCGCGTGGTCAACGATACAAAGACCGTTCCGAAACGCTAAGACCCGTTTCGATACTTCAATTTATCGTCAAAATCTCAGATTTCCAGTGGAAAAAATGTATCGAAACGACCCCTAGCGTACCGAAACGCCTGGCCAAAAACAAAGGGTCCGTATCCAAATGGGACCAACCGTTTCGAAACGCCCTCTCTCTGCAGATTGGTTTTAGATGGTTTATGGCACAAGGCTGTCCCAAAACACAACTAAAACCTCCCACAACACACAAGCATTAACTCTAGATACAAGACGTCCTATATGAACATGCTTAACACACATCGAACATATAAAAACTATACATTAAGAGATCAACACAACCACATATGATTCATACATAGCATTCAAGGTTCATGCTTCAACAAGAACATACACTTAGGCATCCAAAAAGGCACAAGACCAACATACAAGGTAAGCAACTTAAGCATGGTTTACAAACAAGACAAGGCATCCAAAAGCCAAACCAACATTAACATATAAAGGAGTCTAACATGTTCCTAGCACATAACATCAACATGCATCAAAAGCTCAAATCAACTTTACATATCCCATTGCTTGACTATTACACCTTATAACTCAAAAGTCCATACTTGAAAGCTAAGATAGCACCACAAGCACACTTGGAGGCCCTCTCCTTGCGCAAGCAACCCACGAACTACGGATCTGCATTGTCGAACAAAAGAGACCGTAAGCATAAAGCTTAGTGAGGGTAAGATCATTAAAACAACCTCGACAATGCAGGGTTCAAGCACGAACAACAACCAAGGTAGAATGCATGATCTTACCTTCGATCCACATGAGCCAAAATACACATGATGCATGAACATATATTCAGCATTATGCCATGCTCAACAAGTCATAAGATCTACACGTGTAAATACATATATCAATGTATTAACAAACACATATATCATTCCATATTGGCAACACATATCTCAATTCATATTGACACTTAGCTATGATTCGAATACGCGAATAACCGTTGGAACTCACATCCAACACTCAACATTTACCTTACGGTGGGATTACACTCATCACCGTTCACGCGGAGGGGATTCCACTTATCCTCACTCCCCGTCGATGGGATTACACTCATCACTGACTAACATATATAAGAAGAATTTCCGGGCGAACCCGTACTCCATCTTGATGACTACCATCACCAAGACCAAGCGCGCATTTGACTCACGTGTGCACACTAAACTTCCGTGCTTAGCACGTACTCACCATGACACTGTCATGCACAATCCACATTCCAATTCACATGCATATATCAATTCATCAAACCATGCCTCAACAACATGTATAACACAATATACATAATCACCATAACCACAATTAAACAAGAGGCATAATCAACAAAAAAGTTCAACCAAGGTCTCTAACTAAAGCTTGGGGTTAGACTACCAATCTAATCCCAACTCTAGGTGGGTCTATCAAGCCCAACCTAGTCCACATGCTTGAACCAACACTTGAAAACCATTTAAAAACATTTAACCACTCACTAACTATTCCAAGCTCAACACACTAGCCGGTCAAGCTTCCATCGATTTCGGATTTGTTCCCGAGGCTTCACAAACACAAATTCTTGCTTCTAATCAACTCAACACAATCAAAACAATCTCAAATCAGTTCACAAATCAATGTAGCAAACTCGAACACCATTCAAGCACAAAACAGAAGATTTCAAGCTAAGAACAACTCCCAAAACCTCAATCCCGAGCAGCCCTTTAGCATAGTCCAAAACTCTTGATTTCAACCTTTTTAACACACTTAAAAGCTCTCAAAGCAACCCCTAACTATCACATTAACATCAACCCTCAATTTCCAACACATAGCAACCCCAAAACCAACCTTTAAACCCTCCTAAAACCCCACTTAAACCCAAATTCGAGAATCATCATAAAACTCTTTAAAATTCACATATGTTGGACCTTATGGTTCACAAACAACTTATCTAACAACAATAAATCAAAAGCTTTGTTAAAAATCCATACAGCCACAACCTTTAACAAAATCTTTGAAAACCCAAAATACAAAATACTTAGTTTTATTGAAAACTAAAGGTACCAACATGAAGAGGGAGGTAAGAACAAGTCAAAAACGTAATTACCTTTTAAAAATCACCAACAAAGAGCAAGAGAGGTAATGGAATAGTGAAATAGAGAAGAAGAGCTCTCTTGGTTGTGGGTTTTGAAAATGGTAGTGAGGAAGAAGATGAGCACATGGTCTTCCTCTTTTGTTTTTTGTTTTATTTTACCAAAGACATATTTACCATTATGCCATTAATGAAATGGCTAAAACTCTCATCTCCTAAAATCCATGGAATTTGGACTTAGGAGATAGGCCCAACATAGACTTTAATTATTTTGCAAACACGAAGCCCATAAAAATATTTTATTATTTTAATTATGAAACCGAAACCCAAAACATTATTTTAATATTATTTTCACCCGACCCCCAAACCCGGGTGTTACAGATTCTCTCAATCGTTAAGGTTTAATTCCAAGACTAGGTTTTCAATGTTCAAATAGAAGCCCATGGATCAGGAAGCTAATTTCGTTATTCCAATGTTATCTACAAGCTTTGGTAGGCTTGAAAAATGTTTGTGAATCCTTCGTTTCGATCCTAACGCAATCCCTAATCTTGTGCTAGCTCAAGTGGTTGAGAAGGACCCCTTGTCATCTCCGAAGGAAGCTAGGCACAACGGAGTGGTAATCTGATGGCCTTGTAATTAAGGTGAGTATAGTTGTGTCAAGTGATAGGCTAGGTGGCATCACGTTGCATTTGTTTATGTTAAAAATTTGCATTTGATTAATGGCTCAAGTAGAGCAAGCATATGTGGATTCTAATTGTAAGCATGGTAAGTCCTCAACGTTGTTGATATATTGTAGATTCGTATTTGATATTCGAAACATGTTATACATGTGAAATCTTGACATGAATATTCTATGATATGATTTGTGAAGCTAAGGCTCAAATTGAAATCCGATATGATACAACCTACGAACGTAAAGGTAAGTTTATGATGAATTATGTAACCTTGGACACTTTTGGACTTTGGATACAATTGGCATGTCATTGGGTTATTTGAGCTCACTAAGTAAGGGATTTGGCTACGGCCTTTATGTGGTGTGTTGTCACTAAATTTTCACCTCAGTTTTAAATAATCCGTTTTAAATAAAAATAAATAAATTTTCCCTTAAAATAATAAAAGGCCCACCATTTTCTAAATTAAAAAAAAGCAACAAAATCCCATTTCAAAAGGACAAAAACAAAGCCCATTTTGAAATACAACCCCATCTTTTAATAAGGAAAAAAAGAGAAAAAAGAGAAAATGTGATAAAAAGAAAAAAATAAAATAAATAGTAATGGTAGTAATAAATGTAAGAAAAAGAAAATAAAATAAAGATAAAAAATAATAAATGTGATAAAAATAACAAGAAAACAACAAAAAAACTGCAGAAAAATAGAGAGAAAGAAAATGATTAAAAAAAGGAAAAAAGGGGGAACCAGCGTGCGTCACGCGCCAGTGCGTGAGCCGCACGCGCGCGGGCTGGTCCCCCCAACCAAACCCTCTGTCGAATATCCAAGGTGTTCGGTCGGCGTCTACCGGCCACGGTTTCCATCACCGTTGGTACCGGCCGGTTTGCCTCACCCCTGCCGATCTAATGCCACCAACCCCGCTCGCCGTCGTTGCTTGTGCTCGCAGGAATCATAAAAAAACCGAGACAATAGGTCAAACCCTAGGCTCGAATCAAGGGGAAAATTCAGCTTCGATATTGGACCAAGTCGGATTAGGATTGATGGCATTTACCGACAATCAAGTCCTTGGTCTAATTTAGGCTCCAATTTAATGATCAACTGCGGAAATATGCTTGATTTGCTGGCTCAAGTTGAGTATAAAAACACCCTCCTCTCCATTGTTCAACACACCATTTTCAAGAAAACACACTTGAAAAAAAAAGGCAAATAGGCTTAGAAAAAAAATACAAAAAAATTCTATTTTTTTTCAGGAGTTGCCGGAAATTTTGAGTTGAAGTTCGAGTTTGGAAGCAATTTTCCGGAGGCAATTAGGAGCATTTCAAGAAGTCCGGATTCGAGTTCTTCGTTCGTTATTTCGGTAAAAGTTTTATCTTTCCATTCAATTTTCATTTTGATTTTTTATGCTTGTTCTTGGTGAATTTTTGTGTTTGTGTTTGTGTTTTTGTGGATTTTAGGTTGAGTTCTTGAGGTCAGAAAATTGTTTTCACGTTTCCGGTAACGTTTTTGTTTTAAATTTCCGTTTTAATTTTTGTTTGATCTTTAAAAAAATTTGCATGCTTAAAAATGTTGTTAGGGTTGCTTTGATCAATAAAAATGTAGAAACAATTTTTTGAAAGTGTTTAAATAAAAATGCAAGAAAAAATGAGTAAATGTGGTTTAATTGAAAAAACTTAAAGTTAGGGATTTAATTAGGAAAAAACAATAATGCATGAGTAGCAATAATAAAGGTGCTTGATTTTAATAAAACTATAAAAATGTTTTTTTTAATTTAGTTTTAATAATAAATGAGTTAAGTGGTTTTAAAAAAGGAAAAATAAATAAGATGTTTTTTTAGAAAAAGAATTAAATAATAAAAAATTTAAAAGGTAAACAAAATAAATGGGTTTTAAAATAAAAGTTTAGTGTTTTAGGAGAAAAATAAATTTTGGAAAAAAGTTTAAAAGGAAATCTTCTAAAAAATAACAAAGTTTCTTATAAAAAAGTACTTTTAAAAGGAAAAGCTTAAAAATGAAAAAATGGAGTTTTGAAAAGAGAAATTCTTTTTGAAAAAAAATATAAAAAGGTGAAATCATAAAAATGAAAAAGGTAAAAATTGGGTCTTTGCTTGAAAAAAAGAAAAAAAAGAAATAAAGAATTTTCAAAAGAAATAATAAAAAGGAAAAAAAACTCAAAAGAATAAAAGGTTGTTTGCTTGTTTTAGAAATAGGTTTAAAACTTAGGGCTATGTTCTAAAGCTTAGATAGATACATGTTTTTTTGAAAAATGTTCTTCACAAAAAATAATATACACTTAAGCATACATAAATTTTAAATTAGGAATAAAAGACTTAGACGTTTTTAAGGTTTTTAAATAATCAAATTTAGAGAATGAATAAAATGTTCAACGCACTAAATTTCCATGTTGTTTGAAAAAGTGAAAATAATTTAATGTGGTGTCTTATCAAACGGGAATGGCAGGTTATCGCCAGAAATGTTGGCGGTGATTAAAGTTCTTCCCCCAGGTGATAAGGCCGTCAAAATAGACTAATACTCGTTAAACAGACAAGTAAAGTCGAACCTTTGTGAACTTGAAAATTCTAGTTTTGAAAATGATTTTAAAACCAATTAGGTACCAATTTTGGGTGTCATGGGGGTGCTAACCCTTCCCCATGCGTAACCGACCCCAGAACCTGTTTTCTGTTTTTCGCAAACCAAAATTGTTGTTTTATTAAAACAAGACGTTTTATTAAAATAAACATGTTTTAAAGTGATCCAATCACACATTTCAAAATATTGGTGGTGACTACATGTTTTTTTTAAGTTTTAGAAAAAGTCGAAGTCTCCTTCTAAAAGTGGTTGCGACAGCTTGGCGACTCCGTTGGGGACGTGTTTTTGTTTTTTTAAATAAAAAACAAAAGAGGGTCAGGCCACAAATTGGTTTTAAATGGTTTTCAGAAAAAAATATTTTAAGGAATTTGCAAGTTCACGATAGGTTCTATTTATTTGTCCGTTTAAATGAATATGACTCTATTTTATGCATCTAAGACTTAATTCTAAGCTCTATTCTCGAGCTTTGTCCCGTTCATTTAAGGGGGGGGGGGGAATATGCTTTGCTCATTTAAGAATATTGATTCTCCGTATGAGCCTAGCAAGTACATTCGGGACTCATTCCCTTGTCTTCGTAAGGATATTGATTCTTCGAGAAGGCATCGGTGGTGAGTCCTCCTAAGTTGAACTCGATTCGCTTGAAGCCTGTGATGGGTGAGAATCGAGGGCCTTGCTACCTTTAGTAGGGGACAACAAGGACAGCTCGGGTACCCTTTTAGAACTGAACCAAGTTTGAGAATTTAGAGCCTACCCCAATAGAGCCATATGGAAAGCCTAGGGTGTTGAGTCACAGGAATAATCCGTAGAGACATTCCCTGAAATGTTGGAATGTCGACCCATAATTATTATGCATCTTATAGGTTTTGTTTCCTTTTTTTATTTTAAAAGATTGATAACCTTTTTGTGTGTGAGTTTTGTTTTGTTTTTGAAGCATATTTATTTATTACTAACCTTTTTGTGTGTGAGTTTTGTTTTAGCATATTTATTTATTACTAACCTTTTTGTGTGTGAGTCTTGTTTTTGTAGCATATTAATTATTAACCTTTTGTGTGTGAGTTTTGTTTTGTTTTGTGGGATATTTATTTTTTGTATGCATCCCATATCTGAGGGGATCAATTTTAAAGCATGTTGCTCCACCAGAGAAAGCTTCTAGCATGGATGGAAGGTACCTAAACGAGGAAGACAACGCACAAACAATGAGAATTTGTCGAATGGTCATGCGGAGGAAACGTCGAAGTATGCTCGCATCAGCGCGAAGCAGAATACTAGAAGTCGCAAGAGCAATAGGACCACTTCGACGGTCCAACCAAACAGAATTTGAAAAATTATCTTGGGTCTACTAAACTTATAAGCAACGTCAAGAGGACCCAGAAGTGAGACGAGTTCGATAAGGGCATAAGATCCTAAATTGAAGACGTAGCAAAGCCTGTGGCGTCAGGAAGCTACATTTCTTTGCCACACGTCAAGATGGGACCAAGGCTTCAAAGGTTGATCAATGAAATGAGTGCTCAGACCGAGACGCATTCGTAGGACCTTTGTCATCCAATGGAAGCTTCATTTAAAGCAACACCTTAATAGAATTGATGACCTTTTGCCTGCATTCATGCATTTGCACTGTTTTGCTTGCTTTGTTGTTTGTTTTTGTGAATTCATTTGTGCATACATACATTTGCTTCCATGCATTTGTTTTTTTGTTTGCATTAAATAATGTTTTGATTATTGAATTCATTCATGTATAATAAAAAGATTAATTTTGGAAAATTCCATATAAGTAGTAAAGATCTCGCGCAAACATGACTCGAGCCATGAACACTGAGGAAAGATTGACAATTCTGGAAGCAAATCAGAAGAGAATCCATGACAAGCTTGAGAAAATGGAAAATGATCTAAAGAAAGAGATTGAAATATCACACCGGAAAACAGTCAGCCAAATCCCTGCCATGTTTGGGTTCAAAGACCCAGAAGCGACAGAAGACACCAACACTTTCCCGGGGGTGGCTTTTGTACAAAAGGAGGTGGCTTCACCTAAAGTCAAGATATCACCCCATTTCATAGAATCTTCTGCCCGTACTGAAGACAACACCGACGAGGTTCACAACCCTGAGATGCCTAACCTCAATAAAGAAACTAACATGGCAAAGGTCGAGAAGTAACGGGAAAACCACTACAACAAGATATTGGAAATGATTAAATCTTATTAGAAAGGAAGCATTTATGGTGGCAGGGACGCTAGAGATTTGAATCTAGTTTCCGACTTGGTGGCTCATCCAAAGTTCAAGGCCCATGACTTTAAAAAGTATAATGCAACTACATGCCCGTTGGCACACTTTACTATGTACTGTCGAAAAATGTCACCGCACTTAGAAAACGAGAAGTTGCTGATCCACTATTTTCAAGACAGTCTATCTGGGACTACTATTCGATGGTATGCTCAACTAAGTCGGGTCAACATGCGCACTTGGAAAGATCTGTCGAAAGCTTTGCCCATACAATACGAGTATGTAATAGATATGGCCCCAATCAAGATCATACTTCAGGATATGGAACAAAAGCCCAATGAGAGCTTCTGCCAATATGCCCAGAGATGGCAAGATGTGGCAGCCCACGTTCAATCTCCACTGTCAGAAAATGAGGTTACTCCAATGTTTGTGGAGACTCTAAATGGACCATTCTACGACTACATGTTAAATCATGCCACCGAAGGTTTTGCAAACATGGTCATGAATGGTGAGTTGATATTAGCAGCCATCAGAAGTGGAAGACTTGAGAGAGAAGAAGATGACGAGGGTGTTTAGAGTTTTGTCACGAAGTCGTTGGAGGCAAGATTGGACGGGATTCTTTTTTTTCATGGAATAATACTTAATTTTCTCTAGACAGTTGGGATCAAGCTTAGAACCAACCCTTTTGCTTTTTCTCGTGAGCATTAGGGATCTTTTGTAAGGGCTTCTATGTCAATTTATTTGTTAAAGATGCATTTTTTCAAGTGGCAAACATTTCTCGTTCTTGTTTCATCATTTTCCATTCTTCTCATTCTTCATCCATTTCTTTTCAAGCATACATCTTCTTTGCAAAGTCCCTATTATTGATTGTATGAATGATTCTTGAATTAATTCCGAGATAGTGGGGCAAAATGTGTGTTCAGGTTTAATATACAAATTATAAGCATATTTTCCTCTCAGACATTGTTTTTAGGTCCTTGAATGAAGTGATAACTCTAAAACATCTACCAACTGAAGACTGCTTTTCTTTGACCGTATTTGTGTGTGAAATGACATTTGGCATTCCTTCATTTCCCTTCACGAATAAGAAAAATCCATTTGTTGTCCCCCTTTGAGCCTAATATTTTTCTTGTGATTTAACCCGATCCAAGGATTACTCCGCACACCGGGAGCAAAGAAAATGAAAAGTTGTTTGAAAGAAACATGTTCGATTAAGTTGAATGTCCTAAACTGTAAATGAAAAGGACACAAAGAAGAAAAGAAAAGAAAAATAGAAGATAAGAGAAGAAAAAAAATAAATGAAGAAAAAAGGAAGTTGAAGAGTGAAGGAAAATTTGAAACAAATCCTTCAAAAGAGACGTGTGTAAAAAGGAAATGAGCTCTAGGGTGAAAACCCAAAATGGGCAGTCTAGAGTGATCCAAAGAATAAAAGAAGAAGAACAAAGATTTCATCAGGAAAAGTTGATCCTTGGTTTAATCACCCTTAAAATATGATTTTGAGCCTTTATATCCTTTCTTTGACAACCCGAGCCTAGCCTACATTACAAGCCTTAAAAGACCATTTGGATCATACATGAATATTTGAGAAAAGGAGTTCATCTTCAGAACACATTCCGCCTAATTGAGTTAGCCTTTCTTAAGGGACCTCGAGCTTCTAATGTCTGATTGAGATTAGAAAAGTGGGAAAATTTAAATTTAGGGAGTGTGCGTGTAAAAGAGGGCCACAAAAAAGATGGCATTATCCGGTTGATAGATTCTTGAATCATTCATGCTTTGAATTTTGGGGCATCTGACTTTGCCCAATTCTTGTGTTTGCCATGATCACTTTCTTACGATCACCATTTGTAGCCTTTTCTTGCGTTTGCTATGACTTTTTCCTTTGAATTGTCATTTCTAGCATTGTCTTGCATCTTACAAGTAGACTGACATAGATTAATGAAAAGCAAAAGATTTCTTGGTATTGGTTTCAACTGTAGGAGAACATGGATGCATGTTTTCATCACTTCAGAAAATAATTGAACCTCAACTTGAATGGGGGCATCGCCTTGCATGAGAAGGTAAAAAAGAAAAAAGAAGAAGTACATTCGTTGAAGAATATGAAGTGAGTCGTGTTGTCAAGAAGGATACGCATATAAGATGCAAAAGATCAAAAGCATGAAGAGAAATAGAATTGCACTTGAGAAGCAAACGATGCCATTAGATTGGGGCAGGTCATGTCGACCAAGGATTCAGTATCCTCGACTCTAATAGGCATAGATGAAAGCTCCAACATCATTCGAAGATATTTAAGGTGGAAATAAGCTTTCACATGCAAGCAATTCAAGATGTCTTGCAGGGGCAAGAATTTAAGAATTCCCAAGAAGCACTGTAGATGCTTGATAAGGGGAATATGAAGACTTGGAGCTTTCAAGACCACACAAGGAAGCCTTTCACTCAACGTTGATGTACCAACCACATTGGTAGAAGATCTTGAGACATTTTCCTACAAGGATCGAATGTTTTCAATGAAGCAAAAAGATATGAAGAATGAGAATGATGAGGCAATGACAATTGAAGGAGTTCATCCTTCCAACCAGGAGTACATGATTACTAGATTAAGTGAGCAAAGATCAGATGTTTTCCATGAGTCAAAAAAAATACAGAGAAAAAGTACAAATGCTTACCTAGATTTAAGCAAGTAAACATGTGGAAAAATCAAGTTTGAGAAAAAAATCAAAAGGCAAAAGAAATGAGACATGCATTAATGTTTTAGACATCCCTAGGGGCATGCACGTCATAATTGCATTGAATATTGCATTTTTCAGGTACACGAAGGACCCTTTAGAAAAAGAACCAGAGAAAAAGAACCAGCCTATCCGTTCGGGCACTTGGAGAATGCAGTCCACTTATTCATCCAAGCGTAAGGTGGATGAAACCCTTTTTGGAACATGCTTATTCATCCGAGCATGAGAAGGATGGAACCCCTTTTTAGAGTTCGCTTATTCATCCACGCACAAGGAGGATGAAGTTTTTTTTCAGAAGATTCGCCTAGCCGTTCAAGCATAAGGAAAATGGAGGTTTCTTATTCATCCAAGCATAAGGATGATGAAGTTTTTTAGAAGATTCGCCTAGCCATTCTGGCGTAAGGAAAATGGAGTCTGCTTATTCATTCAGGCATAAGGAGGATGAAGTTTTTCAGAAGATCTGCTTATCTATTTTAACGCAAGGAGAACATAGCCCGCTTATTCATCTAAGCATAAGGAGGATGAATTTTTTTAGAAGATTCGCTTATCCGTTCAGGCGTAAGGAGAATGGAATTCGCTTATTCATCCAAGCATAAGGAGGATGAAATTTTTCAGAAGATTCACATATCCGTTCGGGAGGAAAGCGAATGTTTGCTTATTCATCCAAGCATAAGGAGGATGAATTCTTTGGAAACATGTTTGCTTATTCATCCAAGCATAAGGAGGATGAAGTTTTTTCAGAAGAATTTGCATGTTTGAGCATGGAATCCAGCTCAACTATTCGGGCATTTGGGAGAATAGAACCCAACTTAGCTATTCGAGCGTAAGGACAATAGAATCATCCTATCCATTCGGGCGTTTGGAGAATGAAATTCGCTCATCTATTTAGGCAAAAGGAGAATAGAACCAGCCTATCCGTTCGGGCGTTTGGATAACGGAACCCATTCATCTATTTGGGCGTCTAGAGAATAGAACATGTCTATCTGTTTGGGCATTTGGAGAATGGAGCCAATTTGGAAAATCGGTGAAAATTAGTGCCTTTTGGTCTTTGCTTTATTTCTGTTGCACAGAGATAAGAAAAGAGGGACAGTTGTTGTCACTAAATTTTCACCTAAGTTTTAAATAATCTGTTTTAAATAAAAAAAATCCTTTTCCCTTAAAATAATAAATGGCCCACCCTTTTCTAAATTAAATAAAAAAATAACAAAAACCCATCTTTAAAACCCCATTCTTGAAGCCCATTTCAAAAGGAAAAAACAAAGCCCATTTTGAAATACAAGCCCATCTTTTAAAAAGGAAAAAAAGAGAGATTTTGATAAAAAGAAAAAAATAAAATAAATAGTAATGATAGTAATAAATGTAGGAAAAAGGGAAATAAAATAAAGACCAAAAATATAATAGATGTTATAAAAATAGCAAAAAAAAGCAAGAAAATAGCAAAAAAAAAAAAACAGTAGAAAAAAAAAGAGAAAGAAAATGATTAAAAAAAGGAAAAAAATGTGGCTCGCGCGCTGGTTCCCCAGCCAAACCCTCTATCGAATATCCAAGGTTGCTGGTTGGCATCTACCGGCCACGATTGCCGTCAACGTTGGTACCAGTCGATCTGCCTCGCCGCTACCGATCTAATGCCACAACCCCACTCGCCGCCGCCGCCTGTGCTCGCCGGAATCTGCAAAAACCTGAGACAATAGGTCAAACCCTAGGCTCTAATCAAGAGGAAAATTCAGCTTTGATATTGGACCAAATCAGATAAGGATTCAAGGGTTTTACCGAGAATCAAGTTCTTGGTCTGATTTTGGCTCCAATTTGGGGATTAAACGCGGAAATATGCTTGATTTGCAAGCTCAAGTTGAGTATAAACCCCCTCTCCATTGTTCAAAACACCATTTTCAAGAAAACACACTTGAAAAAAAAGCAAATAGGCTTAGAAAAAAATCCGAAAAAATTCTCTAATTTTTTTTCAATAGTTGCTGGAAATTTTGAGTTGAAGTTCGAGTTTGGAAGCAATTTTTGGAGGCAATTAGGAGCATTTCAAGCAAGTTGAGTATAAACCCCCCTTTCAATTTTGATTTTGATTTTTTATGCTTGTTCTTGGTTAAATTTTTGTGTTTGTGTTTGTGTTTTTGTGGATTTTAGCTTATGTTCTTGAGGTCGGAAAATCGTTTTCACGATTCTTGTAACATTTTGTTTTCAATTTCTGTTTTAATTTTGGTTTGATCTTTAAAAAATTTTGCATGCTTAAAAATGTTGTTAGGATTGTTTTGATCTTTAGAAATGTAGAAACATTTTTTATAAGTGTTTAAATAAAAATGCAAGAATAAAATGAGTCAATGTGGTTTAATTGAAAAAACTTAAAGTTAGCGATTTAATTAGGAAAGAACAATAATGCCCGGGTAGCAATAATAAAGGGGCTTGATTTTAATAAAAATATAAAAAAAGTTTTTTTTTGAATTTAGTTTTAATAATAAATGGGTTAAGTTATTATAAAAAAAGGAAAAAATAAATAAGATGTTTTTTTAGAAAAAAAGAAGTAAATAATTTAAAGTTTTTTAAAAGTAAACAAAATAAATGTGTTTTAAAATAAAAGTTTAGGGTTTTAAGAGAAAAATAAATTTTGGAAAAAAGTTTAAAAGGAAATCTTCTAAAAATAATAACGTTTATTTGAAAAAGGTAGTTTTAAAAGGAAAAGCTTCAAAATGAAAAAAATGAAAAAAAAATGAAGTTTTAAAAAGAGAAATTCTTTTTGAAAAAAAATATAAAAAAGGTGAAATCATAAAAATGAAAAAGGTAAAAATTTGGTCTTGGCTTTTAAAAAATAAAAAAGTAAAAAAAAAGATTTTCAAAAGAAATAATAAAAAAGAAAAAAACTCCAAAGATTAAAAAGGTTGTTTGCTTGTGTTCGAAATAGGTTTAAAACTTAGGGCTAGGTTCTAAAGCTTAGATAGAGACATGTTTTGTTGAAAAATGTTCTTCACAAAAAATAAAATACACTTAAGCATACTTAAATTTTATATTTGGAATAAAAGACTTAGGCGTTTTTATGGTTTTTAAATAATCGAACTTAGAGAATGAATAAAATGCTCAACGCACTAAGTTCCCATGTTGTTTGAAAAAGTGAAAATAATTTAATGCGGTGTCTTATCAAACGAAAAATGACGGGTTAGCGCCAGAAATGTTGGCAGTGATTAAAGTTCATCCCCCGGGCGATAAGGCCGTCAAAATAGACTAATATTCATTAAACGGACAAGTAAAGTTGAACCTTTGTGAACTTGCAAATTCCAGTTTGAAAACGATTTTAAGTGCAATTAGGTACCAATTTTGGGCGTCGTGGGGGTGCTAACCCTTCCCCACACGTAACCGACCCCTGAACTTGTTTTTTTCTTTTCGCAGACCAAAACCGTTGTTTTATTAAAATAAGACGTTTTATTAAAATAACCATGTTTTAAAGTGATCCAATCACACTTTTCAAAAGATTGGTGGCGACTCCGTGTTTTTTTAAGTTTTCCAAAAAGTTGAAGCCTCATCCTAAAAGTGGTTGCGACATGATGAGAAAAGGTTGGACTTGTGTCAGGGATATCCAGAGCTACGGCTAAAGGCTACGACTATTTTCGATATGTGAGGTGTAAAGGGGAATTCGCGTATCCATCGGCTACTATGTCCAAGGAATTGCTATGTGCATAAGAATTGCATCAAATATGTGAAATTATGATAATTGGCTTTAAGCTTGAGACATTTGGTTAATAATGTATTTGTGCCATTCATGAAGCTAATATGCCATTCATGTTGTTAATATGTCATTCATGTTGATAGTATGCCATTCATGTTGCTAATATGCTAATCATGTCATTAATACCTTGTATTACATTTGTTATAACTACCTCAATAGGATATGTATGCCTAACATTCGTGTTTCTCAAGCATTTCAGGATCTTGAAGTACTCCGAGTGTAACACCCCCTTTTCGGTCTAGTAGAGAATCGAGTCGGAATGTGTTACCGGAAAACGAAGCGACAAACAGTGTTATAAATTTCATTAAAAACTCATGTTTGGTCAATGGATAATGTTTAACACACAGCTAATGCACCCTTTAATCCATATTATTAAGGAGAATACACAATTATTAATCAAGGGTCATTTTATAACTATTACAAGCATGTTGGACTAATTAGTAAATTTTTAACAAACTTGAGGCCCCTTATCGAATAGACCCTGCCAAAGTGAAATTCATCACTAAAGGGTTATACTTACCAAAATACATTCAATTCTGAAGCCATTTGCAATATCAATTTGACTCTACAAGAATCAGTGACTAAATTATAAAATAATCAAAGCTGTCAAATGAGCCATAACAAACTTACCTAACCCCGTTTCGAAACACTCTAGACTGTATCAGAACGGGTGTACAAGAGTAAACCTTGTTGACCCAACATCACAGACAATTTCGATACAGGCTTGACCTGTATCGGAACATGTTGACCAATATTGACTTTGACTTGATCGTTCCGAAACCTGTATCAAAATAGGGGTCTCCAAAGGTAAAATTGTTCCGAAACAACATCACTTCGTTCCGAAATGCCCTTAATCTCAGGTTTAAAGTTAGGATACCTGTATCGAAACGTCATCACCTATTTCGATACATGAAGGTCTGTAATGACACATTTTATCTGGTTTTTATGCAAATTACCCTACTAAATGATGTCCAATTGTAACGAAACTTTATATGCAACATTCCAAAGTTATAAACTACTAACATGCCAAATTTCATAGCTATATGAATATGTTTACCTCGTTATTACCTTTTTAGCAAAGCATGCATAATTAAGGCTATATCCAAAGGACCAAAAGGGCCATTTAAGGCTAATGACCTTATTACAAGATAGACAAAACACCAACACAACAAAATAAGCATATTTGACTAGTTTAACTACTTTGCCACCTTCCTAGGAGTATAAGGTCATAATTACATTACTTGTAACTTAGTAGTGACTTGTCCTTACGGCCGATCTGATCTTCCAACGTACAACTCTTTAACCTGAAAATGCATGAGGGAAGACACATTAGGCACACCTTGCCTAGTGAGGTAGTCACAAATAACATAAATGATAGAATGCCATAGCTACAATGATACTTAATTTCATGTTAACATAATCAATGCCATATAACCATGCAATAAACAATATGTATATATCTCTTTCATTCATAATTCCTTGGATTAAATTGAGATATTGGATACGCGAATTCCTACGCCTCGCCAAAACAATGAATGGTCCAATCCCTCTGCCTCGCCAAAGTGACCAATAACAATACACATCTCTCTACCTCGCCAAATCAATATAGGTCGAATCCTTAGGACCGTAGTCCACCCGTACACTAAGCTCATGAATTCTATGGCATGCCAATTGTATCCCGAGTCCTTTCCAATCCTTGGTCATAATGTACAAGTTCATTTCAATGATCCATGATATACCAATGTTCCATAAATTCGATATAGCCAATGATTAATACACATGATCTCAACATCAATATTTCATGAATTGGTAACATTTTCAATGTTCGATGATTTCAATGCCATGATTTATTAACAATGCTTATAATAATGTTAATGCACAATGGCCATAATCACTATTCAATGATAACTTACCGACACTTACCCAAGTGTCCAATTTAACATCCAATTCATTCGCTTCACTAGCAATGTTAGCGATATGATCTAAGACAACAAATAATAATCCGGGAAGGCCTTTTGCCTAAACCTGAGACTCCGACTACACTCACCTTAGAAATCCGAAGCTTTAAGGCTCTCGGATAGCGATTCCTTTATTCCTAGCTTGTGACGAAGATGGTGATGCCTCTTTCTCCCCTTCTTGAGCTAGAAAGACTAATAGGAAACTTATTAGAATTGATGTTTCGACATCAAAATCAACATAAGGATATCGAAATCAATATCCAACTTTAATAAAGATGGCAACAATGAGATATCAATGGATAGTCAAAACCCTAGCTTAGATTACACCCAAAATATCCATGAAATCCATTAATTGAATGAGGAATATAGCTTACTCGATCGATAACAACGTTTCAATATCGTTAAAGTAAAGAAATAACAAGCTTGGATTTCCACCAATGGAGGTGTGTGCTTAGGTGAAGAAGATGATGTAGAGATAGAGGTGCTTGCTTCCTATGATTTCGGGCAAGCTTTCTTCACTTCCTTGTTTTCTATTTTAATTCAAGGTTCCTTCACTTGAAGGAAGGTCATCAGGTAACTCCACATAAGTGGAGAGTTTAATTCAAGGGGCTAATCGTATGGTTAGCCCCTCACTTTTCACACTATTATGACTTTACCCTCAAACTTATAATTCTTCTATTTTAGCCACTAAAAGCTTAATAATACTTAATAGGATTCAAATCTGATGTTTAAAGCCTAGCTAGGGTTCGATAAAAATAATTAACTAGTCGGTAAAATCTTTAAGCTTCATCAATGTAGAATTTCCGATCATCGGAAATGAATTCTGACTAGACCGGATTTCGGGGTGTTACACCGAGCCCCGATCGTGTAATCGCGGTTGCAAGTCATTCTTCCTGAGCATATGTATGTATGCATTTTGTTTCGGATTCCTAGTAAGGTGGCATAAGGTTTGAACATTTTGTAAACGTTTACTTTTCTATGTTCTAAAGGCTTAATAGTGCCTAGGTGTGGAATGTGAAAGTTGGTATGTTAGAAAGAAAAAGGGAAACTAGCTAAATGGGCTTAAAAAGTGCCAAATGGTAAAACCTTAGTAAATAGATTTGGAACACCCTAAAATTTTGCATGTTAATAGATTTATTACTTTTGAGATTGTTGGTAAAATTTGGTAATGTTTGGACAACATTCTCTAAGTTAATTCGAATAAACCAGTAAAAATCTGTCATTACAAGTCAGGGCATATCGATACGGGTGATGGCGTATTCGTAAGGTCCTTGCATTTTTTATCCGATCAACGTTGGTCAAATAGGGTGTATCGATACAATTTGAGCGTATTGGTACGAAAATTGGTCACTAGAATCTAGTGGGAAAAACAGTATCAATACGGTCTAGAGCGTATCGACACAGAATCAACGAAGTCAACTCGTATCGATACGGGCTTAGCTGTATTGGTATGGGCTTTTCAACCCTTGAATCTGGAATCTAGAAATATTCTTAGCGTATTGATTCGGTCCTAAGGGTATCGATACGGTGTCAGTTAACTCTGTTAAAAGGCATAAGTATTAGTTTTATGATAGTTATAGAATGATCACTAAAATTTGGATAGATTGATTGGGCAAGTACATGATCTCTAATAGTAATGAAATTTCACAAGCTAATAGTAAGTAAGTTTAATTGTAGGTTGGTAAGAAGAAATTTCGATAAGGACCTATAATTTGTAAATTTTATGTTTTAGTCTCTCAGTTTATAAAAGTTTAAAATTAACCCCTAATTGAGTTAGTAACTGATAATTAGGTTCTCTAAGTCTTAAACGAGAAAATAATTGAACTTCTGAATAAGTTTTCAAACTCTGATTAAGCTTTCGACCTCCGAACATGTTTTTCGGTAACACTTTATGAACATGTTCTCTACCAGACCGAGAATGGGGTGCTATAGGATCCTAAGGTAACCTTTAAATCATCTAATCTCGATTTTACATTTGATGAGCTTCAAGAAGCTTATGATGAGTTACAAGAGGTTTATGACGAATTAGTTTTGAAGTATAAAGAATCCCTTTTTAGAAAACAAGAAAACAATTTCCAATTTGAAAAATCAAAATGATTCTTTATCCAAAACAAATTTGAAACTTGAGAAGAAGGTTCTTGATTTACAACAAAAGCAAAATGGTTTTGAAAAGAAATATCAAGATTTGAACAACCTTCTCTCCAAAGTTCATGATGGTCACCAAAGGGAAGTAGATGATCGCAAAGCTTCCTTAAATAAAGTTGGGAAACTAGTTTGGAAAAAGGACAATATTCAAAACTCAACTATGTGAAAAGGAACTTTGGTGGCTACAAGCAAAGAGGCTTCCAAAGGCCTTCTAGAGGTAAGAGGATTAGAAGTGTTTGTGTTCCTAAGGAACTTGTTACTCTTAATGACTCTAGTGCTATTGCTTCTTAGATTCCCAAGGGAACCAAGGTTTTGGGAGCTAATACTCATGGACCCTAAATGATTTGGGTACGAAAAATCATGACTTGATCTTGTTTTTATGGGGAGCATTGCTACAAGGCCAAAGCTTCATGCGCAAATTCATTGTACCTTGATAGTGGATGCTCCAGACACATGACCAGTGACAAATGTCAGTTCTTGGAACTAAAACCAAAGAGTGTAGGAGTAGTGACTTTCGACGAAAACTCCAAAGGCCACATTGAAGGAATTGGTTCCATTGGTAATTACTCTTCAATATTTATAGATAATGTTTTATATGTCAACGGTCTTAAGCATAGTCTTTTAAGCATAAGCCAACTTTGTGATAAAGGTTTCAATGTGTTTTTTGATTTAAATGGTTGAAAAATTATCAACATTGAAACTAACAAAATTGTGCTTATTGGTCATCGCATAGAAAACATATACATAGTGCATCTAGATGACATTCATATTTAAATGCACGTTTTGTTGTTAAAGATGAGCACGATTCATGGTTATGGCATAGAAAACTAGGCATGCAAGCATGAGTGTTTTAGAAAAAAATGATTTCAAATGATATTGTAAGAGGTTTGCCTAAAATAAAGTTTTCTTATGATAAAATTTGTGATGCTTGCGCAAAAGGCAAACATTGAAGGAATTGGTTCAATTGGTAATCACTCTTCAATCTTTATAGATAATGTTTTATATGTCAACGGTCTTAAGCATAATCATTTATTAATGATGTTTCTACAAATAGAGTTTTACAATTGATCCACATGGATCTTTTTGACCCTATTAGAACAATGAGCTTGGGTGGAAAATTATATGCATTTGTTTTAGTTGATGACTACTCTAGATTTACTTTGGTTCTATTTTTAAGTACAAGGATGAGGCTTTATTAAAATTTATCACATTTTCAAAAATAACTCAAAATGAAGTTGGTCACTTTATTTCTCACATTAGAAGTGATCATGAAACTGAATTTCAAAAATCTAGGTTTTGAGGATTTTTGTAACTCAAATGGTATAAGCCACAATATTTCCACTCCTCGTACACCTTAACAAAATGGGGTAGTTGAGAGAAAAAAATCAAACTTTAGAAGAAATGGCTAGAACTATACTTTGTGAAAACAATTTGCCTAAGTATTTTTGGGCAGAAGTCACAAATACCGCATGTTATTGTCAATCGGGTAATGATTAAGCATGTTTTAAAGAAAACATCTTATGAGCTTCTTGAAAGTAAAAAGCCTAACATTAGCTACTTTCATCCTTCTGGATGTAAATGTTTTGTTTTGAATAATGGAAAAGACAGTTTGGGCAAATTTGATGCTAAAAGTGATGAAGTTATTTTTCTAGGTTAATCTTTAAACTCTAAAACCTATCGAGTATTTAACGAGAGAACTTTAGTAGTAGAAGGGTCTATACATGTGGCTTTCGATGATAACCTCATTTTAAGGAAGGATTCTTGTGATGATGATGATGATGAAGGAACTCTTGATGCCAATGATGGTGGAGGACAATCATCAAAGGTGGATGAACTTCCAACTAAAGAAGAAGCACAAGATCCACCACTAGAAGCCTTGGAGGACATGACTGTAGAGGAAAAAGAGGTTACATATCCATGGGAGTTCAACTATGTCAAAGGTGGTGAGATTTTGGGTGATCCATCCAAAAGGGTAACCACCAGATCTTATCTTAGAAATACATGTAGTTTTGTTTCATTTATCTGATGCATAGAACCTAAAAATATCAAAGAAGCATTAAATGATGATTATTGGATATTGGCTATGCAATAAGAGTTAAATCAATTTGGGACAAGTAAAGTATGGACATTAGTTGATAGGCCTAGTAGTAAATCTATCATTGGAACTAAATGGGTTTTTAGAAACAAACTAGGTGAGAGTGGTAACATAGTGAGAAACAAGGCTAGACTTGTTGCTCAAGGTTACACTGAAGAAGAATGAATCAATTTTGATGAAACATATGCACCCGTAGCTAGAATGGAAGCTATTAGGATACTTCTTGTATTTGCATGTTATCATGAATTCAAGCTTTTTCGAATGGATGTAAAAAGTGCTTTTCTGAATGGTTTTATAAATGAAGAAGTGTATGTAGAACAACCACTCAGTTTTGAAGATCCAAAATATCCAAACCATGTTTTTAAACTTTCAAAAGCTTTATATGGTTTGAAACAAGCTCCTAGAGCTTGGTATGGAAGATTATCAAATTTTTTGATTGAAAAACTTTTAACAAAGGAAAGGTGGATACTACACTCTTCATAAAAAGAAAAGGCAAAGATATCTTAGTAGTACAAATTTATGTTGGTTATATTATATTTGGTTCTACTAATGAATTGCTTTGCCAAGAATTTGCTAAGTTGATGCAATATGAGTTCAAAATGATCATGGTGGGGGAGCTATCGTTCTTCTTGGGACTCCAAAATAAACATAGGAAAGATGGCATCTTCATCAATCAAGTTAAGTACATCAAGGACATGCCCAATAAGTTTGGCTTGGAGATTGTGAAACCTCAAGCCACACCAATGAGCTCTTCTACAAAGCTTGACAAAGATGAAGGAGGTAAGTGTGTTTATTTAATGCTTTATAGATCAATGATAGGATCTTTGTTTTATCTTACACAAGTAGACCGTATATAATGTTTAGTGTTTGATTGTGTGCTAGATTTCAAGCTAGTCCTAGAGAATCACCACTACAAGCCGTTAAGAGAATCTCTAGATACCTTAGAGACACACCTTGTTTAGGTCTTTGGTATCCTAGAGACTCATACTTTAGTTGTATGCTTATTCGGATGTGGATTATGGAGGTTGTAAGATGGATAGAAAAAGTACCTCCGGTACTTGTAAATTCTTAGTTAGTATGCTTATATTGTGGTTTTCTAAGAAGTAAAATAGTGTAGCATTATCTACCATCGAGGTGGAATATATTTCGGCCGGAAGTTTTTGTGCTCAAGTCCTTTGGATGAAGCAACAACTCTTAGATTATAGAATTTTCGTTGGTACCATCCCTCTAAAGTGTGACAATACTAGCGTTATTTGTCTCACTAAGAATCCTATTCAACACTCTAGAACCAAACACATAGAGATAAGAAATCATTTCATTAAAGACCAATTCTTGAAAAATAATGTAGTTCTAGAATATGTAGATACCTTGAACCAATTAGCGGATATCTTCACCAAACCTTTAGATAAAGAGTGTTTTTGGACTCTTAGGAGAGAGTTAGGGCTTACTAGCTTTTCTTGAACCTTAGAGCCTTCTTGGTGTTAAAATCTTGCTTGAATTTGTTTGATTTCCATGCTTTTGTTAGGGCATTATGCATCTATTTTTGCTTATACTTGTTGATCTCATATCATATTCATGCATATTGATTCGAGTAAGTTCGAATTTTTGGGTTTCTTCTAGCTAAAATGTCATTTTTGTCTTAGAGATATCAATACAGGGCATTGCGTATCGATACGGGTATCAGGGGCAGAAGATCAATACAGGTGAACCCTGTACCAGTACATATTAGGGATTGGTACAGTTAAAACTCGTACTAGTACGTGGTTTTGGTACGTGTATATTGCGTATCAATACGTGTAGCCGATGGTGCTTTAAATGTCATTAAAAGAAAAAAATTTCACTTTAAATCAAATTCTTACTTTTCTCTAAAACCCTAGGTCGTTTTTCATCTATAAAAACCATACAAATCCCTTATTTTTCATCAAAAATCATTAAATCTCTTTGGGGCTTTTGGTTTTCACATCAAACCCAATTTAGCATCATCAAGGTTGTGCAAAATCATATCCTCATTCTCAAGGTATAAACTCTTTTCTTTTATTTTTGATTTATTCTACACTAGTATACTATTTTTTCATCTAAACTTGTATATTCGGTATAAATATAACTTTGTTTTCAAAGATTTTACAAAAATTCTTTCAAAAATGATTTTTTTATTCGACTATAAATTATACTCGTACATTTTTTCAACACCGTTTTTCAGTTTTTCTTTCACCAAAAATTCTTTTTGTACTTGTATATGTTTTTAAATTATACAATATATTTTTATAATACCTTGATCATTGGATTGAATATGATGTTTATGCATACATTATTTTTGTGTTTTGAAATTTTTTTTAGGATTTTCTCCTGGGGTCAAAATAAGAGATCGAGAAGGGAAGTCGGAACTAGCTCTACAAATCCAAATCCCACAAACCCAAATCCTAATTCCTAAAACATTGATACTCAACCAAATCTTTCTCAACTTTATCAAAAGTGTTTTAATGGATCTGAAAATTCCATTACTCATTATCGTTTTAAATACTTTCAAACTTTTCGAATTTGTTGAGAATGTGTGGTTCCATTGCTTTTTTGACTTCCGATGAGTTTAACTTTCGTTATCTTGATTTAATAAATCAATGGAAGTTTATGGCCTTTTTGAGCATACCCGACATTGTTTACAAAAATCTTGACATTATTTTCTGTTCTAATGCCTGATGTATTTACAATCAAGAAAAAACTGAGGTTATAGCTATTAAATCTTATCTTATGCGAAAAATCTTTCGTCTTGATTCTAAAATTATAGCCAAACTTTTGGGGATGGATGACATTGGTTTACATGATGAAAATGATTTTCCTCAAACTTATAGTGGCTCCGTAACCGTTCTTGATGCTCATGATCGTTTCCTTCACTTCCTTATCACTTGGTGGTTTCGACCATCCAATGGTAAATGGTATGCAGTTCGCCAAGTTGATGACTTGTGGCTATATTGCTTCTGTGACAAGAAACACCCAAATTAAGTTCATCGAGCTCATTTTCCTTGTCCAAAACTTTTTCACCTCTCAAGTTACATCCTTCACATATGTCACCGCCTTGAGCTACATGTTCCACAAGTTAGAGATCAATTGCTCCTATGATCTTGCCGTGCCTCTCACCGATCCCATTGATAGCAAGTCTCTTCGAAAGGCCAAGTTCACCTTTCTCCTTGGAGAATGGGTTTGGAATGCGGATCTTCCCATTGATGTTCAACCCGATCCCGCAAAGAATGTTCTCATTGCTCCCATGGATCCAGTTGCTCAACTTTCCCTTGACGCTCTTATGGCATATCTTGATGGGAAGTTTGCTTCTTTGGGTATGAGTATGACCTCCGGCTTTACTCTTATCGATACATGCTTGACATCTTTGAAGTCTAGAGTCACTTCCATAGAGAATTTCCAAGCTTCGATGGACATGATGTAACGCCCTCAACTCGGCTTAGAAGAAAACCAGAATCGAAGATGCCACTGCAAAGAAAACCAAGAAGACTTGAACGAAAATTTTAAAACTTTTCGAAGCTGAACAGTGCCGTCAACAAAATTCCCTTTTAATATCTTTTAGCTTATTATAAGTTGTTAAAACATGAACTACTTGTCTCACAAGCTACTTAACTTCACGTATGTGACTTGAGTTACTTGTCAATTTAAACTACAGCCTAACATAGCATAACATGACTGCTTGTTTCATAAGACTTCAACTTGTTCAAGACAACACACACTTATTTGTGTATGTAAATGTCTCAATTAAACAATAGAGGACAATTTGCAAACTTGATTTGGTAAACAAGTAGATCATAACATTTTTAATTATTCTTTTCTTCCTTCGAACCATATTAACTAAGCTTATCTAAATTTATAACTCTTTGTTAAAGCAAAAGTTTGAATTCAAAGGTTTCTACCATGATTTATTGTTACTGGATTAAAGATACTTACTATGTTAATGATTCATATTAACAATCAAACAAATAAATTTATCACCACACATTCGAATAACATATATACATATATATATATATATATATATATATATATATATATATATATATATATATATATATATATATATATATATGAAATTCATTCAATTCTTGAAACTCTATTACCAAACTCATGAGTCAAGCAACGATCAAACAAGTCCATCTCTTCATCATTCAAGCAAGACAAACAAGGAATGGATACTTCAAGCATTCGAGGAAGGTCTAAGGAAAATTTAAACAAATTTTGAGATACTAAAACAACATAGGTATTCGTGATCAAACAACTTGAATATGTTAGAACAAAATCATAAATTAATATGAAATCTAAATCTCAAGATCTATCATGTCAAATCATCAAGAACAATAAACTGAATAAACCGAGTGCGGAAGCGTACCTGAATTCATTGATAGATTAAAAATCTTGAATCTTGATGTTGAAATCCCAAATCTTTGGTATTGGTCTTCCAAGAAGATAGGTTATCTCTTGAAGTAAAACTCTCTGACGGGGAAGGAGAGAAAAAACAAGTTAACCTATTTCTTGGAGACCACTACCTCTTTATATAGTTGATTTATTAAATCAACTATTAAATATTTATAACTCTGCCCCTCATTGAATTATAAATATATCTTATGGTATTTACACTTTTATTTCCATGACATTTTAATACATATGACACGCTTAACTTAATTGGTCACTTTATTTTGTGTCATACTTTATAATAGCAACATACATTTTACATATGTGCCCACAATTGCGGATTTTAATCCAACAATCTCCCACTTGGGCAACATATGTTTCCTGATAAATGTACAACCTTATGAGCTCGAAAATTTGCTATTATATAATAGGTATTCTATAACAATCTCGTCCATCAACTATATCCACATAGGATCAAAGCGGTCTTCGCCATATCAATCATGACTGGACCCATCAATGGTCACGTATACAAATATAGTCAAATGACATAGATCAATCATGGATGTGTAGCATGGAAAGTTACATGAAATGTGAACCATACATGTCTATTTCCAACTGGTCCTCCTAAACCTTAGTGAGATCAACTTTACTGAATTCAGAGTGTGCATAAACCAAAAAAACTTTATTTCTGCAGAAAATAATCTTAAATAACTTTAAACTGAAGTAACTGAAATTGTGTCTAAACCGGATGAGCATTTTTCAAAATTACAAACTCCCACTAAAACCGAATATCCTCAAATAACATTACACCCACATGAGTAGTGTGCTCATGAAAGACCTAGGGTGACAGTTTCTTAATATGCACGCAATTATGGAGTTTGTACCAATATGCTCTATAGACATACAAAGACTCTAAATTTTCTTTAACAACTAGGAACTTAATATTTATGTGCTTCAAATTTGAAGTGTTCATATTGTTTATAGAATAAATGAATGCATATTTATTGTCACAAAATAACTGAAGTGGTCTTTCTGTTCAATCTACAATTAGCAGCTCAAGTGACAAAATTCTTTTGCATCAATATTCTATTAGAATCGAAGTCTGTAAACCTGATGATCTCTAACTTACCAAAACTCCGACATGTGAGCATGTAATTTTTGTTCTCTGAAGATATCACATAACCCTATTGGCTGCTATCCAATAGTCCATACTAGATTTTCTTAAATATCTATCTAACATTCCAACAATGTACACAATTTCCGAACGCATACATACGTAAGCATAAATTAGATTCTCAATAGCTTATGCATAGAGAATCTTTTGGATTTTTTAAATTTCAAGGTTACTTTTAGGGCATTGAGTAAGATAATACTTATCTTCTTTAGCAATATGAGTGTCACTTGGTTTACTCCCACTGAACTTGTAGTATATACAAGTGTCAACCAAATTTATCTCAAAACCGAATGAGATAATCAACATGAAATTTATAATTTTATAAATAAGAGTCTTACATAAGCTCATAGATAGATTTCTTTAATTTACATATCATTGATATTGTATCATAAGACACAACTCTATGATTGTACCATATAAATAGTTTTTTCTCAATGTCGTCATTGAAAAAAAAACAAGCTTAACATCTATCTAATGTAGCTTAAGGCTAAAACAAGCAACAAGTGAAATAATTATCTTGAAAGAGTCTTTCAATAAAAACATGAGAGAAAGTCTCTACAAAATCAATGTCTTCTTTTAGAGTATATCCTTTAGATACAAGACGTGCTTTATACTTATCCACATTACCATTTCTATCCCTATTGGTTTTAAATGTCCATTTACAACCAATTGGTTTGCACCTTAAGGTAATGAGACAAGTACCTAAACTTTATTGTATTGCACAAAATTATACTCTTCTTGAATGGCATCAATCCTCTTTTGAGAGTTAGAACTTTTATGGTCGGATAAAAAAAATGATTGAACATTTTCTATCATTCCATTGTTACCTTATTTTTTTGAAGAAATACAATATAATAATCCGGAATAGTATTTCATCTTCCTCTCGTGGACCTCTTTAATGACACTTGCTTTTTTTAAGGTTGTTGAGTTTGTTCTTCTGAAACAATTACCTTATCTTGAATGGGAGTTGTTCAACATTGTTTTGTTGAGGTACTTGATTCACTTCTTGATTAATGATAGGTTGAAAACCTAAACATTGTCAAAAGTGATAGTAGGAAGTAAATTATAATTCAATTCCTCCTCAATAACAATGTATCTAACCTTATTTCTCCCTCCAAACTCAACATCCTAAAAAATTTATAAATCTCTCCTTAAAATAATCTTAATTGTGGGATCATAAAATTTACAGTCCATGGATCACTCAAAATAACCAAAGTAGTCGCTCGCTTTTAAAGTTTAATTTCTTTACATGTGTCCTAACTTATACAAAAGGATCGACACTTAAAAACTTATTGTCATTTCTTTTGGCTAGAACCCTTAGCAACTTTATTTAAATATTTTCTTTATTGCCCTTATTCTTAAAGACACTAATTAAATGAGCACTAACAAAATAATTATTTTTACACTTATAATGCTTCAACCTTTCTTCCTCTTGAACACGATGAGAAATGAACCCAAATGGAGTATATTTCTCCCTTTGACAGTTGTAACTTGAATTGGTTAAATTGTATAGGAAGCGATATCAAAACCATAAGAACAAACAATTGTTAGAAAGTTCGATCTTATGTGCCTTAAATTTTGAAGCAATATAAAGAATTTTTATAATCTACTCTCTCACATTTCCTTGACCCTTATACTTCATAGACATCAAAGAAAGCATAAGTGATGTCATCTTAACCTTAGTATGGATAATCTCTTTAGATTTGTGCTCCTAAAGACATCTAGAATGTTGTGCTTTATGATCATTAGACTCATGTGATTCGAACGATCTCACCTCTCAAAATACCTTTTATGGGTGCTTACCACAGTGAGAGGTGCAAGTTGTTCATTCCTTAGTGCAAAGTCTATGTTCATTAATCAAAATACTATATGTAAGTGTCTTTTCTTATTCCTTGAAATTAGTTTCACTAAACATGAGTGTAGAATGCATTTAACAGATATTGTGATAACAAAGATAAATTACCTAAATATAGAACAAAAATAAATAAAATAAAATAAAAACAAGCTCACATAAATATTCATAAGTAAACAAATAAATTCAAAATAATGGCTAGTTCCCCTCAAGATACCAAGCACAACATTATTATCAAGTCTTTGGACAATATATTAACTGTAAGCAGTACTCTTGTTGTAGCAATCAAACATTGACAATAAACTATGTCAAACAATAGGCTAATCTTTGGACTAACGTATTGCTCACATAAAATACCTTATAATTGTCACACATTTATCGCCATAGTTGTCGTTGTAATTCTGCCAAATATTAACTTTCCTTTGGGCCAATTAATAAACGCATGAATTACAAAAACCCATAATTATCTTAATATTTTAAATAAACTAATCTACACAAAAGCGGTCATTTTGGTGACATTATGTTTCAATTAATTCATTAAAATACTAGACATCTGAAGCCAAAATATAAATTTAATTGTTTCAAAATATTTGTCTTAATTTTATCTTTCAATAAACTTAAAAGATAACCAAAATAATAATAACTTTGAATAAAGGTAAACCTCATATCAAGATACCGGACACTCCATTAATGTTTCATCTTTGGACAAAACATTAACTTGCAAGTGATATCTTGGTATAGTAATCAAACATTGATAATAAGAACATGTCAAACAGAAATCTTCCTTTGGGCCGATTTATTGCTCACATATAAAACTGAATAATTATCACATGTTTATTACCACAATTGCACATGTAATAATGTTAATTATTAACCTTCCTTTGGCCCGATTAATACTAACATAATCCGACTTACATGCACAAAACCTTTTATATTTTAAAATAAAATGATTTCCACAATAGAGGTCACTTTGGTGACTTAACGTTTCAATTAAATTATTTTAAAACATATACAATAAATATACCAATATCCAAATTTAAAATTTTGTAACAGTCAAAACTGAAATTTCTGATAACACTTGAGTTTTCCGAAATAACCTAAAATAAGGTTGTCTGAATGAGGCTATCAGAAATCGAAAAATCTAAATCATTGACTGTTTCTTTATAAAATTCCTTAAGCATACATTTGCCGAAATTAAAGTAGAATTCCAAACAATCAAACTTTAACTAAAAGTCAAAAATCAGAAGTATCCAAATGAGTAATTCATATAATGATCACATAAAACTTTATTATATATTTACAATAACCTAACGATCAAAATTAAAATTCTTGATCAAACCGAATTGAATATATATGATTGCCAAACATATGTTCTACAATTCATAACAATAACAACATATAATTGAATTAGTAGCAAGCTATAATTAAAGAACTTTAACATGAAACTGCAAGAATAATATGTCGTACAAAATAATATAGGACATAATAAAAAAACTGAATTTCCAAAAGCCAAATAACTTTCTGTTACTTTAATTCAAATTGCTCTTCATACTAAACAAATTTTAACATATTGTTCAACCTAATTAATTGAATACCAAATTCACATAAATAAATTGTGATGAACGTGCATTCAAAGTATAACATGTCAGTTGATTAATTGCCTTTGAAACTGAATTGTAGAAACCATAAACTAATTCAGTCAAAACATAATTAATTAAAGAAAAACTAATCTGAATGTAACTGAAACATGGAATTCAAGACAAATAGAAATAAAAGCAGAACCAATCCCAGATTATTTAAACCTTCTTATTTATTTAGTTGATAGAAAGTAAAATAATAAGAGAAAATATAGGATTCCAAGCTAAGTATAATCCAAAACACGAAAAACAGATCTGCCCATCAAACTATACGACAATAATCATGAAATCCCTAAAAAATTAACATAATTTCATAACCGAAACACTATGTATTAAGATTTTAAACCGTAATGTCGAATGATTTAAAATCGCTAAACTTTAGGGTTTTTATTTGAAAGATTGAATAACAAATAAATCAATTGATCTTTAATGATTCAACATGACGAGGTTCTGATGCCACTTGTTAGAACAAAATCATAAATTAATATGAAATCTAAATCTCAAGATCTATCATGTCAAATCATCAAGAACAATAAACTGAATAAACCGAGTGCGGAAGCGTACCTGAATTCATTGATAGATTAAAAATCTTGAATCTTGATGTTGAAATCCCAAATCTTTGGTATTGGTCTTCCAAGAAGATAGGTTATCTCTTGAAGTACAACTCTCTGACGGGGAAGGAGAGAAAAAACAAGTTAACCTATTTCTTGGGGACCACTACCTCTTTATATAGTTGATTTATTAAATCAACTATTAAATATTTATAACTCTGCCCTCATTGAATTATAAATATATCTTACGGTATCTATACTTTTATTTCCATGACATTTTAATACCTATGACACGCTTAACTTAATTGGTCACTTTATTTCGTGTCATACTTTATAATAGCAACATACATTTTACATATGTGCCCACAATTACGGATTTTAATCCAACAGAATAATCATTGAAATACTTGTAATTAAGCCCATTGTTGAGTGTGTAAAAGTTCTATTATTTACACCCTTTTTAACCCATATTTCTGCTGCATTCAAGCATCATTGCATTGCATTTAGGTTAGTTTTCAGTAAAACATCACAAATAGATTAAAGGTACGGATTCTACTAAAAGATGGCTTATTTTGCAGGTAGCTGCCATGGTTGACGATAAAGGCAGGCGCAGGGCAGAGAAGCAGAGAAGCTGAACTGAACAAACAGACAAAGAAGACGAACCTGTCATGGACCTGTCGTGACAGCAAGGTGACAGCAGCCTTATGAAGAGGAAAATTAAAGTGGACCTCGATAGATAGAGAAAAATCTGCTCGTCTGTCGTGTGAAAGCCAAATATTTTTCCAAGCCCCGGATCAAAAGATATGTCAAGCCAAAGCTCAAGGAGAGGAATTCCCATAAAGCAAGGAGGCGGCTGAAAAGTAGGAATCCTTAGAGATTAAGCATTTATTAGAATCTTACTTTTCATTAAAGTTGTAATCCTTGTTAACTTAGAATACTTGAGCCCAAAGCTTATATAAGGGCATAGGTTTTAACCTAGAGGCATCATCCCTCATTCTACCCCATAACCGATAACCTAAACCCTCCGTCGTTACCTGTCACCGACATGTTCTAAAACCCCCCTAGGGCTACGGGTTGTTTTGTAAAGTAGTTGCAAGGATTGTTTTGTTTTAGGATTTTCCAAGTTCAATAAAATAAACTTCAAGTTCTCTTATCTTGGTTTTAACATCTTGCAAGAGCATCGGGAGAGCATTGTGAGGTTATCTATTTACTTAGCATCGGGAGAGTTAAGTATACGAAAGAGATAAGAGCGTGTTCTCTAGTTTATAGTTGAACCATCTTGTGCCTAGGGATAGGGCGAGGTTAAGTGGCTAAAGAAGAATTCATACACATCGGTGTTCATCCTTCGATTCACGCCGGGAGGTATCATCAAAGACATGATCATCGACAGACTTGGACCTAGGGATAGGACAAGGCAAATCTGGGATTCTTGCCAAACTTGAAGTACGGAGTTGGTGTGTTCGCTGCCGCGATAGCTAACGGACAGCCGCCGCGACAGGTGCTGTCAGCGACGGGCGCTACGACAGAACTGGAGATCCTAAGCGATTCAATACCTGCACTACTGAGCAATTCAATACCAGCTCATTCTCTCCATCTTGATATTCCAAATCTTTTATTTACGTTTTATTTATTATTCTCGTGACAATCTTCTCAAATATTTCCTTTACTTTCGTGCAGTAAACAAGGTGAAGCTATTAGCCCAATCCCTGTGGAGACGATATCCGATACTTCGTATCACTTTACTACTTGCGTCGTGTACACTTGCACTACAATTGCGATAGACTCTTTTACACGCAACAAGTTTTTGGCGCCGTTGCCGGGGATTGGCAACATAACTACATCTTTCTTTTATTGAACTTTTCGTTTTTATTTTTATTTTCGTTTTTATTTTTCTTTTCTTTAATTTTTCTTTTGTGTTTTCAACTCTTGCTTTTCACGAGGTTTTCTGGTTTATGCGCAGATCTAAAAGAGGTGAAGATCCTGAGTACCCATTAGATCCGGAAGTTGAACGTTCCTTCAATCTCAAGAAACAACTTCGCCGACTTTTAGACAGAAACGAATACCTTGAGGAACAGCTAGAGCAGATGGCCCGTAATCCGCCCGCTAGTGGAATTATACCGCCTGTCGGCGATCCGCCCGGGGCAGATGGACGACGGTCATGTCGTGACTACATGCTGAACGATCATGTAGAGCTGGAGACCACACTGCCGGATATTGATGTTGATAACTTCGAGCTTAAACCTTTCATGTTTAGTATGATCAACAATGCCGGGCAGTTTAGTGGTTCTGCGACAGAAGATGCCAGGGAGCATCTCAAAACGTTCCAGGAGATCTGTGGTTCGTTTAGACTGCCAGGAGTTAGTTCGGAGATACTGAGGCTTCGGTTATTCCCCCATTCATTGAGGGACAGAGCTAAAACTTGGTGGAATAAACTTACACCGGGTTCAATTATGACTTGGCAGATCTAACTCGTGAATTTTTGTCTCGTTTTAATCCTTCACATTTAGCTGAGCGATTACGTAATGAAATTGCTACTTTTCAACAGGAAGACGACGAGCCGATGCACGAGGCCTGGGACAGATTTACTACTCTTCTACGGAACTGCCCAATGCATGGATTCCCCGTCTGGAATCAGGTAACTAAGTTCTATAATGCTGCTAACTTACAAACTCGCATTCGGATTGATTCTGCAACGAATGGACTATTATTGGATAAAGATCCGGACGAGGCACTGCAAGTTTTGAAAAATCTGGCCAAGAATGAGGAGCAGTTTCCGACTGCAAGAAGAGGGGGTAAACGGGTACTTGCTGTCAAGGACTATGAGGCCGACAGCACTATGAAATCACAGGTAGCATTCCTTACTAAGGCAATGAAACACTTATTAAATGAAGATGAATTACGAGGATTTGCTGTCGAGGAAGTTTGTGCTATCTGTGAGGGAAATCATAGTAGGGATGAGTGCCCAATAAATATAGAAGAGGGGAAATATGTTGGAAATTACAAGCCGAATTACAATTCCAACAACTATAATCCCAATTGGAGGAAAGATCCCAAATTTTCCTGGAGTAACCCTAACAATGCCTTGAATCCGCAAGCATATAATCAGAATCAGGGAGGTCCTAGATTGTTGACGAGACAGCAGCTGCCACCGCAACAGCCGCAGCATCTGCCGCAGAACCTGCCGCAGCACCTGCCGCCGCAGCAGCAACAACAACCACCACCTGCCACGAGTAGTATATTGGAGCAGACTCTGGCCACCTTTATGTCTCAGACCAGTACGTATATGGAGAATATAAATCAGTTTGTCAAGAAGACGGAAAACTTTATAGATAAAACCGAGATGAGAATGACAAATCATGAGGCTACGTTGAAATCTCTAGAGACACAAATGGGTCAGGTGTCGCAACATATTAAGCCAAGGCAGAATGGAGGATTCCCTAGCAATACCGAAAATGCTAGAGCACCCCCTCACGAGCAATGTAAGGCGATTACTACTAGGAGTGGGAAAAAGCTACCAGGGCCGGAAAAAGAAGCTGAAACAGAAAAGGATCCAGCCTTAGACAAACCTGCCGAGGAAGCTGCCCGACAGGTGACAAACAGACTGCTGCCGATATGCATGTCACGACAGCAGAAGCGACAGAGGAGAAAAAAGATGATTATCGTCCTCAGATTCGCATGCAGTGGGAAGGACGCATTGCTGACTACCGTCCCCCACCACCCTTCCCTCAACGGATACAGCAAGCGAAGCATGAATCTCAACTTAAAAAGATTTATGATATTTTTAAGCAGGTTCATATTAATATTCCGTTATTAGATGTTGTTAGGGAGATGCCCGGTTATGCTAAATTTCTCAAGGATGTTATGTCGAAAAAATCTAAACTTGGGGAATTTGAAACGGTAAAGATGACAGAAGGTTGCATGAGTATTCTTCATCGGCAGCCACCCCAGAAAAAGAAGGATCCGGGGAGCTTCATCATACCTTGTGTAATCGGCGATAAATTTGTGGGTAAGGGACTTTGTGATCTTGGTGCTATTGTTAATCTAATGCCCAAATCTGTTTTTCAGAAACTAGGTATTGGCAAGGCGCGGCCCACGACAGTAACTTTACAGCTAGCCGACCGCTCTTACGTTCACCCCGAAGGAAAAATTGAAGATATTTTGGTAAGAGTGGATAAGCTTATTTTTCCTGCTGACTTTTTTATCTTAGATTGTGAGGCAGACGAAAACGCACCAGTCATCCTTGGGCGACCCTTCTTAGCCACGGGAAGATCATTGATTGATGTGGAGAAAGGAGAACTCACCATTCGCGTAAACGATCAAGAGATTAAGTTGAATGTTCTCCAAGCAATGAAACATGCTGATGTGGACGAGGAATGCAAGGCCATCATTGAGGTGACCTTTGATCAACCCTGCATCAGGACGGGCTGCCGTGATATAAAATTTGATCACTGCCGCGACAGCCACCTACCGGCCTGTCACGACAGCAACGACGACAGCACCGACGACAGCGACCCCTCTGATTCTGATACATCTGATACTGAAGGTCAAGAAGAGGTAAACTGGATGGGCAATCGTCCAGGTAAGTTATTCGAACCTTTGAATTACACTTCGGATAACCATTTAATCCAAAAGCCATCTACTGTTGAACCACCTGTCTTAGAACTTAAGCCCCTGCCAGGGCAGCTTAAAAATGCTTTTCTTGGTTCAAATGATACGTTGCCCGTAATCATCTCTTCTAAGCTGCCGCAGGAACAGGAACGACAGCTAATCGACATGCTAAGGCAACACAAGAAGGCGATTGGATGGACGATTGTTGATATACAAGGCATTAGTCCGGCGTTATGCATGCACAAGATCCTCCTTGAGGAAGATCATAAGCCGACTATTGATGCCCAAAGACGGCTAAACCATGCGATGAAGGAGGTAGTGCGTAAAGAGATAATCAAATGGTTAGATGCTGGTATTATTTACGCCATCTCCGACAGCAAATGGGTGAGCCCGGTGCAATGCGTTCCTAAGAAAGGAGGAATGACAGTGGTGACCAACGAGAACAATGAGTTAATCCCAACCTGGACTGTGACCGGTTGGAGGGTTTGTATGGACTATCGGAAGCTCAACAAAGCTACCCGAAAGGACCACTTTCCTTTACCCTTTATTGATCAAATGCTTGATAGATTAGCGGGTAAACCTTACTATTGTTTCCTCGATGGTTATTCAGGTTATAACCAAATTGCTATTGCACCAGAGGATCAAGAGAAAACGACTTTTACATGCCCCTACGGAACATACGCGTTTAGGAGGATGCCGTTTGGACTCTGCAACGCACCTGCCACCTTCCAAAGGTGCATGATGGCTATATTCTCCGACATGGTAGAGGACTTACTTGAGATTTTCATGGATGATTTTTCCGTCTTTGGAGACGATTTTGAGAGCTGCCTCGGCAATCTTCAAAAGGTACTTGAAAGATGTGAAAAAGCTAATCTTGTTCTAAATTGGGAAAAATGCCACTTTATGGTGGATGAAGGGATAGTCCTTGGCCATAAGATTAGCTGCCGTGGGATAGAAGTCGACAGGGCTAAGATTGAAGTCATAGAGAAGCTGCCGCCACCAACAACAGTCAAGGGCATTAGAAGTTTTTTAGGGCATGCTAGTTTTTATCGGAGATTTATCGCGAATTTCTCGAAAATCACAAAACCCCTATGCCATCTCTTAGAGCAGAACCGACCCTTTGACTTTAATGAAGAATGTACTGAAGCATTCAAGGTTCTGAAGGAAAAACTAGTGGCAGCTCCCATAGTACAGCCACCAGACTGGACACAGCCATTTGAAATTATGTGTGATGCTAGTGACTATGCTGTCGGGGCAACACTTGGGCAGCGCAGAGATAAGCTGTTTCACCTCATATACTATGCCAGCAAGACGTTGAATGACGCCCAAGTGAACTACACCACTACAGAAAAGGAGCTGTTAGCTGTGGTGTTCTCCATCGAAAAGTTTCGTTCTTACATACTTGGGACGAAAGTAATAATACACACCAACCACTCTGCCCTAAAGTATTTGTTCGCAAAGAAAGATGCAAAGCCTAGATTGATACGGTGGATCTTGCTATTACAAGAATTCGACCTTGAGATCAAGGAGAAAAAGGGGACAAAAAATCAGGTGGCAGACCACTTGTCGAGATTGGAGAAGAGACAGAGTCTACCGTTAGATGAGACACACATACTGGAGACCTTCCCAGATGAGCAGCTCTTTGCTGCCGCAATCGCTGTCGCGACAGCCATGGCGACAGGTAAGTCTTCTGACCTTCCCTGGTATGTTGATTTCGTTAATTTTATAGTTAGCGGAATATTACCTTCTGATCTTAATTATCAAGCTAGGAAGAGGTTCCAAAATGATGTTAAGCATTATTATTGGGACGAACCTCTTCTTTTCAAAATGTGTGCAGATCAGGTTATAAGGAGGTGTGTACCACAAGAAGAGCAAGAAGACATACTCCATCACTGCCATGCTTCACAATATGGAGGTCACTTAGGAGGCAACAAAACTGCTGCCAAGGTGCTGCAGTCAGGGTTCTTCTGGCTGACCTTATATAAGGATGCACAGAACTTTTACAAGAACAGTGACAGGTGCCAGCGGGCAGGTAACATCTCGAGGAGAAACGAGATGCCACTGCAGAACATTTTAGAAGTCGAGATCTTCGACGTTTGGGGGATTGATTTTATGGGACCTTTTCCATCTTCATGTGGGAACCTTTACATCCTCCTAGCAGTGGATTATGTCTCCAAGTGGGTAGAAGCAATCGCAACTCAAAAGAATGATGCCAAGGCAGTCCAAAAGTTTTTACACAAAAACATTTTTTCTCGATTTGGCATCCCTAAGGCGATTATCAGTGATGAAGGGAGACATTTCGACAATAGGGTAATTGCTGCCTCCTTGAAGAAATATGGTGTCAAGCACAGGATCGCGACAGCATACCACCCACAGACCAATGGACAAGCTGTGATTTCCAATAGGGAAGTAAAGAACATTCTTGAGAAGATGGTTAAACCAACTAGGAAGAACTGGTCTTTACTTCTAAATGATGCATTATGGGCATACAGGACAACTTTTAAGACTCCATTGGGCATGTCTCCATACCGTTTGATTTATGGGAAAACCTGTCACTTGCCTGTCGAGATCAAGCACAAAGCATATTAGGCAATCAAGGCAGTGAACATGGACTTGGACAAGGCAGGCCAGAAAAGGTTATTAGATCTTAATGAGATTGAGGAATTACGGACAATGGCCTACGATAACGCAAGGATCTGCAAGGAAAAGACTAAGAAGTGGCATGACAGGAAGTTGCTGCCACGACAGTTCTGCCCAGGGCAGCTTGTGTTGTTGTTTAATTCTAGGTTGAAACTTTTCCCAGGGAAGCTTAAATCTAGATGGTCTGGCTCGTTCCAAGTGATACAAGTTTTCCCCATGGTGCCATCACAATTCAATCATTAAAAGACGGGCACCAATTCAAAGTCAATGGACAGCGCCTCCAGCACTATCAGGGGACTGAAGCCCCAGGAATACAAGAAGTGGTTACTTTAGGAGATGCCCCACAAGGCATCCCTAATTTAACCTAAATTTTATTTTCATTATTATTTTTTAGGAATTAGGTTGTTATATTTGAATAATGTTTTATTTTTCTGTCTTTAGGAAATAAAGGAGTCAAGGAGAATAGAAGAAGTGGCCCAAGCCCACCATCCATCCACCAGCCCAACGAAGTCTATTTATTGAAACTTGTCGTTTCAGCTTCCGCCGCAGACGGATAAGACAGGCTGTCAACAGACTGACGCGGCAGACGCAGAAGCGTGCGGCAAACGCGTAACAGACGCATAATTACGTGTCAGACGCGTCAGACACGCTAAAACCCATCCGTCGCCCCGTTATTCACGCCTGCCGTTACAGCATTAAATGGGCAGCAACTCGACCGCTATATAACCCCGTTTTCCCTTTCATTTTTCATCACTTCTGATTTTTCTCTCTTGCTTTCTCCTCTAGTTTTATTTGTTTTCTCTATTTCACAGCCCTTGCAACTAAAATGTCGTCGAGACAGACCCGTCGTAGCGCTACCTCCGCTTCTTCTTCAGCAGCAGCAACGCCCTTCGCCAACAAGGAGTTATGGGAGGAACGTGGCTTCGTGTACATCCACAAGGCACCCCACATGGGACTCCGGCCGTTCATTGTAAAGGCTATCACGGCTCAACTATGGGAGCACTTCGCGGAACAACCGGCAGAGCTCAATGACACCTTGGTCCGGGAGTTCTACGCAGCCATAGACAGCAGAACGACAACATCTGTCACCGTTTGAGGAGTGGAAGTGCCCTTCACTGCCGACAGCATCAACCACATGTTTGGCCTCTTCTTCGGCCCCGATGATGATGCTCACCAGAAATTTCTTGACACCCTCGATGCTGCCGCCTATGATGCTGTCATGGTGGAGTTGACAGAGGAGGGAACATCATGGACAACTAGTAAGAAGAACCCACACTCCGTCAATAAGGGGCAGCTCCTCCCGGAAGCCAAACTTTGGAACGCTTTCATCAAAAAGCGTATCCTGCCGTCGTCACACCACACGACAGTCAACCGGCAGCGGCTTGCCCTCATTCATTCCATTATGCACGACAGGCCTATCAACGTGGGCCGATATATGAGGGACAGCATCCTAGACTGCGCCTTCCGTTCCGACTCCCGCCTCTGCCTGCCGTTTACAATAACTTCCCTCTGCCGCTGTACAGCTGTCCCCGAGGAGCCCTCCGACAAACTAATCCAAGGTCGTGGCTGGACTGACAACAACATCTCAAGCCTCATGGAGGTCATAGCCGCAACACCCATCAACGCCTTCGATCCAAATGCCCCTCCTGCAGACTCCGATGATGAACCGACCACCGAAACTGCCGCCGACACCGCTCTGACAGACCAGTCTGCCTACATCCTTGCTGCAATCCAACGGGTAGAGGAGCGACAAATGGGATTGATGACTTTGATCCGCGATTTCACCAACGCAACGGTAACTTTCATTATCGATACTTTACATTATTCTGATGTCATCTTCCCCTCCTTCCCTGCCCATTATTTCCATATCCCCTCCCCTACACCTACACCACCTGCCTCTCCCCATACACATTCTGCCGCCTCCACCCCATCACCTGCCCCGACGGCAGCAGGCAGCCCACCGGCCGACACCCTTGCCAGAGGAACAAAGCGACCGGCCTCCGATGACAGCCCTCTGATCATGAGGAATTTGGAGAGGGAAATTACGCCGGTCAAGCGGATAAAGCACATGGCAAATAAGAAACTAATGCCAAAGGCTACCACCACAACCAGCAGCACTTGGGACAGCGGCAGCAGTTTCGACGTCCAGCTCGTGGAGCAACCTGCCCCTAAACCTGCCCAGCCTCCTCCACAGCCCAGACGCCGCCGTCAGATCCGTGTCAGCAGCAGCAGCGAGGACATCGACTGAAAATTTAAGTTTTTATTTTCCTTTTTTGCTGCCTGCTTATATCTTTTGTGATGTGCTCACTTCATGTTTTTATTTTTCTGTCATTTTGCATTGAGGGCAATGCAACCCTCGAGTTTGGGGGTGGCAACCCTCCATCATTAATGGAGTCTTAAGTACATTTTTTTATTATTGTTGTGTCTTATTTTTTAAAAATAAATTCTCTTAAAAAAATCTGAAAAATATAAAACTGTTGGCATAAAACTGTTAATTTAACTTACCTGTCATGACGGCTCTGTCGTGGCAGCATCTTTAGAACAGTTTAAGGAGAAGTTTAGAGCCTTTCTATAGTTCTGAAAACTTAAACACCATTGTGACTGTTATATTGCTTAGATTTCTTTTAGCCAAGCTAGAATAGGATGCTTAGAACTTGAATAGCCCCTAGAGGTGCCTAACACTGGCTCTAGGAGAGAAGTTTAGCAAAAGAAAAAATTAAAAACCTAGAGGTGCCCGAAACCGGCTCTAGGAAGCTAACTAGAGGTACCCGAAACCGGCTCTAGTAAACTAGAGGTGCCCGAAACTGGCTCTAGAAAACTTAGCTTAAAAATAGAAGAAAAAGAAGCATGAAAATGTGTCTTCAAGAAAATAAACTTTGGCATAAAAATTCGAATTAAGAAGTTGAATATTCTAGTGAAACTAAGAGAGTCTTAGCAAGTGAGGTTTCTAACTTAGTTCATCTGTAAGGAAAGGTCATTTCCTTCACTAAGAACGGTTAGTTTTAAAACTTGAAGCAAGTGAGGTTTCTGCGATGAGAGAAAGAGAGGTGTGGACAGTCTTCGTTGGTAATCTCTCAACGTCGATCCATTGGAAGGGGGTTTGGCAGGTTTTCGATCGCCATGGGATAGTGGTGGACATGTTCGTTCCCCGGAAAGTTGATAGAAACGGCCGCAGATTTGGGTTTGTGCGGATGAACAGCTGCGATGACGCTGAACGGGTAATCGAAAGATTGAACGATAAGTGGATTTATGGATCGAGAATCACGGTTTGTAGAGCGAGATATGGAGAGCGATACTCTTACTGGAAACGAAAGCAACCGAAAACCGATACAGATCAGATCGATATGGCAAGGAAAATGGGTTCGCAGCCGCCGGGGACATCGCGATCAGAAGCGGAGGTAAATGATAGTAAGGCCGTCAATTACACAGTGAAGGGATCTGTGGATAGCGCTAAGATGGAGATATTAAAGAATTGCACAATCGGATGGTGTAAAGAGCCATGGAGTATCAAAGAATTGGCGGCGAAATTAAAGTTACCAGAGGTAGAAGGACTCTCAATTCTGCGCATAGCAGGGGACGGAATCTTACTCATGTTTAAGGATTCGAATACGCGCGATAGGGTGGTGCAATTGAAGTCGATCACAGACTGTTTCACGCGGATTGAATTATGGACCCCTACAACGATGATGAATTCACGGAGAGTTTGGCTTTCGATACAAGGGATGCTGATCCATACTTGGTCTCAACAATCGTTCGAGAATATCGCGAAAGTTTGGGGCAATCTGGTTCGAGTGGCAGATTCTACCATCTCGCCAAAATCCTTCGAGCATGGCTGGATCCTAATTGAGACACGGACAAGGACAAATATTGAGGCCACGTTGTGTTTGGAGGTGGAGGGCGAATCTTTCCCGATCCAAGTCCGGGAATGTACATTCGGACCCTGGTTGGAATGTGAGTGTAACTTCCTCAATTCAGAGGATGAAGATGATGACTCTTCGATGCAGGGGTCGGACGGATCGGATGAGGGACAGCAGGGTGTTAATTATCAAATTGCGGATGAGCCGAAGGAGGATTCTATTGGAAATCAGATTCAATTAGCCGAGTCACGGCAGTGGCACACGAACTCGTTATGGGACCATAGGATGGCGACCAGCCAAGTGGAGGTGACTTCGTCAAAGGACCAGTCATCGTCGGCACATTTACAGGTTGGTGGGGATACGACTGCTTTGGTGGAGGCACAGGTCATCGGTGAGGAAACCGGCCTGGCGGTGGGGCAAGCCTCTGGGAGTTTCACGAGTGAGGGGAAGAAGAGTCCTTGCTACACACCAGTAGATGAGGAATTTCAGTCCAATTCAAATTTCGTTGATTTGAACACTACAATTCAGGATTTAATTAAATCTATCCCAAAGGCAACAGAGGTGGTGGAAAATGTGGATTCTAATATTGAGAAAACAAGAACTTCAGCGGGCAACAACACAGGATTTTCAGACATTGGTAATATCATTCGGATTAACGGTAAAAAAACAAAATCAATCAACACTCTTTCCGGTGTGGTATCGTCAGTGAAACCTGGGAGGGGTAGGCCGCGAAAATTCTTCAACACACAGATTGTTTCGACTCAAGTAGCAAACGCGTCTTTGACAGATTCTGATGTACAAAACCGGCAACGATTGATTGCTAAAGAGATAGAGGCGACAGTGGCATTGGGTAGCATTGTGGGCGTGCGAACGGTGGGTTGTGAAGCGGACATTATAAAAGATCTCCAACAGGTTTTTACTGGGGACAGGCGATAGTTTTTGCCATTATGCGGATCGTGTCTTGGAACGTTAGGGGGCTGGGTTCAAATCTGAAGCGTAGGACAGTAGGTGATGTTATAAAGAAGCAAAGGGTGGATATGGCACTATTTCAGGAGTCGAAATTAGAGGAGGTTTCAGCCCGAATGCTCACGTGTATGTGGTTATCGGATGGTTTTGATTTTGTCTTTTCGCCGTCGATAGGTGCATCAGGGGGATTGATAACGGTTTGGGAAACATCACGTTTCAGTCTCTCTTCTGTAGAGGCGGATAGAAATTTTATTTTCGTTAGAGGTAAATGGCATGCGGATGAGTTAAGTTGTTGCATGCTGAATGTATATGCTCCTTGTAACGCGGATGCACGAAATCAGTTGTGGCAAAGACTAGGGGAGATTATTCTGGGCGTTGATGAACCTTGGTGTATCGCGGGGGATTTCAACTCCATACGTTGGCAATCGGAACGTGCAGGATGTAACACAATATCGACAGGTATGCAAGAATTTTCTGATTTTATCGAACATACGGGGCTTGTTGATTTGCCGCTGATAGGAAAACAGTTTACATGGTTTGGGAGGGGCTTTAGGCGTAGTCGAATTGATAGATTTCTGCTTTCTCCTACTTGGGTGGATGCTTTTAACAATATCGGTCAACATGTTTTGCCAAGGGGGGTTTCGGACCATACACCTCTCTTGTTGCTGTGCGATGAACAGGATTGGGGACCTCGCCCTTTTCGATTTATAAATTGTTGGTTGGAAAATAATAAAAGCGTGCTTGAACTCTCTAATGAATGGAGCCGGCTGTCGGACCAGGGGGTAGGTAGTGATAACATTATGGTAAAACTCCGAAGCATGAAGAATTTCTTGCGCGTTTGGAACCGGAAAGTTTTTGGTGATGTAGAAAAGGACATATAGTCGATGCAAGGGAAATTGGACGATGCTGATGCAGCGGCTTTGAATGATGAACTGAACGAATCGGAAGCTGCTTTGATTGAGAAGAAAAGAGAGTGGTTACAATGTAAAGGGCGTTTGTGTTGCACCGGGGGTATCTATATCGCACTTACAATTTGCAGATGACACCGTCTTGTTTTTTGAGGCTTCCCCTGGTTGTGCCGACTCTATCCGACGGATCCTCAATTGCTTCCAAGTTTGCTCAGGTTTGCAAATAAGTTTCAGCAAGTCATCTTTATATACGGTCGGGGTTGATGAGGATTTTACTGATTTGTGTGCTAAGGCATTGGGGTGTCGACGCGAGTCTTTCCCTTTCACATACTTGGGGATGCCATTAGGCTCTAATCCGCGAAGTTTGGCGGTTTGGGAACCGGTCATTGCAAATGTTCGGCGGAAATTAGCAGGTTGGAAGCGTAACTCGCTGTCATTTGCGGCTCGAGTTACTCTGGTTAACGCCGTCCTATCTTCATTGCCGATTTTTTATATGGGTGTATTTCGCATTCCTAAAGGAGTTATCGCAGCACTTGATAAGATCCGCCGTGCTTTCCTTTGGGGTGGTGTAAATCTACATAGAAAAATGAGCAGAGTTAGCTGGAAGTTGGTGTGTAGACCGCGACACTTGGGAGGTTTGGGAATATCGGATTTACAAGTGCGCAACACGGCTTTATTATCTAAATGGTCGTGGCGATATGCCACGGATGCATCGTCGCTATGGAGGGCCATTATAGTGGCTAAATACGGGGAGAATGTTCAATGGTGGAGATTTAATTCCTCCCGTCAGCATGCGATGTCGGTGGTATGGAAGCAAATAGTGCAAACTGCTTGCTCGGATGAAGTGCAGCGAAATTTTCACGAGAAGTTGGTATGGCAAGTGGGGGAGGGTAATCGAGTCCTCTTTTGGTTTGACTCATGGTGCGCGAGCAGGCCATTAAAGGATATTTTTCCAAGGCTATTCTCTTGTGTTGTCAACAAATTGGCGCTGGTTGTGGACTATTCTGTTCAGGGGGGTTTCCATCACTCACGTTGGGCTGAATTTTTCCGTCGTCCGCTTCGTGTTTTTGAGGCGGGGCTGTTGCGAGACATGCGGGCAGTGCTAGACAACACGCATATACATACAGGAATTTGCGATAAGCTGATTTGGACTCCGGATAGGAGAGGTATGTTCACGGTTAAAGTTGTTTCTCAGATTTTGATGTTAGATGAAGCCGGGGAGAGCGAGTTTGGGGCATGTTTCACGTGGAAAATTTTAGTCCCACCGAAAGTACAGGCTTTCTTGTGGTTTGTGTGGTTACGTCGCCTGCCGACATTTGCTTTTTTGAGCCGTAGGGGTGTTGTTTTTGAGGGGCAATGCACGTTGTGTTTCTGGTGTCGGGAATGGGAGGAAGACGTCGATCATCTGTTGTACTTATGCCCGGTTGTTCAGCGTTTATGGGACTGGTTTCGTTGGTGGTGGGGAGTGTGTTTGTCGTTACCACAAACCTTGTCCGAGTTCTTTGTACCTGACTTCCATTGCTCGTTTTCGGGTATGCGTCGTAGTATGTGGGTATCGTGCGTAGCAGCGATGCTATGGTCGATTTGGTTAGCACGAAATGAGATGGTCTGCAAGAAGAAACTTTTACCGGTTGAGGAGGTGTGCTTTTTGATTAAATTGCGCTCGTTTTATTGGATGCGGACCTTAAGGACTGACTTGTGCATTGGCGAGGCGTTGTGGTGGGATTGTCCGAGCCTTTTTTCCGAGCCATCTCTTTCGAGATCAGCGCGGGTTGGTATTGTTTGGGAACCACCATCGCGGGGGACGCTGAAGTTCTCGGTGGATGGTTCTGCACGTGGTAAGCCGGGTCCGGCAGGCTATGGGGGTGTGTTACGCGATGAGCTTGGGAGCATATTGGCGTTATTTTCTGGCCCCCTTGGTTGTATTGACTCAAACGAGGCTGAATTGCGAGCGATTGCTTTCGCATTGTCATACTTTCGGAAGTCAACATGGGCAATGCTTCCTTTGATAGTGGAATCGGATTCTATGGTTGTTGTTAGCTGGGTGTTACATATGGACAAACGGCCATGGCGATTTTGGGAGGTATTTCGCGAGATCGACAATTGTTGTTCCTCTCTGTCTTCGGTTTGCTTTTCTCATATTTTCCGTGAGGCGAATGGTTTAGCGGACGCTTTGGAAAAGGAGGGGGCAACGCGTATTTCGCTGTTTTGTGCTTGTTAGTGATAAGTGTCTTTGGTGTTGTTTCCGTTTGTATTTTCTTTGGACTCTTGTTTCACCACATACGGTTCGTACTCTTTTCCTCCGTTAGGTTTTAGGGAGGTTTTTAACGAGGCGATCGTTGTGGCTTTTTTGGTTGTATATTGCATTTTAATATACGACATTATTGAGCAAAAAAAAAGAGAGTCTTAGCATATAACTGTTCACAAGCATGCACACACTGCACGAGAGCTATAGGGAGATTCCGGACAGATCCTAAAACCTTCCGATAGGTTGCTGCCGCCATAGAGAATGAGCGACGGGTAAGGGACAGTTCACTGTTTGAAGGCCAACACAAAAATATTCATTTTTCTTTTAGGTTTTAATTGCTTGAGGGCAAGCAAAAACTTGAGTTTGGGGGTGTGTTGAGTGTGTAAAAGTTCTATTATTTACACCCTTTTTAACCCATATTTCTGCTGCATTCAAGCATCATTGCATTGCATTTAGGTTAGTTTTCAGTAAAACATCACAAATAGATTAAAGGTACGGATTCTACTAAAAGATGGCTTATTTTGCAGGTAGCTGCCATGGTTGACGTTAAAGGCAGGCGCAGGGCAGAGAAGCTGAGAAGCTGAACTGAACAAACAGACGAAGAAGACGAACCTGTCATGGACCTGTCGTGACAGCAAGGTGACACCAGCCTTATGAAGAGGAAAAGTAAAGGGGACCTCGATAGATAGAGAAAAATCTGCTCGTCTGTCGTGTGAAAGCCAAATATTTTTCCAAGCCCCGGATCAAAAGATACGTCAAGCCAAAGCTCAAGGAGAGGAATTCCCATAAAGCAAGGAGGCGGCTGAAAAGTAGGAATTCTTAGAGATTAAGCATTTATTAGAATCTTACTTTTCATTAAAGTTGTAATCCTTGTTAACTTAGAATACTTGAGCCCAAAGCTTATATAAGGGCATAGGTTTTAACCTAGAGGCATCATCCCTCATTCTACCCCATAACCGATAACCTAAACCCTCCGCCGTTTACCTGTCACCGACATGTTCTAAAACCCCCTAGGGCTACGGGTTGTTTTGTAAAGTAGTTGCAAGGATTGTTTTGTTTTAGGATTTTCCAAGTTCAATAAAATAAACTTCAAGTTCTCTTATCTTGGTTTTAACATCTTGCAAGAGCATCGGGAGAGCATTGTGAGGTTATCTATTTACTTAGCATCGGGAGAGTTAAGTATACGAAAGAGATAAGAGCACGTTCTCTAGTTTATAGTTGAACCATCTTGTGCCTAGGGATAGGGCGAGGTTAAGTGGCTAAAGAAGAATTCATACACATTGGTGTTCATCCTTCGATTCACGTCGGGAGGTATCATCAAAGACGTGATCATCGACAGACTTGGACCTAAGGATAGGCCAAGGCAAATCTGGGATTCTTGCCAAACTTGAAGTACGGAGTTGGTGTGTTCGCTGCCGCGACAGCTGTTGAGTGTGTAAAAGTTCTATTATTTACACCCTTTTTAACCCATATTTCTGCTGCATTCAAGCATCATTGCATTGCATTTAGGTTAGTTTTCAGTAAAACATCACAATTATATAAAAGGCACGGATTCTACTAAAAGATGGCTTATTTTGCAGGTATCTGCCATGGTTGACGATGAAGGCAGGCGCAGGGCAGATAAGCAGAAAAGCTGAACTGGACAAGCAGCCGAAGAAGACGAACCTGTCATGGACCTGTCGTGACAGCAAGGTGACAGCAGACTTATGAAGAGGAAAAGTAAAGTGGACCTCGATGGATAGAGAAAAATCTGCTCGTCTGTCGTGTGGAAGCCAAATATTTTTCCAAGCCCCGGATCAAAAGATATGTCAAGCCAAAGCTCAAGGAGAAGAAATTCCTAGAAACAAGGATGCGGCTGGAAAGTAGGAGTCTTTAGAGATTTAGTCTTTATTAGAATCTTACTTTTAATTAAAGTTGTAATCCTTGTTACCTTAGATAACTTGAGCCCAAAGCTTATATAAGGGCATAGATTTAACCTAGGAGGCATAACCGATACCCCATAACCGAAACCGAAACCCCTGTCGTTCACCCGTCACCGACATGTTCTAAATTCCCCCTAGGGCTACGGGTTGTTTTGTAAAGTAGTTGCAAGGGGTGTTTTGTTTTAGGATTTTCCAAGTTCAATAAAATAAACTTCAAGTTCTTTTATCTTGGTTTTAATATCTTGCAAGAGCATCGGGAGAGCATTGTGAGGTTATCTATTTACTTAGCATCGGGAGAGTTAAGTATACGAAAGAGATAAGAGCGCGTTCTCTAGTTTATAGTTGAATCATCTCGTGCTTAGGGATAAAGCGAGGTTAAGTGGCTAAGGAAGAATTCATACACATCGGTGTTCATCCTTCGATTCACGCCGGGAGGTATCATCAAAGACGTGATCATCGACAGACTTGGACCTAGGGATAGGCCAAGGCAAATCTGGGATTCTTGCCAAACTTGAAGTACGGAGTTGGTGTGTTCGCTGCCGCGACAGCTAACGGACAGCCGCTGCGACAGGTGCTGTCGGCGACGGGCGCGATGACAGAACTGGAGTTCCTAAGCAATTCAATACCTGCACTACCGAGCAATTCAATACCAGCCCATTCTCTCTATCTTGATATTCCAATTCTTATATTTGCGTTTTACTTTATTATTTTCGTGACAACTTTCTAAATATTTCTTTTACTTCGTACAGTGAAATTAGGTGAAGCTATTAGCCCAATCCCTGTGGAGACGATATCCGATACTTCGTATCACTTTACTACTTGCGTCGTGTACACTTGCACTACAATTGCGATAGACTCTTTTACACGCAACAAGTTTTTGGCGCCGTTGCCGGGGATTGGCAACATAACTACATCTTTCTTTTATTGCACTTTTTGCTTTTATTTTTATTTTTCTTTTCGTTTTTATTTTAATTTTTCTTTAATTTTTCTTTTGTGCTTTTAACTCTCGCTTTTCACGAAGTTTTCTTTTTTATGCGCAGATCCAAAAGAGGTGAAGATCCTGAGTATAAATTAGATCCGGAGATCGAACGTTCCTTCAATCTCAAGAAACAACTTCGTCGCCTTTTAGACCGGAACGAATACCTCGAGGAACAGCTAGAACAGATAGCACGTAACCAGCCTGTTGGTGGCGGTGTACCACCTGTCAACGACCCGCCGAGGGCAGATGGACGACGGTCATGTCGTGACTACATGTTGAACGATCATGTAGAGCTGGAGACCACACTGCCGGATATTGATGTTGATAACTTCGAGCTTAAACCTGTCATGTTTAGTATGATCAACAACGCCGGGCAGTTCAGTGGCTCTGCGACAGAAGATGCTAGGGAGCATCTCAAAACGTTCCAGGAGATCTTTGGTTCGTTTAGACTGCCAGGTGTTAGTCCGGAGATACTGAGGCTTCGGTTATTTCCCCATTCATTGAGGGACAGAGCTAAAACTTGGTGGAATAAAATTACACCGGGTTCTATTATGACTTGGGCAGATTTAACTCGTGAATTTTTGTCTCGTTTTAATCCTTCACATTTAACTGAGTGATTACGTAATGAAATTGCTACTTTTCAACAGGAAGACGACGAGCCGATGCACGAGGCCTGGGACAGATTTACTACTCTTCTACGGGACTACCCTATGCATGGATTCCCCGTCTGGAATCAGGTAACTAAGTTCTATAATGCTGCTAACTTACAAACTCGTATTCGAATTGATTCTGCATCAAATGGATTATTATTGGATAAAGATCCGGACGAGCCTCTGCAAGTTTTGAAAAATCTGGCCGAGAATGAGGAGCAGTTTCCGACAGCTAGAAGAGGGGGTAAACGGGTACTTGCTGTCAAGGACTATGAGGCCGACAGCACTATGAAATCACAGGTAGCATTCCTCACTAAAGCAATGAAACACTTATTAAATGAAGAAGAATTACGAGGATTTGCTGTCGAGGAAGTTTGTGCTATTTGTGAGGGAAATCATAGTAGGGATGAGTGCCCAATAAATATAGAAGAGGGAAAATATGTTGGAAATTACAAGCCGAATTATAACTCCAACAACTATAATCCCAATTGGAGAAAAGATCCCAAATTTTCCTGGAGTAACCCTAACAATGCCCTGAATCCGCAAGCATATAATCAGAATCAGGGGGTCCTAGATTGTTGACGAGACAGCAGCTGCCACTGCAACAGCCGCAGAACCTGCCGCAGCACCTGCCTCCGCAGCAGCAACAGCAGCCACCACCTGCCACAAGTAGTATATTGGAGCAGACTCTGGCCACCTTTATGTCTCAGACCGGTACGTATATGGAGAATATAAATCAGTTTGTCAAGAAGACGGAAAATTTTATAGATAAAACCGAGATGAGGATGACAAATCATGAGGCTACGTTGAAATCTCTAGAGACACAAATGGGTCAGGTGTCGCAACATATTAAGCCAAGGCAGAATGGAGGATTCCCTAGCAATACTGAAAATGCTAGACCGCCCCCACATGAGCAATGTAAGGCGATTACTACTAGGAGTGGGAAAAAGTTACCAGGGCCGGAAAAAGAAGCTGAAGCAGAAAAGGAACCTGCCTTGGACAAACCTGCCGAGGAAGCTGCCCCGACAGGTGACAAACAAACTGCTGCCGATGAGCTTGTCACGACAGTAGAAGCGATAGAGGGGAATTACCGTCCTCAGATTCGCATGCAGTGGGAAGGACGCATTGCTGATTACCGTCCTCCACCACCCTTTCCTCAACGGATACAGCAAGCTAAGCATGAATCTCAACTTAAAAAGATTTATGATATTTTTAAACAGGTTCATATTAATATTCCGTTGTTAGATGCTGTTAGGGAGATGCCCGGTTATGCTAAATTTCTCAAGGATGTTATGTCAAAAAAATCTAAACTTGGGGAATTTGAAACAGTAAGGATGCAAGAAGGTTGCATGAGTATTCTTCATCGGCAGCCACCCCAGAAAAAGAAGGATCCAGGGAGCTTCATCATACCTTGCGTAATCGGCGACAAATTTGTGGGTAAGGCACTTTGTGATCTTGGAGCTAGTGTTAATCTAATTCCCAAATCTGTTTTTCAGAAACTAGGTATTGGCAAGGCGCGGCCCACGACAGTTACCCTACAGCTAGCCGACCGCTCTTACGTTCACCCCGAGGGAAAAATTGAAGATATTCTGGTAAGAGTGGATAAGCTTATTTTTCCTGCTGACTTTCTTATCGTAGATTGTGAGGCAGATGAAAACGCACCAGTCATCCTTGGGCGACCCTTCTTAGCCACGGGAAGATCACTGAGTGATGTGGAGAAAGGAGAACTCACCATGCACGTGAACGATCAAGAGATTAAGTTGAATGTTCTCCAAGCAATGAAACATGCTGATGTGGACGAGGAATGCAAGGCCATCATTGAGGTGACCTTTGATCAACCCTGCATCAGGTCGGGCTGCCGTGATATAAAATTTGGTCACTGCCGCGACAGCCACCTATCAACCTATCACGACAGCAACGACGACAGCACCGACGACAGCGACTCCTCTGAATCCGATACTTCTGATACTGAAGGTCAAGAGGAGGTAAACTGGATGGGCAATTGTCCAGGTAAGTTATTCGAACCTTTGAATTAAACTTCGGATAACCATTTAATTCAAAAGCCATCTACTGTTGAACCACCTGTCTTAGAACTGAAGCCCCTGCCAGGGCAGCTTAAATATGCTTATCTTGGTTGTGATGACACGTTGCCCGTAATCATCTCTTCTAAGCTGCCGCAGGAACAGGAACGACAGCTGATCGACATGTTACGACAACACAAGAAGGCGATTGGATGGACGATTGCAGATATACAAGGCATTAGTCCGGCATTATGCATGCACAAAATCCTCCTCGAGGAAGACCATAAGCCGACTATTGATGCCCAAAGGCGGCTAAACCATGCGATGAAGGAGGTAGTGCGTAAAGAGATCATTAAGTGGTTAGATGCTGGTATTATTTACGCCATCTCCGACAGCAAATGGGTGAGCCTGGTGCAATGTGTTCCAAAGAAAGGAGGAATGATCGTGGTAACCAACGAGAACAATGAGTTAATCCCAACCAGGACTGTGACCGGTTGGAGGGTTTGTATGGACTATCGGAAGCTAAATAAAGGTACCCAAAAAGACCACTTTCCTTTACCCTTTATTGATCAAATGCTTGATAGATTAGCGGGTAAACCTTACTATTGTTTTCTTGATGGTTACTCAGGTTACAACCAAATTGCTATTGCACCAGAGGATCAAGAGAAAACGACTTTTACATGCCCCTACGGAACATACACGTTTAGGAGGATGCCGTTTGGACTCTGTTATGCACCTGCCACCTTCCAAAGGTGCATGATGGCTATATTCTCCGACATGGTAGAGGACTTCCTTGAGATTTTCATGGATGATTTTTCCGTCTTTGGAGACGATTTTGAGAGCTGCCTTGGCAATCTTCAAAAGGTACTTGAAAGATGTGAAAAAGCTAATCTTGTTCTAAATTGGGAAAAATGCCACTTTATGGTGGATGAAGGGATAATCCTTGGCTATAAGATTAGCTGCCGTGGGATAGAAGTCGACAGGGCCAAAATAGAAGTCATAGAGAAGCTGCCGCCGCCAACCACAGTCAAGGGCATTAGGAGTTTTTTAGGGCATGCGAGTTTTTATGGGAGATTCATTGCAAATTTCTCGAAAATCACGAAGCCCCTATGCCATCTCTTAGAGCAGAACCGACCCTTTGACTTTAATGAAGAATGTACTGAAGCATTCAAGGTTCTGAAGGAAAAGCTAGTGACAGCCCCCATAGTACAGCCACCAGACTAGACACAGCCGTTTGAGATTATGTGTGATGCTAGTGACTACGCCGTCGGGGCAGCACTTGGGCAGCGCAAGGACAAGCTGTTTCATGTCATATACTACGCCAGCAAAACATTGAATGATGCCCAAGTGAACTATACCACCACAGAAAAGGAGCTGTTAGCTGTGGTGTTCTCCATTGACAAGTTTCGTTCTTACATACTTGGGACGAAGGTAATAGTGCACACCGACCATTCTGCCCTTAGGTACTTGTTCGCAAAAAAGGATGCCAAGCCTAGATTAATACGGTGGATCTTGCTGCTACAAGAATACGACCTTGAGATCAAGGACAAGAAGGGGACAGAAAATCAGGTGGCAGACCACTTGTCAAGATTGGAGACGGAACAGAGTCTGCCTATAGACGAGACACATATACTGGAGACCTTCCCAAACGAGCAGCTCTTTGCTGCCGCAATCGCTGTCGCGACAGCCATGGCGGCAGGTAAGTCTTTTGACCTTCCCTGGTATGCTGATTTCGTTAATTTTATAGTTAGCGGAATATTACCTTCTGATCTTAATTATCAAGCTAGGAAGAGGTTCCAAAATGATGTTAAGCATTATTATTGGGACGAACCTCTTCTTTTCAAAATGTGCGCAGATTAGGTGATAAGGAGGTGTATACCACAAGAAGAGCAAGAAGACATACTCCATCACTGCCATGCTTCACAATATGGAGGTCACTTAGGAGGCAATAAAACTGCTGCCAAGGTGCTGCAGTCGGGATTTTATTGGCCGACATTATATAAAGATACATAGGAATTTTACAAAAACTGTGACAGGTGCCAGCGGACAGGTAACATCTCGAGAAGAAACGAGATGCCACTGCAGAACATTTTAGAAGTCGAGATCTTTGACGTTTGGGGGATTGATTTTATTGGACCTTTTCCATCTTCATGTGGAAATCTTTACATCCTCCTAGCAGTGGATTATGTCTCCAAGTGGGTTGAAGCAATCGCCACTCAAAAAAATGATGCCAAGACGGTCCAAAAGTTTTTGCACAAAAACATTTTTTCTAGATTTGGCATCCCTAGGGCGATTATTAGTGATGAAGGGAGACATTTTGATAATAGGGTAATTGTTGCCGCCTTGAAGAAATATGGTGTCAAGCACAGGATCGCAACAGCATACCACCCACAGACCAATGGACAGGCTGAGATATCCAATAGGGAAGTGAAGAACATTCTTGAGAAGATGGTTAAACCAACTAGGAAAGATTGGTCTTTACTTCTAAATGATGCATTATGGGCATACATGACAGCTTTCAAGACTCCATTGGGCATGTCTCCATACCGAATGATTTATGGGAAAACTTGTCACTTGCCTGTCGAGATCGAGCACAAAGCATATTGGGCAATCAAGGCAGTAAACATGGACTTGGGCAGGGTAGGCCAGAAAAGGCTGTTAGATTTGAATGAAATCGAAGAAATACAGACAATGGCCTACGACAATGCAAGAATATACAAGGAGAAAACAAAGAAGTGGCATGACAAGAAGTTGCTGCCACGACAGTTCTGCCCAGGGCAGCTTGTATTGTTGTTTAATTCTAGGTTGAAACTCTTCCCAGGGAAGCTTAAATCTAGATGGTCTGGCCCGTTCCAAGTGGTTCAAGTTTTTCCCCATGGTGCCATTACAATTCAATCATTAAAGGACGGACACCAATTCAAAGTCAATGGACAGCGCCTCAAGCACTATCAGGGGACTGAAGCCCCAGGAATACAGGAAGTGGTTACTTTAGGTGATGCCCCACAAGGCATCCCTAATTTAACCTAGTTTTTATTTTTATTTATTTTATTATTTACTATTATTTATTAGGAAATTAGGTTTATTTTATTCGAATAATGTTTTGTTTTTCTAATTTCAGTTTTTAGGAAATAAAGGAGTCAAGAAGAAAAGGAGAAGTGACCCCAGGCCCACCGCCCATCCATCAGCCCAATAAAGCCCATTTATGGAAACCTGTCGTTTCGGCTGCCGCCGCGGACGGATATGACAGGCTGTCAACAGACTGACACGGCAGACGTAGAAGCGTGCGGCAGACGCGTAACAGACGCATAAATGCGTGTCAGACGTGTCAGACACGCTAAATCCAATCTGCCGCCCCGTTATTCACGCCTGCCGTTGCGGCATTAAATGGGCAGCTACCCGACCGCTATAAAACCCCTCTCTCATTTTCATTTTTTCTCACTTCTGCTTATTCTTCTTTGATTTCTCCTCTAGTTTTATTTGCTTTCTTCAGATCCCACAACCCTTGCAACTAAAATGTCGTCGAGACAGACCCGTCGTAGCGCTGCCTCCGCTTCTTCTTCAGCAGCAGCAACACCCTTCGCCAACAAGGAGTTATGGAAGGAGCGTGGCTTCATATACAACAGAAACGCGCCTCATATGGGACTCCGGCCGTTCATTGTGAAGACCATCACGACACAGTTATGGGAGGACTTTGCCGAACAGCCGGCAGAGCTAAATGATACCTTGGTCCGGGAGTTTTACGAGGCCATAGACAGCAAAACGGCGACATCTGTCACCGTCCGAGGAGTGGAAGTACCCTTCACCGCCAACAGCATCAATCATATGTTCGGCCTCTTCTTTGGCCCCGATGATGATGCTCACCAACAATTTCTCGACACCCTCGACGCTGCTGCCTATGATGCTGTCATGGTGGAGCTGACAGAGGCTGGTACATCATGGACAACCAGCAAGAAGAACCCCCACTCCGTCAATAGGGGGCAGCTCCTCCCCGAGGCAAAACTTTGGAACGCTTTCAACAAAAAGCGTATCCTGCCCTCTTCCCACCACACGACAGTCAACCGATAGCGGCTGGCCCTTATTCACTCCATTATGCACGACAGGCCCATCAATGTGGGCAGATATATGAGGGACAGCATCCTCGATTGTGCCTTCCGCTCTGACTCGCGCCTCTGCATGCCGTTCACCATCACTTCCCTCTGCCGATGTGCTGCTGTACCAGAAGCGCCCTCCGACAAACTAAGCCAAGGTCGTGGCTGGACTGACAACAACATCTCTAGCCTCATGGAGGTCATAGCCGCAACACCCATCCACGCCTTTGATCCAAATGCCCCTCCTGCAGACTCAGATGAGGAACCTGCCACCGAGCCTGCCCCTGACGCTGCCGCCGACACCGCTCCGACAGACCAGTCTGCTTACATCCTTGCTGCAATCCAACGGGTAGAGGAGCGGCAAATGGGATTGATGACTTTCATTCGCGATTTCACCAACGCAACGGTAACTTTCATTACCGATACTTTACATTATTCTGATGGCATCTTCCCCTCCTTCCCTGCCCATTATTTCCATATCCCCTCCCCTACACCCACACCACCTGTCTCTCCCCATACACATTCTGCCGCCTCCACCCCATCACCTGCCCAGACGGCAGCAGGCAGCCCACCGGCAGACACCTCTCCCCGCGGAACCAAGAGACCTGCCTCCGATGACAGCCCGCTGATCCGGAGAAATTTGGAGAGGGAATTTACCCCGGTAAAGAGGATCAAACATGTGGCACATAAGAAAAGGCTGCCCAAAAAGACCACCACCACCAGCAGCTCTTGGGACAGTGGTAGCAGTTCCGACGTCCGACTAGTGGAGCAACCTGCTCCTGAACCTGCCCCTGAACCTGCCCAGCCTCCTCCACAACGCAGACGCCGCCATCAGATCCGCGTCAGCAGCAGCAGCGAGGACAGCGACTAAAAATTCAAGTTTTTATTTTCCTCTTATTGCTGCCTGCCTTTATATTTTGTGATGTACTTTTTCTTTATTTCATTTTTCATGTCATTTTGCATTGAGGGTAATGCAACCCTCGAGTTTGGGGGTGGCAACCCTCCATCATTAATGGAGTCTTAAGTCTTTTTATTAATTGTTGTGTTATTTATTTATTTATTTTATCTTAAAAAAATCAGAAAATATAAAATTGTTGGCTTAAAACTGTGAAGTTAACTTACCTGTCATGATGGCTCTGTCGTGGCAGCATCTTTAGGACAGTTTAAGGAGAAGTTTAGAGCCTTTCTATAGTTCTGAAAACTTAAACACCTTTGTGACTGTTATATTGCTTAGATTTCTTTTAGCCAAACTAGAATAGGATGCTTAGAACTTGAATAGCCCCTAGAGGTGCCTAACACTGGCTCTAGGAAAGAAGTTTAGCAAAAGAAAATCAAAAACCTAGAGGTGCCCGAAACCGGCTCTAGGAAGCTAACTAGAGGTGCCCGAAACCGGCTCTAGTAAACTAGAGGTGCCCGAAACTGGCTCTAGAAAACTTAGCTTGAAAATAGAAGAAAAAGAAGCATGAAAATGTGTCTTCAAGAAAGTAAACTTTGGCATAAAAATTCGAGTTAAAAAGTTGAATATTCTAGTGAAACTAAGAGAGTCTTAGCATATAACTATTCACAAGCATGCACACACTGCACGAGAGCTATAGGGAGATTCCGGACAGATCCTAAAACCTTCCGACAGGTTGCTGCCGCCACAGAGAATGAGCGACGGGTAAGGGACAGTTCACCGTTTGAAGGCCAACACAAAAATATTCATTTTTTTCTTTTAGGCTTAATTGCTTGAGGGCAAGCAAAAACTTGAGTTTGGGGGTGTGTTGAGTGTGTAAAAGTTCTATTATTTACACCCTTTTTAACCCATATTTCTGCTGCATTCAAGCATCATTGCATTGCATTTAGGTTAGTTTTCAGTAAAACATCACAATTATATAAAAGGCACAGATTCTACTAAAAGATGGCTTATTTTGCAGGTATCTGCCATGGTTGACGATGAAGGCAGGCGCAGGGCAGATAAGCAGGAAAGCTGAACTGGACAAGCAGCCGAAGAAGACGAACCTGTCATGGACCTGTCGTGATAGCAAGGTGACATCATACTTATGAAGAGGAAAAGTAAAGTGGACCTCGATGGATAGAGAAAAATATGCTCGTCTGTCGTGTGGAAGCCAAATATTTTTCCAAGCCCCGGATCAAAAGATATGTCAAGCCAAAGCTCAAGGAGAAGAAATTCCTAGAAACAAAGATGCGGCTGGAAAGTAGGAGTCTTTAGAGATTTAGTCTTTATTAGAATCTTACTTTTAATTAAAGTTATAATCCTTGTTACCTTAGATAACTTGAGCCCAAAGCTTATATAAGGGCATAGATTTAACCTAGGAGGCATAACCGATACCCCATAACCGAAACCTAAACCCCTGTCGTTCACCCGTCACCGACATGTTCTAAATTCCCCCTAGGGCTACGGGTTGTTTTGTAAAGTAGTTGCAAGGGGTGTTTTGTTTTAGGATTTTCCAAGTTCAATAAAATAAACTTCAAGTTCTTTTATCTTGATTTTAATATCTTGCAAGAGCATCGGGAGAGCATTGTGAGGTTATCTATTTACTTAGCATCGGGAGAGTTAAGTATACGAAAGAGATAAGAGCGCGTTCTCTAGTTTATAGTTGAATCATCTCGTGCTTAGGGATAAGGCGAGGTTAAGTGGCTAAGGAAGAATTCATACACATCGGTGTTCATCCTTCGATTCACGCCGGGAGGTATCATCAAAGACGTGATCATCGACAGACTTGGACCTAGGGATAGGCCAAGGCAGATCTGGGATTCTTGCCAAACTTGAAGTACGGAGTTGGTGTGTTCGCTGCCGCGACAGCTAACGGACAGCCGCTGCGACAGGTGCTGTCGGCGACGGGCGCGACGACAGAACTGGAGTTCCTAAGCAATTCAATACCTGCACTACCGAGCAATTCAATACCAGCCCATTCTCTCTATCTTGATATTCCAATTCTTTTATTTGTGTTTTACTTTATTATTTTCGTGACAACTTTCTAAATATTTCTTTTACTTCGTACAGTGAAATTAGGTGAAGCTATTAGCCCAATCCCTGTGGAGACGATATCTGATACTTTGTATCACTTTACTACTTGCGTCGTGTACACTTGCACTACAATTGCGATAGACTCTTTTACACGCAACAAGTTTTTGGCGCCGTTGCCGGGGATTGGCAACATAACTACATCTTTCTTTTATTGCACTTTTTGCTTTTATTTTTATTTTTCTTTTCGTTTTTATTTTTATTTTTCTTTAATTTTTCTTTTGTGCTTTTAACTCTCGCTTTTCACGAGGTTTTCTTGTTTATGCGCAGATCCAAAAGAGGTGAAGATCCTGAGTATAAATTAGATCCGGAGATCGAACGTTCCTTCAATCTCAAGAAACAACTTCGTCGCCTTTTAGACCAGAACGAATACCTCGAGAAACAGCTAGAACAGATGGCACGTAACCAGCCTGTTGGTGGCGGTGTACCACCTGTCGACGACCCGCCGAGGGCAGATGGACGACGGTCATGTCGTGACTACATGCTGAACGATCATGTAGAGCTGGAGACCACACTGCCGGATATTGATGTTGATAACTTCGAGCTTAAACCTGTCATGATTAGTATGATCAACAACGCCGGGCAGTTCAGTGGCTCTACAGTGAAATTAGGTGAAGCTATTAGCCCAATCCCTGTGGAGACGATATCCGATACTTCGTATCACTTTACTACTTGTGTCGTGTACACTTGCACTACAATTGCGATAGACTCTTTTACACGCAACACCCATTTACGAATTCATCAAATTATCACTATATAAACATAACAAGCGTCTTAAACAAGAATTCGGTTTAATTAATGTAGAGTACCATTTTAACTAATCTATCATGGTTTGGCCATATACTATTCCATGCATCACAAAAGTCACGCTTCAAGCCACGTACATATAAATAACAACCATTGAAATATCACGCTCAACATAACCTAATTTACCTGAATACTTTCAAGAGCAAACACAAAACATGATTGACTTCTTTAATATCAAGATAATCTAATCCCAAAAATATCTACATGCCAATCATTGATAAATAATAATCAAGTTATCAAGTACAGACCCAAGCTAACAAACCATTGTTCAACCACCTAACAGATTAAGACCTTAATACATACCAAAATGTACTTAGAGTTATACACACTAAAATGACATAGATTGGATGTATCAAACTATATCAATATGCCACCATCCTAGGAGTATACAACTTAAAAAGGAATCTAACTACACATGGATTCCAAGTATTGACTTGCAACTTAAAAACATGATTGGTTTACACGAGCATTATATAACCTGCAATGGATGATAATGAATGCATTAGGATTATATAGCCTAAGTGAGGTAGTGATGACAAAGTAACAAGCATTAATAATATTCATGATCTTTGAATGGCAACCAAGCAATTCAAGTATATAAGTACACAAGAGTTTACATATGTCTTTAGTTAACTTAAACTTAGTTTGTTTAATAGAAACTCATGTATAGGCTTTTATCAATCGTATGCTCACAAAGAGCTTACCAAGTCATATGTTCGCCAAGAGCTTAACACGTCTTATGCTCACCAAGAGCTTAACAAAGGTTCATAACTCATTCAAGATCCTCTTTGAATTTCTTATTTGATTTCACATAGCGTTCATGTCTTTTAAAATGTTTTCCTTGGATCACATTTGGTCATGAATGACATTGGTCTGTGTTTGACCGTATCCGTCCAAAGGATACATAGCCCAAAGCACATAGCATTGGCTAGTATCGAAATCATATCAATCCTAACTTCTCAACTATCCAACAAACTATCACAAATCTCCGTACATCTCCCCCATTACCTACTACTATCGTCAATATACATATCACATATGAATGGGGCATCCCCCGATCTGTAGCTCATGCACCGTAGTTTCAAAGTATACCATTGTTCAACCACCTAACATATTGAGACCTTATTACATACCAAAATGTACTTGAGTTATACACGCTAAAATGACATCGATTGGATGTCTCAAACTATATCAATATGCCACCATCCTAGGAGTATACAATTTAAAGAGGAATCTAACTCCACTTGCATTCCAAGTAATGACTTGCAACTTTAAAACATGATTTGATTACAAGAGCATTATATAACCTGCAATGCATGATATTGAATGCATTAGGATTATATAGCCTAAGTAAGGTACTGATGACAAAGTAACAAGCATTAATAATATTCATGATCTTTGAATGACTACCAAGCAATTCAAGTATATAAGTACACAAGAGTTTACATATGTGTTTAGTTAACTTAAACTCTTTTTTAGAAACTCATGTATAGACTTTGCTCTTTCATGTTTTATTCATAATTCCTTTCAGAAATTATGCTTTTATCCATCATATGCTCACCAAGAGCTTACCAAGTCATATGCTCACCAAGAGCTTAACACATCTTATGCTCACCAAGAGCTTAACAAAGATTCATAACTCATTTAAGATCCTCTTTGAATTTCTTATTTGATTTCACGTAGCGTTCATTTCTTTTAAAATGTTTGCCTTGGATCACATTTGGTCATGAATGACATTGGTCCATGTTTGACCATATCGGTCCAAAAGATACATAGCCCAAACCACATAGAAATGGCTAGTATTGAAAACATATCAATCCTAACTTCTCAACAATCAAACCAAATGTCGCCAATCTCCGTACATCTCCCCCAATACCTCCTACTGTCGCCAATATACATATCACATACGAAGGGGGCGTCATGAGCAGTAGGTCATGGACCGTAGTCCCAAAGTATACCATGCATCAGACCAAAGTGTCCAAGGACTTTTATTGTATAGACAACTTAAGTATCTTATTCTATGAAGTTGGGATAGATTTCTTATGATTCAAGTAAACTTATTTATTATCTTATTTAGTATCTTATGACAAAGATGAGTCAATAGCTCTAATAGGCTTAAGGATCCTTAGCTTCCAATACTTTAATCTTTGATTTGTTATGAAAATTTTTATGGACAAGGTGTATTTAATTCAATACTTAATTTTTCAACCAAATTATAGTACCTCTTACAAAATCATAGCAAGCATAGCATAGCAAGGAATGCATTTGAAATGCAACATTAACAAAGAACTTTTCTCAAATGTCATGCTTGAATGCCCTTCCCCAATGTGCTCTACTTGAGCTTCATGCAAAATGTATACATAAAAAGCTTAGGAATCAATTAACAAAGATTAGGGTGACACCTTGTCAACCCAAATGAACAACTACACTCACTTGATATTCCAAAGTTATGCAATACCTGAACCACAATTCTCTCTTTCATTTCACACAGTTCCACTTCCTAGCCTTCCTTGTTCCCTAATGTACCTCAAAACAAAAGTAGCAAGCCATTATAATCTATCTAAATTCAATCAATATTACAACAGCCCCTAAATGTAACTATATACAAAGAATAGAAGCACAATCAATCTTTATATTCATGTACATACTTAAAACAATTCAACATACTTCCCCATGTCACAAACAATCCAGTTATTCACAGTTATAATTAAACACATCAAAAAAAGTCCTTTAATACTTATATTATAACCAAACAGCCCCTAAGTTCATTAAAACAGTCCATGTGTTATCATGTTTATTCAACTGTCCATTAACTTCAATAAAATGTCAAAACAGTTTAAAAGTTCACGTATAATTATTCAATCCATATTATTGTATTTCTTATAAACCACACTGCACATACATTTTTCAAATTTATTTATAATTCATTCCTACAAATTTACAGCATAAATTTGCATCCACAAAACAGCACAAACTACATTCGAAAGCACTGCATTTTCAAATATGATAGGACTGCGCATTCAAGCATAAAACTGCATGTTTCAAAGTAGTTTCTTAATGATTAATGTAGTCCTCAAATGTATTAATATTTATGAAAAACAGACTCGTACTCATATATTTACATAGCTATGCAACAGTCCATAATGGAGGCAATAGCAAGCAAAGTCACACAAATTCAAACTCAAGCATTGTATAAACAACCAATCCAACATGCTCAACTATTCACAAGACAGCCCATTGAATTCTAGAATTAACAACATGTGATTCAATTACATTCTTTAATCAATTACTCAAATTGGATTCAATCAAAATGAAAATAAAAGAAAGAGAGTGATAACCATCTTCCTTTGCTACCATAACTTGTATTAATCTAGCTTAATTTCCTTCACAACCATGGCATAAATCTTGTTCTCTCTCTCTCTCTAAGATTCACAACTCTCGGCTTGAAGAAGGAGGAGAATGAAGAGCGATTTTTTTGTTCATTTTTCCTCTAATACCGTGACTCATCTTTACTCCCTTCACACTTGCCTTGTTCTAGTTTTGGACAAGTGTTCAAGTCCACAATTATAAGGTTTTTATCATGAAACCTTCTAATTGATCCATCTCAATTTGGCCTCTCAATTGCTCTTTAGTTTCAATTTAATCCTAGCTTGCTGTTTAGCCCCATTTTCTATAAATGATTATACACATTTTTCATGCTTCAATTTTGGTCCTAGCTCACATATTTAATTCATCATCTATATATATATATATATATCCAAACAACTTTGATAGCAGTCGGATTAGAATAATATCTCTAAGTCGGGTTTTGGGGTATTACAATTCCCCTCCCCTTAAAAGAATATGTCCTCAAATTTCTTTATTAATCACTAATTCGTATTATCATACTCAGAATACTTTCTCATATTCTGAATGCCAAAACAAAATAAACCTATCTTGTTAGTGGCAAGTCACCATTACAGAATAGAAATTTGAACTCCTAGGTGGCATATGCATGATGCAGACATAGAATTGACTTCAATTTAGTCCAAGAATATGCTAAACTTAAGCTCTGATATCAATTTGTAACACCCTCAACTCAGTTTAAAAGAAAATCAGAATCGAAGATGCCAATGCAAAGAAAACCAAGAAGACTTGAACAAAAAATTTAATAATTTTCGAAGCTGAACAGTGCAGGTCAAAAAAATTCATTTTTAATACCATTTGGCTTATTCTAAGTTGTTGAAACATGAACTACTTGTCTCACAAGCTACTTAACTTACGTAACTTGTGTTACTTGTCAATTTAAACTACAACCTAACATAGCATAACATTACTGCTTGTTTCATAAGACTTCAACTTGTTCAAGACAACGTACACTTATTTGTGTATGTAAATGTTTCAATTAAACAAGAGAGGACAATTTGAAAACTTGATTTGGTAAACAAGTAGATCATAACATTCTTAATTATTCTTTTCTTCCTTCGAACCATATCAACTAACCTTATCTAAATTTATAACCCTTGGTTAAAGAAAAAGTTTGAATTCAAAGGTTTCTACCATGATTTAGTATTACTGGATTAAAGAGTCTTACTATGTTAATGATTCATATTAACAATCATACAAATAAATTTATCACCACACATTCGAATAACTTATATACATATATACGAAATTCATTCAATTCTTGAAACTCTATTACCAAACTCTTGAGTCAAGCTACGATCAAACAATTCCATCTCATTAGCATTCAAGCAAGACAAACAAGGAATGGATACTTCAAGCATTCGATGAAGGTATAAGGGAAATTTAAACAAATTTTGAGATACGAAAACAGCGTAGATATTCGTGATCAAATGGCTTGAATAATCATTGAAATATTTTTAATTAAGCCCATTTACGAATTCACCAAATTATCACTATATAAACATAGCAAGCGTCTAAAACAAGAATTCGGTTTAATTAAAGTGAAATACCATTTTAAGTAATCTATCATGGATTGGCCATATACTATTCCATGTATCATACAAGTCACACTTAAAGCCACCTACATATAAATAAAAACCATTCAAATATCATGCTCAACATTACCTATTTTACCAGAATACTTTCAAGGACATTTCCAACATGACTTGACTTACAATTAATCCTTCAAATAACTTGTTACATGTCTTATTACACTAGCAAACACAAAGCAGGATTGACTTCTTTAATATCAAGATAATATAATCCCAAAAATATCTACAGGCCAATCATTGATAAATATTAATCAAGTTATCAAGTACAGACCCAAGCTAACAAACCATTGTTTAACCACCTAACATATTAAGACCTTAATACATACCAAAATGTACTTAGAGTTATACACGCTAAAATGACATAGATTGGATGTATCAAACTATATCAATATGCCGCCATCCTAGGAGTATACAACTTAAAGAGGAATCTAACTACACTTGGATTCCAAGTAATGACTTGCAACTTTAAAACATGATTGGTTTACACGAGCATTATATAACCTGCAATGCATGATAATGAATGCATTAGGCTTATATAGCCTAAGTGAGGTAGTGATGACAAAGTAACATGCATTAATAATATTCATGATCTTTGAATGGCAACCAAGCAATTCAAGTATATAAGTACACAAGAGTTTACATATGTCTTTAGTTAACTTAAACTTAGTTTGTTTAATAGAAACTCATGTATAGACTTTGATCTTTTAAGTTTTTTTCATAATTCCTTTCAGAAATTAGGCTTTTAGCAATCGTATGCTCACCAAGAGCTTACCAAGTCATATGTTCACCAAGAGCTTAACACATCTTATGCTCACCAAGAGCTTAACAAAGGTTCATAACTCATTCAAGATCCTCTTTGAATTTCTTATTTGATTTCACATAGCGTTCATGTCTTTTAAAATGTTTTCCTTGGATCACATTTGGTCATGAATGACATTGGTCTCTGTTTGACTGTATCCATCCAAGGGATACATAGCCCAAAGCACATAGCATTGGCTAGTATCGAAAACATATCAATCCTAACTTCTCAACTATCCAACAAACTATCGCCCATCTCCTTACATCTCCCCCATTACCTACTACTATCGCCAATATACATATCACATATGAATGGGGCATCCCCCAAGTTGTAGCTCATGCACCGTAGTCCTAAAGTATACCATGCAGCATACCGAAGTGTCAAAGGACTTCCATTGTATAGGCAACTTAAGTATCTTATTCTTTGAAGTTGGGAGAGATTTCTTGTAATTCAAGTAACCTTATTTATTATCTTACTTAGTATCTTATGACAAAGATGAGTCAATAGCTCTAATAGGATTAAGGATCCTTAGTTTTCAATACTTTAATCTTTTATTTGTTATGAAAGAGTTTATGGACAAGATGTTTGTAATTTAAAACTTAAGTTTTCAACCAAATTATAGTACCACATACAAAATCATAACAAGCATAGCATAGCAAAGAATGCATATGAAATCCAACATTAACAAGGAATCTTTCTCAAATGCCATGCTTGAATGCCCTTCCCCAATGTGCGCTACTTGAGCTTCATGCAAAATGTATACATTAAAAGCTTAGAAATAAATTAACAAAGATTAGGGTGACACCTTGTCAACCCAAATGAACAACTACACTCACCTGATATTGCAAAGTTATGGAATACCTAAACCACAATTCTATCTTTCTTTTCACATAGTTCCACTTCCTAGCCTTCCTTGTTCACAGATGTACCTCAAAACAAAAGTAGCAACCCATTGTAGTCTATCTAAATTCAATCAATATTACAACAGACCCTAAATATAACTATATGCATCCAATAGATGCACAATCAATCATTACATTCATGTACATACTTAAAATAATCCAACATACTTCCCTATGTAACAAACAATCCAGTTATTCATAGTTATAATTAAACGCATCAAAAAACAGTCCTTTAATACTTAAATTATAATCAAACAGCGCTTAAGTTCATTAAAACAGTCCATGTGTTATCATGTTTATTCAAATCTGTCCATTAACTTCAATAACATGTCAAAACAGATTAAAAGTTCACGTATAATTAATCAATCCATATTACTGCATTTTTATAAACCACACTGCACATACATTTTTCAAATTTATTTTTACTTCATTCCTACAAATTTACTACATACAACTGCATCTACAAAACATCAGAATCTACATTCTAAAACACTGTATATTTAAACATGATAGGACTACGCATTCAAGCATAAAACTACATGTTCAAAACTGTTCTGATTTAGTGTAACACCCGGTATATATATGTGAAAAAAAAAGAAAAGGAAGGTGAGAGTGTGGAGGCTCGAACCCGAGACCTCAACCCTCACCACCCAACATGCTAACAATTTGAGCCAAGTGCTCTCTTCTGTCAAATATTACCAAGGGTAATACTTGTTTGTTAATCAAGGAGTTAGCTTTAATTTAACTCTGACTTTTCAACTACCTAACTTAAATGCTCATTCTATCTTCCCCGTTTCGAGAACCATCTCTTCTCCCAACTCCCTCCCCAAAACCAGATCCAGCCACCGCCCTAGCTCCCTCACCGTCCCTTCGTGCGCGACACTGTCGCCGTCGGCGTGTGTGCCAACTTGCTCCGAGCCAAGCACCGCAGGCCACGCGCGATTTCACGTCGTCATCCGCCACGTATTAACGTCTGAAACTTTGATGTTGTGGCGCAACCCTTCTCTGTTGTTTTCGGCCGGTAGAGAGCTCTGTTCGGAGCGTGGGTGTGGCCGTTGAACTCCTTGCGTCGTGCCGTGCAAAACCCCTAGCGTTCCGTGCCCAACTGACACCGGCGAAGCCCCTATCGGAGCTACGTAAGTTCTAACGACCTTTCGGTTCTATGCAACGATTTCTGATTATTTCCGTCGATTTTAGGGCTTGTGTGGGTTGGGCTAGGAGAATAATCAAGTCTGCTATTTTTTTTCCAGGTGGAATCGAGCCATTTCGAGCCTTTGGTGACATTCCAGTCACCGTCCGGCGACGTTCCAGTCACCGTCCGATGACACTCTATTTTCCAAGGGTAAGAACCGGTTTGAACCGACCGACCCGTCTTCGACCCGAACCGACCTATGTTCGAGTCAACTCAGTGAGTCAACTTGCCCGAGTTGACTCAGTTAGTTGACACACCGAGTCAACTCAGTTGACCCCCTGTTGGTTGTTGACGTCATCATGACGTCAGTGTTGACCTGACCCAGTTGACTTTGACCTTCTGACGTCAGCGTTGACTTTGACCAAAAAGTCAAAATTTTTGAAAAAGCCCTATTTTATGTTTTTCGATATCCTGAGTCTATTTTTGAAGCCCGTTTTGCGAAATTCCGACTCTAAGACCTCCGAATCTGACCTTAAACCCAAATCATGCATATGTACTTAATTATTCTATTCAGATAATACTAAATCGAATATGTGACTAAAATAGTGTATTAATTGTTTAAAGGTACCCGAGACTCATGTGACCACTCTCCAGCTCAGCCTAGCTCCTCTCGACCCGCTCACCCTCACGCTTCAGTGAATATTAGTATGAATTCAAACCATGTGTATAAGAACAAGTTTAACTCTTAGTTCATATTATGGCATGTACTCTTTCTTGATCTAGGATCTGACCCTGTATCCGAGCGTACTGAGGCAGGTGTCCGTTAGACCCTTCTCTGACCAACTTTTGAGGTGTGTTCTATGTGTGCTATATTCTGTTGAATGAATTGCATAATGATTTAATCATAAACAATATTATGTTTGATTAATATTTTAATTGTTATGGAGATTGCATCACTATGTTAGAAAATGAGATGAAATGATGAAGTGGATATATAATTACATTCTCCGCCTACTTGAGGTATGTTTGCTCAATCCGTATACTTGTTATGTGATTGCTTGATCTGTGATGGAATTGCCTGACTGTCTGATGAACTTGATAGTATGATCTGTTAGCTTGACCTATGATGGTACAATCTGTTTGCATGATGAATGATGAAAATGTCTACTTTGCTCAATGGTATGCCCATTTATCTGTCAAAAGCATAAATCTTATGTTTCTGATACTCTGAATAGAATGTCTGCCACATGTATTCTGTTATTCATTTTTGAAATCTGAACACCGGTTACTATCTGGGGTGTACTTGTTGGGTTATGTTATGAAGTTTCTGTTGGTACAGCCCTGATCCAGCTGGTAAATCCTTATGGACTCAAGGTCTCCCCTTGAGTAGGTATCGATGCTTTAGCACGGGTAAATCCTTATGGACCTAAGGCAACCCCTTAGGTGGCACCTATTCCCATCGGGCCTAAGGTAAGTCATTATGGATGCAGTTCTGGGGGACTGCATTTGGTGTAAGGTTGGAGGGTAATCACTAGTAAACTCATGCATGCACTCGAGCATTTGTATTAATCTGTTATGTGTTCTTATGATATGATTGATATGTATTTATTGCTTGTTTGATCTGCACTTACTGGAACACAATGAGCTCCCTAGCTCATGCCCTCCTCTTCTCCCCTTTCAGATACTTGTGATAGGCTACCCCTTTTGGACCCGACAACTGGAGGATCCACACATTTAGCTCTAGATTGTTGTAATGTTCTTATCTTCCAAACTGTCTGTATTTGGGTGACTTACGCCTATATTTTGATACGACTTATCTTTTGGTTTTGCCGGATGTTGGTTTAGTTATAACTGAACACTTTATGCTTTCATATCATCTATTTTGTAACCACATGATACTAAACTATTACTTACTACTTTTGGGATGGATTTGAAAGCAATACTGATAGACTTTATAATCGTTCTGAGAATAGTATTGATATATATTCGTTAACAGGTTTTATGGTATGATTTGTAAATCTCCCGTAGGGGGAACTATGTCAGTTTTGATATTTTGAATGAGATGTTTCACAAGAGTTTGGTTATAGGATTGTGACCGCCTAGAGTTAGGTTAAACGCATAAGCGAGTCTGGGTGGTTACATTTAGAATCAAAACTGCACTATTTGTTTATCGAAACTACACTACTTTAAGACTTACAAAACTGCACTGGTTTTGAGACTTCACAAAACTGCACTAGTTTAGGAGTTACAAAACTGCATTTTACTAAATTGTATATTCACCTATGCAAAATTGTATATTCAAAAATCAATAGGATTAAATTAGCTGATAGCTAATTGCATTAGCTGATTTGACTAGCGGATTGTATTAGTTGATTCTATAAAAGTGTTTGGTAAAATTAACTGATAGCTTATAGCTGTTAGATTATTTAAACAAGCAAAATGACATATAAGGACATGATTGTATTCAATACTTGTTTGAATAGTTTATAAGTTATCAATATTTTGTATCTAATTATTATTAATTAGATCTATAAAATTATTTTTAATATAAATTTTCTAAACATATTCAAATGGTTTATATATTAATTTATTATTTATATAATTATTTTAATATAATTTAATTAATTAATATAATTTAATTAATTAATAAATTTAAATACACATATAATATTAGATAATAAAAAAGTAAATAAGATTAGCTTATAAATAGGGTGAGAAAATATTTAATTTAGGTTATTTTGAGATTTTTGGTAACTAGTAAGGGTAAAAGAGTCTTTACAACTCTAATATCAAACCTCTAATCTCAAAAAGCTTCTATTATGAGCTTTTTCAAAATTAGCGGTTTCACCCCAATCCGTTCTTTCAATCCGCTATTTACCAAACAACAATATTAGTAGATTTGACTGGTTAAACCTCTAATTATGCCTCAAACCTCTAATTTTTTGCCCAAACCTCTCTTTACCAAATAGGGTCATTGCTTTATTCATCCCATTGATTTTTGATCTAACAAAAATGAGAGAAGTAAATGAAATTAAATTATTTTAAGGGAATTTTCAAAGATACATCTTTTAGCCTTAAAGAAACGGGGAGTAATTTTAAAAGTCTTAAAATTTTATTTTGGGTTTTGTTATATCAAAAGGGGGATTGTAAAACTAATATTTGATTTTGATATCTCAAAAATTTTAAAGGAGTAAATTATAATTTTGAATAAAATTATAAGTACTAAAAATGCTCACAAAATGATAAGGATTCGAACTAAAATTGTTTCTAAGTAAAAAAACTAAATCCCCAAATATTTTCTAAATGGTTTTAGTACTTAAATAGTTGTTTTTGGTCCAGTTGTACTGATACGTCTTCGTCGTATTGTAAAAGGTATTAACTACTGGAAAACGTTTTATACAAAATATCTATTGGGTACCAATACGCGTATAGCCATATCGGTACGCCATTCAATCCCGAAAACCAAATAAGCTTTGAGTATCGGTATGACTTTACTCGTACCAATACGGGGTGTTTAGATTTTCAAAACCTTCCATTTAATATTATGATATTGGAATAAAAAATCTTTAAAAAATAGTTATATCGTACTAAGACACCCTTATGTGTACTGATACGCTTTTGTGCTCTCAAACTTTTCAAATTCTAATGAGTAAAACCAGTACCGATACGGTACAACCCGTACTGGTACGCATTTGTAAAACTGACTTCTCGTACCAATACACCCTCCCGCGTATCGATACCCCCTTGTACAACATCTATTTCTTCTTTTGGCAAGTACCGATACAGCATCCCGTGGACCGATTCCAAGGGTTGGCAAACAACATTTATTGCCAGAAAATTATAGCCCAGCCACTATATTCAATATCCCAACCACCCAATCGGCTAGAAATCAATGAGGGTATATAAACAAGTCTTCAAACCTACAACAACAACAATTGAACAAGTCTTAAGCATTCAAGCAAAAATCTAACAATCTTGAGCCTATTAGAGTCAAATCTTGTAACCCCCTTGAGTGTTCTTAATTGTATTCATTTTATTCAAGTATTGGGGTTTGAGTGAACTTGTAATTGGGCAAACAGTTCACCTTTGAGAGGATTTTCAGTTTGCTATTAATTTTCTTATAAAAGAGTGAGCTTGACCAAAGCTTTGGGTAGAAAGTTTTGATTGTGTAAAGGGTTGTCTCCTTAGCCTAGAAAAGGGAAAGAAATTCATAGTGAATTTGTGAAAATCCTTAGTGGGAAGCTAAGGTAGTGGATGTAAACCTTGTTAGAAGGTTGAACCATTATAAATCCATTGTGTCTCAATTTTTACCTTTCCTTTTGATTCCCTACAATTTTTAAATTGCCAATTCTCCCCTCTTGGCCAAATCACTTCGATTGGTCATCCTAACAGATGATTATGTATGTAGTTTATCATAGAATTTATTTTGATTACTCAACCAGTTTATTAGGTGTTTTATACATTATTAGTGGATTATTTTTTGAATTAAATAAACTAAAATTAAGAATAAAATTCTCTTATCAGATTGTGACACATGCCACTATCTGATTGGAGAATTAATTTGTTAAACTAAATTAAAATTAGGACTACATTGATAGAATGTGTACTTAACCAAGACTAAATGTATAATTATACAAACTTATTTAATTGTTACGCTATCAATTTCATTAGAAGTTAACGGTTAATGGTTTGGCTGAAACTATAGTTTAGTGAGTTTTGATAGGGATGTGAAATTTAATAACCGGACATGTTTCAGTAATGTAATGTCAGGTCAGGTCAAATCAAATACAGGTTGTGTTAGGTCAATTCAATGGTTCGACTCTAGTCAGGTTAAGTCCGGGTCAACTCGAATTCATGTCATTGTTAAGTTGATTTCGAATCAGATTGAGTTTGGGTTCGAGTCGGGTTAATGTTGAGATGTTGATTTTTATATAACAATTTGTGAAAAATATTTTTGGACTTGTTCGTATTTCTACAAAAATAATTCAATCTATTTAACTTGAAAATTTTGTTTAATAGCCTTTACAAAAATATTCCATGAGTATCGATACCCTAACCCAGTATCGATACCCAACAGCCCGTACTGGTACGACCTTGATGAGTAACGATACGATGTGTTTTTCCAAAATTCCAATATGGAGTTTTGGTATCAGTCCATCCTTTGAGTATCGATACCCAAAGTCTCATACAAATACTCAACCCTTGAGTACCGGTACGCAGAGCCTTCAACAACTAGTTTTTTGTTTGAATTTATTGCAGGTACTGATACCTAGTTTCGAGTATCCATACCCTAAGTACTGATACCCTCTATATTTTGTTAGCAAATATTTTTCCAACAAATTTTTCCAACGACACTCTCCCATTTCAGTAGGTATCGATACCCAACTTTCGAGTACCAATACCCACTGGATATAAGTGCATTTATGGTTAGAAAAACACTCACTAACGGCTCCAAACCAACCCCAAAAGACATAAATAGTCATGAACTCGTTAGGGGTTTAAAAGACAGCTTCAAGCATCCATGGAAGAATAAGAAACTTGTTCCCAACATTCTTTATATAGAGAAATTGTTTTTGTGCTTAAATTGTCATTTTTCTTGTATAGAACACTTTGAGCCACATTGTCAATATTGCTCAAGTGTTAGGGTTTTCGGTGAGTGCTTAATTTGCGAACACATTTGCCTAGAGAGGTATTCCTTTGTTTTCACAAATTGTAATTTTCTCTTTGGAACAGAGATAGACAATACTTTGGGGTATAAGTCTTGGTTGATGTAAGGTTATCTCTTTTGCCTTAAAAGAAAGAAATTCAATAGTGAATTTCGAAAAAACCTTAGTGGGGAACTAAGGCAGTGGATGTAGACTTTGGTTAGAAAGTCGAACCACTATAAACCCTTGTGCAAAATTTTTAATTTCTTTTTCTTCCACTTAAATTATTGCAAAACCAATTCACACCCTTTTGGCGATTCAGTTGAGTAATGCGAGCCTAATAGTTAATTTCAGGTCGGGTAAGTCTCAATTCATGCCAAAACTGTTCGAGTCCGAATTAGTTAATTAAAGGGTTAATTCAGGTTTGGATGGGCTTCAAGTTGGGTCACATCGTTGACATATAAAATTCAAGTCAAGTAATATCAGTTTCGGTTGAACTTCAAGTCGGGTTCTTACCATGTACAAATAGGCTTCGGGTCTAGTAATTGAGGGTTAATTTTGGATAAAAATAAAGTTTTAGGGATTAATATGAACCGAAATATCCCTCATGGACGCTGATATATGTTACAATTTAAATATATATATATATATATAATTATGACTAAAGTGAATTAAACTAAAACTTAAATTATGACTGAAATGAAATATTTTAAAAGGGTAAGGCCTTAAAGGGTAATTAATCTTTAACCTAAAAAATGGGTGGCAAAAAATAAATTAATTATTTAATTTACAATTTAAAATTAATGGGTAAATTGGAATTTTAGCTTGTAATTTGGAATTTGAAGGGAAAAACCCGCCTATTATTTTAGGTTAGTGGAAATTCAAGTTTTAGTCCATCTGACTGTAAAAATGTTTTCATTTACGTCCTAAATTTTTACTTTTAGATTTTAACTTAATTAAATCGATTATGAATTTAGGCTATAATTGAAATTAGAGCTTTAGCTTTAGAATTATTATAGGGACTTATTATTTATATGGTTTGGACTAAATTACAAAAATAATAGTGTTTGGATTAAATTACAAAAAATAGAAATAAACATGGGTAAATTTCAGTTAAAAGTAAATTTTTAGGGACTAAAATGAAAAAAATATCATCATATTAAAAATATTGGATTAAATTACATAGATTAATAAATAAAGATTAATTTCGGTTAAATAAATATTTGTAGGGAATTAATTGAACATCAAACTCCTAAACCGTAAATTCCATCCCTAGACCCTAAAATATTCACATAAACCTATAGATTATAAGTATAACCCCTAAAAAATTATCATAAGTCACGTAAACATATATGACAGTACTTGTATTCACATATCAGTATAAAGTAAAGATCGGGCTAGTCATATAGTATAGATTATATTATAGACTATAGTATAGACCTTAGGCCATAAAATACACCATAAACCATTAACACTAACCCCTAAATCATAACCCGTAAACCTTAATCCATAAAAATTCATCACATAAATCAACTTACCCTAAACTACACCATAAACCTTAAACCATTAACCCTAACCCCTAAATCATAAACTATAAACCTTAAGTCGTTGAATTTCATTTCATAAATTAATAACCCTATACTATAACCTATACCCTAAACCATTAAAACTAAGGCCTAAACCCTAAGTCTTAAGCCATAAAAATTAATCTCATAAACCAAACCCTAAACAACAACATATACTTTAAACTATTAATATTAAGGCCTAAACCCTAAACTAAAATTAGGGATTAATTTGACAAATTTAACATAAAAATATAGCATAAAACCAAAATTATGGACCGAGTTGACAATTTTACCATAAAAATACATTATAAACCCGAAATTACGGACTATTTTGACAATTTAAAAGTGGATAAATTTGAGAGTACAATGACCAATTTATAATATTTGACAATTAGATTTGACTAATTTATAATATTTTAATTTTACCACAAACATACTGAAATCTCACCACGTGGCACGTGTAGTACAGAAAGCCAGAAACAATTATTAGTGTGATTGTGTGAGTATGACTGGCTATTACCAATTAATCAATTATACCCCCAAAATATACACTAATCCTAACCCTAACCTTCATCTCCTTTTTCATTATTGCATCGCATAAAATTTCATTTTCTCATATTCTCTCATCCCTCTCATGGACCGATTCTCTGCAAAATATCAGCCAAGATATGCATCGGCTGATTTTATCTCTTCTAATTTCATCTCCTCTGATTTTATCTCTTCCGATTTGCAAAATATCATCCGCAAAATATACCCTAAACCAAGATTTCACCGTCTCCGATTTGTAGCGTTCAAGTGGGTCAGATTTATCAATTTACTTTCGATTTTCAGATTTACCTTGTTTACTTTTGATTTACTGATCTAATACATTGTTTACTTTCGATTTACTGATCTGATACTTACGATTTACTTTGTTTATTTTCAAATTTACTTTTGATTTTTAGCCTTTTGGGTTCTGGCTTTCCAGTATGGGTTGTTTCGCTATGTTAGGATGATTAAATAACTCGATTTGGACAAGAGGGGTGGATTGGCAAATAAAAGTTTGAAGGGAAGCAAATGGAAAATGAAAAATTTAAGACAATTTATAGTGATTCAAGTTTCTAACAAGCTCTACATCCACTACCTTAGCTCCCCACCAAGAATTTCAAAATAATTCACTAACAATTATTCCTCTTTTCTAGGCTAAGGAGGAAACTGTTATAATCGTTTAAAGATAGGTGTTTGGAAACAGAAATATCCTCACAAAGATAGGTGTTTGGTCAATTACAAATACACTCAATCCAATCTTGAATCAAAAGATTAAAAAGAAAAACTCTCAAGAGGGATACAAAAATATGACTCTAATAGGCTCAAAGTGTTAGATTTGTGCTTGAATGCTTTAGACTTGTTCAAAAGATGTTCAATAGTTGTTGTTGTAGTTTTGGAGACTTGATTTTATATCCCCTCATTGATTTCTAATCGTTTGGGTGGTTGGGGTCATCAATAAAGCCGTTTGTGCTGCTTTCTTCCCGTAATAAATGTTGTTTGGTAACCTACCGTATCGGTACATAATGAACCGCACCGATACACAATGGGCCATAAAAAGAAATAGTCGTTGTAAAAAGGGGTATCGATACGCTTAAGGGCGTACCGAAACAAGTAAAGAAGAAAAAACTACCCTTATGGAAACGGTAAAGGCTGTATCGGTACAAATTTTGTTCACTGGAATCTAAGGAAAAAGTCTAGTGAAAAATGTATCGGTACACCTATGGGGTGTATCGGTATAGGTTAACCAATTTTCAAAGCTTGACGATTCCAACAACTGACACGGTAACAATCATATTTATTAAATGCAAAGATTTGATGATCTTACACTCCGTATCAAAACGGGTAAGACCGTACCGATACTCGTAACCAAGAACACAAACCTAGATGAAGGTTGTATCGAAACGGGTACAACCGTATCGATACGCTTTAGTATAAAATTTCAGTATTCAAAAAACGTATCGAAACGCTAAGGAGCGTATCAATACGCCTGAGCATTTTTTGTTAGTTTGAGTATGAAGCACTTAGAAAATTTTTGGGGTTTTATGTTTTTGACTTAGAAAATAATTTTAGGTTCAAATCCTTGTCATTTTGTGAGACTTCTGAGTACTTAAAAATTTATTTACTTTCACAATTTGGTCCTTAAACAATTTGTTATATCAAAATAAATTATTGGTTTTATAATCTCCCATTTTTGATATAACAAAACCAAAGTAAATTTTTAAGTAAGTTTGAAAAATACTCCCCCTTTCTTTAAGACAAAAATATATAGTTTAGAAAATACTTTGAAAAAAAAATTAAGTGCTCTTTACTTTTCCCCCTTTTTGTTAGATCAAAATCAATATGATATAAATAATCAAATCAAGATATAAACATTAAATAGCTCCAAGCATAAAGGAAACAACATAGATATCATTAAAGCATAATCTTCATAGTAATATAAGGAAATCCAACTCAAATCTTAAAAACATAAACCAAAACAAATAAACCAAAGCATATGAGATCAAAGCCAAATAACATAGGTGCATAAAACTTAAATCCTAATATGATATGATATGCAATGAAAGAGCCTAAGGAGCGTATTCATCGTCTTCATCCTCATCATTAGCATAGGTTCCAAGAAATTGTCGCCACTCCCCATGAAAAACCATAAGATACATATCCATCGAATTTTAACGGATTTCAATGGATGTAACTCTTTCCTCCAAGGATGTAAAGCGAGTGCCGATGGCGGAAAAACCAAAGGTCATGGTAGTGTCCAAGGATGCAAACAACCCATCAAGATAGGCCATTAGAGCATCTAAGGAAGGTTGAGCAATTGGAGCTTTTGGAACCGAAATCGCTGGAGGAGCCCCAACTTGATCGTGTTGAACATCACCGGAAAGATTAGAAACTCAGACCCATTCTCCATTATAATATGTGAACTTGCTCAGTGGAGAGAACACTCATCAACTGGATCGGTGAGAGGTTCAACAACATCATACGAGCAATCAATCCCAAGCTTGTGAAACATGTAGCTCAAGGTGGTGTCATAGGTGAAGGATGAGACAAGAGTAGTATTTCAATTTTGCACAAGATAGACAATCTCCGCAAACATAATTTGAGCAAGATTAAGTCGCTTACCCACACGAAAGCATCAAAGCCAAAAGTCATCAACTTGGCGAATTGTAGAGAATTTTCCACCGGAGGGGCGAAACCACCACGTGATGAGAAGGTGAAGGATGCGATCTTAAGCATCAAGCACGGTCATGGAGCAACTTTTAACATGTCCCAAAGAGTGTTCATCATCAATACCCTTATCCTCAAAACCCAAAAAGTTTGCTAGAATTGAACAATCAATTCGAAAATTTTGTCACATGAGGTAAGATTCAATAGTAATAACAGGGGTTTTCTCTTGGTTATAGATACACTGAGCATTTGAGTAAAAATTACGGACAAGGTTTTGGTATAAAATCTCGGGTATACTTAAAAAATGCATGAATTTCCATTGGACCATTAAATGAAGATATTTAAATTGAAATCTTTTAGAAGACAAGAAATGGACCGAAACAACTCGCTCACGGCGAATTTTAAAATTTTGGTAGTGTTTGAAACGAGCCATAATATTTGGATAATTAGATTCATTAATACAATGTTGAAAAATATGGCTTAAGTTGGGTTTTGTACCATTGGTGTCGGGATTAGGAGAATGGGAAGATTGTCACAATTCTATTCTTTGTCTTTTTTAGGACCCATGATAAAAACCTGAAATCAAAATCAAACCACAAAAAACAATATATGCATAAAGCATCACATTCAATCCAATAAGCAATTCCAGTGACCAAGGTATTGTAAAATCTATATAATATAGTTTAAAAACATATACAAGTATAAAAAAGAATTTTTGGTAAAATAAAAACTAAAAAATATTATTGAAAATATACGTTCTAATTTTATATTCGAACAAAAAAATCAGTTTTGAAAAAGTTTTTGCAAAATCTTTGAAAAAAATTTATATATATGCTAAATATAGTATTTTTGAATCAAAAATAATATACAAATAAGAACGAAATTGAAAAATAAAGAAAGTAGGTTTCATACCTTGAATGATGATTATGGATGAATGAGGATTATGGATGAAAGATGAGATGATGACGATGCACAAAACTTGATGATTTTGCTAGGGTTAGATGAGAAACTTAAAAGCTCTCAAAAGATTTGAAGAGTTGTGTGAAAAACAAAGGGATTTGATGAGTTTTTATAGATAAAACTGTATCTAGGGTTTGAGAGAAAAGTTAGAAATTGAGTTAAAGTGAAAAGCCCTCTTTTAATGACTCAATTAAAGATAAGCGGCTACGCGTACTGAAACACTACCTGTGCGTATCAAAACCACGTACTTGTATGATTTTTAAGCTGTACCGATCCTCGACCTGTACTGGTACAAGCTTGCATGTTTCGAAGCTGCTCATGAATATCGTATCGATGCGCAAAGAACTGTATCGGTACCCTTATGCTGGAAATGTCATTTTTGGCAGCAAGGTGCTCAAAATTCAATTTTACTCGAATCGAAATGCATTTGTATGACATGTGAACATTATGGACGATCTAAAACAAATACATACTCATTCTAGCAACAATGATAGATGCATTTAGGAGAAAAAACACATAAGCAATGCAATCAACCAAATTCAAGCAAAATTTTAAGACCAAAAAGGCTCTAAGGCTCAAGAAAGGCTAGTTAAACCTAACTCTATCGCAAGAGACCAAAAACGCTCTTTGTCTAAAGGATTGATCAATATATCCCCTAGTTGGTTGAATGTGTCTACATATTCTAGAACAACATTGGTTTTCAAGACATGATCTCTAATGAAATGATGTCTTTTCTCTATGTGCTTGGTTCTTGAATGTTGGATGGGATTCTTAGTGAGACATATGGCACTAGTGTTGTCACACTTAGGAGGGATGATACCTACATCAATTACATAATCTAAAAATTGTTGCTTCATCCAAAGGACTCGAGCACAACAACTTTCGACCGAAAAGTATTCCACTTCGGTGGTAGATAATGCTACAGTATTTTGCTTCTTAGAAAACTGCGATATGAGCATACTACCTAAGAATTAACAAGTATCGGAGGTATTTTTTCTATCTATCTTACAACCTTCATAATCCACATCCGAATAAGCATGCAAATCAAAGAAGGAATCTCTAGGATACCAAAGGCCTAAACAAGGTATGTCTCTAAGGTATCTAGAGATTCTCTTAACTGTTATAAGGTATGATTCTCTAGGACTAGCTTGAAATCTAGCACACAATCAAACATTAAAAATAATATCTTGTCTACTTGCGGTAAGATAAAGCGAAGATCCAATCATAGAGCGATAAAGCTTTAAATCAACACATTTACCTCCTTCATCTTTGTCAAGCTTTGTAGAAGAGCTCATTGGTGTGACTTGAGGTTTCACATTCTCCATGCAAAACTTCTTGAACATTTCCTTGATGTACTTAGCTTGATTGATGAAGATGCCATCCTCCCTTTGTTTGATTTGGAGTCCCAAGAAGAATGAGAGCTCCCCTATCATGCTCATTTCAAACTCACCTTGCATTAACTTAGCAAAATCTTGGCAGAACAAGTTATTAGCAGAACCAAAAATTATATCATCAACATAAATTTGTACTAGTAAAATGTCTTTGCCTTTTCTTTTAATAAAGAGTGTGGTACTACCTTTACTTTGTTAAAACTTTTTTCAATTACAAAACTTGACAACCTTTCATACCAAGCTCTATGAGCTTGTTTTAAACCATATAAAGCTTTCGAAAGTTTAAAACATGATTTGGGTATTTTGGATCTTCAAAACCGGATGGTTGTTCTACATACACCTCTTTAGTAATAAAACCATTTAGAAAACCACTTTTAACATCCATTTGAAAATGCTTGAATTCATGATAACATGAAAATGCAAGAAGCATCCTAATAGCTTCCATTCTAGCTACGGCTACAAAGGTTTCATCAAAATTGATTCCTTCTTCTTGAGTGTAACCTTGAGCAACAAGTCTAGCCTTGTTCTTCACTATGTTACCACTCTCATCTAGTTTGTTTCTAAAAACACATTTAGTTCCTATGGTAGACTTATTACTAGGCCTATCAACTAATGTCCAAAATTGACTTCTCTCAAATTGATTTAATTCCTCTTACCTAGTTAATATCCAATAATCATCTTTTAATGCTTCTTTGATATTTTTAGGTTCTTTTCATGAGATAAATGCAACATGATAAGCATTTTTAAGAGAGGGTCTGGTGGTTACCCCTTTATATGGATCACCCAAAATCTCATCACCTTTGACATATTTAAACTCCCTTGGATAGCTCACTTCCTTTTCCTCTAGAATCATGTTCATCAATGCTTCTAAAGGTGGATCTTGTGTTTCTTCTTCTTTAGATGTAACTTCATCTACCTTTGATGATTGTCCACCATCATTGGTTTCAAAAATTCCTACATCGTCATCATCACAAGAATCCTTCCTCAGAAGGAGGATATCATCGAAAACCACATGTATAGAGTCTTCAACAACCAAAGTTCTTTTATTAAATACAAGATGGGCTTTAGAATTTAAATAATAACCTAAGAAAATAGTTTCATCACTTTTAGCATCAAATTTGCTCAAATTGTCTTTTCCATTGTTTAAAACAAAAAATTTACTATCAAATGGATGAAAATAGCTAATGTTAGGCTTTTTGGATTTTAAAATCTCATAAAGGTGTTTTCTTTTAAATTTGTCCAAATTGTCTTTTCCATTGTTTAAAGCAAAACATTTACAGCCAAGTGGATGAAAATAGCTAATGTTAGACTTTTTGGATTTCAAAATCTCATAAGGTGTTTTCTTTAAAATCAGCCTAATCATTACACGATTGACAATATAACATATGATATTTATAGCTTCCGCCCAAAAATACTTAGGCAAATTATTTTCACAAAGCATGGTTCTAGCCATTTCTTCTAAAGTGCGATTTTCTCTCTCAACAACCCCATTTTGTTGAGGAGTGCGAGGAGTGGAAAATTTGTGGCTTATACCATTTGTGTTACAAAAATCTTCAAAACCTAAATTTTGAAATTCGGTACCACGATCACTTCTAATATGAGAAATAGATTGACCAACATCATTTAGAGTATTTTTTTAAAGTGTGAAGAATAATTCTAAAGCCTCATCCTTGGTACTTAAAAATAGAACCCAAGTGTATCTAGAGTAATCATCAACTAAAACAAATACATATGATTTTCCACCAAAACTCATAGTCCTAATATGGCCAAAATGATCCATGTGAATCCATTGTAAAACTCTACTAGTAGATACATCATTAATAGGTTTGAAAGAAACTTTTTTATGTTTGCCATTTGCACAAGCAACACAAATTTTATCATAAGAAAACTTTATTTTAGGCAAACCTCTTACTAAATCGTTTGAAATCAATTTTTCCAAAACACTCATGTTGGCATGCCCTAGCTTTCTATGCCATAACCATGAGTCATATTCATCTTTTGCAACAAAACATGCATTTAAATTATGAATGTCATCTAAATGCACCATGTAAATGTTTCCCATGCGATGACCAATAAGCACAATTTTGTTATTTACAATGTTGATAATTTTGCAACCATTTAAATCAAAAAGAAAATTGAAACCTTTATCACAAAGTTGGATTATGCTTAAAAGATTATGTTTGAGACTATTGACATACAAAAAATTATCAATAAGTATGGAAGAGTGATTACCAATGGAACTAATTCCTTCAATGTGGCCTTTGGAGTTGTCATCGAAAGTCACTACTTCTCCACTGTTTGGTTTTAGCTCCAAGAACCGACTCTTGTCACCGGTCATGTCTCTCGAGCATCCACTATCAAGGTATCAAGAATTTGCGCATGTAGATTTGGCCTTGTAGCAATGTTCCTCCTACAAACAAAGAATTAAACCTTTGTTTTTGGTATCCAAACCATTTTGGGTCCCTGAGTATTAGATCCCAAAATCTTGGCTCCCTTGCGAATCCAAGAAGCAATAGCATTAATATTATTAGAAGTAATTAGTTTCTTAGGAACCCATACACACCTAATCTTCTTACCATATGCGGGCCTTGGGAAGCCTTTTTGTTTGTAGCCATTAAAGTTTATTTTCACATAGTTGGGTTTCGAAGAACTTGTGTTTTCAAAACTTTGGTTCCCAACCTTGCTTAGAGAAGCTTTAAGATCACTCACCTCCTAGTAGTGATTATCATGAACCTTAGAAAGAAGGTTGTTTAAATCATGTTTTTTCTTTTCAAAATCATTTTGTTTTTCTTGTACATCAAAAACCTTCTTCTCAAGTCCCAGGTTGGTTTTGGAAAGGGAATCGTTTTGGTTTTTCAAATCAAATATCATTTTTTTTGTTTTTCAAAATCGATTCGTTGTACTTCTTAACGAACTCATCGTAAACCTCTCGTAAATTATCGTAAGCTTCTTGAAGCTCATCAAAAGTGAAATCAAATGTAGATGAGTTAGAGGTTACCTTAGGATCCTCCTCAAAAGCCATGATGCAAAGGTTGGCTACTTCTTGCTCCTCTTCAACGGATGATTCCTCATCGCTCTATGTAGCAACGTGAGCCTTGAGCTTCTTCTTCTTCCCGAAGCTCTTTCTTTCGAGTTGGGGGCAATCGGTTCTAATGTGCTCCAGCTTCTTGCACTCAAAACAAATGAGTAGATCTTTTTCTTCCTCCTTGTTCTTGTTCTTGAAATCCCATCTTCGATTGAACTTTTTTCCCTAGTTGGATTTCATGAACCGAGTAAATCGTTTGGCTAGCATAGCCATTTCTTCATCTTACTCCTCACTCGAATCGCTCTCTTATTGTGAAGCCTTGAGTGCAATTTTGATTTTCTTCTTCTCTACTTCCTTCTTCTCGACCTTCTTCTCTTCTTTCTTCTTCTCATATTCTCTTCCTTTTTTCATGATCTAATGAGTTAGGAGAGAACCTACAAGAGTATCAAGCTTCAAGATTTTGAGGTCCTTGGCCTCGATGATGGAAGTCCTCTTTCCATCCCAAGACTCGGGAAGGGAGTACATGAGCTTCCAGACTAGCTTGTTCTAGGGGATGATTTCTCCGAAGCCCTTGAGACCATTTACAATGACGGAGAAATGATCGAACATCTTGGTGAGGCTCTGATCGGGCTCCATCTTGAAATTTTTGTAGCTCAAGTTGAGGAGTCCAATCTTGGTCTCCTTTACATCGTTGGTGCCTTCATAGGTGGTCTCGAGCTTGTCTCATACCTTATTTGCACTCGTACAAGAATACATCTTTGAGTACTCATCTGGTCCAAGTGCACAAAAGAGCATACGCAATTCCTTTTCGTTTATTTGCAACTTCCTTCGTTCTTCATCAGTCATTTCTTGCTTGGACATAGGAACTTGCCTATCACCTTCTTGCTTCATTGGGATAGATAGTCGGTCTTCGATCATCATGTTGTCACTGATTTTAAATATGTTGTTGTTGTTATGTGTGTTATTAAGTACTATTATTATTATAGTTAATGCCTAAAAAATATAATGCAAAAATATAAAAAGAGCTCATTTGGATTAAATAAGGTGCCCAATAATAATTATCCCACTTATTTTAAATATATGATACAATAAAAACTCATTTTTGGCCCAACAAACCCAATTAACTCCTTTTAATATCCTTTTATGTGCAAGTAAAATAGGAGCCGTTGGATCTAGGGTTAGGATATCAAGGGCTAAGATCGAATCAAAAAAGAGAGAGGGTAGGAGGACACTCGCGCCACCACGCGCCTGGAGTGTGTGATGCACGCGCGCGGGGTGGTCTCCTCCCAAATCCTCCCATATCGAGTAGAAGGTTGATGCCGCAAGTTTCCTTGTCGCGTCATGCCGCTATTAGCCACCGTGGAAGGTACTAGCCGAACCGCCTCGTTCGGCTCAGTCTGACGCTACCGCTGATCCTCATCATCGTTATCTTGCAAAACGGAGAAGGGGGTTTGAACCCTAATTAAATTTGGGGATAAAACACCCAATTTTAGCTCAAATTTGTCCCCAAATAAAATCTGATTTGAAGCAAATGATGGGTATGATTTTTACATATTGTAATTTCGTCTGGAATTGTAGGATTTTTTCTCCAATGGCCATGAATAAGAGGGTTTTAAAACCCTATAAATAGAGACCCATTTTTACTTTAGAGAGGACAAAAAACACACAGAAAAATCATCCGAAAATTCCCATTGAGTTCTCTTGTAACCCCCTAGGCCGGCCTATGCGGAATGACCAAGTCTAGTAAGGCACATCAAAATTTAAAACTCAAGGGAAAACCTGTTGGCAAACTAAGTGTTTATTTCGACAGCATAACGTCAGGACTTAGTGAAAACCATCAAGTTAAATGAACCCGTTTAATACGTCAAGCAGTAATATTTTCCAAAGTCATTCACAACATAGACATCATAAATAATATAGGCAACCATGATTACTTAAATAAACCCATCATAGGATGGTTACAAAATAAGTATCAGTTAGCTTATCAAAATACTTTTAGTTTAATACCATGCATAACAAAATATAGGCACATGTCACCCTGAAAGTACAAACGGTGGATAGAAACATTACAATAAAAAAGAATACCAAATGTGTCGGTCCTCCGAATGTCAGCTACGAGGTGGCTTATTCAAAATATCTGAAAGGGGGAAAGAATTTGGGGCGTGAGCTAGAAAGCTCAGTGTGTTCCAACAGTTCAAGTAAAACAGTTGCATCAATAAATAATAAATCATGTTATGCAAAACATATCATAAAAAAACATCAAAGTTTTCATGCAACCTATCTACCCTCCAACCGAACACCATGATACAGTTCCCCAGAACAGTATCTTATACTGGCATTAACCCAAGCCCATTGGGTGGGGTACCATCCTAAGGATATACCTTAGAATACGGGCGGCCCTAGTCGAAACTTAGGAACCGAAAACGGGCGGACCTGGCCAAAGCCTAGGATCCGAACACGGGCGGACCTAGCCGAAGCTTAGGATTCGAATACGGGCGGTCTTACCAGCTGGATCAGGGCTGAGCCGATAGTCTCCTCATCATACCCCAAGTACCTCTACTAATTAGTCCGGGCATTAACATAGTACGCAACAATAATAGTCAGAGCTAAGCTTAGCAACATATTTCTACACTGATAACCGGAAATCATAGGCATGCTTTTCATATCGAATGCTAAAGCATAATTCCAACGTACAGTACAATCGTGTTTCTTTCATAAGAAGAAAAGATACTAGTTTTTCACAAAATCAAGTTTAGCAATCATGTACACATAGTATGTTTTATTAAATCATGTGAAGCATATAAAACAATAAATATGCAACAGTCATATAGCACACAAGGAACACACCTCAAAAGATGAGATCGGTCAGTCAAAAGGTCTATCGAGCACCGGGATCACGCTCTGCTACATTACTGGAACCGAAATAAACAAGGATTATGGTTACAATCAATTTTACACCTTGATTCGTATTAAAATACTAAGTTTTAGGGTCGTACGAGTGACGATAGGCTCACGAGACGGTACAGATTGAGATGAGCTGGGCTGGGCGTAGGCACGATCAAGAGATCCACGAGTACCTATTAAATCAGAAGATTAATATCAGTCCTTAATAATCAATTTATCTTAAATGGCATAACTTATACATATGCATGTTCGGGTTCAACGTCCAATTTGGAGGCTTTCGGGTTAGAATTTCGTGAAACGCGCTTCAAAATCGGACTCAGGACGTCAAGAAACATAAAATAGGACTTTTCGAAAAAAGTTGACTTTTTGGTCAAAGTCAACACTGCCGTCAGCGGTCAAAGTTAACGCTGACGTCTTGCTGACGTCACTGGTCCAAGGCTGACTCGGCGAATTGACTCTCTGGGTTAACTCGGGCGAGTTGACTCACTGAGTTGACTCAGACGTGTTGACTCACTGAGTTAACTCGGACGTGTTGACTCGGATGAGTTGACTCGGGTCAACAGGTCGGGTCGGTCAACGGGTCGGGTCAACGGGGCTTGACTGAGCTAACCGGTTCAACCAAACCAGCCGGCTCAGACCAGTTCAATCTACGCGGACCGGCTCTTACCCATAAAACTCGAAGATCGCCGGACGGTCGCCGAAACCTTGCTGGAAAAGCCCATTTCACGTTGTTTTCTGCCGGAAAAAGACACAATCAGTCAAACCATCATTTTGTTACACTTTTACGAGTCGAAATGATACTGGAAACCAACCAAACTTACTGGATTTATTCCTAACCGTTCCATTACGTCGAAAAAAATGACGTAGCTCCGACGACGGGGCAAACCACGACGAACGGGCGAACAACAACCTGGGTTTTCACCGGCCAGCGACAGGGAGTCTAACGACGGTGGTGGCGCGGCGAACGGATGTCGAATGGCATCGGAAAATTTGAAAGAAAGGTTGATCAAATTAGCCCTAGATTCGCGAACCGTCAACGGTCAATTGTGGGTGGAGAGGACGGTGGCTGAGCGTATGGGTTGAGGGGTTTTGCTCGGGGTTTGACGGTGAACACTTTAACGTCGGCGGTGAGCACCACGGCGCGATGATAAGGGTTGATCGCTGGTGAATGGGTTTTTAGGGGAGAATAGGAAAATGACGAAAGTGGGTGTTTTCGGATATTTTTGGGAAAATGATCCCAATTAAAATCACGTTAAGGTGGCAGGTAAGATATTTTTATTATTTTATTATTTTAGGATCTTAGGCATTAACTCTTATTTCCCCTAGTGCAATAACTTACAGGGAGCTATGTTAGCTTAATTGGTTAAGCCATCAACCTATGTAGCCAATTGTCACAGGTTCGAAACCCCTTGGTTGCTTTTCTTTTCTTTTTTTTCATTCCCTCTTTTTTTAAACCATAGAAAATTACGATTGTTACATCTCTGAAATTGCTGGAAAATTTTTGAAGTTAGTTTGAGTTTTGGATAGCTTTGGTTCCATTTTTTGGTGGCAATTGGAATTGGTTCGAGTGGAGATAGTTCGCGATTTCTTCGCTTCCGGTAATTCTTCCTTTCTTTTCTTTGTTTTTGAATTTATTTTCTTGGTAGAATTTTTTTGTTCATGTTCTTAGGTTGCAATTTCGAATTAAAGATCGAAATTTGTGTTTAGTAAATTTATTTTTTTGTGATTTGATTTTCGATTTTGTTCGTTCATGTTCTTCACCTTTGTTTAATCTTTTTTTATTCTTAAAAATTAAAGAGATCTTGTTTTTGAAAATAAAAATTTCAATCCATTTTCATCCTTAAAAGACTAAAAATTGAGTTGTTGAAAGTAATGTTTTTTAAAACTGATTCACTCTTGTTCTAAAAACTAAAGGATTGTGTTGTTAAAAATTGGATGAAATAAAAGTAGGTTTTGATTCATTCATGAAAATGTGATTGAAAATAAAGGTTTCTAAGAATTGAAGGATTTGAAAGAAAACATTGATTTAATTTCAAACATAAAAAATAGAAAATAAGCTATTGAAAATAAAGAGTTTTCTTAAGGAAAATAGAAAAAAAATAAAAAAGCATTAAAAAGTATTTTTCAAGAAATATATAAAAAAAACTTTCAATAAAAGGGCTTTAAAATGTAAAAGACAAAAATTTTATAGGAACATTTTTGTATAAAAAGAATAAGAGAATAAAAACAAATAAAAAATCTTCAAAGCATAAAAACAAAAAGGTTTTAAAGGGATAAAAATCTTCTCCAAAAAAATTGATCCAAAACCATTAGAAAATTTTACGTTGAAATTTTCTTGTCTTGTTTGCCTTAGTTTGAACATTAGGAATAGATCCATCAAAATTAGATTAGAGACTTGTTGTTGGAAAACTCTCTTCACAAAAAATAAAATACACTTAATAAAATTTAAATCCTTAAATAGGAATGAAAAACTTAGACCTTCTTTAGGATTAATAAACTTACATTTAGAATAAATAAAATCTTCAACGAATAAAAATTCTTTGTTTGTTTGAAAACTAGAATTTAATTAATTCGGTGTCTTATCAAACATGAATGATAGGTTACCGCCAGAAGTGTTGGCAGTGATTAGAGTTCATTTCCTGGGCGATAAGGCCATTAAAATAGATTTATATGCATTAAACGGACAAATGAAATCGAACCTTCAAGAACTTTCAAATTTTGATTTTGAAAACGTTTTTGAAATCAATTACATACCCATTTTTGGGCGTTGTGGGGGTGCTAACTCTTCCCCACGCATAACCGACCCCGAACCTATTTTCTAGATTTCACAAACCAAAACCGTTGTTTTAATAAAATAAAACGTTTTATTAAAATAACCCACTTTAAAGTGATCCAATCACACTTTTTCGAAAAGATTGGTGGCGACTCCGTGTTTTTAAAGTTTTCAAAAATATCGGGCTCGAAAGGGTTGCGAGTGCTTGGCGACTCCGCTCGGGACGTTTTTTTTTTTGAAAAAAAAGAGAGGGTAAAGCCACAAATTGATTTCAAATTGTTATCAAAAAAGGATTTCATAAAAACTAATGGAATGTGCAACTTCACAATAAGTTCAGTTTATTCGTCTGTTCAATGAATGTAATTCTATTTTACGCATTCTAAAATTCTTTAAAGAAAGCTCAATATTCAAGCTTTATCCCGTTCGTTTAAGTTGGGGAACACACTTTGCTCATGTAAGAATACTGATTCTTCGTATGAGTCTAGCAAGTAACTTCGGGACTCATCCCCTTTGTCTTCGTAAGGATATTAATTCTTCGAGAAGGCATAGGCGGCGAGTCCTCCTGAGTTGAACTCGATTCGTTTGAAACCTGTAATGTGTGAGAATCGAGGGATTTGCTACCCTTAGTAGGGGATAGCAAGGACAGCTCGGGTACCCTTCTAGAACCAAATCATGTGTGAGAATTTAGAACCCCATCCCAATAGAGCCATGTGGAAAACCGTAGGATTTTAGTTTGGTCAAAATTATTTCGTAAGGATAATCTGTGGAGACATGTCCTGGAGTGTTGGAATGTGCTGCCAAGAATTATTCGTACAATGAAATTATTTTGGACCTTTTAGGTTTTATTTCTATTTTTTATTAAAAAGAGTATTAACCTTTCTATATGTGTGTTTTGTTTTGTTTTTTTTTGGGCATATTTGTTTGTTGCATAAAATCTCATATTTAGAGGGGATCGATTCTAAAGCATGTTTCTCAATTATAAAAGCTTCTGCATTGGATAGAAGGTACCTAAAGGATGAAGAAAAACGAGGATATACGCTTCCGGACTGAGGTCAACCAACAAACAATGAGAATTAGTCGAGTGATCACCCTGGAGGAAACATCGAAGTATGCTCACATCAGCGCCAATCAAAATACCATAAGTCGCAAATGCTTTGGGACCACTTCAACGGTCCAACCAAGCAGAATTTGAAGATGATCATTGGTCTACTATGCTTAAGGACAACTTCAAGAGGACCCAGGAGCGAGACGAGTTCGATAGAAGCATCACATCCTAAATTGAAGACGTAGCTAAGCATGTGATGTCAAGAAGCTATATTTTTTTCTTTCACGTCAAACCGATAGGTGTAGGACCAGGCTCTAAAGATTGATCAAAGAAATGGGTGCTCAGATCGAGACGTATTCGTAGGACCTTCGTCATCCAATGAAGGCCCCTCGCTTGCATTCATGCATTTGTATTTTTTTAATGTTGCTTGGATTAATTTATGTCGTAGCCATTGCATACATTTATACTAAATCACATTTCTGAATTTCTAAAAAACTTCCCACAAATGCAGCACTAGCATTATGTCCAGATTAATGGCTATGGAAGACAGATTGACAACTTTAGAGAATAGCCATCAAGAGTGGGAGACTCAAGGAAGAAGAATATGGCGAACGCTTGAAGAATTTTGTCGCGAAGTGGACGAGTCGATCTTGGTCGCAATTCACCCATGCCTTCTTGGAATAATGCTCAGACAGTAAAAGATCTTCCTAGACGGTATTAGGATCATGCTTAGAACCAACCCTTTTGCTTTTGACCGCGAGCATTAGGGATCTTTTGTAAGGGCTTTTATGTTAATCTACTTGTTTAAAGATGCACTTTTTTTAGTGGCAAACATTTATCATTTTTATGTTTCATTCGTTTTATATTTTCATTTCTTTTCATTTATTTCTCTTTCAAAATACACCCTTTTTGCAGAGTCCCTATTATTGATCATCTGCATGATTCTTTAATCTAACCCGAGATAGAGGGTCAATAAAGTGTGTTCAGGTTTAATGGGGAGATCCCATATATAGATTATAAGTGATTTTTTCCTCCTAGACATTGTTGTTAGGGTCCTTGAATAAAGTGATAACTTTAAAACATCTACCAACTAAAGATTACTTCTCTTTGACAATGTTTGTGTGTGAAATGACATTTGACATTCCTTCATTTTCCTTCACGAAAAAAATAAAAATGCATTGTTGTCGCCCTTTTGAGCCTGATATTTTTCTTTGATCAAAACCCTAACCAAGGATCACTCCCCACACTAGGGGAAAAAAGGATGAAAAGATGTTACAGAATGAAAGGAACCCAAAAAACTAAAAGAAAAAGGAGAAGGAAGAGGAAAATAAGAAATAAGGAAAAGAAAGAAAAGAAGGAGAAAAAGGAAAAAAGAATGAAGAAAAGAAGAAATGAAAGCTGAAGTACGAAGGGAAATTAGAAATAAATCCTTCAAATGAAACACATACCATAAAAGGAAATGAACTCTAGGGTGAAAACCCAAAATGGGCAGTCTAGAGTGATCCAAAGAAAAAGATTGAAGATTTCATCAAGAAATGTTGATCCTTGGTTTAATCACTCTTAAACATGTATTTGAGCCTATATATCTTTCTTTGTAGCCTAAGCCCAGCCTAGGTTACAAGCCTTAAAAGACCATTTGGATCACACGTAAATATTTGAGAAGAGAAGTTTCTTTTCATGACATATTCCGCCTAATTGAGTTAACCTTTCTTCAGGGACCTCAAAACTTCTAATGTCTGATTGAGATTAGAAAAGTGGGAAATTTAAAATTTGGGGAGTGTGTGAGCGAAAGAGAGTCACCAAAAAGTGGGGCACTATCCGATTGATAGATTCATGAATCATTCATTCTATGAATTTTGGGGCATATGATTTTCCTCTTTTCCATGTCTGCCATGACTCTTTTTTAAAAATCCCCATTTCTAGCCTTTCCTTGCATCTACCATGACTTCTTCCTTTAAATTTTCATTTCTAGCCTTTTCATGCATCTTACAAGTAAGTGACATAAATTTATCAAAAATACAAAGGATTTCTTGTTATTGATCCCAACCGTAGGGAACCATGAACAAATGTTTTCATCACTTTAGGAAACAATTAAACCTCAGTTTGAGCAGGGGCATGTCCTTGCATGAGAAGCTAAACATAAAAGAAGAAGTAGCACACGTGTTGAAGAGTTTTAAGTGGACTGTGTTGTCAAGAAAGATCCACATTTAAGATGTAAGATTCCTAAATCATTAAATGGGATAGAACCATGCCCAGTGGAAAAACTGTGCTATCAGATTGGGGAAAGTTATGTTGACCAAGGGTTTATGATCCCTGACTTTGATAAGAAATGATTAAAGCGCCAACATCATGCGAAGACATTTAAGGTGAAGGTTTAGTGTGCAAACGCTTCAAGATGTCCTATAGGGGAAAGAATTTGAAAATTCACAAGATGCGCTAAAGTTTTCAAGACCATTTAAGGAGGTCTTGCATTCGATATTGATATATCAACTACAATTGTAACACCCGAGTTTAAGGGTCGGGTGTTAGGAGAGTTAAATCGGGTTCGAGTTGTGGGCTCGTTTTAATTTAGTTTGGGCTTGGTTTTAATTAAAAGGGCTTGAGACTATCATTAAGGGCAAAGTGGTAATTTTCAAAATGGGAAAAAGTAAAATGAGTAAAAAGTGCTTTTTGACAAAAAAAAATCACCATCTTCTTCTTTCCCTCATCTAATGATTCCTAATCCTTTCTACATCAAATCCTCTTCATTTGCTTATTGGATTTTCAAGGATTTTGGCTCTAAACAAGGAGAAATCTACATTTAGAGGTAAGGATGTTCTTCTCCTCTAAATACTCAGTTCTTTACTGAAATTCTCAAGTTCGCAATCCTTAAATTAAGTTTCATTAAAGGTTTTTATGTTGTGATCTTGATTTTGGCTTAAAACTCAAGAATTGGATTAAATCTTAAAGAAATTTGTGGTGATTGTTTGGGCTCTATTTTTAGATGGCTTTTAATTGTATTTTGGATATTTAAAGATGTGTAATTGAGGTTTAATCAATGCAATCCCGAATAGGTTGATTTTCCTATGTTTTTTCTTGTGAAAATGGTGGTTTTTGGGGTGATCTTGGTGTTTTGTTATAGCTGGAGGTATAAGGACGAGTTTAGGTTCTTTTTGGATGTTAATTGATGTTTAAGAATGTTTAGAAGTGATGGATCTTGGCTGGGTAATGTTGTGGAAGTGTTTGGATGTGATATCGGTTGTGTTTGGTAGCCGAAATGTTAGATTTGGTGAGAGCATCGAGTTTAAGTGTAATGGCTGAATATTTCAATGCATGATGATGCATTAATCCTCTGCTTTGATGTGTTTAAAATAGGGGAGACATCTTCGGATCCTTGTGGTGTTGACCCAAAGGCTTTAACGGCGTTTCGGTAAGCTTGCGAAACAGAATTAGTGAGTGAAGTTGGGTTTACAGCTTTGTAACCAATATTTGAAGGTTTTGGGAGCTTAGTTTAAGTCTAAGCAACTTAACTAAGCTGAAGAGTAAGTTTTCGGAGAAACTCTCTCTTTGATGAACCATGAGGTGATTGGATGCAATGTGTTTAATTTGCATGTTTAAATTCTGTTTTGAAAGCTTGTTTTGGCATGGTTAATGCTGGTTTTGAAAGCCATATATGGAAGGATGCTCAAGGTAAGAGATCCTTGGTTTATTATGTTGAAAATGTGGTTTTGATGCATAGTGATGCATGTTGTTAAATGGCTTGATTAAATGCTTTAAAACAGTGAATTGTTGGTGATTAAAGATGTATATTGGAAAGTGATGTGCTTGTTTTAAAGTACTTGAATCAAATATAGTTAGCCGGCTATAGGATTGGGTGCACCGTGAATCAAGTCACCTTGGATGTTGAGGGGTTGTAATTGTACCGTAAACTCCATCCATGTACACTAACGAGATGTTTAAGATCACAATGGTGGTTAAAATGTCCATGTGTGGATCTTGTGTTGTGTGTCCCGTGTTCTCGTTAGTGATGTTATACAACTACCAATGAGTGATGTGGAGGGGTTGTGATTGTACCGTTAAACTCCATCACGGGTGTTGAGGGGTTGTGATTGTACCGGTAAACTCCACTTTGTGTGTTTGGTAGTGTGTATGAAGCGTATGGGACAACGCTTGTAATCCGCGTATCCGATTGTGTTTTATGTTGAAAATGGTTAAGGTTATCACTTGGAAGCCAATATGACATGTTAATGTTATCTAAGCATGAGAGGCTTGTTGTTTATGCATTGTTGCATGAGAATTGAGGTTATGTGTTGAAAAGGCCTTGTGAAAGGTGTTTTATAAAATGCATTATTGTGTTGTTTCTTTAGAGCATGCCTAACTAAGCAATTGTGCTTACGCTCTCTTTCTTGAACCAATAATGCAGAGAATTGAAGTGCTTCAAGGGCAGCAAGGAGGCTAAGAATCCAAGGGAAGGCTAAGCTCATGTATGGTGACTATTTTTACAACATTATTAGCTTTTGGTATTTGGCAATTGGAACCTAGGTCGTGTTGTTGGGAGATGTTTTGAACTCCCTGAGTTTGGCATGATGTCTATGATGTTTTGGACATGTAAATGGCCATTTGGTGTTTGCTTTGATGATTTGGTGATTGGTTGGTTTCCAAAATTAGGATGCATGCCTATAGATTTGTGGTTTTCCTAATTGATGCCATGAATGAGTTTTGATGATGCAAATGTGTACCTAATATGTATGATGACTTGTTGGCATGATTAGGAGGTCTTAGGGATGTGTTTGAATGGTTAATTGTATGTTAAACCAGCAAAATCTATACATTCTAGGCAATCCGTATCGGAACGGGCACCCACGTTTCGAAACGAGGGCCTGTAATGGCCTTCGTGTTTCGAAACGGGTAGAGGCCGTTCCGAAACGAATTGGCCATTGTCAAGCCCTGTTTCGATACTGGTCTCGAAACAAACCCGCATTTCGGAACGTTCAACCCCCGTTCCGAAACACTAGACCGTTGGACATTGATTTGAATGGTTAAAGTTTTGCACGCTTTACGTTTTAGTCCTAAATTTCGTATTTGCAATTGCTTGAGTTTGAGATGTCCGTTTGAAGTGAAATTTGACAGGGAAGCATGTAATATGATTAATTTGATAATGGTAACCTAAAAATCTTTTAAGTCCTGCAGTTTTCCAGAATTTACAATTTGGTACCTAACTTTGTGTGTTGTGTAATTGAGTCCCTTATTGATGTCCGATCGATGTGCTTTTCAAGTATGTTTTTCTCAAGGATACGCATAGGGTTAATGTGCATCTAGATAAGATTAAAGGGAAAAAAGGGTTGTTAATCAAGGTTGACTTTCATGTTGACTTTGGTTTTCCCCGTGTAATCTTCGTAGTTCGGGTCAACCGTCTAGGCCGGGCTAAGGGGGTTACACTTGTGTCGGAACTTGTTCTGGAATGCTTTGTTAATGGAGACCCATGTATCGGAACGGAGTGTACCGTATCGGTACGACCTGGTCTGGCTTTTGAACTGGACCCCGCGTATCGAAACGGGCAAGCAAGTTTCGAAACACATGCTTGTATTTGGGCTTTTTTAGCATCTTCAAAGGTTCTCGGATGTCGGGTGTTAATCCTGTTTGTTGTATGCTTCGTTTTTAAGTATATATGCATCGTTTGTGTATGATCTTGGTTTCATAAGAAAAAAATATGGTTTTTATTCGAAGTAAAGCCTTAACGGGTTTTGCTTCGGTTTTCCCTGTGTAACCTGCTCCGACCGGTCTATCGTCTAGCACGAGACGAGTGGGTTACATTTGTTGGTATCAGAACCTAAGGTTTCCGTGAACTCGGGTAGACAAGTAAGGTAAGTTTGAGGTGTATGTTGTACGGTGGATGTTTTGCTATGTATGCTTGTTGTTTGCTTGCTTGCTTGGTGTTTGAAAGCATATGTTAGCATGGTTGATTTGTTGAGGCGTAGTGTCGAGTTCCCATTGCTACTATTACTTATTTGAAAGGATTTTGAGTAAAGGAATACTTGAGCATGTTGGACCCTTGCCTTTGCTAACTTAATCCTTGTGTGTTTGTTTGTTTGTAGTTGTTATCTTGCTAGCTGTGAGATGAGACCTAGAGGCAGGCCTAGGATTGTTCATCCGGAACCACGTGCAGAAGCTCTGAAGGATGAGCCGGTTGTTGAGGCGCAGTCTCCTCCACCTCCTGCTTCTCCTCCTCGTCAAGAGGAAGGTGAGGCAAGAGCTGAGGGTGTAGGACCTCATATTGGCCAAGGTCTGGCCGGTATAGATTTGGCTTCGTTAGTTCAGACGATAGCCGAGGCTTTCCAAGCAGTTGTGGCCGGTGGGCAGGAAGTGGCACAACCTCAGGGTGAGGGCACCGGTTTCCCACTTGAGAGGCTTCGTAGTTTGGGTTGTGAAGAGTTCCGAGGGTTGGCGGCCGACAGATTCGAGGCTTGGTTTGACAAGACCGTCCGTATTTTGTCTCAGATGGATTGTACTGGAGCACGCAGACTAGGGTGTGTTGTATCTCTGCTTTAGGGTGATGCCTACACTTGGTGGGTCACCGTTACTACGGGCATGCCAGATGCTGAGATTACTTGGGAGTTCTTCGAGTCAGCTTTCCGTAAGAAGTATTTGGGTCCCCGTTATCTTGATGAGAAGAAGAGAGAGTTTATGGCTTTGCTTCAGGATAACTTGACAGTGACCGAGTATGAGATACGGTTTGTCAAATTGAGTCAGTATGCGTCTGAGCTAGTTCCTACTGAGAGGGAACATTGTGACCGTTTCCTTATGGGTTGAGTGAGGAGATAAAGAGGTACACTTTGGCTACAAACAACATGGACTTTGATGTCTTGGTCACTAGGGCCAAGGACATAGAGCACTGTTCGGGTCTGACCAAACGTCCAGGTTGTTCTAGTTCAGGGAAGAGGTCTGGCGACTTTGATAGAGGTGATGCCAAGAGGCATAGGGACAATAGGCATCATTTCGATCACAGACATGGTGGTGGTAACCACGGTAGAGGCCATCAAGGCCAGAGAGCTGGTGGGTGTTTGCCCGAGTGTGCTCGATGCGGGAGGAATCACACCGATGAGTGTTGGGGAAACTTTCATTCTTGTTGGAACTGTGGAGCTAGAGATCACCTTAGGCTTGATTGTCCACATCAAGTTGGGTTTGCACCAGTTCAGGTTCAAGCTCCTGCTATGGCCATTGATTTTCCGAGAGGCCATGGGCGCGGTCGAGGTAACTTCCAGCCGAGGAATGATGGCCAGAGGAATGTAGCACATGTAGTCACGGCTCAGCCAGAGGGCAGAGGTCAGGCTAGAGTTTATGCTCGGTGAGAGGGACAGAGCGACACAGATGTGATTGCAAGTAATTTCTCGATACAGTCTCTGTGTTTGCTTTCCTTGATTGACTCCGTGTCTATGCATTCTTATATTTTGAGTGAGCATGCAAAGATGTTGAATATACCTTGTGAGGTATTAGAGGTGGGTGTTAGTGTTACTAGTTCCTTCGGGGATACAATAGTTGTTAGGAAGAAGTACAAAAGGTGTTTATTAATGGTTTAGGGGCATATGTTTCTAGTGGACATGATGGAGTTACCATTTTATGGCTTCGATGTGATTTTGGGTATGGATTGGCTTACAGAACATAGAGCTAGGATAGATTTCGGAACTAAAAGAGTCTACATGAACCTTGCGGATGGCTATGAGATTGTGGCGGTAAGTGAGAGTGTGAAGTTCTTATCGAATATTGTTTCAACCTTAGAGGCTCAGAGATTAGTTGAGTTGGGTTGTGACGCATACTTGGACTACGTGATGAATCCGAACATGAATGAAGTTAGACCTCAGGACATCAGAATAGTGTGTGATTTTTCGAGTGTGTTTCCGGAAGAATTGCCCGGTTTACTTCCTGATAGAGAAGTAGAGTTAGCGATAGAGACATATTCGGATTCTGCTCCTGTTTCGATTGCTTCGTACCATATGGCATCGAAAGAACTGAAAGAGTTGAAGACTTGGTTACAAGAGTTGTCAGACAAAGGTTTTATCCGTCCAAGTTCTTCTCCTTGGGGCGTTCCGGTATTGTTTGTGAAGAAGAAAGACGGCGGTATGAGAATGTGCATTGATTATAGACAATTGAATCGGTTGACAATGAAAAACAAGTTTCCCTTGCCGCGTATCGATGATTTGTTTGACCAGTTGAGACGGGCATCAGTCTTTTCGAAGATAGACTTGAGATCCGGTTATTACTAGTTGAAGGTAAAAGATGTAGATGTACCGAAGACAACTTTTAGGACTAGATATGGTCACCATGAGTTCTTAGTTATGTCGGTTGGGTTGACAAATGCACCGGCTGCTTTCATGGATATAATAAACATAATCTTCCATCAGTACTTAAATCATTTTGTGGTTGTTTTCATAGATGACATTTTGGTGTATTTGCGTACCGAGGAAGATCATGACTGGCATTTGAGGTTAGTTTTATAGACTTTGCTAGACAACCAGTTGTACGCTAAGTTGAGTAAATATGAGTTCTGGATCCGAGAAGTAGTCTTCCTAGGACATGTAGTGTCAGCCGAGGGGATTAGAGTTGATCTGAAGAAGATAGAAGCCATTGTTGAGTGGAAACAGCCGAAGTCTGTTACATAGATTTGTAGTTTCCTAGGCTTAGTGGGTTACTATAGGAGGTTTATGGAAGGGTTCTCGAAGTTTGCCGCTCCTTTGACAAAGTTGCTTCAGAAGAATGTTAAATTTGAGTGGTCAGATGCCAGACAAGAAGCCTTTGAGAAATTGAAAGAAGCTTTGACCAATGCACCGATTTTGATTCAGCCAGAGTCGGGGAAAGATTATGTGATCTACAGTGATGCTTCATATGTAGGGTTAGGTTGTCTGCTCATGCAAGATGGAAGAGTTGTAGCTTATGCCTCGATACAGTTGAAGACTCGCGAGCGTAATTATCCGACACACGACATAGAACTAGTCGCAGTTGTGCTTACCTTGAAGATTTGAAGACATTATTTGTATGGTGAGAAAAGTACGGTGTATATAGATCACAAGAGTCTGAAGTTTATCATGACACAACGAGAGTTGAACCTTAAACAACATAGGTGGCTAGAGTTGCTTAAAGACTGATCTCACGATTGAGTACCATCCAGGTAAAGCCAATGTAGTGCCAGATGCTTTAAATAGGAAGGTAGTCGTTGAGTTGAGAGCTATGTTTTCTAGGTTGAGTTTGTCCGGAGATGGTGGTCTAGTGGTCGAGCTTCAGGTTAGACCTACCTTGGGCCAGTTGATTAGAGAGAAACAACTGTTAGATAGATCTTTGCCACCTCATGTGCAAGATTTAGCCGAGGGTAGACCGTCGGACTACAGTTTCAGTGTTGATGAGGTCTTGTGTTTCAGAGATAGAATAGTTCTGCCAGATGACAGTGATTTGAGACGCACTATCTTGAATGAAGCACACAGTAGCATGTTTGCAATGCATCCCGGTAGTACGAATATGTATCGTGATTTGAAGAAAGAATACTATTGGGTTGGTTTGAAGAGAGACGTAGCCGACTTCGTGAGTAAGTGTATGGTATGTTAGAGAGTGAAGGAAGAACACCAGGTTCCATCAGGTTTGTTACAACCGTTGAGGATTCTAGAATGGAAGTGGGAAAATATCATTATGGATTTCGTTTCGGATTTGCCTTTGACTCCTTCGAAGAAGAACTCAGTTTGGGTTATAAATGACTGTTTCACGAAGTGTGCGCACGTTTTAGTTGTTAATACGACTTACTCCTTAGATAGATTTGCCGATTTGTATATCGGTGAGATTGTGAGGCTGCATGGTGTACCGAAGTCGATTATGTTTGAGAAAGATCCGAGATTTACAACCAAATTTTGGGAGTGTTTGCATACAACTTTGGGTACCGATTGAATTTCAGTACATCGTATCATCCTCGGTTAGATAGTCAGTCAGAGAGGGTTATACAGATTATAGAGGACATGTTGCGTTGCTGCATTATTGATTTTCAGGGAACTTGGGAGAAACACTTGTCGTTAGTCGAGTTCTCTTACAATAACAGTTGCTTATCAGTTATGTTTTCCAACCGAGTTAGAGAGGATTCACAATGTGTTCCATGTTTCGATGCTTCGTAACTATAGATCAGATCCGTCGCATGTTACGCATGTGGAAGAGATTGAGTTGAATCCGGATTTGATGTATGATGAGAAACCAATTGAGATCTTATCCTCAGACAACAAGGTGTTGCGTGGTAGATCAATTGAGTTGGTCAAAATGAGGTGGCAACGTCGAGGTATGGACGAGGCCACTTGGGAGAGAAAAGAGGATATGGAGAGGCAGTTTTCATATCTCTTCCAGTCAGGTAATTTCGAGGATGAAATTCCTTAAGTGGGGGAGAGTTGTAACACCCGGGTTTAGGGGTCGGGTGTTAGGAGAGTTAAACCGGGTTCGAGTCGTGGGCTCGTTTTAATTTAATTTGGGCTTGGTTTTAATTAAAAGGGCTTGAGACTATCATTAAGGGCAAAGTGGTAATTTTCAAAATGGAAAAAAGTAAAATGAGTAAAAAGTGCCTTTTTGACAAAAAAAAATCACCATCTTATTCTTCCCCTCATCCAATCTCACGACATTAAACCCCTTCAACCCAAAACACTATTCCATTCATTTCTTCACCGATTTTAAGTGCTTTCATCAAGGTAAGATCATTTTTGACTTCTCCTCTTTATTCCGAACATTTCTATGGCTTTATTTTCGCACAAACACCATTTTTCTAGTTCTTTAAGTTTTCAAAATTTCAAGTAAATGGTGGGAGCTTTAAGGGTTTTTCAATTAGGTTTCGATTTGTAAATATCATAGATGTTATAATCTCACCTTTAAATGTATTATATATCAAAATGGTGTGGTTTTGATGAAAATCTCGAAATGGGTTTTTGTGGGTATTTTAAAAGGTTGAAAACTTGGGTTTTTGAGGTAGTTTGGAGTAGGAGAGTGGGGTTGATGATATAGTGTTTCTTGAGGGTTTTTTTGGATGTGTATAATGGTTATTTGGGTGTTGGATTTGGTAGAGTTCTGATGGGTTGTGTGTGAGTACGAAAATGAGGATTTTTGGGTTGGTTCATGGCTTGAAATTGTAGAGAAATGGTCTTGTGGTTGAAATCTGACTAGTGACAGTGTTTTGTGGATGCTTTGTGTAGTAATATGTTGTTTTTGATTGAATAGAATCAAGGAAAATCATTGGAGAAGCTTCGGACTCGATTCCAGGAAGTTTGGAGGCTCGTTTCAGCTTTCTTGGTTTGCTATAAAGGTGTTCGGTGAGTGGATTATTAAAACGGTTTTAAATTGGTTCAAGTGTGTAGTTAAGGTGTTGGGTTGTGCTTGGTAGGCCAATCCAAGGTGGAGGTTAAGTTGGTAGCTTAATCTCTTGTTTTGCTTTATGAGTTCTTGCTTATTGTGCATAATGTGGACTTGTGAAGTATGTGTTTGTTTATGCATGTTGATGTACATATTGATGTTGTATAATGGTGAGGATATGTTGTGTTGCATGATGTTGATATCATGGTGTGGCTTGCTTAGTATAATTGACACTAGTTAATTACCGTGTATAAATGATCGATCATTAGGATGAGTGTGCACACGGTTGAGTCAAATTCGCGCGTGGCCTTGGTGACGTGTAGTCATCAAGGAGGAGTACGGTGAGGTAATATTCCACCTGAAAATGTTAGCATGTGATGATGAGTGTAATCCCATCCATGAGTGAAAACGGTGATGAGTGTAATCCCACCGGAAGGTAATTGTTGTTGAGTATGTTGGGGGTGAAAATCCCAACGGAAGTTATCCGCATATCCGAGTAAGCTAATGGTTGCCAATATACTTGTTCATGTGTGGTTGTTGTGTAAGATATTTGTTATATCTTGGTTTAGCATAACATGAAGTAAGATGCCATGTTCATGCATTCTCTTAACGTTTAGTTATGTTGCTATGATTGCATAAATGTATGACTTGTGAATGTCTTAAGGATGTCATGCTTGAACCTAGTGCTGTCATTGTTTTGTTTTAGAGCATCGTCACTAAGCTTCTAGCTTACGCTCTTGTTTCGACAATGCAGATCACTACTGTGGAGTTAGCAAGGATCAAGGAAAGGGCATCCAAGAGCGTTTGTGGTTGCTCAAGTATGGTTTAAGTAAATAATGTAGTAGTTTAGCAATGGGGATGCTACTTGCTATAGGAGCATGTGTAGACTCCTAATTTGTTAATGATTTTGTGTTGAAGTTGTAAACCATGTGTTATGAGATGTTTATGCGTTGTTTTGAAAGCATGTATACCTTGCTTCAAGAATGCTTATGTTTGTAATGAAGGCATGTAACCATGTTTTATGCTATGTGATATGGATGTATGTTTCTTTGAATGAATGGCCTTGATTGTGTATGCTTTATGGTGATCATGTTTGTAGTAGGATGAAATGCCTTTAGATTGTGTGTATGTATGTTGTTTCTCGAGTCTTGTTGTTTTGGGGTACGTTTGGGATCATTTGGAGATGAAGAAAACTGTTTTTAGGGTCACACAGAGTGCAGGCGTTTTGATATGATTTGACATTGTGAGCGCCCGTTTTGATACGCGTTTCGATACGGTTTGCCTTTGGAGGTGCCTGTTTCGAAACCTACTCCAGAACGCTTTGTTACTGGAGACCCTCGTACCAGAACGGAGTGGACCGTATTGGTACGGCCTGGTCTGGCTTGTGAACTGGAGTCCACGTATCGAAACGGGCAAGCCAGTTTCGAAACGCATGCTTGTACTTGGGCTTTTTTAGCATCTTCAGGGGTTCTCGGATGTCGGGTGTTAGTCCCGTTGGTTGTATGCTTCCATGTTAAGTATATATGCATCGTTTGTGCATGATCTTGGTTTCGTTAGCATGCAATCGGACTAATATGTCACTTGGTAAATTTATATTACCTTACGCCTCGTTTGTGCCTTTTCCTTTATCTTTTCTGCTGTCGTTTCTCACATAAGACTAAATGATACATTTAGACAAGATATTCAATGAAAGAAAAAAAATAGGGTTGCTAATCGAAGTGGAGCCTTAACGGGTTTCGCTTCGGTTTTCCCTGTGTAACTTGCTCGGACCGGTCTGTCGTCTAGCCCGAGACGAGGGGGTTACAACAATGATAGTAAATCTTGAGACATTTGCCTACTAAGATCAGATGTTGTCGATAAAGCAAAGAGGTATAAAGAATGAGAATGGCGAAGTAGAAACATTTGAAGAAGTCTGTCCTTCCAACCTAGGAGTACAAGATCACTGGATTGAGTGGGTAAATTTGCAAAGATAAGATGTTTTTCATGAGTCAAAGAAATACAGTGAAAAGAGCAGTTGTTTATCTGGATTGAGCGAACAAACGTGTGGATTCAAAAAACCAAAGAAAAATCAATTCTGAGGAAAAGAATTTAAAAAGCAAAAGAAATGAGAGCATGCATTCAAGTTTTAGACATTCATAGGGGCATGTTTATCCGAATTGAATTGTGTGTTGCTTTTTTCACAGGCATGTGAAGGCTTTTTCAGCAACAGAAACCAACTCATCTATTCTGACATTTGGAGATTAAAACTTGCCCATCTATTCGAGAATTTGGAGAATGGAATATGCTCATCTATTTGAGCATAAGGAGAATAGAACCCGCCTATCCATTCAGGCGTTTGGAGAATGGAATCTGCTCATCTATTCAGGCATAAGAAGAATAGAACCCGCCTATCTGTTCGAGCGTTTGGAGGATGGAATCTACTTATCTATTCGGGCATAAGGAGAATAGAACCCGCCTATCTGTTTGGGCGTTTGGAGAATGGAATCTGCTCATCTATTCGAGCATAAGGAGAATAGAACCTGCCTATTCGTTCGGGTGTTCAGAGAATGGAATACGCTCATCTATTCGTACATAAGGATAATAGAACCCACCTATCTGTTCGGGCGTTCGGAGAATGGAATCTGCTTAACTATTCGGGCGTAAGGAGAATAGAACCCGCTTATTCATTCGAGCATGAGGAGGATGGAACCTTTATTTTTCAGAACCTGCTTATCTATATGATCATGAGGAGGATGGAACCCCTTTTCAACCTGCTTATCTATCTGAGCATGAGAAGGATAGAACCTTTTTTAAAAAATTGCCTATCCGTCCAGGCATAAGGGGGATGGAACCTTTATCTTTTAAAACCGCCTATCTGTTCTGGCGTTCAAAGAATGGAATCCGCTTATCTATTTAGGAGTAAGGAGAATAGAACTCGCCTATTCATCCGAGAATGAGGAGGATGGAACCTTTATTTTTCTGAACCTGCTTATCTATCCGAGCGTGAGGAGGATGAAGCCTTTTTTTTCAAGCGGCTTATCTATCCAAGCATGAGGAGGATAGAACCGGCTTATTCATCCGAGCATAAGGAGGATGGAACCCCATTTCAACCTGCTTATCTATCCGAGCATGAGGAGGATAGAACATTTTTTCATTACTTTCCTATCCATCTTGGCATAAGGAGGATGGAACCTTTATCTTTTAGAACCCTCCTATTCATTCGGGCATAAGGATAATGGGGCCAACTTATCTACTCATGGATCAGAGAATAGAATCCGCCTATCTTTTTGGGCGTCGGGAGAATGGATCCGAGCAACAAATTGGTGATTGGTGAAAATCGGTGCCTCATATTCTTTGCTTTATCTCTGTTTCACTAGAATAAGTAAAGAAGGGGACACCTATTGGCACTGAAATTTTACCCCATTTTTACATATTATTATTATTATTATTATTATTATTATTATTATTATTATTATTATTATTATTATTATTATTATTATTATTATTATTATTATTATTATTCTTGTTGTTGTTGTTGTTGTTGTTGTTATTATAGTCAAAGCCTAAAAAATAAAATGCAAAAAATAAAAAGAGCTCATTTGGATTAAATAAGGTGCTCATTAATAATGATCTCACTTGTTTTAAATATATGATACAATAAAAATTCATTTTGGCACAACAAACCCAATCAACTCCTTTTTATATCCTTTTATGTGCAGGTTAAATAGGAGTCATTGGATCTAGGGTTGGGATATCAAGGGCTAGAATCTAATAAAAAATGGGAGGGTAGGAGGACCACTCGCGCTGCCACGCGCGCGGGGTGGTCTCCTCCCAAACCCTTCCATGTCGACCAGGGGGATACCACCGCAAGTTTCCTCGTCGCGCCGTGCCACTGTTAGCCATCGTGCAAGGTACTGGCTGAACCGCCTCGCCACGCCGAGTCTGACGCCACCGCTGTCGCCGATCCTCGTCGTCGTTATCCTATAAAATGGAGAAGGGGGTTCAAACCCTAATTAAATTTGGGGATAAAATCACCCAAATTTAGCTCAAATTTGTCCCCAAATAAAATCTGATTTGAAGCAAATAATGGGTCTGAGTTTTACAGATTGTAATTTCGTCTAGAATATTGGGATTTTGTCTCCAATTGCCATGAATATGAGGGTTTTGAAACCCTATAAATATAGACCCATTTTTTTCTTTAGAGAGGACAAAAAACACACTAAAAATCATCAAAAAAAAGTTCCCATTGAGTTCTCTGAAAATTGCTGGAAAATTGTTGAAGTTAGTTTGAGTTTTGGATAACTTTGGTTCGATTCTTTTGTGGCAATTGGAATCGGTTTGAGTGGAGATAGTTCGCGATTTCTATGCTTCCATTAATTCTTCCTTTCTTTTCTTTGTTTTTGAATTTATTTTCTTATTGAATTTTTGTTTGTTCATGTTCTTAGGTTGCAATTTGGAATTGAAGATCGAAATTTGTGTTCGATAAATTTATTTTTTTGTCATTTGATTTTTGATTTTCTTCGATCATGTTCTTCAACTTTGTTTAATCTTTTTTACTCTTAAAAATTAAAAAGATATTTTTTTGAAAATAAAAATTTCAATCCATTTTTGTAACCCCCTCGTCCCGGTCTGGCCGGATGACCGGTCCGAGTAGGCTACACGGGGAAAACCGAAGCGAAACTCGTTAAGGTTCCCCCTCGGTTAGCAACCCTAGAAAATTTCTTTTAATTAAATCTTGTCTAAAGGCATATTAGTTCTTAAGTGATCACGACAGCGGAAAACATCGAGAAAGATACACAACCGAACCCCAAACAACAAGTTAACAGTCCATTTTATACTTACTGGGCAGACCGTATCGATACACTAATCAAGGGTATCGATACGCCTTGACCAAGGTTAACATCCTCCATTCAACACGGGAAGACCGTATCGATACAGCCCTTGAGCGTATCGATACGCTCTTCTCGGTCAACATCTCGTGGTCAACGAGATAAACTCGTACCAATACGCTTAGAGCCCGTATCGATACGCCAAAGCCTCACCAATTTCTCGGATTTCCTGTGAGCTTTGAGCATACCGATACGCCCCCGTGTATAGATACACCAAGCCAAAACTTGAGGAACTACAAACTTGGAATGCCCCTTCACCTTGCTCCTTGCTAACACCACGCTACTGATCTGCATTGTCGAAAATGAGAGCGTAAGCTAGAAGCTTAGTGAGGATTCTCTAAAAACCAAAACAACGACAATGCAGGGTTCAAGCATGCAATCCTTAACATCACACACAACATACATAGGCATCTCATAACATCCTAGCTAGCATTACAAGAGTCATAAATATGGCATCTTACTTCATATTAAGCTCAACAATATAAATCAAATATCTCAACATCAAAATCTTAAGAGCAAGTACATTGGCCACTATTAGTTTACTCAGATGTGCGGATTTACTCTCAACAACAACATTACCTCGGCGAGATTACACTCATCACCGGACCTTGCATGGGTGGGATTCCATTCATCACCACATGCCCTGCGGATGGGATTCCACTCATCATCACGTATAATATAAATAATTTCCGGTGGAATATTACCTCACCGTGCTCCTCCTTGATGACTCAATGCCATCAAGGCCACGCGCAAATTTGACTCAACGTGTGCACACTAATCCTAATGATCGATCATTTACACCGGTAAGTTAACTAGTGCCAATTACTTTTAAACCACTTCACACATCCATCAATTATAACACATATTCATCATCACACATATCAATGTATACACATAAAAAATCATTTCATATCTCACAAGATCAATATAGGCATATGCATCTAAAGCATCATTAGCAACCAAGAAGTTAAACTACCAATTTAACTTCTACCTCGGAATGGCCTACCAAGCTCATTCCAACACCTCCACTACACACAACCAACTTTAAAACAATTTAAAGTTTTACTCACCACCCTTCCTTAGCAAACCAAGCAAGCGAGTCAAGCCTCTTCAATCCCCGGATTCGATCCAGATCCTTCTCCGATGTTTCCTCTAGCTTCTAACCAATCAAAACACAAATATTACACAACAATTCAATGCTAAACTCAGTCACAAACCCAACTCAAAAACACATGTCAAAGCTTCAAAAATTCAAACCCAAACTAACCACAAAACTCCCATTTTCGTGCTCCCCAAATACCCAGCTGAAAACCACAATTTCCAACACCCAAATGACACCTAAAAGCTTCCAAAACAATTCCCTAACTACCCTATACCATCAGCCCTTCAACCCAACACAAAAACACACCAAAAACTCAACTTTTGACACGTTGAAAAATGTCCCAAAAACCCACTTCGGGATTTTTCCCAAATCCTTCCATTTTAAGATATTAGGTGTATTTAAGTGAGGTTAATTCAAAACCCATCTCAACAAATCAAAAACAAATGAAAAACCCATTAAAAATCCAAACTTTCCTTAAACTTGAAAAATGCAAATTGTGATGATTTTGAAATCTAAGACCATGAAAATGTTTGGGATAATGAGGACAACTGCGAAATGAAATTACCTTCGAAAAAGCTCTTGATTTGGTGAAGAGATTGAATGGAATAGTGAATTTGGGGTTTTGGGAGGGGTTTGGGTCTATTTCACGTTGGCATGGAAAAAGGGGGAAGAAGATAGCTTTGTTTTTTTTTTGTTCTCTTTTTGATTCAAAAAGTGGTCTTCATTATTTTCAAGTTATTTACAAAAATGCCACCATGTTAATGTTTAATGTCATTTAACTCAAATTTAAGGTCTAATTAAATTAAACCGATTTTGATGACTCGAACTAAACATACACGCCTAACTCCTAACCCAAAAACACGAGTGTTACATCTCTCTCCCACTTAAGGAATTTCGTACCCAAAATTGCCTGGCTGAAAGAGATAAGGAAACTGCCTTTCCATATCCTCCTTCCTCTTCCAAGTGGCCTCGTCCACCCCTCGACGTTGCCACGGCACTTTCACTAACTCAATCGATCTACCCCGTAACACCTTACTGTCAGAAGCTAGGATCTCAACTGGTTCGTCCTCATAAGTCAAATCCGGATTCAGTTCAATCTCTTCTACATGCATAACATGTGATGGATCTGACCTATACTTACGGAGCATCGATACATGAAATACATCGTGTATCTTCTCTAGCTCGGATGGCAAACACAACTGATAAGCAACTGGACCAACCCTCTTCACAATCTCATACGGTCCTATGTACCTCGGACCCAACTTCCTCTTTCGGCCAAATCTCATTACTTTCTTCCACGGAGACACTTTTAAGAACACCTGCTCACCCACTAAGAACTCAACTTCCTTTCTCTTCAAGTCGGCATAGGACTTCTGCCTATCTGAAGTTGCCTTTAAGCGATCACAAATCAATTTCACTTTATCGGTGGTCCCCTTGAGTAAATTGGGAATAAGTAACAATTTATGTCCCACTTCGGCCCAACAAACTGGAGTTCTACACTTTCTACCATACAAGGCCTCATACGGAGCCATCTGAATGCTCGACTGAAAACTATTATTGTAAGCAAACTCAACTAGAGGCAAATGCTTCTCCCAAGTACCCTGAAAATCAATGATACAACAACGCAACATATCCTCTAGAATCTGTATAACCATCTCTGACTGACCATCGGTCTGAGGATGATAAGACGTGCTGAAATTCAAAAGGGTACCCAAAGTTGTATGCAGACACTCCCAAAATCGAGCTGTAAACCTCGGATCTCTATCGGGCACAATAGACTTCGGCACACCATGCAGTCTAACAATCTCACCGATGTACAGATCGACCAATCTATCTAATGTATAAGTCGTATTGACTGCTAAGAAGTGAGCACACTTCGTGAAACGGTCTACTATAATCCAAACTGAGTTCTTCTTCGTAGGAGTCAAAGGAAAGTCTGAAACAAAATCCATGGTAATGTTCTCCCATTTCCACTCCGGAATCCTCAACGGTTGCAACAAACCTGAGGGAACATGATGTTCCGCCTTCACTCTCTAACATACCATACACTTGCTCACGAAGTCGGCTACATCTCTCTTCAAACCAACCCAAAAGTACTCATTCTTCAAATCGCGGTACATCTTCGTACTTCCAGGATGCATAGCAAAAGGACTAATGTGCGCTTTAGTCAAGATCGTACGTCTCAAGTCACTATCTTCTGGCACAACTATCCTATTTTTGAAACACAAGACTCCATCGGTACTAAAACTATAGTCTGAAGGTCTACCCTCGGCTACATCTTGCACGTGAGGTGCCAAAGATCTATCTAAGAGCTGCTGCTCCCTAATCAACTGACCTAGAGTAGGTCTAACATGAAGCTCGGCTACCAAGCCACCATCTCCGGACAAGCTCAATCTAGCAAACATGGCTCTCAAATCTACAGCTACCTTTCTACTCAAAGCATCGACCACTACATTGGCCTTACCCGGATGGTACTCAATCGTGAGATCATAGTCTTTTAGCAACTCTAACCATCTACGCTGTCTGAGATTCAAATCTCGCTGAGTCATCATGTACTTGAAACTCTTGTGATCTGTGTACACTGTGCATCTCTCACCGTACAAATAATGCCTCCAAATCTTCAGAGCAAACACAACTGCAACTAACTCTATGTCATGGGTCGGATAGTTACGCTCGTGAGTCTTCAACTGTCTTGAGGCATAAGCCACCACTCTCATGTCTTGCATGAGAACACAACCTAGGCCTACATAGGAAGCATCACTGTAAACTACATAGTCTTTCCCAGACTCTGACTAAATCAAGATCGGTGCTTGGGTCAAAGCTTCTTTCAACTTCTCAAAGGCTCTCTGTCTTGTATATGACCACTCAAACTGAACACTCTTCTGAAGCAATTGTGTTAATGGAGCGGCCAACTTCGAGAAATCTTCTACAAATCTTCTATAGTATCCAGCTAAGCCTAGAAAGCTACGTACCTCTGTTACTAACTTCGGTTGCTTCCACTCAACAATGGCCTCTATCTTCTTCGGATCAACTCTAATCCCATCGGGTGACACTACGTGCCCTAGGAAGACTACCTCTCGGATCCAGAACTCACACTTGCTCAACTTCGCATACAACTGATTATCTAACAAAGTCTTCATAACTAACCTCAAGTGTCGGTCGTGGTCTTCCTCGGTACGTGAATACACCAAGATGTCATCTATGAAAACAACTACAAACTGCTCTAGGTACTGATGGAAGATCCTATTCATCATATCAATGAAAGCAGCTGGTGCATTAGTCAACCCAAAAGGCATGACTAAAAACTCATAGTGACCATATCTAGTCCTAAAGGCTGTCTTCGGTACATCAACCTCTCTTACCTTTAGCTGGTAGTAACCTAATCTCAAGTCAATCTTCGAAAAGACTGATGCCCCTCTCAACTGATCAAACAAATCATCAATTCTCGGCAACGGATACTTATTCTTCACTGTTAACTGATTCAACTGTCTATAATCTATACACATTCTCATGCTTCCATCTTTCTTCTTCACAAATAAAACTGGAGCACCCCAAGGTGAAGAACTAGGTCGAATGAAGCATCTATCTGTCAACTCTTGCAACTGAGTCTTCAACTCTTTCAGTTCTTTCGGTGTCATACGATACGGAGCAAACGAAATAAGAGCTGAATCTGAATAAGTCTCAATAGTAAACTCTACCTCTCTATCAGATGGTAAGCCCGACAACTCTTTCGGAAACACACTAGGAAAGTCACACACTGTCCGGATGTCTTGAGGTCTAACCTCACTCATGTTTGGATTCATTACATAGGCCAAATATGTTTTGCAACCCATCTCAACTAGCCTCTTAGCCTCTAGAGCTGAAACTACATTGGATAAGAACTTCACGTTCTCACCCACCACCACTATCTCATAATCATCTGTGAGTCTCAAAGAAATTCTCTTAGTTTCAAAGTCTATCCTAGCTCTATGCTCAGTGAGCCAGTCCATACAAGAATCACATCAAAGCCATAAAAGGGTAGCTCCATCATATCCACTGGAAACACATGTCCCTAAACCATCAACAAAAACCTTCTGTACATTTCTCTAACTACTATCGTATCCCCGAAGGAACTAGTAACACTAACTCCTACCTCTAATATTTCACACGGCATTTTCAACAACTTTGCATGCTCACTCAAAATATAAGAATGTGTAGACTCGGAGTCAATCAAAGAAAGCAAACCCAAAGACTATATCGAGAAGTTACCTGCAATCACATATGTGTCATGCTGATCCCCACGCTGAGCGTAAACTCTAGCCTGACATCCGCCCTCTGGCTGGACTGCAACTACATGCGCTATGTTCCTATGACCATCATTTCTCGGCTGGAAGTTACCTCTACCGCGCCCGCGACCTCTCTGAAAGTCATTGGCTCTAGCAGGAGCCTGAGCTGGTGCATGCCCCACCTAATGTGGACAGTCACGGCTAATATGATCCCTAGCACCACAGCCCCAACACGAGTGCAAATTTCCCCAACACTCACCGGTTTGATTCCTTTCGCAACTAGCACATGTGGGCAACCTCCCACCAGTCCTCTGGCCCTGTTGGCCCCTACCGTGGTTACCTCCACCACGTCTATGGTCATAGTGATGCAGGTTGTCCCGATGCCTCTTGGCATAACCTTTATCAAAGTCACTAGATCTCTTCCCAGAACTAGAACCACCATATCGTTTGGTCAAGCCCAAACTTTGCTCCTAGTCCTTGGCCATAGCGACCAAGACATCAAAATCTGTGTAGTCAGAAGCTAAAGTGTACCTCTTGATCTCTTCATTCAACCCATAGCGGAAACGGTTACAACGTTCCACTTTAGTAGGAACAAGCTCGAATGCATACTAACTCAGTCTAACAAATCTGATCTCATAATCTGTCACAGTCATACTCCCCTGAAGCAAACCATAAATTCCCCCTTCTTCTCATTAAGATATCGATGACCCAGATATTTCTTACGGAAAGCTGACTCGAAAAACTCCCAAGTGATCTCAACCTCTTCCATATCCGTAGAGATGGTGACCCACCAAGTGTAGGCATCACCCTGAAGTAGAGTTATAACACACCCTAGCTTGCGTTCCCCGGTACATCCCACCTGTGCTAGAATACGGACGGTCTTCTCTAACCACATCTCAGACCTCTCCGGTATCGACCCTTTGAACTCTTCACCTCCCAAACTACGAAGTCTCTCCAAAGGCAAACTAGTACCCTCACCTTGGGGTTGTGCCACTGCCTGACCCCCAGCCACTGCAGCCTGGAAAGCCCCGACTATCGCCTGAACTAGGGGAGCTAAATCTATTCCAGTCGGTCCTTGGCCAACTGGAGGTTCTACTCCCTCGGCTCCCGCCTCACCTCTCTCTTGATGAGGAGGGGTGGAGGAGGTTGAGGAGCCTGCGCCCCACCAATTTGCTCGACTCCCGGAGCTTGTGCCCGTGGTTCCGGCTGAACCGTCCTAGGCATCCCTCGTGGTCTCATGATACAGCTAGAAAGATAGTAACTACAACAAACAACATATAAGGATTAAGTTAGCAAAGGCAAGGGTTCAACTGTGCTCAAGTACTTTCCTTTACAAAACCATTTCAAATTAAGTAATAGTAGCAATGGGTACTCGACACTACACCAAACACAACAATTCATGCTTCCAAACACCATTCGAACGATCAAACAACAGGAATACATGGCAAAGCATACATCGGAACTTAACAATTGCTTAACACACCAAACTTACCTCACTTACATGCCCGATGTCTCGGTAACCTCAGGCTCTGATACCGAAAAATGTAACCCCCTCGTCCCGGTCTAGCCGGATGACCGGTCTGAGTAGGGGGATACCAGGGGGATACCGCCGCAAGTTTCCTCGTCGCGTCGTGCCACTGTTAGCCACCGTGCAAGGTATTGGCAGAACTGCCTCGCCCAGCCGAGTCTAACGCCACCGCTGCCGTCGATCCTCATCGTCTTTATCCTGTAAAATGGAGAAGGGGTTCAAACCCTAATTAAATTTGGGGATAAAATCACCCAAATTTAGCTCAAAATTGTCCCCAAATAAAATCTGATTTGAAGCAAATAATGGGTCTAAGTTTTACAGATTGTAATTTCGTCTGGAATATTGGGATTTTGTCTCTAATTGCCATGAATATGAGGGTTTTGAAACCCTATAAATAGAGACCCATTTTTTCTTTAGAGAGGACCAAAAAACACACTAAAAATCATCAAAAAATTTCCCATTTAGTTCTCTAAAAATTGCTGGAAAATTGTTGAAGTTAGTTTGAGTTTTGGATAACTTTGGTTCGATTTTTTGGTGGCAATTGGAATCGGTTTGAGTGGAGATAGTTCGCGATTTCTATGCTTCCATTAATTCTTCCTTTCTTTTCTTTGTTTTTGAATTTATTTCCTTGTTTAATTTTTATTTATTCATGTTCTTAGGTTGCAATTTGGAATTGAAGATCGAAATTGTGTTCGATAAAATCATTTTTTTGTGATTTGATTTTTGATTTTGTTCGATCACGTTCTTCAACTTTGTTTAATCTTTTTTATTCTTAAAAATTAAAAAGATCTTATTTTTGAAAATAAAAATTTCAATCCATTTTTGTAACCCCTCGTCCCTGTCTGGCCGGATGACCGGTCCGAGTAGGCTACACGGGGAAAACCGAAGCGAAACCCGTTAAGGTTCCCCCTCGGTTAGCAACCCTAAAAAATTTCTTTTAATTAAATCTTGTCTAAAGGCATATTACTTCCTAAGTGATCACGACAGCGGAAAACATCGAGAAAGATACACAACCGAACCCCAAACAACAAGTTAACAGTCCATTTTATACTTAATGAGCAGGCCATATCGATACACCAATCAAGGGTATCGATACTCCTTGACCAAGGTCAACGTCCTCCAGTCAACACGGTAAGACCGTATCGATACAACCCTTGAGCGTATCGAAACGCCCTTCTCGGTCAAATCTCGTGGTCAACGAGATAAACCCGTACCGATACGCTTAGAGCCCGTATCGATACGACAAAGCCTCACCAATTTCTCAGATTTCCAGTGAGCTTTGAGCGTACCGATACGCCCCCGTGTATCGATACACCAAGCCAAAACTGAGTCATGGAGGGCAGACTGTATCGATACGGCCCTCAGGCGTATTGATACGCCATGCACTGCAATACCTCAAATTTCAGCAAAACAACACACGACTCGATTCTAGATGCAATTTAAGACCTCCCTAACCACATACAAGCATACGTACAACATTTCACGACCAAGAACTAGCACATAGAGCAATCTAGATGGATAACAAGGCATCTACACATGGCATTCACATAAAGGGATATATAAGGCATTACAAGACATACTCAAAGACTTAAAACGCCAAAACACATGCCTTCTCATAAAGTTTTATATGCATCACTAACACATGCATTCATCCAAAAGCATAGCATCTCAATCAAACATTCAACAAGGCTTAACATGGTTTACAAATCCAAGCAAAACATAAACATCATCAACATCTATGAGTCATACAACGCTCATACAAAACACATAGTAGCACCATTGCTAAACAACTACTTTATTTACTAAGTCATACTTGAGAAATTACAAACTTGGAATGCCCCTTCACCTTGCTCCTTGCTAACACCATGCTACTGAACTGCATTGTCGAAAATGAGAGTGTATGCTAGAAGCTTAGTGAGGATGCTCTAAAAACCAAAACAACGACAATGCAGGGTTCAAGCATGCAATCCTTAACATCACACAAAACATACATAGGCATCTCATAACAACCTAGCTAGCATTACAAGAGTCATAAATATGGCATCTTACTTCATATTAAGCTCAACAATATAAATCAAATACCTCAACATCAAAATCATAAGAGAAAGTACATTGGCCACTATTAGTTTACTCGGATGTGCGGATTTACTCTCAACAACAACATTACCTCGGCGGGATTACACTCATCACCGGACCTTGCATGGGTGGGATTCCACTCATCACCACATGCCCTACGGATGGGATTCCACTCATCATCACGTATAATATAAACAATTGCTGGTGGAATATTACCTCACAATACTCCTCCTTGATGACTCAACGCCATCAAGGCCACGTGCGAATTTGACTCAACGTGTGCACACTAATCCTAATGATCGATCATTTACACCCGGTAAGTTAACTAGTGCCAATTACTTTTAAACCACTTCACACATCCATCAATTATAACACATATTCATCATCGCACATATCAATGTATACACATACAAAATCAATTCATATCTCACAAGATCAATATAGGCATATGCATCTAAAGCATCATTAGCAACCAAGAAGTTAAACTACAATTTAATTTCTACCTCGGAATGGCCTACCAAGCTCATTCCAACACCTCCACTACACACAACCAACTTTAAAATAATTTAAAGTTTTACTCATCACCCTTCCTTAGCAAACCAAGCAAGAGAGTCAAGCCTCTTCAATCCCCATATTCGATCTCGATCCTTCTCTGATGTTTCCTCTAGCTTCTAACCAATAAAAACACAAATATTACACACCAATTCAATGCTAAACTCAGTCACAAACCCAATTCACAAACACATGTCACAGCTTCACAAATTCAAACCCAAACTAACCACAAAACTCCCATTTTCGTGCTCTCCAAATACCCAGTTGAAAACCACAATTTCCAACACCCAAATGACACCTAAAAGCTTCCAAACAACTTCCCTAACTACCTTATACCATCAGCCCTTCAACCCAACACAACAACACACCAAAAACTCAACTTTTGACACTTTGAAAAATGCCCCAAAGACCCACTTCGGGATTTTCCCCAAATCCTTCCATTTTTAAGATATTAGGTCTATTTAAGTGAGGTTAATTCAAAACTCATCTCAACAAATCAAAAACAAATGAAAAACCCATTAAAAATCAAACTTTCCTTAAACTTGAAAAATGCAAATGGTGATGGTTTTGAAATCTAAGACCATGAAATGTTTGGGATAATGAGGAGAGTTGAGAAATGAAATTACCTTCGAAAAAGCTCTTGATTCGGTGAAGAGATTGAATGGAATAGTGAATTTGGGGTTTTGGGAGGGGTTTGGGTCTATTTCACGTTGGCATGGGAAAAGGGGAAGAAGATAGCTTTATTTTTTTGTTCTCTTTTTGATTCAAAAAGTGGTCTTCATTATTTTCAAGTTATTTACAAAAATGCCACCATGTTAATGTTTAATCCCATTTAACTCAAAATTAAGGTCTAACTAAATTAAAACGATTTTGATGACTCGAACTAAACACACACGCCTAGCTCCTAACCCCAAAACATGGGTGTTACAATTTTCATCCTTAAAAGACTAAAAATTGAGATGTTGAAAGTATTGTTTTTTTTAAATTGATTAACTCTTGTTCTAAAAACTAAAGGATTGTGTTGTTAAAAATTAGATGAAATAAAAGTAGGGTTTTGATTCATTCGTGGAAATGTGATTGAAAATAAAGGTTTCTAAAAATTGAAGGATTTGAAAGAAAACTTTTATTTAATTTCAATATATATATATATATATATATATATATATATATAATAAGCTATTGAAAATAAAGAGTTTTCTTAAGGAAAACAGAAACAAAAAACAAAAAAAGTATTAAAAATAATTTTCAAGAAATATAAAAAAAAACTTTCAATAATAGGGCTTTAAAATATAAAAGAAAAAACTTTTTATAGTAAATTTTTGTATAAAAAGTATAAGAGAATAAAAACAAATAAAAAATCTTCAAAGCAGAAAAACAAAAAGGTTTTAAAGGGATAGAAATCTTCTCCAAAAAAAAATTGATCCAAAACCATTAGGAAATTTTAAGTTGAAATTTTCTTGTCTTATTTGCCTTAGTTTGAACATTAGAAATAGATCTTCAAGCTTAGATTAGAGACTTCATTGTTGGAAACTCTTTTCACAAAACATGAAATACACTTAATAAAAATCAAATCCTTAAATAGGAATAAAAAATTTAGACCTTCTTTAGGATCAATAAACTTAAATTTAGAATAAATAAAATCTTCAATGAATAAAAATTCTTTGTTTGTTTGAAAAGTGGAATTTAATTAATGCGGTGTCTTATCAAACGAGAACGACGAGTTAGCGCTAGAAGTGTTGGCGGTGATTAGAGTTCATTTCCCGGGCGATAAGGCCGTTAAAATATATTTATATTCATTAAACAAACAAATGAAATCGAACCATCATGAACTTGCAAATTCCGTTTTTGAAAACGTTTTTGAAATCAATTAGGTACCAATTTTTGGGTGTTGTGGGGTTGCTAAAACTTCCCCACGCGTAACTGACCCTAAACCTATTTTTTGGTTTTCATAGACCAAAACCGTTGTATTAATAAAATAAAATGTTATATTAAAATAACCCGCTTTAAAGTGATTCAAGCACACATTTTCAAAAAAATTGGTGGCGACTCCGTGTTTTTAAAGTTTTTGAAATGTTGGGCTCGAAAGCGTTCTGACACATCCCAAGGGATGTAATCATTGGATTTGATGAATAGCTTCATTCGATTCTTCCAATACGGATAGATGTTCCCATTGAAGAATGACGGTTTAGTGATCGATTGAGACTCGTACAAGTTGTGGATGGAAGTATATGTCATGGCTTGAATGTAGATTGATTTAATCACCTCTACGATCGTCTCAAGGGGATATTAATCCTTCAAATGAGCTAGGCTCTAATACCAATTGTTAGGATGATTAAATAACTCAATTTGACAAAGAGGGGTGAATTGACAAATAAAAATTTGAAGGGAAGCAAATGAAAAATGAAAAATTTAAGACAAAATGATTTATAGTGGTTCAAGCTTCTGAAAAGCTCTACATCCACTACCTTAGCTCCCCACTAATGATTACAAAACAATTCACTAAGAATTCTTCCCCTTTTTTAGGCTAAGGAGGCAACGGTTACAATCGATCAAAGCTTTATACCCAAAGCGTGATCCAATTCACTCTTTTATAAGAAGTTTGTTTGCAAACTAAAATATCCTCACAAAGATTGGTATTTGCCCAATTGCAAGTACACTCAACCCAATCTAGAATCAAAAGATTACAAAGAAAAACTCTCAAGAGGGTTACAATGAATATGACTCTAATAGGCTCAAAGTGTTGGATTTGTGCTTCAATGCTTTAGACTTGTTCAAAGGATGCTCAATAGTTGTTGTTGTAGCTTTGGAGACTTGATTTTATATCCCTTCAATAATTTCTAAACTTTTGGGTGGTTGGGATCATCGATAAAGCCGCTAGGATGCTTTCTTCCCACAATAAATGATGTTTAGTAACCTATCGTATCGATACACGATGAGCTGTATCAGTACCTACTGTTGTCACTGAATTTTCACCGTAATTTATTATTATTATTATTATTATTATTATTATTGTGTATTAGATACAAAACCCCAAGAAAATAATATAAAGAATGCATTGTAAATAAATAGCAGTCCATTAATTTAAAACTAAATAAGAGCCCATGTACATAATAACCCACTAGGCCCAAAAACAAACCCAAGCTAACCCCGTTTTTTATCCCATGTGCAGGCTTTATTCTCAGTCGTTCGATCAAGGGTATAGATCCAATGGTCCAGATTGGGTCAGCAAAGGAAGGGGTTGCCCTCCCCACTTTTGCGCCGCCACGCGCTCCCATCTTCGCGCGCGTGCGCGGAACGCACCCAAATCCATGGCCGCTCGGTTCTCGGCAGTCGGCCATTTGGCTCCCTCACCACCCAGGAGAACGGGCTTGTACGACGACCGCCATCTCCCACTTCACCGCATTGCTGCCACAAAGGTCTCTGTCGGCGCGCATTTGCCACTCGTCGTATCCTTATCCCGATCGAAGCCCTAAACCACGCCGACAACTGTAGCGTTCGGCAATTCCAAGGCCGACGAAGAGCGCTGAAGATTGCCCAGCCTACGCCGGATTCTCACCTCGTCGCGCCGATGCTACTTCTATACCGTCGATTAAGCCTGCGAAATAAAAGAGGGAAACAAGTCAAACCTTAATTCGAATATGGAGAAGAATCATCCACAGTTTCACGAAAATTCAACCAAGGATAAAGCCAAAATAAAGTTTGAATCAAATCAGAAATAATTTGGATGATATTTAGGAATTTATTCTTGAGAATCAAGCATTTTTACCTAAAAAAAGCCATGTATTTTCCATTGTAAACTACCATATAAAAATCCAAAAAAAGAAGAAGAAAAGAATCATTAGAAAGCATAGAAATTTCAGTAGTTTTGTGGAAGAGAAGTTCGAATTTCCCGGTGGAGTTGTAATCAAATTCGTTGGAATCAAAGAAAACAAATTCGTCTTTTGGTAATATGTTCTTCCCTTGTTTTTCATTATTATTATGAGTTTTTTTAATTTCTTAATTTGATGTTAGTTTTATCTTGTAGTGTTGGAAAATAATTGTTCTTAAACCCAGATTTGTTTATTCGAATTAAAACTAATTTTGAGCCTTTTTTTAATTTGATTTTCGAAAAAAAGAAGAAAGAAACATACTTGCTTTTTGTTTCATTTTGGAGTTTGATCTATTGGAATCAAGGAAAGATTTTAAAAGATGTTTTTTGGGCCTTAACCCAATTTTTAAAAGAAAGAACATAATTTTGGGCTTTAAAAAGTTTGTTTTTTGGACCATTTTATATCAAGCTTTAGTAATGTTTTTTAAGTTAATAAAACCTTTTTTTCTAAAAATAATTCTTTTTTCCTAAAAATGCTTAATAAATATTTTTAAGTTACGTTTCAAATATTAAGCCAAGAGATTTTTTTGTAAATAAATGTCTTTATCGAAAAAATAAATAAATAGTCAATAAAATTTGTTTGTTTCTCGTGTTTAGCGTTAGGGTTTATGGTCTAAAAGACACTTTAATAAAACTTTAATCTTAAGAATAATTAAAATCCGTAGACTTTTTTAGGTTAATAATTTCAAACTTAAGAAAAATAAAAGGGTTCAACGCACTAAATTTCTTTGTTTTTTAAAAAAGTGAAAACTTAATTTAATGCGGTGTCTTATCAAACGGGAATGACGGGTTAGCGCCAGAAATGTTGGCGGTGATTAAAGTTCATCTCCTGGGAGATAATGCCGTTAAAATAGACTAATATTCATTAAACGGATAAGTAAAGTCGAACCTTTTTGAACTTGCAAATCCTAGTTTTGAAAACTATTTTAAAAACAATTAGGTACCAATTTTGGGCGTCGTGTAGGTGCTAACCGTTCCCCATGTGTAACCGACCCCCGAACATGTTTTCTAATTTTCGCAGATCAAAACCTTTTTTTGATTAAAATAAAATGTTTTATTAAAATAACCTTATTTTTTAAAAGTGATCCAATCACTCTTTTTTCAAAAAAGATTGGTGACGACTCCCTTGATTCTTAAAAGTGTTTTTCCAAAACATCAAAGCCTCCCATAAAAAGGCGGTTGCGACAACTTGGCGACTCCGCTGGGGATGTGTTTTTGTTTTTTTAAAAAATAAAAACAAAGAGGGTCAGACCACAAATTGGTTTTCAATGGTTTTAAAAAAACATTTTTTTAATATGGAATTTGCAAGTTCATCATAGGTTTTATTTATTTGTCCATTTAAATGAATATAACTCTATTTTATGCATTTAAGACTTAATTTCAAGCTCTATTCCCGAGCTTTGTCCCGTTCGTTTTAAGTGGGGGGAACACGCTTTGCTCATGTAAGAATATTGATTCTTCGTATGACCATCGCAAAGTACCTCCGGGACTCAATCCCTTTGCCTTCGTAAGGATATTGATTCTTCGAGAAGGCATCGGTGGTGAGTCCTCCTGAGTTGAACTCGATTCGTTTGTAGCCTATAATGGGTGAGAATCGAGGGCCTTGCTTGTAACATCCACTTTTTCATCCTAGAATTTAATTAATTGAATTAGAATATTAATTTATTTCTTGAAAGCAATTAAGTTCATAATTAAGTAGTTTATTCAATTTAGTCCTTGGATTTCCTTTAATTGGGCAATTATTGCACCAACTAAAATTAAAGGGAACAAGGCCTTCGAATTAAAGATTTAAGTCGAGTTGATGATTTGGTCGAACGTAAATTGGTAATAACTTGGTCAAAGTAATAAGATTAGAGAAATTAAAAATAATTAGAGAGGTACATTTCGCTAGTGGAAATCAGACAAAAATGGAAGAAAGAAAGAAAGAGTTTGTGGAGGAAATCGATGACTAAATTAAAAAGAAAATAAAACTCAAAATTTGCATGTTAAAATTTGTTATTCCTTGGGGCTGCCCTTAGTAAAAAGTTTATATTAGATATGTTAAGAAGGGCAATTAAGTAAAACCAAAATCCCCCAAATTAAGGAAAGTTTTTCTCTCCATCATTCTCTTCCTTGTTGTCGTGTAACTTGAGAGAAAAGAGAGGGGATGAAAACTTGAAAACTCTGAAAATTGAGCTCTAATGGAGAAGGAAATGGCTTGCATGTTGAAGGATTTAAGCTAGGATTAAGAAGAGTCAACTAGTGGTAGCAAAGCCAAAGAAGTAAGTTCTCATTCCTTCTTCTAGGTGTTCGAATAAGTGCAAAAGTCATGCATGCAAGTTTAAAATTGATTTAAATGTAACACCCGAGTTTGGGGGTCGGGTGAAATTAAAATAATAAAATATTATTTTGGGCCTCGTGTTTTCAAAACAAATAAATTATGTTGGACTTATTTTAAATCAAACCCATTTGGCCATGGATGTCATGCTCTTGTGGATATCCCATTTCATTAAGGGTAAAATGGTCATTAGCCTTGAAATTAGAACAAAACATAAAAAATAATTTTTCACCCATCTTCTTCTTCCTTCTCTTCCATTTTCACGACAAACACCCTCCCCTTCTCAAGGTTACTATTCCATCACCCTTCTTCCTCATCCTTGAAGGTTTTTGAAAGGTAAACGTATTTTTGAGTTGTCATATATATATATATATATATATATATATATATATATATATATATATATATATATATATATATATATATAGTTTTCATTAAAACCCATGATATTTCATATTGAAGTTTTGAAGGTTTGGATTAAAAATGTGAACTTTGTTAACTTTAACTCAAGTTTTCGATTTGTTGATGTTAGATAAGTTGTTTGCTATCTAAAAGGTCCAACATACTTGATTTTCACTTGGTTTTATGTTGATTTCCGGATTTGAGTTTTGTTGGGGGTTTTAGAAGGGTTTAAGGTTGGTTTTGAAGATGTTTTGGGTGAGAACTTGTTGGCTAATGGTTGGTTGATAGTTAAGGGTTGTTTTGGAAGCTTTTAGAAGTGTTAAAGGTGCTAGAATCGATGGGTTTTTATTGTGCTATAAGGCTGCTTGCAAATGAGAGTTTTGTGGGTGTTCTTGGCTTGATTTGATGCTTAATTGATGTTATAAGTTACATCAGAGGTTTGTGGTTGTTTTGGTGATTAATAGAGTGTCTTTGATTGTTTAGAGACAGGGAATTGTGTTGGTGAAGCCTCAGGATCGAATCCGGAACCGTTGGGAGCTTGATCGGCTAGAGTTGTTTATCTTGGAATAGTTGGTGAGTGGTTCTACGTTTTTAAATTGGTTTTCAAATGTTGGTTCAAGCATATGGACCTAGGTTGGGCTTGGTAAACCCACCTAGAGTTGGGATTAGAGTGGTAGCCTAATCTCAAGCTTAGTTTAGGAGACCTTTGGTTGAACTTCTAAATGCTTGTTATGCCTCTTGTTTCATATTAATTGTGATTAATGTGGTTATGTATATTGTGTTATACTTGTTAGCCCCTTAACCCGGCCTAGACGGTTGACCCGAATTAAGAAAGTTACACGGGGAAAACAAAAGTCAACCCGAAAGTCAACCTTGATTAACGACCTTTTTTTTCTTTTTAAACTTGTCTAGATGCACATTAACCCTAAGCATGATCATACAAACAACATGCTCAAAGATCGTAACCATCAGAGAACATTCAGGGACCCAATTGCACAAAATACAACATTAGGGACCAAATTGTAAATTCTGTAAATTATAAGGACTTAACCCAATTTAAAGTTACCAACTTGAAATTAATCAGGTTTCATGATTCACTACCAAATTTCAGCTCAAACGGACATCCCAAACTCATACAATTGCATATACAAGTTTCAGGACCAATTTGCAAACATTCCAAAACATATAACCATAAATTTTAGTGCCCAACGGTCGAGTGTTTCGGAACAGGGAAGATCCGTTCCGAAACGCGGGACCGTTCCGCAACAGGTTCCGAAACAGTGCCTGGCAGTGGCATATCCGTTCCGGAACAGTGCTTACCGTTTCGGAACGCCTAGGCCATTTCAGGCCCCTGTTCCGATACGTTACCACCTGTTCCGAAACAGGTTGCCCAGATTGCAGAAAAAATTGCTGGTTTATGGCACAATTGACCTATCGAACATGCACCAAACGCAACCAAATTTTACCAGCAAGACATTAAACATGCAAGGAATATAATTTCATCAACCAATCATCAATATGGCATCAAACATGAAAATCCCCAATTCTATAGGCATGCTTCCTACTTTTCAAACCATTCAAGCATCAAAATACCAAATTCACTTCACAAAGGCCAATTACATGTTCCAACATTAATAACAACATATATCCAACTTAGGGAGTCCAAAACATCTCCCAAAACCACAACATAGGTCCCCCATTGCCAAATGCCAAAAGCTAATAGTGTTTAAGAAACCTTCACCATACTTGAGCTTAGTTAACCACTTGGTTGCTTGCCCTCCTTGCTGCCCTCAATGCACTTTAATGCTCTGCATTATTGGTTTAAGAAGAGAGAGAGCGTAAGCAAAATCTTAGTGAGGAATGCTCATTTAAAACCACACAATAATGCATTTATAAAAAAAAAAACTCATTTATAAACCATTCTTCAAGCAACGTTTATACATGCTCTTAAACATTTAAAACAAGCATCTCATGCTCCACTTTCATTACATGTCATATTTGCAACAAGTGATACATTTCACATAAGATCCACATATGGACTTTTAAACACCATTGTGATCTTACAATAACCAAGGACCACACATGGACTTTTAAACACCATTGTGTCCTTAACCCCATGGACTTTTAAACACCATGGCCCCATGGACTTTTAAACACCATGGAAAGGAACACACAAGGACTTTTAAACACCTTTGTGTCCTTAACAAGAACCATCCAAGGACTTTTAAACACCTTGATGTTCTTAAATAACAAGGCTTACACAAGGAATTTTAACCACCTTTGTAACCTTAACCAAGGACCAATCATGGACTTTTAAACACCATATTGTCCTTAAATAAACAAGACTCATCCAAGGAATTTTAACCACCTTGATGATCTTAACCAATAACCAACCATGGACTTTTAAACACCATGTTGTTCTTAAATAAACAAGGCTCACACAAGGACTTTTAACCACCTTTGTGATCTTAACATCACTTGCCAATATGAATCATTAATCAACAATAATCCACTGTTTTAAAGCATTTACTCAAGCCATAAACATCATGCATCTTTAAGCATTAAACCACATTTTAACAATGTTCAAAAACAAGGATCTCTTACCTTGAGCATCCTTCAACACATGGCTTAGAATCTCAGCAATTAACATGCTAAAACATGCTTTCAAAACAGAATTTAAAACATGCAAACAACCACATTGCATACAACCAAACCCATGGTTCATCATCAAGAGAGTTTTTCCGAAAACTTACTCTTGAGCTTAGCTAAGTTGCTTAGACTTAAACTAAGCTCCCAAACCTTCAAAACAATGGTTTCAAAGCTGGAAACCAAAGTCCACTCATCGATTCCGTTTCGCCTCTTGCCGAAACACCAATCAAGCTTCCGGATCATCACCACTTGGATCCAAAGATGACTCCCCTGTTTTAAACACATCAAAGCAGAGGATTAATGCATCATCATGCATTAATATCTTCAATGAAAGCACCTAAACCCGCTGCTCTCATCCACACTCCATTTTCGGCCACCAAACACAACCGAAAATGCATCCAAACAACTCCACAACATTACCCAGCCAAGATCCATCAAAACTAAACATTCTTAATCATCATTTAACATCCAAAAAGGACCTAACATCATCCTTATACCTCCAGCAACAACAGATCCACAAGATTACTCCAAAAACAACCAAGAATCACAAGCTAAACTTAGGAAATTCAACCTATCCGGGATTGCATTAATTAAAACTCAATTTCTCATCAATTTAAAATTCATTTAACATGAAATTGACACCTTAAAACACAGCCCAATCAGATCATACGAAAATTCATCAAAAATCACCAAATCTTGCATCTAAAAGCCAAGATCATTAACACAACCTTAAAACCATTTATAAAACACAATTTAAGGATTGAGAACTTAGGAATTTCAGTAAAGAACTGAGAGTTTAGAGGAGAAGGACGTTCTTACCTCCAAACTTGAGTTTTCTCCCTTTTAGAATCAAAAAGCTTGAAGATCCAATTAGCAAATGCAAAGGATTTGATGAAGAGATGATTAAAGATCAAAAGGGAAAAGAAATGAGTGATTTAGATGACAAAACCAGAGGGAAAAGTTCTGGAAAAAGATGTTTGGTTTGAGAGAAAGATGAGAGAAAATAGAAAATGGAAAAGTTAGTTGGAAATAGGAAAATATCTTCCCTCCACTTTTCTTTTGTTTAAAAACCAGAAATAAATCATTTAATATATTAGAAAAATCTGGAGAAACTCCCTTTGGGTAATTAGCTTCTTAAAGATTCAAAGTTTCGATCCTTTTCAAAACAGTCACGCAGTTTTCAAAAAAATTACATTTTGGTCACTAGCCAAAATGTCACCCTTCCAAACCTCATTTTGTAAAATTGATTTCACAGTTCACTTATATATATTAAAAGAGGATTTTAGAACATTTTCCCATATTTTTAATGCAACCCGAACTAGGCTTTCCTAATTTCACCTTTTTATATTCGAACAGCACTTTGACCGAACCGGGCCAAGCCCAAAACTTCTAAGCCCAAAACCGGGGCGTTACAATACATGTTTGTTGAGGCATGATATTTGATGCATTGTTATATGCATGTGATTTTGGAATGTGGTTTGTGCATGATGGTAAATCATGGTGAGTACGTGCTAAGCACGGAAATTGGTAAGAAAGTTGTGAGGTTGATTAATGAAATGAGTTAGTATTGGCACTAGTATGCTTGGGTACAATGATCGATCATTAGGATGTTTAGTGTGCACACGAGAGTCGAAATGCGCGCGTGGTCTTGGTGATGGTATTCATCAAGATGGAGTACGGGTACGCCCAAAAATCTTTTTTTATATGTTAGTAGGTGATGAGTAGAATCCCATCGACGGGGCGTGAGGATGAGTGGAACCCCCTCCGCGTGAAACGGTGATGAGTGTAATACCACCGTAAGGTAATGATTGTGTTGTTGCATGTGAGTTCCAACGGTTATCCGTGTATTCGGGTCATAGCTAGGTGCCAATACGGATTGTGGAATGTGTTGCTAATATGTTTGATATGTGTGTTCCATATGATGTGATTATGGACTTGTTGAGCATAGCATGATAGTTGAGATTATGTTCATGCATTATTTATAGTTGACTCATGTGGTTCGAAGGTGAGATCATGCATTCTTCCTCGGTTGGGTTGTTCATGCTTGGACCATGCATTGTCGAGGTTTGTTTTGTGAGCTTACCCTCACTAAGCTTTATGCTTACGCTCTCTTTTGTTCGACAATTTAGATCCGTAGTTCGTGGGTTTCTTGTGCAAGGAGAGGGCCTCCAAGTGTGCTAGTCGAGCTTTTGATATCATCAAGTATGAATTTCTAAGTTATGGATGTGATAGACAAGCAATGGGATTTGAGTATTTTTTATTTATGATGTTGTTTTGTGTTAGGAGCATGTTAGACTCCTTGATATGTTGGTGCTATGGTGTGGCCTGTTGGTGCCATGTTTTGAATTGTAAATCATGCTCTTAATGCGTATCTTGAATGCTTGTGTGTATGTTGGCTCTAAGGCATGAAACCTTAATGTGCTTTGTATACCTCTTTTATGATGAATGATGATTCCTTTTTATGTCTGGCCTTTCAAGTATGTTATGTGTTAAGCATTCTTGTTGTATGGTGTTTAGCATCTAGAGTTTATGCATGTTTGTTTGGAGGTCTTGGTTGGTGCCATTGAGGCATCCATTGTGCAATAAACCAGCTAAAACCTGTCTGTTCGCAACATGGGTATCAATACGGTTGGACCCGTATCGATACGACCCTCTTGTTTCAGGCCAATCGTTTTGATACGCGGGAAGGGCGTTTTGATACCATTTTTACTACTGGAAATCTAAGATTTTGACGAGAAATTGAGGGTATCGAAACGGGCCTAGATGTTTCGAAACGGTCTTCGTAGCGTTGACCATGAGAAGTTGACCGCTGAGGGCGTATCGATACAGTCAACCAGCATACCGATACGGTCTCCTCGAGTTGACTTAGGCCAGTTGACCTAGTCAAGGCGTATCGATACCCTACTTGAGCGTTCGATACGGCCTGCAGTTTAAGTTAAAATGGACTGTTTTTTATTTGTTGTTTGGTTGATCGCCTCGCTTGTTGCTTCCGCTGTCGTTATTTTCACATAGGACATATTAGTGCATCTAGACAAGATAATAATAAATGAAAAAGTTTTCTAGGGTCGTTAACCGAAGTGGAGCCTTAACGGGTTTCGCTTCGGTTTTCCCCGTGTATCCCGCTCGGACCGATACGAGGGGGTTACATTAAACATGAAATTGTTAGAGTCGTGATGATTATGTTGGGTTGAGATAATGATGTTTTTGAATAATTATTTGTGAAATGATGAATTGATTAAAAGAGGACTGTTTTGAGGAAAGAATAGAAATTCATGATTGAATGAAAAATTGAAGTACTTAGGGACCAAACTGGAAAATTCCTATTAGGAAAAATTTGAAGAGGAGTGGAATTTTCATAAGGAACAAGTCTTGGATTGCTGGAAAAATGAATTCGATTGAGGAAATTTTGATTAGAATCAACATTGGACATGTATTCGAAAATAATGGAATAAGAGACTGTTTGGAATAAAATCATTAATTGAAAGGACGTGAATTATATGGAATTTGACACTTAACTCAGAATTTAGAATCAGGGGATTATGTAAGAATGAATTTAGACTCTCAAACAGAAGTCGAAATGGCCTAAATTTTTGAATTTAGGAAGTTAGTACTCGAAACCAAAGAATAGGACTGATCTGGAAAATTAGTAAAATTGAGGACTTTTCTGTTGATAATAAGAATTCATATGGACTTAAAATTTTTGTAAAAAGATAGTACAAATCATGTATTAAGTAAATTTAGAATTAGACTAAGGTAATTAGGTGAATTCAAAGCTAAATGTGTCTAATGAGTAAACTGTCCAGAATACTTAAACCATAAGTTGTAACTTTGAAAATTCACCAAAAATAGGATATAAGGTATTTTGAACAGACATTTTTATGGTACAAACTTTGGAATGTCTGGTATCACTGAGAGAAAACGGAATTGGATTCCAGTATGTGAATTTGAAGTTATGGATTAAAGAAGTTGGGTAGTATAGGCTGTCCAGGTTTGTTGAAAGGGGTCATATTCAAGTAATAAACTGTATTTACTCAGAATAGATAAAAATATGAGGTTTATATGGTTGGAAAGATGCGTTTAATACCTTTCTAATGGTGCATAATAAGTGAATTTTGGATTAGTAATTAAGAAGTTATGATCAAAATACTAACTGATCCTCCAACTAATTCACTAGAAAAACAGATTTGAGGATTAATGTTTATAATTGTATTAAAGGACTGAATGTAATTGAATTGCTCTCTGATATGGTTTGTATTTATTTTGTGTTGAGTGTTAAGATCAAAATTGTGAGGAGTATTTGGAGGAATCCAGGAACGATCAATCAAGGAGGAGGAACAAGGGCATCCTAATCAAAGATCAAGCTTAAGGAGTTTGTGAGTGTAATTATATTAGGGTTGGGACTAGTGTCCTAACCATTTTCTTTATTTATGAAATTTATAATTTTGTGCATGAAATGGATTTAATTTATGATTGGTAACATGTTTAGTAAGGGAAGGAGGTTAAAGGAAAATCAATGCATAAATTGGATCTTTGTTAATGCTTGAATGAATGAATATGTGGACTGCCTTATGTGATCAATTTGTTATGTTGTATATGCATGAATTGGATCTTTTTTAATGCTTGAATGTATGAATATGTGGACTGCCCCTATATGATACTTTTGCTATGTTGAATATGCATGTAATTTCATGTGATGTGGCTGCCTATGTATGTTTTGATGCTATTCGAATGTGGCATGAAATTAACCAGCATGATTTATGTGATTTGGTAGAATTATATGATAGAATGAGCATGCAAATCGAATTATGCAATATGTATGTACTAAATTAAATATGAATGATATCGTTGAAAAATGAATGATAAATTAATAAGAATAATAAGCCCTCGGTCGATTAGAGGTCTTAGATAGTACGGCATGCCTAGAGTCCGAGCTCTCTTGTTTGTTGCTTAGTGCAACCCTTGATTTGTTGCTTAGTGCAACCACTGTTTAGTACCTTGTGTACTCTCCGAACTTGATGATTGAATGTTATCTTGTTTGGTGTTCAAGACACATTGATGCTATTGAGCATCCATTGACTTGTTGCTTAGGCAACCCTTGTTTGGTACTTGGTACCCTCTTGATGACTTGATTATATGATTCTTCTATTCTACCTAGGGCAACTTAACTAAATTGAACGGAAATACGTAATTATGGGAAGCTTATGAAATGGATAATGGACTGATATTTGAATTTGCATGACATGATATGTATTTAATGAATGAATTTTATGGACATTAGTCCTTTCGATTGTGATAAAATGCATATGAGATGCTTGCAATGTTTGAATATAAGCAATGTGGGCAATGGCCCCTTTCAAATGAAATGTGATATGTTTGAAAATTTTGACTTATGGTTAATAGTTGGTGACCCATTCGAATGACATGCTTAATGATAATTTGTGATTTTACTCATGACTAATTGATAATGCAATGTTATAATTGGTATGCTTTTTTTGGGTTATTTCGATTATGAAGCATGAGAATAAGCATGTTGGGAATTGAATTGTTGTATGGTCTTGGCTGAATCGAATATGAAGCATGAGGATAAGTTCATGTTAATTGAAATGTGTTCGAATATGATGCTATGAATGTTTGTATACGTGATGTATGAAGTCACTTGAGTTTGGTTTTGCTAAGCTTAGTTAGGTGTTAATTTTATGCTATCAACCCTAGCTAAGTAAACTCAATGTTTGATCACATATAAATTCAAGATTGAATTAGCATTAGTATTATCTCGCTAAGTACAATTTGTAATTAACGCTCCTTTGTTTCCTTCTTCCCAATTAGTAGGGTAGCTTGGATCTAAAGCTAGCATCCGATCGGGACAAATTACAAGACCAAAAATGTATGATCTTAGTGTTATTTTTAGAGTCCTAGATGGTGGCTTCGAAGTTTGTTTAAGAGCTCGTTTCATTTTGTTTGGTCGTAGCTTAAGTTTACGTTGGTGTTTGAAGTTATATGCTCCTTGATGTTTAGTTAAGAGGCTAAAATCATGTTTTGTTTTTAGTTTGAAAGCCTCATTCTTTTGTGTAAATATGTAAGTCAAGCTATTGGTCTTGCATTATTCTTTTTGTTGTACATAGTTGATAGCTTGGCATGGCTTAGGAGCATTTGATAACTCCATATTTTGTAATGAAATAGTTAATGGAAATTTGATATCATGGTCTATGAAATTGAACATGACTTGTATGAAATATTGATGTCTTAATTATTGGTATTGTTGGTGTAATTCGAAAACCACCTAGACTAATTTAATCAAGGTTTTGAATGGCATGGTAATGAATTGCTTAAGTATATCGACATGTTTGATTTAATTATTATCAATGAAATAATTGGTAAATTATTAGTTAATGGCTAGAGTAAATTAACCACATAGCCTAATGTTCGAATGGAAACCTTAAACGAAATCTTAAAATTATATTGGCTTGAAAATCTATAAGTTAGGCTAAATGAAATTCTGTTTGGTCATGTATGTTTAGAAAAGTTTTTGTTAGCCCACTTTTCGCATACACATTATTATGGTTTGCTTACTTAAGAACAAATTCTTGCTTCATATTTTCTGTTCCGATAACGCTTCTGACTCCTGACCCAGGCGAGGGGTGTTACATTTTGTGGCATCAGAGCTTTTTAGGTTATGTGTCCTAAAAATCCTCGAATAAGTTTGGCATGCATCATTTAAGTTGAGTCAAGCCACCTAGGAATCATACATTGGATTTCTTGTAATTATGCTCCTAACTTTGATTTTGTTGAATCTGAATTAGAATGACTGAGACACGGTGAGCTCGAGACGATGAAAGTCCTCGAGGATCCTCAAGTGAAGGGGATAGTGTCCGTATGAGAGAAAACCCTCCTGTACAAGATAGTACTCGACCACAACCTCATGTACAACCTCAGATGAACACAGATAATTCGACTATTCTGAATGCTCAAAGAGACTACCTCTTGAGTATGAAAGAAATGTTCGATCAGCTTTTGACGAACATGAGACAAGAACAACCTACTCCGGTAGCTGTTGCCCCTAGCAGAGCTCCTATCGAAAAGCTTGCTCAACACCAAGCCTATACATTCACTGGTACTAGTGAAGAGAAACCGGAAGAAGCTGAGTATTGGTTAGAGAGAACTACTCAGATATTGACTAAGCAACTTCAGTGCTCAGATGTGCATAAGCTCGAATGTGTTGTTACCTTACCAGCTGATGAAGCTTTGAGCTGGTGGGAGACTACGACACTAACCGCTCAAGCCGAATCTGTGAACTGGAAGTTCTTTGTAGAAGAATTTAAGAAGAAGTATATCAGTGAACAATACTTGGCCAATCGAAGAAAACGTTTCTTGTATCTGAAGCAAGCGAGCCGACCAATCGAACAGTACGTGGCAGATTTCTGTAAGTACTGCAAGTATGGTTCTGAGTACATCAAGACGGAGAAAGAAAAGTGACGTGTGTTCATTGACGGTTTGAATGATGAACTGAGTCCGATGTTTACCGCCCTGGATATCACTGACTTCCAAACTCCGGTGAACCGCGCTACTGCTACGAAAGCCATGTTTTGGGCCGCAGAAAAGAGAAAAAGTGGTTACCGACATGATAAGAAGCGCAAGGGTGATGACAAGTCCCATTGGAAGTCGAAGAATTCTAAAAGCCAGAAAGAAGGGTCTTCTTCGTATAATCCAGCTCCTCGTATTAATTACACATCGAAGCCTCAGTCAGTGAATAGACTTGTTGTCCCGGTTATATCTATTAATAGCACGGGAAATTCAAAAAGGGCTACAGTCTGTCAGCATTGTCAGAAACCACATTTCGTTCAGTGCCAAAAGAAGGCCAACTTATGTTTTTCTTGCGACAGAAGTGACCACTATATCAGAGATTGTCCGAAAGGACCGAATCTAGCTCCTGCTCAAAACTCTTCTAATCCGAGTCATGTGCAATCCAATCGGAACAAGAATACTAGGCAAGCACAGTCTAGGAATCAGGGTAGAGGCAAAAGCAATCAGTCGAAAGCCATCACTCATCAGGAATCACGAGCTCCAGCTCGAGTTTATCATATTTGTGGCAAAGATGAGGAAGAATCTTCGGATGTTATTGCGGGTACGGTTGAACTGAACCTTACTCATGTCTATGCTTTAATTGATTCAGGATCAACTCATTCTTTTGTGTGTTCTTACTTGATTGACAAGTTACAATTGAAGCCTGAAATTGTTAAAATTGGGTTAATCGTTTCAAACCCTATATGAGGTGACTTACCTATCAACATGAGCTGTAAGGATAGCCTTGTATCTATTCGAAATGTACCTTTTCCATGTGACATGTATGTTCTACCTAAATATGAGTTTGACCTAGTATTAGGTTTAGACTGGTTGGGTAGACATGAAGCCTGGATTGATTGTCAGAATAAAAGACTGTACTTAAGGGGTTTAGGGAAAGAGTCGATTTTTCTAATTAACAAGAAACCAACATCTATTTTTGCTGCTATGGCTTTACAAGATGAATTGGATTTTGGTTTAAGTGAAATGCCTGTTGTATCTGAATTTGTTGATGTGTTTCCTAAGGAACTCTCTGGACTCCCTCCGATCCGAGAAGTTGAGTTCAAGATTTAAGTTCAGCATGGAACAAATCTGGTGTCCATTATTATCAAGGTTTCGAATGGCATGGTAATGAATTGCTTAAGTATATCGACATGTTTGATTTAATTTTTATCAATGAAATAATTTGTAAATTATTAGTTAATAGCTAAAGTAAATTAGCCACATAGTCAGCCTAATGTTCGAATGGTAACCTTAAACGAAATCTTAAAATTAAATTGGCTTGAAAATCTATAAGTTAGGCTAAATGAAATTATATTTGGTCATGTATGTTTAGAAAAGTTTTTGTTAGCCCACTTTTCGCATGCACATTATTATCGTTTGCTTACTTAAGAACAGATTCTTGCTTCATATTTTCTATTCTGGTAACGCTCCTGGCTCCTGACTCGGGCGAGGGGTGTTACATTGCTACTCTTAGTAGAGGTTTGCAAGGATAGCTCAGGTACCTTTTTAGAACCAAACCAAGCTCGAAAATTTAGAGCCCACCCCTAATAGACCATGCGCAAAGCCTAGGGTGTTGAATCATAGGAATAATCCCTGGAGACATGTCCTGAAATGTTGGAATGTCGGCCCAGGATTATTATGTAATTATTTTGGATCTTTTAGGTTTTGATTCTATTTTTTTATTACCAACCTTCATGTGTATGAGTTTTATTTTGTAGCATGTTTATTTGTTACTAACCTTTGTGTGTGCGAGTTTGTTTGTAGCATTTGTTACTAACCTTCTTGTTTGTGAGTTTTGTTTTGTTTTTGTAGCATATTTTTTCATTACTAACCCTTTTCGTATGAGTTTTGTTTTGTTTTTATTGCATGCATCCCATGTTTAGAAGGGTTTGATTCTGGAAAATTGTTTAAAATTATGAATGGAAAGCTCTTTAAAAAAGAGGAGAACAAAGCACGTGACAATATTGGCGACTGAGGCTGCAACCCATCGTCAGTACATCAAGCCCGTTGGAGAAGTTGGACCAAGGCTCATGTGGCTAGTTGAAGAAATCAAGGAGCTAGGCATTCAAGCATAAAGATATTTGTAATTCACAAAAGACGTAATAAAAGCTTTCGAATATAATAAAAAGTTTCCTTTCATGAGCAGATTTTCAATGGAATTGATGGCCCTTCGACTGCATTCATGCATTTGTACTCTTTGCTTTTGTGAATTTGTTTGTGCATACATACATTTGCTTACATACATTTGTTTTTTTTTGGTTTGTTTGCATTAAATAATGTTGTAATCATTGCATTAAATAAAAAGATTAATTTTGGAACATTCCACTTAGATAGTAAAGATCTCGCACAAACACGACTTGAGCCATGAGTACTGAGGAAAGATTGACGACTCTGGAAGCAAATTAGAAGAGCATTTGTGACAAGCTTGAGAAGTTGGTAAATAATTTGAAGAAAGAGATTGAGATATCACACCAAAAAACAGTCAGCCAAGTCGCAGCCATGCTTGGGTTCAAGGACCTAGAAACAAAAGAAGACACCAACATTTTCCTGGGGATGACTTTCATACAAAAGGAAGTGGCTTCACCTAAAGTCAAGATCTCAATATCTTTTGCTCATACTGAAGACAACACCGACGAGGTTCACAGCCCCGAGATGCCTGACTTCAATGAAGAAACTGACATGGCAAAGGTCGAGAAGAAATGGGAAAGCCGCTACAAGAAGCTATTCGAAATGTTTAAAGTTTATCAAGAAGGAAGCATTTATGGTGGCAAGGATGCTAGAGACTTGAGTCTAGTTTCAGACTTGGTGGCACCTCCAAAGTTCAAGGCCCTTGACTTCGAGAAGTATAGTGGAACTACATGCCCATTGGCACACTTGACTATGTACTGCCGGAAAATGTCACCGCACTTAGAAAACGAGAAGTTGTTGATCCACTGTTTCCAAGACAGTCTATCTGGGTCTGCTATTTGATGGTATGCTCAATTGAGTCGGGCCAACATACACACTTGGAGAGATTTGTCAAAAGCTTTCCTCAAACAGTACGAGTATGTAAAAGATATGGCCCCAAGCAGGATTGTATTGTAGAATTTGGAATGAAAGCCCAACGAGAGCTTCTGTAACGCCCCGGTTTTGGGCTTGGAAGTCTAGGCGTTGACCGGTTTTGGTCAAAGTGCTGTTCGAATCTTAAAAGGTGAAATTAGGAAAGCCTAGTTCGGGTTGCATTAAAAATATGGAAAAATGTTCTAAAATCATCTTTTATTATAATTAAGTGAACTGTGAAATCAATTTTGGAAAATGAGTTTTGGAAAGGTGACATTTTGGCTAGTGACCAAAATGTAATTTTCGAAAGTTTGGTGACTGTTTTATAAAGGGTTGGAACTTTGAATCTTTAAGGAGCTATTAATCCAAAGGGAGTTTCTCCAGATTTTTCTAAGATATTTTAAGACTAAATTCTGATTTTAAATGATATTAAAAGTTGAGGGAAAGCCATTTGGCTATTTTGGATATTTTTGCAACTAACTTTTCTCAATTTTCTTTCTCTCATTTTCTCTTAACCCAAACACTTTCTCTCCAGAGAATTTGGTCTGATTTTCTCACCTAAATCCCTCCTTTCAACTCTCTTTTGATTCCTAATCAACATATCTACAAAACCTCACCATTTGCTACTTGATTCAACAAGGTTTTTGATTCCAAAAAGAGGAGAAACTCAAGTTTGGAGGTTCACATCGCGTTTCTGGCAGTGTTTGCATCAAGCTCTGGGTACAAGATTTCATTTCAGTACATCCTATCATCCTCAGTCGGATGGTCAGTCTGAGCGTGTGATTCAGATTTTGGAGGATATGTTGAGGTGCTACGTAATCGAGTTCCAAGGTTCTTGGGAGAAGCATCTGCCTTTGGTTGAGTTCGCTTATAACAATAGTTATCAGGCGAGTATACAGATGGCACCTTATGAGGCTTTGTACGCGAGGAAGTGTAGGACTCCTCTTTGTTGGGCTGAAACTGGTCAAAAGTTGGTTTCGATGCCGGCTTTGTTGAAAGGGACCACAGAGAAGGTGAAGCTCATTTGTGAACGGTTGAAGGCAGCCTTTGATCGGCAAAAGTCTTACGCGGATTTGAAGCGTAAGGAGATAGAGTATGCGGTGGGTGACCGTGTGTTTTTGAAGGTTTCGCCTTGGAAGAAGGTGATGAGGTTTGGCCGGAAGGGTAAGTTGAGCCCTCGGTACATTGGACCATATGAGGTGGTTGAGCGTGTGGGTCCTGTTGCGTATCGGTTGAGGTTACCTCAGGAGTTGGAGAAGATTCATGATGTGTTCCATGTTTCTATGCTTCGGAGATATAGATCTGATCCTTCGCATGTGATGCCTGTGGAGGAAGTGGTTTTGAATCCGGATTTGACCTATGATGAGGAACCGGTGAAGGTTCTGGATTCGGATAGCAAGGTTCTTCGTGGCAAGACCATTGAGTTGGTGAAGGTGTTGTGGAAGCATCGAGGTGTTGAGGAAGCCACGTGGGAGCGGAAGGAAGACATGCTGAAGCAGTTTCCTTATCTCTTTCCTTCAGGTAAATTTCGAGGACGAAATTTCTTAAGGGGGGGAGAGTTGTAACGCCCCAGTTTTGGGCTTGGAAGTCTAGGCGTTGACCGGTTTTGGTCAAAGTGCTGTTCGAATCTTAAAAGGTGAAATTAGGAAAGCCTAGTTCGGGTTGCATTAAAAATATGGAAAAATGTTCTAAAATCATCTTTTATTATAATTAAGTGAACTGTGAAATCAATTTTGGAAAATGAGTTTTGGAAAGGTGACATTTTGGCTAGTGACCAAAATGTAATTTTCGAAAGTTTGGTGACTGTTTTATAAAGGGTTGGAACTTTGAATCTTTAAGGAGCTATTAATCCAAAGGGAGTTTATCCAGATTTTTCTAAGATATTTTAAGACTAAATTCTGATTTTAAATGATATTAAAAGTGGAGGGAAAGCCATTTGGCTATTTTGGATATTTTTGCAACTAACTTTTCTCAATTTTTTTTCTCTCATTTTCTCTCAACCCAAACACTTTCTCTCCAGAGAATTTGGTCTGATTTTCTCACCTAAATCCCTCATTTCAACTCTCTTTTGATTCCTAATCAACATATCTACAAAACCTCACCATTTGCTACTTGATTCAACAAGGTTTTTGATTCCAAAAAGAGGAGAAACTCAAGTTTGGAGGTAAGAACGTCCTTCTCCTCTAAACTATTAGTTCTTTACTGAAATTCCCAAGTTTTCAATCCTTAATTGATGTTTTATTAAAGGTTTTTAAGTGGTGAAATGGATCTTGGCTTATAATGCAAGATTTGGTGATTTTTGATGATTTTCGTTAGATCTGATTAATCTGAGATTTGAGATGTGTTTTTGATGTTAAATGAACTCTAAATTGATAAGGAATTAAGTTTTGATTAATGCAATCCCGGATAGGTTGAGTTTCCTAAGTTTAGCTTGTGATTCAAGGTTGTTTTTGAGGTGATCTTGTGGATCTAATGTTGCTGGAGGTATAAGGATGTTAATAAGTTGTTTTTAGATGTTTTATGATGTTAAAGGATGTGTGGCTTTGCTGGTTTATAGCTGGGCTTTGTTTAGAAGTGGTTTGGATGCATTTTCGGTTGTGTTTGGTGGCCGAAAATGGTGTGTGGATGAGAGCAGCGAGTTTAGGTGCTTTCATTGAAGCAATTAATGCATGATGATGCATTAATCCTCTGCTTTGATGTGTTGAAACAGGGGAGGCATCTTTGGATCCAAGAGTTGTTGATCCGGAAGCTTGTTTTGGTGCTTTGGCTTGAAGCAAAGTGGAATCGGTGAGTGCGTGTGTTGAAATTGGGTTTTCGGCTTTGAAACCAATGTCTTGGGAGCTTAGTTTAAGTCTAAACAACTTTGCTAAGCTCAAGTGTAAGTTTTCGGAATCTACTCTCTAGTGGTGGCCATGATTTTGTTGTGATGCAAAGTGGTTTATTGCATGTTTTAATTACTGTTTTGGAAGCATGATTTAGCATGGTATTTGCTGATGTTTTAAGCCATATGTTGAAGGAAACTCTAGGTAGGAGTTCCTTGATTTTGTACATTGATTTAATGTGGTTTGATGCTTTTAAATGCATGATGAATATGGCTTGGTTTAATGCTTTAAAACAGTGGATTAATTGATGAAAATGATGTGTATTGGTAAGTGATGTTTTAAAAAGGTTAAGGTCACTAAGGTGGTTAAAAGTCCTTGAGTGAGCCTTGTTACTTAAGAACATCAAGGTGGTTAAAAGTCCTTGGATGATTCTTGTTGCGGACACTAAGGTGGTTAAAAGTCCTTAGATGATCCTTTCCATGGTGTTTAAAAGTCCATGGGGCCATGGTGTTTAAAAGTCCATGGGGCCAAGGTGTTTAAAAGTCCTTGGGGCCAAGGTGTTTAAAAGTCCTTGGGGTGAAACTTGATGTGGACATAAAGGTGGTTAAAAGTCCTTGTGTGGTCCTCTTTCATGGTGTTTAAAAGTCCATGGCCAAGGTGTTTAAAAGTCCTTGGGGCCAAGGTGTTTAAAAGTCCTTGGGAAAGTTGATGAACTTGTTTTAAAGAAATGGAATCTATCACTTGAGCCAATATGACATGTTATGTTATGAAGCATGAGATGCTTGTTTTATGTATGCTTTTGAGCATGTGCAAAGGTTGATTTAAAGCATGATTTATAAATGTTTTTAAATGCATTATTGAATGGTTTTTAAGAGCATTCCTCACTAAGCTTTTGCTTACGCTCTCTTTCGTTTTCTTAATTCAATAATGCAGAACATTAGAGGATCTTGAGGGCAGCAAGGAGGGCAAGCATTCAAGTGAAAGTAGAGCTCAATGTATGGAAGGTTTTGTTAGTACATTTTAGCTTTTGGTAATTTGGCAATGGGGGACCAATGTGTATGTTTTGGGAGATGTTTGGAACTCCCTAAGTATGTTGAATGATGATAAGAATGCTGGTTTTTGTGTTGGATCATTACATGCTTGTTGTGGAAGTTTGAGCTTGATTAGCTAGCTTGTGTAGGAAGCATGCCTATAGATTTGGGGCTTTTTGCATATGATGTTGTTTTGATGAATTGATGATGCTAGTATGTCTTATATATGTTGAATTGCATGCTGATAAAGTTTGGTGACAATCGGTGCATGATTGGATGTTTAATTGCATGTTTAAGGATGCATTTTGGGGCAATCTGTGCAGGGTGTTTCGGAACAGCCCTTACTGTTTCGGAACGGGTGCCTTAAACAAACCCAGGCGTCCGAAACGGGAAGAACCGTTCTGAAACGGTTTGGCTACTGCCAGCCCGTGTTCCGGAACACGTTGCGGAACGGCCCGCGTTTCGAAATGGGCTCTGCCTGTTTCGGAACGGGTGACCGTTAGGGGCTGACATTGGCAGTTAAATGTTTTGAAATGTTTGCATTTTGGTCCTGAAACTTGTTTGTGCAATTGTATGAGTTTGAGAAGCCCTTTTGAGCTGAAATTTCACAGAGAAGCATGAAACCAGATTAATTTCAAGTTGGTAACTTAAATTTGGGTTAAGTCCTCATATTTATCAGAAATTACAATTTGGTCCCTAAAGTTGTAATTTGTTCAATTGGGTCCCTGTTTGATCTCTGATGTTTGTGATCTTTGTGTATGATGTTTGTGTGATCACAATTAGGATTAATGTGCATCTAGACAAGATTAAAAAGAAAAAAAGGGTCGTTAATCAAGGTTGACTTTCGGGTTGACTTTGGTTTTCCCCGTGTGACTTTCTTAATTCGGGTCGACCGTCTAGGCCGGGTTAAGGGGGTTACAGCTTCCGCCAATATGCCCAGAGGTGGCAAGATGTGGCAGCCCAGGTTCAACCACCACTGTCGAAAAATGAGGTTACTCCAATATTTGTGGAGACTCTAAGTGGACCTTTCTATGACTACATGTTAAATCATGCTACCGAAGGTTTTGCAGAAATGGTCATGAATGGACAGTTAATATTGGCAGCCATCAGAAATGGAAGACTTGAGAGAGAAGAAGATAACGAGGACGAGCGTGTTTAGAGTTGTCACGAAGTCGTTGGAGGCAAGATTGGCCGGGATTCGTGCTTTCATAGAATAAAACTTAATTTTCTCTAGACAGTTGGGATCATGCTTAGAGCCAACCCTCTTGCTTTTTCCCGCGAGCATTAGGGATCTTTTGTAAGGGCTTCTATGTTAGTTTATTAGTTTAAAGATGCATTTTTTCCTTCAAATGTCAAACGTTTCTCCTTTTTGTCCTTTTCCCTTCTTTGCAGTTTTTATCCATTTTTTTTCAAGCATACACATTCTTTGCAGAGTCCCAATTATTGATTGTATGAATGATTCTTGAAACTAATCATGAGATAGAGGGGCAAAATGTGTGTTCAGGATTAATGGGAAATCCCATATACAGATTATGAGAGTATTTTCCTCTCAGACATTGTTGTTAGGGTCCTTGAATAAAGTGATAACTTTAAAACATCTACGAACAAGAGACTGCTTTTCTTCGACGATATTTATGTGTGAAATGACATTTGGCATTCCTTCATTTCCCTTCACGAATAAGAAAATTCACTTGTTGTCCCCTTTGAGCCTGATATTATTTTTCTTGTGATTTAACCCTAACCAAGGATCACTCCCCACACTAGAGGCAAAGAAAATGAAAAGATGTTTGAAAGAAACATGTTATATTAAGTTGAATGTCCTAAATTGTAAATGAAAATGACACAAAAAGAAAAACAAGAAAAATGATAGAAAAAGAAGAGAAAAAAAAAGAGAAAAAAAAAAGGAAAAAAGAAAGAAGAAAAAGAAAAGAGAAGAGAAGAGAAGAGAAGAGAAGAAGAGAAAAAGAAAATAAATGAAGAAAAAATGCGAAGGAAAATTTGAAATCCTTCAAACAATTATACCAGAAAAGGAAATGAACTATAGGGTGGAAACCCAAAATGGGCAGTCTAGAGTGATCCAAAGAATAAAAGAAGAAGAGCGGAGATTTCATCAGGAAAAGTTGATCCTTGGTTTAATCACCCTTAAAATATGAATTTGAGCCTTTATATCCTTTCTTTGGCAACCTAGGCCTAGCCTACATTACAATTCTTAAAAGACCATTTGGATCACACATGAATACTCGAGAAAAGGAGTTTGCTTCAGAACACATTCCGCCTAATTGAGTTAACCTTTCTTCAGGGACTTCGAGCTTCTAATGTCTGATTGAGATTAGAAAAGTGGGAAATTTTAAATTTGGGGAGTGTGTGAGTAAAAGAGAGCCACCAAAAGTGGGGCACTATTCGGTTGATGGATTCTTGAATCATTCATGCTTTGAATTTTAGGGCATCTGACTTAGCCCTTTTCTTGTGTTTGCCATGACTATTTTCTTAAGATCCCTATTTTTAGCCTTTTCTTACGTTTGCTATGACTTTTTCCTTTGAACTATTTTTTCTAGCCTTTTCTTGCATCTCACAAGTAGGTTGACATAGATTAATGAAAAGCAAAAGATTTCTTGGTATTGATCTCAACTGTAGGAGACCATGAACGAATGTTTTCATCACTTCAGAAAACAATTGAACCTCAGTTTGAATGAGGGCATCACCTTGCATGAGAAGGTAAAAAGAAAAAGAAGAAGCACATGCGTTGAAGAGTTTGAAGTGGGTCGTGTCATCAATAAAGGTCTACATATAAGATGCAGAAGCTCAAAAGCATGAAAAAAGAAAGAATTGTACTTGATAAGCAAACGATGCCATCAGATTGGGGCAGTCTACATTGGCTAATGATTTCAGACCCTCAGTAGTAATAGGCGTGAGAGTGAGAGATTAAAACGCCAACATCATTCAAAGATATTCAAGGTAGAAATAAGCTTTGCTGCAAGGATTTACTCGCAATCAATTCGAGATGTCCTGCAGGGGCAAGAATTTGACAATTCACAAGAAGCATTGAACATGCTTGATAAGAGGCATATGAAGACTTGAGGCTTTTCACTCAGCATTGATGTATCAACTACAATGATGGTATACCTTGAGACATTTGCCTACGAAGATCGAATGTTTTCGACGAAGCAAAGAGACATAAAGAATGAGAATGACAGTTGAAGCAATTTGTCTGTCCAACTAGGAGTACAAGATCACCGGGTTAAGTGAGCAAGCTTGCAAAGATTGAATGTTTTCCATAAGTCAAAAAAACAGTGAAAAGTATAACTGCTTATCTAGAGTAAGCAAGTAAATGTGTGGAAAATTAACTTTGAGAAAAAAAAGAATTCAAAAAGAAAAAGAAATGAGACATGCATTCATGTTTTAGGCATCCCTAGGGTCATGCACATCATAATTGCAATGAATATCACATTTTTCAGGTACACGAAGAACCTTTCAGCAAAAGAACATGCCTATCCGTTCGGGCATTTGATGTATGGAACCCACTTATTCATCCAAGCGTAAGGTGGATGAAACACTTTTAGGAACCTTCTTATTCATCCGGGCATAAGGAGGATGGAACCCTTTTTTTAGAACTCGCTTATTCATCCAAGCGTAAGGTGGATGAAACACTTTTCAGAACCCGCTTATTCATCCAAGCATAAGGAGGATGAAGTTTTTTAGAAGATCTGCTTACCTATTCGAGCACAAGGAGAATAGAACTTTCTTATTCATCTAAGCATAAAGAGGATGAAATTTTTTAGAGTTAGCTTATTCATCCAAGCATAAGGTGGATGAAAATTGTTTAGAACATCCGCTTATCTGTTGAGGCGTAAGGAGAATAAAATTCGCTTAATCATCCAAGCATAAGGAGGATGAAATTTTTTCAGAAGATTCGCTTATTCGTTCAGGCGTAAGGAGAACGGAGTCCGCTTATTCTTCAAAGCATAAGGAGGATGAAATTTTTTTCTGAAGATTCACCTATCTGTTCGAGAAGAAAGAGAATGTTTGCTTATTCATCCAAGAATAGGGAGGATGAAATCTTTTGAAGTCTATTCATCCAAGCATAGGGAGGATGAAATCTTTTAAAGTCTATTTGCTTGTTCATCCAAGCATAAAGAGGATGAATTTTTTTAGAAGATTCACCTATCCGTTCAGGCATAATGAGGATGGAGTTTTCAGAAGAATCTACCTGTTTGAGTATCTGAGAGAATAGAACCCAACCCAACAATTCATGAATTTGCAAGAATAGAACCAAGCTTAGTTATTCGAGCGTAAGGAGAATAGAATCAGCCTATATGTTTGAGCGTGGAACCCAGCTCAGCTATTCAGGCATTTGGGAGAATAGAACCCAGCTCAGCTATTCGAGCGTAAGGAGAATAGAACCAGCCTATACGTCCGGGCATTTGGAGAATGGAACCCAGCTCATCTGTTCGAGCATTTGGAGAATAGAACATGCCTATCTGTTTGGGCGTTTGAAGAATTAAACTAGCCTATCCGTTTGAGCGTTTGGAGAATGTAATCCGCTCAACTATTCGGGCATCTGGAGAATAGAACATGCCTATCCATTCGGGCATCATGAGCCTGACCGGCTAGCAAGCTACTCGGGCTCGGCTCGGTCAAAGCTCGGTCAAAACTCGGCTCGAGTGAGCTCGACTCGGGCTCGGGTTCGGCTCGAAACCTTAACAAGCCGAGCCGAGCTTACCCAGGCTCGGCTCGAAAAGCTCGTGAACAGGCTCGGAATCTACATATGCACTAAAATAAATTATGTGTTTGTATTTTCTTTCATTAGTTGATTGTTGTTTGATTTTGTATTTTCTTTAATTATGTGTTTTTATTATAAGAATATTTATTGATTACTTGGATTAATCTAATTTTTGACACTTTTTTCCCTTTCTGGTCATTGAATTTCGTTTTATTGTTGGTTATGAAAGGGATTTTTAACGAATATTTTATATAAAAAAACTATAGCAAAATTTTTCATTTCAAGACGAGCCGAGTCTAACGAGCTTCGAGCCCGAGCCGAGCCCAATAGAGTTATTTTCGAGCCGAGCTCGAGCCTAACATTCCGAGCTCGGCAAGCCTCGAGCCCGAGCCGAGCTCAATTACACTGTTTCCAAGCCGAGTCGAGCCTGGCAAGGCTCGGGCTCAGCTCGGCTCGTTATCACCCCTATACGTAATCGTGCCCCCGAACTCAAGATTTTAAAATTTCTAATTTCTTTTAGGTTTTCGGTCCACATAATTTAAAAAGGACCAGTGGCGACTCCAAACTTTTTTATTCTCACTTCGTGTCTCGGCCGCGATAGCTTGGAGACTTTGCTGGGGACGTCTTAAGTGGGCACCACTTTTACTTGGTCACAAATTATTTTCTTTCATATTTCAGTTGTTTGTTTACTTGTTTTCTTTTTGTACATTTACTTGCTAATGTGTTTTTTTTTCTCTTGATAGTGTATCATGATATGAGCCTTCTACTCGGGCTTTATCCTTTTATGTGGAAGTTAGTAGCTCTGTCTTCATGACTAATCCTCTGTATGGGCCAGTTAACACTTCCGTGTTCGATCCGCAAGCTTGTAATGGGCCATGATCGAACTTTTTACCTACCTTAGTAGAGGGCGAGGTCGATTCTAGTACCCTTTTAGACCATGAACCCACTTGAATGAGAATCTAGGAAGCCCATCCCACTAAAGCCATGCAGAAAGCCTTAGAGATCTAGAATACATGCGGTTAGGGTTTATATTTTATGTAATATACTTTGTTGTAATGATTTATTATTTTGTACTAACCCCTTTTGTGTTCTATTTGTATATTTACTTAATGTGCACCACATCATATACTATTGATATTTCAAAGCAAGAGCCGATCTTTGATCAAGAATCTTCGAGTAGCATTATCCAGCATTACAGCTTGCCATTTGAAATGATTCTCTGAAGCTCCAATGCCAACATGGTGACTGTGTGTAGAAAGAAACGATTCAGAACTTGCCAGAGCATGGTGCATATGGGGCTACCTCAAAATAACCTATCCAAGTTGATCACTCTGTGGGAAAGCCTAGAGACTGGGGAATGACCACATTTGCTAGAAAATTTGGAGATATAGCCCTTTTGCTTAAAGTAGAGGTGGACGAACCAATGATCTCGGCTGCCATCAAATTCTAGGACCTGGCGCATCGTTTCTTCGTCATCAATCAACAAGATATGACTCCTACTATCGAAGAATATATAATTGTGTTCCACTTAGAGGTAGAGGGTTCTGACAAGATCTAATAAAGGGACATAAATGTGGGTTACCGAAGGAAGCTCACTGATTTCAATGGTTTGAATCTAGAAGAAGTAGATGCACATATTGTGTTAAAAAATAAGAGTCATTGCTTCACAGGAGAATTCATATATGCCCAGACTACGAAGAACATGAAGCACGAGAGAGTTTTTGATTTGCTCGCCTTATCCATTTACAGGTTAGTGATCTTTTCGAATGTCTTCAGACACGTAGAGATAGCCGTTGTTGAATTATTAGCCTAGAAGAATGTGAATCATGTCCCTACAGTCCTGGCTGAAACCATCATATCGTTGAATTTCTACCAAACTTACGGGAAATAACGCTTCGCTAGATGTTCGTAGCTCCTTTACTTGTGGTTGCGAAGCCACTTTTGGGACAACGAGAAGATCAACGTGCAGCCAACTTCACGAGACCTTGTCCGATCAAAGAAATTACCAAAAAAAGGTGGTCACGAGATGAAAGCCATAATCAGTGGGAAAGTTTCTTTCGAGGCCTCATTAGTGATGACGTGAGTCACGAGCCAACTTACCCAGGCTCGGCTCGAAAAGCTCGTGAACAGGCTCGGAATCTACATATGCACTAAAATAAATTATGTGTTTGTATTTTCTTTCATTAGTTGATTGTTGTTTGATTTTGTATTTTCTTTAATTATGTGTTTGTATTATAAGAATATTTATTGATTACTTGGATTAATCTAATTTTGGCACTTTTTTCCCTTTCCGGTCATTGAATTTCGTTTTAGTATTGGTTATGAAAGGGATTTTTAACGAATATTTTATATAAAAAAACTATAGCAAAATTTTTCATTTCTAGCCGAGCCGAGCCTAATGAGCCCGAGCTGAGCCTGACGAGCTTCGAGCCCGAGCCAAGCCCAATAGAGTTATTTTCGATCTGAGCTCAAACCTAACATTCCGAGCTCGGCGAGCCTCGAGCCCGAGCCGAGCCCAATAACACTGTTTCCGAGCCGAGCCGAGCCGAGCCTGGCCAGGCTCGGGCTCAGCTCGGCTCGTTATCACCCCTAGTCTTTGCTCTATCCTTGTTTCACAAAAATGAGCAAAGAGGGGCAGTTGTTGTCACTGAATTTTCATCTTAATTTTATTATTATTATTATTATTATTATTATTATTATTATTATTATTATTATTATTATTATGTATCTTATATTACTAGTATTGTTTAATAGATACAAAACCCAAAGAAAATAATATAAAGAGTCCATTGTAAATAAATAGTAGTCCATTAATTTAAAACTAAATAAGAGCCCATGTACATAATAACCCACTAGGCCCAAAAACAAACCCAAGCTAACCCCGTTTTTTTATCCCATGTGCATGCTTTAATCTCAGCCGTTAGATCTAGGGTATATATCCAAAGGTCCAGATTAGATCAGTAAAGGAAGGGGTTGCCCTCCCCACTTTTGCGCGACAACGCGCTCCCATCTCCGCGCACGTGCGCGTCACGCACCCAAAGCCCTGGCCGCTCGGTTCTCGGCAGCCGGCCATTTGGCTCCCTCACCGCCCAGGAAAACTGGCTTGCACGACGTCCGCCATCTCCCACTTCACTGCACCACTGCCACAAAGGTCTTCGCCGGTGTGCATTCGCCCCTCGTCGTACCCTAAACACGATCGAAGCCCTAAACCATATTAACAGTCGTTCCAAGGCCGACGAAGAGTGCTGAAGATCGCCCAACCCATGCCAGATTCTCGTCACGCCGCTGCTACTTACCCGTCGTCGATTAACCATGCGAAATAAAAAGGGAAATGGGTCAAACCTTAATTCGAATATAGAGAAAAATCAGCCTCAGTTTCACGAAAATTCAACCAAGGATCAAGCCAAAATAAAGTCTGAATCAAATCAGAAATAATTTGGATGATATTTAGGAATTTATGCTTGAGAATCAAGCATTTTTTGTACCTAAAAAAATTCATGTATTTTCCATTGTAAACAACCAAAGAAAAATCTGAAAAAAGAAGAAGAAAAGAATCATTAGAAAGCTTAGAAATTTCAGTAGTTTTGTGGAAGAGAAGTTCAAATTTCTCGATGGAGTTGTAATCAAATTCGTTGGAATCAAAGAAGAAAAATTCGTCTTTTGGTAATATGTTCTTCCCTTGTTTTTCATTATTATTATGAGTTTTTTTTTATTTTTTAATTTGTTGTTAGTTTTAACTTGTAGTGTTGGAAAATAGTTGTTCTTAAACCTGGATTTGTTTATTCGAATTAAAACTAATTTTGAGCCCTTTTTTAAATTGATTTTCGGGGAAAGAAAGAAAAAAGAATGGGTGTTCTTCATTCTTGAAGAACACCAAGAATATACTTGGTTTTTGTTTCATTTTGGAGTTTGATCCATTGGAATCAAGGAAAGATTTTAAACGATGTTTTTTTGGGCCTTAACCCAGTTTTTAAAATAAGGAATAAAATTTTAGGCTTTAAAAAGTTTGTTTTTTTGGACCATTTTATATCAAGCTTTAGTAATGTTTTTTTTAAGTTAATAAAAACTTTTTTCTAAAAAGACTTTTTTTCTTAAAAATGCTTAATAAATATTTTTTAAGTAACTTTTCGAATATTTAGCCAAGAGATTTTTTTGTAAATAAATGTCTTTATCGAAAAAATAAATAAATAGTTAGAAGTGTATGGGTTCCTAAGGAACTTGTAGTTTATAACATTATTGTAGCCATTTTATCTTGGATTCCTAAGGGAACCAAGTATTTGGGAACTAACACTCATGGACCCATAATGATTTGGGTACCAAAAATTAAAGCTTAACTATTTTTTGTAGGGGGCATTGCTATAAGGCCAAAGCACAAAGCCAAAACTCATGGTACCTTGATGGTGGATGCTCGAGGCACATGACCGGAGACAAGAGTCGATTCATGGATTTAAAGCCAAAAAGTGGAGGAGTGATGACATTTGGTGACAACTCCAAAGGCCACATTGAAGGTATTGGCTCCATAGGTAATCACTCTACCATACTCATTGAATATGTGTTATATGCCAATGGTCTAAAATATAATTTACTGAGCATTAGTCAATTGTGTGATAAATGGTTTAATGTCTTATTTGACAAAAATGGATGTAAAATTTTTGACATTATATCTAATAAAACAATGCTCATTGGTAATCGCATAGGAAACATATATATGGTGCATCTATATGACATTCATTCATCCTATGCATGTTTTGTTGCTCAATATGAAAATGATGCATGGTTATGGCATAGGAAACTAGGACATGCTAGCATTAGTGTTTTAGAAAAATTAGTTTCCCTAAATCTAGTTAGAGGTTTACCCAAGATTAAGTTCTCAAATGATAAAATATGTGATGCAAGCTCTAAGGGTAAACAACATAAATCATCCATTAAATCCATTAATGATGTATGTACTAGTAGATGTTTACAATTGATTCATATAGATCTTTTTAGCCTATTAGAACTATGAGCTTGGGTGGTAAATCATATTCTTTTGTACTAGTTGATGACTAATATAGGTTCACTTAGGTTCTATTTTTAAGTACAAAAGATGAGGCTTTAGAAATATTCATCACGTTTTCTAAATTAACTCAAAATGATCTTGAGCTTAAGATTTCTCACATTAGAAGTGATCAAGGAACCGAGTTTCAAAATCTAGGTTTTGAAGAGTTTTTAAATGAAAATGATATTAGCCACAATTTTTCGGCACCTCGAACTCCTCAACAAAATGGGGTAGTTGAGAGGAAAAATAGGACTTTACAAGAAATGTCTAGAACCATGCTTTGTGAAAACAATTTACCTAAATACTTTTGGGCGAAAGCCACAAATACCGCTTGCTACATTGTAAATCGAGTAATAATTAGGCCACTTTTAAAGAAAATGCCATATGAGATTTTAAAATCTAAGAAGCCTAACATTAGCTATTTTCACCCATTTGGTTGCAAGTGTTTTGTTTTAAACAAGGGAAAAGACAACTTAGGTAAATTTGATGCTAAAAGTGATGAAGCTATTTTCTTAGGATATTCCTTAAACTCTAAATCCTATTGTGTATTTAATAAAAGAACTTCAGTAGTAGAAGAGTCTATACATGGTGTTTTCGATGATAACCTCCTTCCGAGGAAGGAATCTTGTGATGATGATGATGTAGGAATTCTTGATGCCTTTGATGGAGGAAAAACTTCAAAGGAGGATGAGATTCCAACTAAAGAAGAAGATTCACAAGATCCACCTTTTGAAGCCTTGAAGGACTTGGCTCTTGAGGAAAAGGAAGTGAGCTACCCAAGGGAGTACAACTATGTCAAAGGTGGTGAAATCTTGGGTGATCCATCCAAGGGGGTAACTACTAGATCCTCTCTAAAATTAATGAATCACGTTGCATAAACTAATGTATGGACATTAGTTGAAAGGCCTAGTAATCAATCTACAATAGGAACTAAATGGGTATTTAGGAATAAACTAGATGAGAGTGGTAACATAGTGAGAAACAAAAGCTAGACTAGTTGCTCAAGGTTACACTCAAGAAGAGGGAATAGATTTTGATGAAACCTATGCACCCGTAGCTAGAATGGAAGCTATTAGGATGTTGCTTGCATATGCATGTTATCATGATTTCAAGCTTTTTCAAATGGATGTAAAAAGTGCATTTTTAAATGGTTTTGTAAATGAAGAAGTGTATGTGGAACAACCACCAGGTTTTGAGGATTCAAAATTTGCAAATCATGTTTTTAAGCTAACCAAAGCCCTTTACGGTTTAAAACAAGCTCCTAGAGCTTGGTATGAAAAGCTTTCAAACTTTTTAATTGAAAAAGGTTTTGAAAAAGGTAAGGTGGACACTACACTTTTCATGAAAAGATATAAAAATGACATCTTAGTAGTGCAAATATATGTTGATGATATTATTTTTGGCTCTACTAATGAATGTTATTGCAAAGAGCTTGCTAAGTTAATGCAATGTGAATTTGAGATGAGCATGATGGGGGAGCTCTCATTCTTTTTGGGACTCCAAATCAAACAAAGGAAGGGTGGCACCTTCATAAATCAAGCAAAGTACGTGAAAGATATGCTCAAGAAGTTTGGCTTGGAGAATGCAAAGCCTCAAGCCACACCAATGAGCACATCTACAAAGCTTGATAAAGATGAAGGAGGTAAGTGTGTTGACTTTAAGCTTTATCGCTCTATGATTGGATCATTCCTTTACCTTACTGCAAGTAGATCGGATATATTGTTTAGTGTTTGCTTGTGTGTTAGGTTTCAAGCTAGTCCTAAAGAGTCTCACCTTATAGCCGTTAAAAGGATCTTCAGGTACCTTAGAGATACTCCTTGTTTAGGTCTTTGGTACCCTAGAGACTCAACCTTTAACCTTCATGCTTATTCGGATGCGGATTATGGGGGTTGTAAAATTGATAGGAAAAGTACTTCCGGTACTTGACAATTCTTAGGTAGCATGCTCATATCTTGGTTCTCTAAGAAACAAAATAGTGTAGCTATACCTACCATCGAAGTCGAGTACATATCCTTAGGGAGTTGTTGTGCTCAAGTCCTTTGTATGAAGCAACAAATCTTAGATTATGGAGTTAAAGTTGAAACCATACCCCTTAAGTCTCCAACAAAATAGTGCAATTTGTCTCACCAAAAATCTCATCCAACACTCACCAAATAATGTCTCCAGATCTTCAAGGCAAACACAACTACGGGTAGCTCTATATCGTGTGTCGGATAGTTATGCTCATGAGTCTTCAACTGTCTCGAGGCATAAGCCACAACTCACCCCTCTTGCATGAGTACACAACCTAACCCTACATAAGAAGCATCACTGTAAATCACATAGTCCTTCCCCGACTCTGGCTGAATCAAAATCGGTGCATTGGTCAAGGCTTCTTTCAATTTCTCAAAGGCTTGTTGTCTCGCATTTAACCACTCAAACTGAACATTCTTCTGAAGTAACTTCATCAAAGGAGTGGCTATCTTCGAGAAGCCTTCCACAAACCTCCTATAGTAACCGGCTAAGCCTAGAAAACTACGAATCTCTATCACAGACTTCGGTTTCTTCCACTCAACAACAGCCTCTATCTTCTTCAGATCAACTCTAATCCCATCGGCTGACACTACATGTCCTAGGAAGACTACTTCTCGGATCCAAAACTCGCACTTACTCAACTTTGCGTACAACTTGTTGTCTAGCAAAGTCTGCAAAACTAACCTCCAATGTCGGTCATGATCTTCCTCGTTACGCAAATACACCAAAATGTCATCTATGAAAACAACCACAAACTGGTCTAGGTACTGATGGAAGATTCTATTCATCATGTCCATGAAAGCAGCCGGTGCATTAGTCAACCCAAACGGCATAACCAAGAACTCATAGTGACCATATCTAGTCCTAAAAGTTGTCTTCGGTACGTCACCCTCTTTTACCTTCAACTGGTAATAACCCAATCTCAAGTCAATCTTCGAAAAGACTGATGCCCCTCTCAACTGGTCAAACAAATCATCTATACACGGCAAGGGATACTTGTTCTTCACTGTCAACTGATTCAACTGTCTATAATCTATGCAGATTCTCATACTATTGTCTTTCTTCTTCACAAGCAAAACCGGAGCGCCCCAAGGAAAAGAACTCGGATGGATAAATCCTATATCTGACAATTCTTGCAACTGAGTCTTCAACTCTTTCATTTCTTTCGCTGTCATACTGTAACACCCGAGTTCGGGGGTCGGGTGAATTTAAAATATTAAAATATTATTTTAGGCTTCGTGTTTTCAAAATAATTAAAATCTATGTTGGGCCTATCTTCTAAATCCAATCCCATGGGTTTTAGGAGATGAGAATTTAAGCCATCTCATTAATGGCAATATGGTAAATATGATTTTGGTGGAATAAAACAAATAAAATAAAAATACCCTAAAGCCTTTCTTCTTCCTCATCTTTGTTTTTGAACGACACCCAAACCTCCCCTCCTGCATTTCATTGTTCCATCACCATCTACTCTCATCCTTGAAGGTTTTTACAAGGTAATTATATTTTCATTTTGTCCTCACCTTCCTCTTCCTTCCCATGTGTTTAGTTTTCAATAAAACCCATTACAATGTAATTTGAGTTTTTAAGTTTCGAAGATAAAAATCAAACTTTGATAACCTTTAGAAGAGTTTTTGATTTAATGTTGTTAGAAAGTTAAAAGCATCTTATAAGGTCCAACATATCTAATTTTTACATGGTTTTATGAAGATTCCCGAAATTAGGTTTTTGTGAGGTTTTAGAAGGGTTTTAGGTTGGTCTTTGGGGCTGTTTTGGGTGAAGTTTTGATGACCGATGGTTGTATGATGGTTGAGGGTTGTTTTTGGAGGTTTTAAGTGTAATAAAGGTATTGGAATCAATGGTTTTAGGCTGTGCTTGTAGGCTGCTCGAAAATAGCATTTTGGGGGTTGTCTTTAGCTTGAAATCATGTGTTTGTGCTTGGTTGGCATTCCGGGTTAGCTACTTTGATTTGTGGACTGAATAATGGTTATTTTGATTGTGTTGGGATGTTTAGAAGCAAGTATTTGTGTTGGTGAAGCCTCGGGAACGAATCTGGAACCGTTGGGAGCTTGATCGACTAGTGTTGTTGAGCTTGGATTAGTCGGTGAGTGGTTAATGATTTCAACTTGATTTAAATGGTTTTCAAATGTTGGCTCAAGCATGTGGACCTAGGTTGGGCTTGGTAAACCCACCTAAAGTTGAGATTAGAGTGGTAGCCTAATCTCAAACTTAGTATAGGAGACCTTTGGTTGAACTTCTAGTTGCTTGCTATGCCTCTTGATTCATACTAATTGTCATTAATGTGGTTATATATATTGTGATATACATGTGTGTTGAGGCATGATATATGATGCATTGTTATATGCATTCAATTATGGGATGTGGTTGTGCATGATGGTAAATCATGGTGAGTACGTGCTGGGCACAGAAATTGGTAAGAAATGGTGTTGTGAAAGGTTATGAAATGTTTTGGTATTGGCACTAGTATGCTTGGGTACAATGATCGATCATTAGGATGTTTAGTGTGCACACGAGAGTCAAAATGCGCGCGTCGTCTTGGTTATGGTAGTCATCAAGATGGAGTACAGGTACGCCCGGAAATCTTCATATATATGTTAGTCGGTGATGAGTGGAATCCCATCGACGGGACGTGAGGATGAGTGGAATCCCCTCCGCGTGAAACGGTGATGAGTGTAATCCCACCGTAAGGTAATGGTTGTGTTGTTGGATGTGAGTTCCAACGGTTATCCGCGTATTCAGGTCATAGCTAGGTGCCAATACGGATTGTGGATTATGTCGCTAATATGTTGAATATATGTGTTTCCATATGTTGTGGGTATGGATTTGTTGAGCATGACATGATTTTGATAATATGTTCATGCATCATCTATATTTGGCTCATGTGGTTCGAAGGTAAGAACTCATGCATTCTACCTTGGTTGTGTGCTCGTGCTTGGACCCTGTATTGTCGAGGTTTGTTTTATGAGCTTACTCTCACTAAGCTTTATGCTTACGCTCTCTTTTGTTCGACAATGCGGATCCTTAGTTCGTGGGTTGCTTGTGCAAGGATAGGGCCTCCAAGTGTGCTAGTTGCGCTTTTGATCATCAAGTCTGAATTTTAAGTTATGGATGTAATACACAAGCATGTAACCTTAAAAGCTATGTATGCTTCTTTTGTGGTGAATGCATGATCTTTTAAATTGATGCCTCATTATGTGCCATTGTGTGTTTTGATCATGTATGTAATAGGGTGTATGCCTCTAGAATCTATGTGTGTATGTTGTGTTTGCTTCTCGAAGTCGTTAAGGGCGTTTGGGATCGTTTAGAGATGTTTAAAACTGATTTTGAAAACTCACAGACTGCAGGTGTTTCGGAACGGGTTGCGCCGTTTCGGAACGGGTGTGGTTCCAGGGCAACTCGTATCGGAACGTGTCCCGGTACTGTTTGGCTACTGTGAGCCCATGTTTCGATATGAGACTAGAAACACTTTGGCCACTGTGAATGCATGTTCCGGAACGAGTTTCCGAATGCCTAGGTGAAATGGGACCTTGTTCCGAAACGGGGTGGATGTGTTTCGCTACGGGTACTTGGCTTTTTAAACTGGAGCCCATGTTCCGAAATGGGCAATGCCTGTTCCGAAACACAGGCCTGAAACTGGGCTTTTAACATCTCTAAAGGGGTCTCAAGGGTTGGGCTTAGGCCCTGTTTGCTGTTAGGCTTCTCGTGAGCCTTGTTTCTGCTGTCGCTTCACACATAGGTTTAATTAACGCATCTAGACAAGATAATAAATGAAAAAAGTTTTCCCGGGTTGTTAACCGAAGTGAAGCCTTGACGGGTTTCGCCTCTGTTATCCCCGTGTAGCCACAACCGGATCGGTCAGACGTCCGGTCCGGGATGAGGGGGTTACACATACGGTACAGAGCAATCGAAACAGGAGCTGAATCTGAATAAGTCTCAATAGTAAACTCTACCTGTCTATCAGGCGGTAAACCCGACAATTCTTCCGGAAACACACTCGGAAAGTCACACACTCTTTTGATATCCTGAGGTCTAACTTCACTCATGTTCGGATTCATCACGTAGGCTAAGTACGCCTCACAACCCAATTCAACTAACCTCTTAGCCTCTAAAGCTGAAACAACATTCGATAAGAACTTCACGTTCTCACCTACTACCACAATCTCATAATCATCTGCAAGATTCAGGAAACCCTCTTAGTCTCAAAATCTATCATAGCTCTATGTTCTGTAAGCCAGTCCATACCCAGAATTACATCAAAGCCATAAAACGGTAACTTCATCATATCCATTGGAAATTCATGCCCCTGAACCATTAACGGACACCATATGTACATTTTCCTAACCACTACTGTATCCCCGAAGGAACTAGTAACACTAACACCTACCTCTAGTACCTCACAAGATAAATTCAACATCTTTGCATGCTCACTCAAAATATAAGAATGCGTAAAGCCAGAGTCAATCAAAGAAACCAAACTCAGAGACTGTATCGAGAAGTTACATGTGATTACATCTGTGTCGCTCTGCCCCTCACGCTGAGCATAAACTCTAACCTGACTTCTGCCCTCCGGCTGAACCGCAACTACATGCGCTATGTTCCTCTAGCCATCATTTCTCGGCTGGAAGTTACCTCGACCGCGCCCACGACCTCTCTGATAATCAACAGCTCTAGCAGGAGCCTGAACCTGAACTGGTGCATACCCAGCCTGATGGGACAATCACGCCTAATGTGATCTCTAGCTCCACAGTTCCAACACCAATGATAGTTCCCCCAACACTCACCGTGTGATTCCTCCCGCATCGAGCACACTCGGGCAAATACCCACCAGCTCTCTGGCCCTGATGGCCCCTACCGTGGTTACCACCACCACGTCTATTGTCAAAGTGATGCCTATTGTCCCGATGCCTCTTGGCATCACCTCTATCAAAGTCGCCAGACCTCTTCCCGGAACTAGAACCACCAGAACGTTTGGTCATACCCAAATTGTGCTCTATGTCATTGGCCCTAGCGACCAAGACATCAAAATCTGTGTAGTCAGTAGCCAAAGTCTACCTCTTTATCTCCTCGCTCAACCCGTAACGAAAACGGTCACAACGTTCCCTCTCAGTAGGAACTAGCTCAGATGCATATTAACTCAATCTGAGAAACCGTAAATCATACTCGGTCACGGTCAAGTTACCCTGAAGCAAAGCCATGAACTCTCTCTTCTTCTCATCAAGATAACGGTGACCCAGATACTTCTTGCGAAAAGCTGACTCAAATAACTCCCATGTGTTCTCGGTATTTGGCATGCCCGTAGTAATGGTGACCCACCAAGTGTAGGCATCACCCTGAAGCAGAGAAACAACACACCCAAGTCTGCATGCTCCAGTACAACCCATCTGAGACAAAATACGGACAGTCTTGTCAGACCAAGCCTCGGATCACAAGGGTGCCAACCATTGCAACTCTTCGCCTCCCAAACTGCAAAGTCACTCAAGTGGCAAACCGGTACCCTCACCCTGAGGTTGTGCCACTGCCTGGCCCCCAGCCACTGCTGCCTGAAAAGCCCCGGCTATCGTCTGAACTAGTGGAGCCAAATCTATATTAGCTGGTCCTTGGCCAACATGAGGTCCTACACCCTCGGCTCTCACCTCAACTCCCTCTTGACGAGGAGAAGGAGAAGGTGGAGGAGCCTGCGCCTCAACAACCCGCTCAACACCCGGAGCTGCTGCCTGTGGTTCTGGATGAACCATCCTAGGCCTCCTTCTAGGTCTCATCTCACAGCTAGCAAGATAACAACTACAACAAACAAACACATAAGGATTAAGTTAGCAAAGGCAAGGGTCCAACGTGCTCAAGTATATTCCTTTACAAAATCTTTTTAAATAAGTAATAGTAGCAATGGGAACGCGACACTACGCCTCAACACAACTATCATGCTTCCAAACACCATGTGAACAATCAAACAACAAGAATACATGGCAGAAGATTCACCGAGAAATAGAAACAACATAACACTTCAAACTTACCTCACTTACCTACCCGAGGTCTCGGAAACTTCAGGCTCTGATACCAACAAATGTAATCCCCTCGTCCCGGTCTGGACGAATGACCGGTCCGAATTGGTTACACGGGAAAACCAAAGTGAAACCCGTTAAGGCTCCCATTCGATTAGCAATCTTAGAAAATTTCTTTTAAACATTATCTTGTCTAAATGCTTTAATACATCCTATGTGTTAGGACACGCAGCAGGAAGGACACGCGGATACCAAACATATAAAAAAAGCAATTAAACAACCTATTTTAGCCTTCACAACAGGCCGTATCGATACTCTAGAGGATAGTATCGATACGCCTGGACTTGGTCAACACCCCCAAGTAAACCCAGGAAGACCGTATCGATACGCCATCAACGGTCAACTTCTCACGGTCAGACTACAAAGACCGTACCGATACACCTAGGACTCGTACTGATATGCCAAAATCTCGTCAATTTCTCTGATTTCCATAGAGATTTTAGCATGTCGATACGCCCTCGTGTATCGGTACACTCTGTCTAAAATGAGCCCCAAAGCAAGGACTGTATCGATACAGCCCTTGGGCGTACCGATACGCCTTGCACTGTAAGCTTCAATTTGGTAGCAAAACACACAAGGACTTAACTCTAGATTCATTTAACGACTCGACTAACAACATACTAACTCTCATACATCACTAGACAACCAAAACTAAGCATACGATGCTACAAAACCAAACAATCAAGGCAACCAACACAAGGTAAGCATTATATAGGAAACTTGCATAAAAGCATGCATAACTACCATTTCATTCATAGGAAATAAACACCTACAAAAACATTGCATAACATGGTTTACATGCCTTTAAACAAAACACATAAGCATTCATGGAACATGGTTATAAGCCTTCAAAACACAAAGCATTTAGGAAACAACATAAACATGGTTTACAAATCCACATCAAGGCATTAACAACAAAAAACCAACAGATAAGAGTCTATCAACGCTCATACAAAACACGTACCATCCCTATTGCTAAACTACCATATTATTTACTAAACCATACTTGAGCAACTACTACAAGCTTGGATGCCCTTTCCTTGCTCCTTGCTAACTCCACGCTAATGATCTGCATTGTCAAAAACAAGAGCGTAAGCTAGAAGCTTAGTGAGGTAGCTCTAAAACAAAACAACGACAATGCAGGGTTCAAGCATATCATCCTTAAGGCAAATTACAAGCATACATATGCACCAACATAGCAACATAGCTAACATCACAAGAATGCATGAACATGGCATCTTACCTCATGTTATGCTCAACAAGATATAAGAATTATCTTAACAACAAACACACATGAACAAGTATATTGGCAACTATTAGTTTACTCGGATATGCGGATAACTTCCGTTGGGATTCTCACCCCCAACGTACTCAACAATAACATTACCTTCGGTGGGATTACACTCATCACCGGTCCTTGCGTGGATGGGATTACACTCATCATCACATACCCTTACGGATAGGATTCCACTCATCATCACGTAATAACATTTTCCGGTGGAATATTACTTCACCGTACTCCTCCTTGATGACTATACGTCACCAAGGCCACGCGGGAATTTGACTCAACCGTGAGCACACTCATCCTAATTATTGATCATTTATACCCGGTAATTAACTAGTGTCAATCATATTATACAAGTCACACCATGATAATCCATCATGCATTTCAACATATCAAACACCACATTGTCAATGTGTATAACAACATTCATAAACAACATATGCTTCACAAGTCCACATCATGCACATTTATTAAAACTCATAAAGCATGCAAGAGGTTAAGCTACCAACTTAACCTCTACCTTGGATTGGCCTACCAAGCACAATCCAACGCCATAACCACACACTTGAACCAATTTAAAACTATTTTAAATGATTCCACTCACCACACTTCCTTAAGCAAACCGAGAAAAGTCGAATCAAGCCTCCACACTTTTTGGAATCGAGCCCGAAGCTTCTCCAACGGTTTCCCTTGATTGTAACCAATCAAAAACAGCACATTACTCAACCAAATCATCACAAAACACTGTTACAAATCGAACTACAACCACAAAGTTTTTTCTTTATATCTCCAAGCCAAAGCTAACACAAAAATCCCATTTTCGAACTCCCACCAAACCCAGCAGAAAACTGCCTATTCCAACACCCAAATCATCATCCCACACCTTCAAAACAACCCTCAAGCAACTATATAACCTCAGCCCCACTCTCCAACATCAAACTACCTCAAAAACTCATATTTTCACCCTTTTAAAATACCCATGAAAACCCATTTCGGGATTTTTGATAAAACCCCACCATTTTCAGTTATATTACATCTAAGGGCAAGAGTTCAACGTAAATTAACTTTATAAAATGAAAATCCAACAAAAACCTACTAAAGTTTCTTCCTTTTCTCCACAGTTTTGAAAACTTCAAAATCCCCAAAGGTGATGTTTATGAAAACTAAAACTATAGAGTTGTTCAGAATAATGTGGAGAAGTCAAAAATATAATTACCTTGTTGAAAGCACTTGAGATGGTGGAGGGATTTGCTGGAATAGTGTTTAGGGGTTTGGGAGGGTTCAATGTCGTGAAAATAAAAATCAAGGAAGAAGATGAAGACTTTTTGTCAAAAGGCTCTTTTTACTCATACTTTTTCCCTTATTTAAAAATTTACCAAAATGCCCTTAATGAAATTCAAACCCTTTTAAAATAAAACCAAAGTATATTTTAATTAAAACGAGTCCAACGACTCAAACCCGATTCACACCCTCAACTCTCGACCCCTAAACTTGGGTGTTACAAGTTTCTATGTTGTTTGTGGCTTTCTGCTTTTATGTCCATTTTGCAGCCTCTAATTTAAAGCTCTTTAACCAAATGGGTTGTTTGATTTAAAGCTCTTATTCTATTTTAGGGTTTCTAACATCATTTCTTTTTTAACGATGGATAGTTAATCTCAATCATATAGGCTAATGTCGCAACCCTTTCGAGCTCGGCATTTTGGAAAACTTTAAAAACACGAAATCACCACCAATCTTTTTGAAAAAGTGTGATTGGATCACTTTTGAACAAGTTATTTTAATAAAACATTTTATTTATTAAAATAACCCTTTTGGTCTACGAAAACCAAAAAATAGATTCGGGTCGGTTACGTATGGGGAAGGGTTAGCACCCCATAACTCCCAAAAATTGGTACCTTATTGATTTCAAAAATAATTTCAAAAAAGGTTGGAATTTGCAAGTCCCAAAGGTTCGATTTATTCGTCCGTTTTATGAATATAAGTCTATTTTAATAGCCTTATTATTCGAAAATAAACTTCGATCACCGCCAACACTTATGGCGCTAACCCGTTATTTTCGTTTAGTAAGGCATCACATTTATGTTTCTTTAATTAAAAAAGCAAGCAAAGAAGTAATTAAAAGATAAATTAAGAAAGCATGAAATTAAATTGCAGAATTAAATATATATATATATATATATTAAATAAAAGTAAATCAAGAATTTTTAAAAATTATATTAACCGGTTTTATTTAAAACTTAAGTATGGGACTTTTCGAACAAGGTTTTTTTTAAATAGATTTTAAATGAAAATTAAAAAGATGACAAACTTTAAAACTATTGAAACTTAAAACCAATTCTTTAAGGAAAATAATGACCGATTTGTGAAGTTTTAAAGTGTCATTTTCGGAATAAACAAGTGAAAAAGGAAAGTGTTAATGAAGGGAAATTACCCAACTTTACCCATAAACACATTTTTTCTTTCTTTTTTTAGGTTTAAATGGATCAAACACCTAAAACAACAACAAACCTTAAGTGTTCTTGGAGTTCTTCAAAAATAAAAAGCACCAGTGAGCCACCGTGTCGGACGCCTACCACCAGTGCCGGTCGCCGCTTGTCGGCGGTGGAATCCCTTATTTTTTAATCTTTTCGAAAATAAGCCCAAAAAATCCCACAAAAAGGTTTTAATTCGAATAAAAATATGGGTTCGAGAGCTAATATATTTCCAATTATCCAAGGTAAAATTTACATCAATTTAACAATCAAAATTTTGAATAAATAAAAATAAATAATTAGAAAGGAAGAACATGTTACCAAAAAGAAGAAACTTGCTTGCTTCTATTCCAACAATCTTGATTACAACACAACCGGAAAATTCAAGCTTTTCCTTCCATAATTATACTATAATCTCTCAAGTTTTCTATTGATTTTTCACTCAAATTAGGTGTGTGTAAAATACAATGGGGCTGGGGGTTTATTTAGTTTTTTCTAGACTTTAATACATGGAAAATGGGAATCAAAATCCCTTCAATCCTGCTAAGTCCTTCCCTATTTGAAGATTCGGTGTTGACTTGCCTCATTTGCTTAAATTCATTCTTATTTTGGCTCAGATTTGAATGATTTAGGATAATTTTTACCATCTTGGCCAAGGTCTTGATAATCATGGGTTGTTATTTCCATTTTTAATCGAATCTGACTGATTCCACCCTTTTTGACTCAGCTCGGGCTAAAATTTTGTGTCAATAGATGCCCCTCTTTGCACATTCATGTGAAATATGGATAGGGAAAAGAACAAAAGGCATTGATTTTAGCCAATCACACTAAAAAATTGGTTGATGGACATCAAAGCTTGATTTCATTATCCTCGCGCCTAAATGGATAGGCAATTACTGAAAATAATGGTTCCATTCTCCTTGCGCCCGAACGGATAGGCGTTGTGCTGAAAAATAAAGGTTCAATTCTCCCTTTGCTTGAGTAGATAAACGAGTTATATTCTCCTTAAGCCCGAATAGATAGGTAGGTTCCATTCTCCATATGCCCGAACGGATAGGCGGGTTCTATTCTCCTCATGCTCGAATAAATAAGTAGGTTTTGAAAAAAGGTTCCATTCTCGTCATGCTCGAATGGATAGGCGAGTTCTATTCTCTATGTTCCTGAATAGATGAGCAGGGTTCTACTCTCCTTATGTCCGAACGGATAGGCGGGTTCTATTCTTCATGTGCTCAAATAGATAAGCGAGTTCCATTCTTCATATGCCCGAATAGATGAGTTGGTTTTGAAGAAAGAAAAAAAGGTTTCATCCTCCTTACGCTTGATGAATAAGCGAGTTCTGAAGAAAAACAAGGTTCCATTATCCTCATGCTTGAATGGATAAGCATGTTCTATTCTCCTCATGCTCGAATAGATAAGCGATTTCTAAAAAAGGGTTTCATCCCTCTTCTTCTTGGATGAATAAGCAAGTTCTAAAAAAGGGTTATATCCTCTTCATGCTCGGATACATAAGCGAGTTCTATCTCCTTACGCCTGAATAGATAAGAAGATTCCATTCTCTGAATGCCCAAACGGATAGGCGAGTTCTATTCTCCTTATGCCTAAATAGATGAGAAGATTCCATTCTCTAAACTCTCGAACGGATATGCGGGTTTTATTCTCCTTGTGCTCGTATAGATAAGCAGATTCCATTCTCCAAACACCCGAACGGATAGGCGGGTTCTATTCTCCTTACGCCCGAATAGATGAGCAGATTTCTGTTACTGAAAAAGCCTTCATATACCTGTGAAAAATGCAACACACAATGCAATTATGACGAACATTTCCCTAAAGAAGTCTAAAACTTGAATGCATGTCTCATTTCTTTTGCTTTTTAAATTCTTTTCCTCATAATTGATTTTTCCTTTTTTTAATCCACACATTTGCTCGCTCAGTTCAGATAAATAATTACTCTTTTTCACTGTATTTCCTCGACTCATGGAAAACATCTAATCTTTGCAAATTCGCTCACTTAATCCAGTGATCTTATATTCCTGGTTGGAAGGACATACTTCTTCAACTATCATTGCTTCGTCATTCTTATTCTTTGTATCTCTTTGCTTCATCAAAAACATCTAATCTTCGTAGGCAAATGTCTCAAGATTTACTACCATTGTAGTTGACACATCAATATTGAGTGAAAGGCTTCCTTGTGCGGTCTTGAAGGCTTCAAGTCTTTATATGCCCCTTATTAAGCATTAAGCACCTTCAGCACTTCTTGTGAGTTCTCAAATTCTTTCCCCTACAGGGAACCTTGAAGTGCTTGCATATAAATCCTTGTACCAAAGCTTATTTCTACCTTGAATGTCTTCAAATGGTTTTGGTATCTTCTTCTCTTCATCTTGCATTTATTAACGTTGAGGGCCTTGAATCGTTGGCCAACATAAAATTATCACAATCTGGGGTCATAGCTTGCCTTCTAGGTGTAGCTCTATCTATTTTTGTGTTTTAGGGATCTTGCCTGTCAACATGGTCAACCTTACATTCTTCAACACATGTGTTTTTTTACCTCCTCGCGCAAGGCGATGTCTCTGTTCAAACTGATGTTTAATTGTTTCCTGAAGTGATGAAAATATTTGTTCATGGTTCCCTACGGTTGGGATCAATACCAAAGAAATCCTTTGTTTTTTCATAAATTTAAGTCAGCCTACTTGTAAGATACAAGAAAAGGCTAGAAATGGGAACTAAGAGAGGGGAAAAGTCATGGAAAACACAAGAATAGTGCAAAGTCAAATGCCCCAAAATTCATAGTATGAATGATTCATGAATCCATAATTGAATAGTCTCCCACATTTTGGTGGCTCACTTTAACTCACCCACTCCTCAAGTTTTAAATTTCCCACTTTTCTAATCACAATCAGACATTAGAAGTTTTAAGGTCCCTGAAGAAAGGTTAACTCAATTAGGCAGAATGTGTTCTAAAAGCAAACTCATCTTCTCAAATATTTATGTGTAATCCACAATGTCTTTTAATGCTTGTAATGCAAGCTAGGCTCGGGTTACCAAGAAATGATACATAGGCTCAAATTCATGTTTTGAGGGTAATTAAACCAAGTATTAACTTTTCCTGATGAAATCTTCATTCTTTTCTTCTTTGGATCACTCTAGACTGCCCATTTTGGGTTTTCACCCTAGAGTTTATTTCCTTTTCTAGCACGTCTCATTTGAAGGATTTGTTTCAAATTTTCCTTCGCATTCGTTCTTCCATTTCTTCTTTTCTTCATTTCTTTTTCCTTTTTTTTCTTTTCTCTTTTTCTTTATCATTTTCTCTTCTTTTTTGTGTCCTTTTCAATTTCATTTAGGATATTCAACTTGATCTGACATGTTTTTTTCTTTATTTGCAAACAACTTTTCATTTTCTTCGCCCCCTGTGTGGGGAGTGATCCTTGGTTAGGGTTAAATCACAAGAAAAATATCAGGCTCAAAGGGGGACAATAATGGACTTTTATTTTCTTATTCTTAAAGGAAAATGAAGGAATGTCAAATGTCATTTCACACACAAACATCGTCGAAGAGAAGCAGTCTTTAGTTGGTAGATGTTTTAGAGTTATCATTTTATTCAAGGACCCTAACAAAAATGTCTAAGAGAAAAATTCACTCATAATCTGTATATGGGATCTCGCCATTTAAACCTGAACACACTTTATTCCCCTCTATCTCGGGGTTAGATTCAAGAATCGTGTATACAATCAATAATAGGGACTTTGCAAAGAAGATGTATGCTTGAAGAGAAATGGATGAAGAATAAAAATAATAAATGTTTGTCATGTGAGAGAAAAAAAGAGAATGCATCTTTAAACAAGTAGATCGACATAAAAGCCCTTACAAAAGATCCCTAATGCTCGTGGGAAAAAGCAAAACGGTTGGTTTTAAGAATGATCTCAATATCGTCTAATAAGATCCTTTACTGTCTGAGTATTATTCTAGGAAGGCATGGGTGAATTGCGGCCAAGCTTGACCAGTCCATTTCACGACAAGATATTTCAAGTGTTCATCACATTCTTCTTCCTTGAGTCTTCCACTCTTGAAGGCTATACTCTAAAGTTGTCAATTTGTCTTTCATGGCTATTGCTCTAGATTGGGATGTTTTTGCTATTTTGGAAATTCTTGTCATGCGATTAGTTTCTTATTATGTGTGAATGTATTCAGTGATCACAACATAAATGCATACAAAAAAATTGCAAATGTATGAATGAAAGCAAGGGGCCATCAATTTCATTAACATATTACTCTAGAAGTAGCTTCCATTAAATGTCAAAGGTCCTACAAATACGTCTCAGTCGGACCACCCAGTTCCTCTTCGATCAGCCTTTGAAGCCTTAGTCCTACCTTCCTTATCGGTGGGGGAGAAGAAATGTAGCTTCTTGGCTTCACATGCTTAGCTATGTTTTCAATTTAGGATGTGATACTTCTATCAAATTCGTCTCGCTCCTGGGTCCTTTTGACGTTGCCCCTAAGCCGAGTAGACCAATGATCATCTTCCTTTAGAGTCGATCCCCTCTAAATATAAGATGTATGCAACAAACAAATGTGCCAAAACAAAACAAAACGCACACATAAAAAGGTTAGTACTCTTTTTAATAAAAAATAGAAATAAAACCTAAAGGGTCCAAAATAATTTCATTGTATGAATAATTATGGGCATCACATTTCAACACTCCAGGACATGTCTTCACGGATTATCCTTGCGAAAGAATTTTTACTAGACTAAAAGCCTAAGGTTTTCTACATGTCTCTATTGGGGTGGGATTCTAAATTCTCAAACTTCGTTTGGTTCTAAAAGGGTACCCGAGCTATCCTTGTTGTCCCCTACTAAGGGTAGCAAAGCCCTCGATTCTCACCCATTACAGGCTTCAAACGAATCAAGTTCAACTCAGGAGGACTCACAACCTATGTCTTCTCGAAGAATCAATATCCTTACGAAGACAAAGGGAATGATTCCTGAAAGTACTTGCTAGGCACATACGAAGAATCAGTATTCTTACATGAGCAAAGCGTGTTCCCCCCACTTAAACAAACAGGACAAAGCTCAGGTATAAAGCTTTCTTTAAAGAATTTTAGAATGCGTAAAATAAAATTACATTCATTAAACGGGAGAATAAATTGAACCTATTGTGAACTTGAAAATTCCATTAGTTTTTAAGAATTCCTTTATAAAAAACAATTTGAAATTAAGTTGTGGCATGACCCTCTTTTGTTTTTTTTAAACAAAACGTCCCCAGCGGAGTCGTCAAGCTGTCACAACCCTTTCGAGCCCGACATTTTGGAAAACTTTAAAAACACGAATCACTTTTAAACAGGTTATTTTAATAAAAGGTTTTATTTATTAAAATAACACTTTTGGTCTACGAAAACCAAAAAACAGGTTCGAGGGTCGGTTACGTATGGGGAAGGGTTAGCACCCCCAAAACGCCCAAAATTTTGTACCTTATTGATTTCAAAAATAATTTCAATAAAATTTGGAATTTTCTAGTTTACAAAGGTTCGATTAATTTGTCTGCGTTATGAATATAAGTCTATTTTAACGACCTTAATATTTGAAAATGAACTCCAATCATCGCTAACACTTCTGGCGCTAATCCATCATTTTCGTTTAGTAAGGCACCACATTTATGTTTCTTTAATTAAACAAACAAGCAAAGAAGTAATTAAAAGATAAATTAAGAAAGCATGAAATTAAATAGCATAATTAAAAATATATATATAATTAAATAAAAAGTAAATCAAGATTTTTAAAAAAAAATGTATTAACCGGTTTTATTTAAAAATTAATCATAAAACTTTTCAAAAAAGTTTTTTTTTAAATATTTTTTAAATGAAAATTAAAAAAGATGACAAAATTTAAAATTGATGAAATTTAAAACCATTTTTTTTAAAGAAAACAATGACCGATTTGTGAAGTTTTAATGTTTCATTTTTAGAATAATATAGGTGAAAAAGGAAAGTTTTATTGAAGGGAAATTACCCAACTTTTCCCATAAACACCTTTTTTTCTTTCTTTTTAGGTTTAAATGGATCAAACACCTAAAACAATAACAAACCTTAACTGTTCTTGGTATTCTTCAAAAATGAAAAGCATTGGTGAGCCACCGTGTCGCCCGCCTACCACCAGTGTCGGCCGCTGCTTGTCGGTGATGGAATCCCTCTTTTTTTAAATTTTTTTCAAAAATAAGCCCAAAAATTCCTAAAAAGGTTTTAATTCAAATAAAAATTTGGGTTCGAGAGCTAATATTTTTCCAATTATCCAAGGTAAAATTTACATCAATTTAACAATCAAAATTTTGAATAAATAAAGAAAGGAAGAACATGTTACCAAAATGAAGAAACTTGCTTGCTTCTATTCCAACAATCTTTGTTACAACACCACCGGAAAATTCGAGCTTTTCCTTCCACAATTATACTACAATCTCTCAAGTTTTCTATTGATTTTTCACTCAAATTAGGTCTATGTAAAATACAATGGGGGTGGGGGTTATATAATTTTTTCTAGACTAGAATACATGAAAATGGGAATCAAAATCCCTTTAATCCGGCCAAGTCATTCCCTATTTGAAGATTCGGTGTTGACTTGCCTCATTTGCTGAAATTCATTCTAATTTTGGATTGAATTTGAATGGTTTAGGATGAGTTTTACCATCTTGGCCAAGATCTTGATAATCATGGGTTGTTATTTCCATTTTAAATTTAATCTAATTGATTCCACCCTTTTTGGTTCAGCTTAAGCTAAAATTCAGTGTCAACAACTAAAAATATGGTAAGATGGTTTAAGGCAAAGCCTAGACCTAAATGTTTCTCTTTTATATATCATTCAAAGTACATGTAGTTTTTGTAGTTCAATAGATATTGCAGTTATGAGGCAACATGTGATTACTAAATTATCTGAGCATGGTAGAAAAATATGAACAAACATTTACATTAATAATTATGGCCATGTATTTATTCTACTTAGGATTTTCCAAGACGTGTCTTAATGAGCTTAGGGATGCTTGAAAATTTGACTCATATAAAAGAAAATACAATTTTTTACTATTTGACACTCTAGAACTTGCTTATGCAATTCATAGGGAAGCATATTTAAATCTTTGCAGAGATTAAACTTGGACCAGATGTGATACAATCAACAGGTACACTGTCAGATTTGTGCCAGAAATCTTTGACATAAACCAAGAGTTATTTTTATGTACAAGAGGCTTCCCTACAGAAAGATAAGAAAATAGACTCTATTTAAACCGAAAAATTTCATCCAATTGTAGCTCTTTTGCTTATCAGGGAGCAACTATGGATCTTATGGGTATAAATGACCCTAAGAACTTTTTCGAGTCGCATTCGCCCAGTTGAGTGGAATTGATTGTATGGTTTTGAAAGGAAGGAAAGTGATGAAGATTATCTTATTGTAGTTAAAGATTTTTCCCTTAAAAGGTAAAAATTTGAAATTGTTCATAATGTTTTATTTCATTATAATTTTAAATGGTTTATTAATGATTTTGGTTTTGCTTATGTAGGATGCCTTTCAAAGTAGTTACACTTATTGAAAAGCAACCAAGCATGTTTGAAATGGTTTGTGAATGATTCTATTTTGTGAATGATTCTGGAATAACTAGTTTGACTGAACTAAATTGTTGTAAATTCTTATCTAAGTAATTATTTTTATTCATGGTTAAATTATGTTGGTGGTATTTTGACTTACAGTTAAAAAGATGCCCATAATTTAATCATGTTGGCCTGGACTTACCACTGAATGTTGAGTTCATGCTTGTTGGATTGATGTTTTACCACTTCATTCTAAATTGATGCTTGTTGGTTGTCTGGACTGGTCTGAATGCTAAATTGATGCTTGTTGGCTGGACTGATCTGAAATCCAAATGCTGAAATAATGTGTGTCACCTTGTAAAATTTACAATGTAAATTGTTGTTGTTTGTCTGACTAAACTAAATTGTTGTAAATTGTTATCTAAGTAGTTACTCATGGTTAAATTATGATGGTGGCATTTTGGCTTTTAAAGCTGAAATTAAAAAGCCGCTCATAATTTAATCACATTGGTAGCATTAGATCTTTTGAGATTAAAAGCTCGCTGAAGAAATTTCTGGTAGCAAAGTTGAACTTTTAGTCTTGTAAAACTTTACTATAAGATATGGGAGTTTAAATTTTATTATAAATTTATTTACTTGATTTAATTGTAATTTTAGTGTACTAACTAAATTGTAATAAATTTAATTTCTACATTTATATTTATTTAAAAAAGTTGTTAGTTTCAGAATTTGTTAAGTTACTAAAATTTTCAATTTCATATTTTGATATTATCATAACTTATAATTAAAATCATGTATATATATAATTTTGATGAAAAAGTGTTTTCATTGCCACGAGCTTCGTTAAAAACTTCTCTAAACCTAAATGGAGAAAAAGAGTACTCGTAGCAACGATTACAATGAAACTAAGAGAAACCAAACACAAACATAGACATTAAACCATCCAAACATTATGATACCCCTATCCGAAGAATAAGAGTCGAACACTTTCAGTGGAGGAACCTCAAAAAGCCATTCACCTATCGGCTGACCGCGAGCCATAGACACTAGACCATCGGCCACCATATTCGCCTCACACGAAACATGAATAACCCAAATATCTCAATGCCTTGCCAATAATTCTTTCACCGCTAGCAACAAGACTGCCTTGACTTAAAGCCAAAGATGAGTCCTGTAAAATCATAACCACCAATTTGTTATCAAGCTCAAGCACCACCTTTCGGAAGCCTAACCTCCACGCATGCGACAAACTATCAAAAGTTTCCCATAATTTTACAAGAAGGACCGAGCAAACCCCAATACTTCGAGCAAAACCAAAGAGTCACTCACCATTATTGCCTCAAATAACACTGCCAGTAGCAGCCCTATTACCCCTTCCCCCAACAGCTCCATCGGCATTCACTTTCACCCATTTTAAACTCGGCACCTTCCACCGTCGTGCACACCGCCTAGGTAGCAGTGGAGCTTGACCGAGAGCACCAGTCTCCACAATTTCATCCGTATAACGTCGGCAAAAGCACACTGCCTCCTCAACACTGCTACATTCGCCCGTGAAAACCCAACTGCATCGGTGCTTCCAGAGGTTCCAACAAACAACGCGAACATGATACCATGTAAATATAATTTCTAGTCTAATAAAATTAATAATCAATACATGAATCATTTAATAAAATTAAATAATTTAATAAACATAATTAATAATTTATTTTGAATTTCAAAAAATTGTTTTTTATAAACTTTATCAACATCAAGTTATTAATTTAATAAAACTTTTAAATATTTTTGTTACAATTTATAAATATATAAACTAAACCTATTAATTTAATGATCATAGTTAATCGTGTACATTAAATTGTGAAGATCTATTTTGTCACACTATAATATAATAATCATAAAATCTCACAACTCCATTAATTGTAACTTATTAGTTATTACAAGTCAAGTAAATATCAGATCAGTTCAATAACAAGTCAGGACATTTATAGGTTGAGCCAATTACAAATCAGGTTCATAACAGGTCATGTTGATAACAAGTCGGGTAATATCAGTTATTTACCAGGTTAATCTTGGGTTCGAGTTCATATCAGGTCGGATGTAGGTCAGGATTGGATATCACATTATCATATTGAAATCAAGTTCAAGTCGTTCTCAGGTGCATATTCAAAATTTCTAAGTCCGACTCGGGTTTAGGTCAACACCAGTTCGGACTCGAATCAATTTCGGATCACCTCCACCTCGAGACACAAATAGTTTTGACTCAAATCGATTTCAATCGGTTTTGCAGGTCGAGTTAACTTTTTATATTCCTAAGTTCAGAAATAGTTTACACTAATGATTTTTAGCAAAAAAAAAGTCGTTGTGTGAAGATAGGAATATTTTTTGAAAAAATGGAAAAATAAAAACGGTTCTCTCGTTTCAAGGGAAGACAAAAATTGATGACAACTTGAGCCACCCATTTCTCGTTTTAAAAACAAAACGCTAAATAGTTTTTACATGTGAATTTTAATTTTTTATAATTTTTCTATTAAAAATAAATTGTTATAATTTTTGTTGTAAAAATTATATATATATATATATATATATTGGTTGAATAATATTGATACTACGTCGTGCCACTTGGTGAATAGACATGCTAATAATATGTCATGTCACTTGGTGCATAGACTTATTAATCATTGGTTTAAAATTGCATCCATTCAATTATATCTATTAACTTTTCAACAAATCTTTTCATCAAAAGGTTTAATCTTTTCATCATCCACTATAAAGGATTGTTGTGACTCATTTTTCACATCAACTTAAAAAAACAAAAAATGAAAAACTTTAAAGTTTCTCACTTGGAAATATTTCTTCCAAAGTTCATTTTATTTTCCGGTGATAGAGAAAGGCAAGATTGTGTTTGATTGTTCATTGCAATTGTGCTACTGTTGTGAACGTTTGTTGTTGTATTCTGGGAGATAGACGTCCAACGTTATTCAAGCACCAAGGAGAGGACGAATCTATCTTAAGGAAACTGTTCATACGGGCCTCAACAAAAATTCTTCTAATTTTAACTGTGTCTAATTTCAGGTTTTGTTTTTAATTTATTATTTATTGGGTGAAATACCTAAACCATCACTCAAGTTTGCTTCCAGGCCTATTTTGGTCACTGAACTTTTAAAAGGATAAATTTACTCACTAAATTTTACTTTTTGACCTATTTTGGTCACTTTAAATTATTTTATTAATATTTTGATATGAGTTGGCATATTTTATTATTATTAAATATAAAAATTAATTTAAAATAAAAAATTATATATTATTATTAAATAAAAAATTAAAATAGAAACACAATACTCAAAACCTCAAACCAATTTTACCCTCACCGACCACCCACCCCTTCGCTTGCTTACCCTCACCAGCCACCCCTTTGCCGGCTTAACCCTCACTGGCAATCCTAGTGCGTGAATGGATTCCAAACCGTCACAGTCCTGTTGTTGAGTGAATGGATTCCAAATCTTAAGGTGTGCATTTCTGCAACTCTCTGGCTCTGGCAAATAACCACGCTAGAAATGGGCAATTCCTAAATATGTGTTTCTATGGTCATATTATGATATGCAAGTTTGGGGATTATATGTACTCTAGTTCCTGCACTTCAGAATTTATTGCCTTTGATGCTGTATTTCAACATTTTCTGAAAGTTCTTAAATTTGCTTTTGCAGGGAACTATTTATTTCATCCTCGCAGCTATTGCTATTCTTAATTTTGTTGCCTTTATCGTCACTAAGTACAATTGCTTCCTGTATTTGAGTGTTGCTTTCATCGCCTCTGTTGGAGCATATCTGGGTTTCTTCCGTACAAAGATAAAAAGAAAATTCAATATTAGGGTAACATCAGGTGAATGGATTCCAAACCCTCACCGTTCTATTGTCGGTGAGAGTTACATCGGCGAAAGGGTGGGTGGCCGGTGAGGGTAACGCCGACGAAGGGATGGGTGGCTGATGAGGGTGAAAATAATTTGAAGTTTTGAGTGTTGGGGAACTTTGAGTTTTTATTTTAATTTTTTATTTAATAATAATGAAATATAATTTATTTTTTATTTTAAATTTATTTTTTATTTAATAATAATAAAATATGTCAAGTCATATCAAAATATTAATAAAATAATTTAAAATGACCAAAATAGGTCAAAAAGTAAAGTTTAGTGAGTAAATTGATCGTTTTAAAAGTTAAGTGACTAAAATAAGTCTGAGAGCAAAGTTGAATGATGATTTAGATATTTTACCTTTATTTATTTTTCTCACCGTATTTTATTATACTTAGATTATTATTGCTCCATTTTCTAACAATCATAAACAGATTATAAGTTTTGATCCAAGGAGTTCAGATTACCATGGTTAACAAAGTTGAATTGATAATTCGAATCCGAATATCGCTACACGTTGATTATGTCTTTAAAACGTAAAGATTGAATCTTTTCTTCGAAAAGGTAAAATCAAGATGTTAGTAGGAATTTCTTTCAAATTATTTTTGATTTACTATGTAACTGAATATTGTTAATTTAAGGGTAAACTACACGGGTGGTCACTCAACTATCATATTTTTCTTGTTTCGGTCATCCAACTAATTTTTTCGTCAAAACTATCGCTAACGTTTCGTTTTGTTATCATTTTGGTCACCGGCCGTTAAAAAATTAACGGACACGATGACGTGTCATGGGATAATAACACTTTTAGTCCTAAAACTTGTATATTCTATTAATTAGGTCCTAATTCAAAATAACTCATTAAATATATATAGGTCAAACCCCAAATTTCCCATTTTCTTTCTTCTTCCTCTGCAATTTGAAGAACTGGATCTTAACATTAATCTCTACATCTATCTCCAGAACCTCACAAACCAACCGATGGTCCACCTTCAACTTCATCACTTCCAATGCCTTCTCGGATTATCATGAATTTTGTGGCCACCGATCCCTTGTCTAAAATAGTTTGGCCACCACAGAAAGGTCTATGTCTCAAATGTACTGAATTCAGCCTTTCGGAGAATAAAGTTCCCTTCTCCGGGCTGCAAGACCGAACGATACGGTTCATTCACCATAGAAAATCAACACATCTACAAAATCAAGCAATGAAAAGCCTATAGACCAACAAATTATATACACATCCTCCTTCACATTCCATGTTCTGAATACTAAAGTTTCCGACATGGGCAATTCAGAAAAATCTACCAGGGATAACAATGACATCCAATTGTGCCATGAACCTCAGATTGATAATGATAATTCTTTCGAATTCATGTTAAATTTGAATAAACTATTTGTGCATTCTTGATTTAATTTTCGATGTTGTCCTTGAAAATTTCTAATAAACTCTCCTGCAGGGACTACTGCCTTTGTAAATCTGTGAAACAAGTATTTTAATTTTAATATAACTAAAAACCTAAGGACTAAATTGAAAAAGTCAAAACGAATTTTAAGTCCTCAAAATATCCCCATATAATTTTAATATAATGCCCAAGTTAAAAACATGTTCTTTCAAATATTTTTCTAAGTGTTTCAAACCAGAAACAATGATTTTCAAGCACCCGTTCCGAAACGGCCTTCAGGCGTTTCGAAACGTTTTCATCACTGTCGACCATCGTTCCGAAACGTGTATCGAAACACTTTCACCCGTTTCGAAACGGTATAACTCGTTTCGAAACTGTTCTTCATATTTGATTTAAAAAGGCTTCAACGGTTCAACTAAATGCTGAATTTTTAAATATAAAAGGGGTGTTTCGAAACGGATCATGGCCGTTCCGAAACGACCCTTGACAGTAGCATTTTCGTTTCGAAACGGATCCAAAACGTTTCGAAACAAGCTTAAGATAAATTCAAAAATATGACTGTTATGTGTTTTTAACTGATTTTCTGAAAGTAGTTAAGGCGTTTCGAAACGGGCTAAGACCGTTCCGAAACGACCCTTGACAGTGGCAAAATCGTTCCGAAACGGCCCTAAGGCGTTTCGTAACGGGCTCTTAAATGCACCCCAACGGCTCTTTCTATTTTAGTCCGTTCCGAAACAGGTACCCCGTGTTCCGAAACGTGTTGGTGCAGACTGCATTTATGGTGGCAAGAGAGGGTTCCAACGGCTCCATTTATGTTCCCAACCACCCAAACGGCTAGAAATCAATGAGAAGGTATAAAAGAGACATCCAAAAGCATCAACAACAACTATTGATCCTAAAGCAAACATCCAAACATCAAATTCAAGCAATTGAGCAAAAATCCCACTTTGTGTAAAAATCTCAATTTGTGTTCTTCATTCATACTTTGTAAAATTGGGTTGAGTGCTTTATTGGGGCTATCATTTGTATTGAGAGATACCTTATTAGCCTACAAATTTCTTTGTTCTCTTGTGTGAGGGTTGGGTTGATTTTTTGGTAGAAAAATCAACCGAAATTGTAAAGGGTTGCCTCCTTGTCCTAGAAAAGGGGAAGATCAATTTAGTGAAATTGTTGCAAATCCTTAGTGAGGCTAAGGTAGTGGATGTAGAGTTCATTTGGAACTTGAACCACTCTAAATCCCTTGTTCATCAATTTTTAATTTGCCAATTTCCACCACAAACCTTTAAATTTCCAATTCACCCCCCTCTTGGTAATTATCGATCTTTCGATCCACTCAACAATTGGTACCAGAGCTTAACTCTTTGAGGATTAAGAACCACAAGAGGAGATCATTGGAAGAGTGTGATCATCAAAATATCAAGAGATGGCTTCAACCTCCGGTTCCGGCATGTACGAGTCACAATCAACCACCAAGCCTCCTTTCTTCAATGGTGACAACTATTCTTTTTGGAAGAATAAAATGAGGCTATTCATCAAGTCTAGTGACTATCTTGTGTGGGATGTCATTGAGGATGGGCCATACATTCCATTGAAGCAAGACGGTGAAGGCAAGATGGTGTTGAAGAAGAAAGCCGAAATGAGTGAAGAGGAGAGGAAGAAGATTCAAGTCAACGATAAAGCTCTCCACATGCTTTTTTGTGCTTTCGGTCCGGACATCTACTCAAAGGTCTCATCCATTGAAAGTGCCAAAGAAGTGTGGGACACTCTTGAGACCACTTATGAAGGTACCAATGATGTCAAAGAAACTAAGATTGGACTTCTCAATCTTAGTTATGAAAACTTCAAGATGGAGCCCGATGAGACGGTGTCAAAGATGTTTGATCGATTCTCCACAATTGTCAACGGTCTAAAGGGCTATGGAGAGATCATACCGGAAGACAAGCTTGTCCGGAAGCTACTCTATTCACTTCCCGAGTCTTGGGATGGGAAGAGAACCGCTATCATCGAAGCAAAGAACTTGAAGACATTAAAGCTTGATGAGCTTGTGGGTTCTCTCCTTACTCATGAGATCATGAAGCAAGGAAGGAAAGATGAGAAAAAGAAAGAAGAGAAAAGAGTAGAGAAGCTTGAGGTTGAGAAGAAGAAGAAGATGGGAATAGCTCTCAAGGCTAAAGCTTCACAACTTGATGAGAGCTCATCTAGTGATGAGGACAAACTTGAAGAATTGGCTATGATAGCCAAACGGTTCTCACATTTCATGAGGTCCAACCGGGGAAGAAAAATCCAAAGAAAGATGGACTTCAAAAGGGAAGAACAAAGAGGAAGGAAAGGATCCCATCATTTGCTATGAGTGCAAACAACCCGGCCACATCCGTTCGGAGTGCCCTCAACTCAAGAAGAAGGGCTTTGAGAAGAAGAAGAAACTCAAAGCCAAGCTTGCTACTTGGAGTGATGAGGAGTCATCGGAGGATGACGAACAAGAAGTGGCTAATCTTTGTCTCATGGCACTTGAGGAAGATTCCTCCTTGGTAACCTCTAACTCATCTACTTTATATTTTTCATATGAAGAGTTAAATGATGCATATGATGAGTTACAAGAGGTATATGATGAATTAGTTGAGAAGTTTAAAGAGTCGGTCATTAAAAAACAAGAAAATCATTTTAGAGCTAAATGAGAAAAATGACTCACTCACTCAAGCTAATTCTAAATTTGAGAAAAAGATTTTAGGATTAAAAGATGAACTTAAATTTTTTCAAGATGAAAATGTTGATCTTAATAATCTTTTATCTCAATGTAATAGTGAACACCAAAAGGTGTTGGGTGAGATAAATGAGCTCAAAAAGTCTTTAAAAATGTTGGTAGTGTCAAGCATGAAGTAGGAGAATCCTCTAGAACACACCAACCTAAGAAAAAGACTAATTACTACAAACAAGGTAGCTACCCTAGACATAGTAGAGATAAAAGAATTAGTAGTGTATGGGTTCCTAAGGAACTTGTAAAATCTAATAATATTATTGCTATGTCATCTTGGATTCCTAAGGGAACCTAGGTTTTGGGAGCTAACACTCATGGACCCAAAATGATTTGGGTACCAAAAATCAAGGTTTAATATCTTTGTTTGTAGGGGGAGCATTGCTTCAAGGCCAAAGCTCAAAGTCAAAACTCATGGTACCTTGATAGTGGATGCTCGAGACACATGACCGGAGACAAGAGTCGATTCATGGATTTAAAGCCAAAAAGTGGAGGAGTAGTAACATTTGGTGACAACTCCAAAGGCCACATTAAAGGTATTGGCTCCATAGGTAATCACTCTACCATTCTTATTGAAAATGTCTTATATGTCGATGGTCTTAAACACAATTTATTGAGCATAAGTCAATTGTGTGATAAAGGATTTAATGTTTTATTTGATAAAAATGGATGCAAAATTGTAGACATTAAATCTAATAATATTATGCTCATAGGTCATCGCATAGGAAACATATACATGGTGCATTTAGATGACATACATACATCTCATGCATGCTTAGTTGCTCAAAATGAAAATGATGCATGGTTGTGGCATAGGAAGCTAGGACATGCTAGCATTAGTGTTTTGGAAAAACTAGTCTCTCTAAATCTAGTTAGAGGTTTACCCAAAATAAAATTTTCAAATGATAAAATTTGTGATGCATGCTCAAAGGGTAAACAACATAAGTCTTCCTTTAAATCCATTAATGATGTTTCTACTAGTAGATGCTTACAATTAATTCACATGGATTTATTTGGGCCAATTAGGACTATGAGCTTGGGTGGTAAATCTTATGCTTTTGTGCTAGTTGATGATTTTTCTAGATTTACTTGGGTTCTCTTTTTAAGTACTAAAGATGAGGCTTTGGAAAAATTCATCACATTTTCAAAATTAACCCAAAATGATTTTGAACTTAGAATTTCACATATTAGAAGTGATCATGGAACCGAGTTTCAAAATTTAGGGTTTGAAGAATTTTTGAATGAAAATGGTATTAGCCATAATTTTTCGGCTCCTCGAACTCCTCAACAAAATGGGGTAGTTGAGAGGAAAAATAGAACTTTACAAGAAATGGCTAGAACTATGCTTTGTGAAAACAATTTACCTAAATATTTTTGGGCGGAAGCCACAAACACCGCTTGTTATATTGTGAATCGAGTAATGATTAGGCCAATTTTAAAGAAAACACCTTATGAGATTTTAAAATCTAAAAAGCCTAACATTAGCTATTTTCATCCTTTTGGGTGTAAGTGTTTTGTTTTAAATAATGGAAAAGACAACTTAGGTAAATTTGATGCAAAAAGTGATGAAGCCATTTTTATAGGTTACTCTTTAACCTTTAAAGCCTATCGAGTATTTAACAAAAGAACTTTAGTAGTAGAAGAATCTATTCATGTTGTATTCGATGATAACCTCCTTCCTAGGAAGGATTCTTGTGATGATGATGATGTAGGGATCATAAATGCCTTTGATGGAGGTCAAACTTCAAAGGAGGATGAGATTCCAAAAAAGGAAGAGGACTCACAAGATCCACCTCTTGAAGCCTTGAAGGACTTGGCCATTGAGGAAAAGGAAGTGAGCTACCCAAGGGAGTTGAACTATGTCAAAGATGGTGAAATCTTGGGTGATCCATCCAAGGGGATAACCACTCGTTCTTCTCTTAGATTAATGAACCATGTTGCATTTATCTCATGCATAGAGCCTAAAAATATAAAAGAAGCATTGAAAGATGACTTTTGGATTATGGCTATGCAAGAAGAGCTAAATCAATTTGAGAGAAGTAATGTATGGACATTAGTTGATATGCCTAGTAATCAATCTACAATAGGAACTAAATGGGTCTTTAGGAACAAACTAGATGAGAGTGGTAACATTGTGAGAAATAAAGCTAGACTTGTAGCACAAGGTTACACTCAAGAAGAGGGAATAGATTTTGATGAAACCTATGCACCCGTAGCTAGAATGGAAGCCATTAGGATGTTGCTTGCATATGCATGTTATCATAATTTCAAGCTTTTTCAAATGGATGTTAAAAGCGCTTTTTTAAATGGTTTTATGAATGAAGAAGTGTATATGGAACAACCACCGGGTTTTGAAGATTCAAAATTTCCAAATCATGTTTTTAAACTTACCAAAGCTCTTTATGGTTTAAAACAAGCTCCTAGAGCTTGGTATGAAAGGCTTTCAAATTTTTTGATTGAAAAAGGATTTGAAAAAGGTAAGGTGGACACTACACTCTTTATAAAAATGTATAAAAATGACATATTAGTAGTTCAAATTTATGTTGATGATATTATTTTTGGTTCTACTAATAAATGTCATTGTCAAGAGTTTGCTAAGTTAATGCAAGGTGAATTTGAGATGAGCATGATGGGGGAGCTCTCATTCTTTTTGGGACTCCAAATCAAGCAAAAGAAGGATGGCACCTTCATCAACCAAGCAAAATACATAAAGGATATGCTCAAGAAGTTTGGCTTGGAGAATGCAAAGCCTCAAGCCACTCTTATGAGCTCATCTACAAAGCTTGACAAAGATGAAGGAGGTAAGTGTGTTGACTCTAAGATTTATCGTTCTATGATTGGATCTTTACTTTACCTTACCGCAAGTAGACCGGATATCTTGTTTAGTGTTTGCTTGTGTGCTAGGTTTCAAGCTAGTCCTAGAGAGTCTCACCTTATAGCCGTTAAGAGAATTTTTAGGTATCTTAGAGACACTCCTTGTTTAGGTCTTTGGTACCCTAGAGACTCTACCTTCAACCTTCATGCTTACTCGGATGCGGATTATGGGGGTTGCAAAATTGATAGGAAAAGTACTTTGGGAACTTGCCAATTCTTACGTAGTATGCTCATATCTTGGTTCTCTAAGAAACAAAATAGTGTAGCCTTATATACCACCGAAGCTGAGTACATATCCTTAGGGAGTTGTTGTGCTCAAGTCCTTTGGATGAAGCAACAACTCTTAGATTATGGAATTAAAGTTGGAACCATACCCCTAAAATGTGACAACACTAGTGCAATATGCTTAACTAAAAATCCCATCCAACACTCTAGAACCAAACACATAGAAATAAGGCATCATTTCATTAGAGATAATGTCCTTAAGGAAGATGTGGTTATAGAGTACATAGACACCTTGAATCAATTAGCGGACATATTTACAAAACCCTTAGATAAAGAGCGTTTTTGGTCCCTTAGGAGAGAGTTAGGTCTAGCTAGCCTATCTTAACCTCTTAAGACCTCTTTTGTGCTTAAATATGCTTGATTTTGTGAAATGCCATGTTGATGTGTTTAAACTCCTAATTTCATCCATGCTTATAGTTAGGGGGAGTATGTTTATGCTTAAATATGTTTTGCCTGCTCATTCATGACATTTATGCATGTTAGGCCTCTTAAAATTTCTTTTTTCTGCATTTTTAGAGCCTCATCTGCACTTCCAGGCCCAGGTGTATCGAAACGGGTGAACCTGTTTCGATACGGATACCTTAAATCCAGCTCTGAGAGAAGGGCATTTCGAAACGCCTCCAAGGCGTTCCGAAACGTTTTTGCTACTGCCAATGGGTGTATCGGAACGTGTTCCGATACGGGTCAAAGGGGTTTCGATACAGTCAAAACCGTATCGAAATGATCTGTTTATGGTTTTAAAATGGTCAAAACCCTAGCCGCCCGTTCCGAAACGGTCTTGACCGTTCCGAAACGGCATCGCGGACTTCTTTAAATTAGGGCTTTTAATGATAAAGTTAACTTTATATCAAACGCTTAAAACCCTAAACCGCCTCCCTCTCTATAAATACCCTCTAAAACTCTTTGATTTTCACAAAATTGTGAGGGGTTTTTCTCTACAACTCAAGTCTAAGCAAGTTTCATCAATCTTGTGCAAGGATTTTTCTCAAATCATCCAAAATCCCAAACTAAGGTAATTTTTCTTTTTTTTTCTTTCTTCTTTTTCTTTCAATTTATGTTCGAATCTTAGGTTAGAAAATTGTATTTTTGTATAAATTATATGTTTTTGTTGTGGGTTTTCAATATCTTGTAAAATTTTTTCCAAATCTCAAAATTTTTTATTAGAATATAAAATTTTTCAGTCGTTTTTTTTAAACTGTTTTTTTTTATTTTAATTTTGTTTTCAAAAACCTAAATGGGATTTATTATTGGATTGATTTTTAATTATCAATGCATACACTTAATTTTAAAACACTTGCTTAATGTTTTTTGATGGCGGATCAAGCTAACAAAAAGCGCAAGGCCGTTCAATCCGGTGATTCGAGCATTCGTCCGAATCTCACTATGCTTTTTCAGAAATCCCTTAAAAATCCGGAGGCACGTGCTCGTTTCTCTTATGTCAAGGATTTTGCAATTCGCAAGGAACGTGTCATTGATCTTGAGTTCCTCAATTCCGAGCGATTCCTTTTCCGTTATCTCGCTCGTTTGGATGAGGGGAATCTCATGCATCTCTTGAGCCTTCCGGATGTTCGCTACAAAAACATGGTACTCATCTTTTACTCTAATGCTCGTTTTCTTTATGATGAGACCAAAACCGAGATTATAGGAATTGAGTCATCCTTATTGGGCAAAAAGTTTGTTGTTAATGTTGCTCTTTTGGAGTCTGCTCTTAAACTTAAGGATGAGGGTCTTGAGGATGAACGCCACTTTGGCAATTTTACCGGCAAAGCACTTTTTCTGGATGTGCACGATCGTGTTCTCCACTTGATGGTTTCTTGGTTCATTCGACCTTCCGGAGGTAAATACTCCCACATCCGTCAAACCGATCATTTTTGGCTAGAGTGTTTCCGTAAGGGTGAGCGCCCAAATGTGCCTAAGATTATTTTTGCCGAGATAGTCAATAATATTAAGCTTATTGACACAAATTAGTTGAAGTCTTTCACTTATGGCATAGTCTTGAGCGCCTTATTTCATGATCTTGGCATCGATTGTTCTTATGATTCTCCGGAACCTCGCAAGACCAAGATTGGTGAGTCATCCCTTCGCAAGTCCGGGTTTACATATGTGAATGGTGTTTGGAAAGAGTTGATAGAGAAGCGGATCCTCCTCTCGTTGCTCCTCCACCGCAAGTTCAAGTTGCAAACAATGAAGCCCTCACGGCTCTCATTACCGAGCGGTTCAATGCTTTGGACACTAGCATTGCTTCGGGTTTTTCGGCCATGGACAATCGTTTTTCGGCCACGGACAATCGTTTGAAGAATGTCGAGGATCGCCTTCTTTCTCTAGAGACTTCTCATTCCAACTTGGACCTTTCCTTCTCCACGCTTTATGGGCAATGGACGAAGTTTCACCGTTCTCAAGCCAAGAGCGATGATGATTCTTCGGACGATGATGACGAGGCTTAGGATATTTATCTCATATCATATCATATTCTCTATGCATTTTAGGATTAAGGTTGCATCTTTATGTTTTCTCATGTTTTAGGAACCTATGCTATTTGGCTTTTTTATTTGGGATTTTATGTTTGAACTTAATGTTTGAATTATGTTTTGGATATTTTGATTATGTATTAATATTATGGTTGCTTATTATTGCTTATTGGTACTAATCATTTATCTTCTCTATGAGCTTTTATTGTTCTTTTTGATCTAACAAAAAGGGGGAGAATAAATTTAAGAGCCACACTTTAAACTAAAATTCGTTTTAAAATCTTAAAAGGTTTTTTTAAGGTTTACAACTTGGATTTCAAATCAAAAATTTATTTTAACTTTAAAAACCTATCTTAAATTAAGGGGGAGTTAGAATATTTTCAAAACTTTCAAAATTCCCAAAAATTCTAACTTTGGTTTTGTTATATCAAAAAGGGGGAGATTGTGAAACAAGTATTTTAATTTTGATATAACTAAAAACCTAAGGACTAAATTGAAAAAGTCAAAACGAATTTTAAGTCCTCAAAATATCCTCATATAATTTTAATATAATGCCCAAGTTAAAAACATGTTCTTTCAAATATTTTTCTAAGTGTTTCAAACCAGAAACAGTGATTTTCAAGCACCCGTTCCGAAATGGCCTTCAGGCGTTTCGAAACGTTTTCATCACTGTCGACCATCGTTCCGAAACGTGTATCGAAACACTTTCACTCGTTTCAAAACGGTATAACTCGTTTCGAAACTGTTTTTCATATTTGATTTAAAAAGGCTTCAACGGTTCAAATATATGCTGAATTTTTAAATATAAAAGGGGTGTTTCGAAACGGATCAAGGTCGTTCCGAAACGACCCTTGACAGTAGCATTTTCGTTTCGAAATAGATCCAAAACGTTTCGAAACAAGCTTAAGATAAATTCAAAAATATGACCGTTATGTGTTTTTAACTGATTTTCTGAAAGTAGTTAAGGCATTTCGAAACGGGCTAAGACCGTTCTGAAACGACCCTTGACAGTGGCAAAATCGTTCCGAAACGGCCCTAAGGCGTTTCGAAACGGGCTCTTAAATGCACCCCAACGGCTCTTTCTATTTTAGTCCGTTCCGAAACAGGTACCCCGTGTTCCGAAACGGGTTGGTGCATACTGCATTTATGGTGGCAAGAGAGGGTTCCAACGGCTCCATTTATGTTCCCAACCACCCAAACGGCTAGAAATCAATGAGAAGGTATAAAAGAGACATCCAAAAGCATCAACAACAACTATTGATCCTAAAGCAAACATCCAAACATCAAATTCAAGCAATTGAGCAAAAATCCCACTTTGTGTAAAAATCCCAATTTGTGTTCTTCATTCATACTTTGTAAAATTGGGTTGAGTGCTTGTATTGGGGCTATCATTTGTATTGAGAGATACCTTATTAGCCTACAAATTTCTTTGTTCTCTTGTGTGAGGGTTGGGTTGATTTTTGGGTAGAAAAATCAACCGAAATTGTAAAGGGTTGCCTCCTTGTCCTAGAAAAGGGGAAGATTAATTTAGTGAAATTGTTGCAAATCCTTAGTGAGGCTAAGGTAGTGGATGTAGAGTTCATTTGGAACTTGAACCACTCTAAATCCCTTGTTCATCAATTTTTAATTTGCCAATTTCCACCACAAACCTTTAAATTTCCAATTCACCCCCTCTTGGTAATTATCGATCTTTCGATCCACTCAACAAAATCTTGTTGAAAATAAGGATCCAGGAGATTCTGAGAATAATCAAGTTGCTGAAATCTCTAAATCAATTGAAAACAACATTCCAATTTCATCAGGTACTTGATGACGCGGTCTGTATGTGTGTGATTCCTATGCTTTAGTATTTTAAATTTATGATTGTTTTTTTAATGTTACCACCTCATACTAGACATGTAACTAATATATTTTTTATTCAACCAAAAACTAGATGGCAGAAACCAGATGTTGCACAAACTTAGTCTTTATTCAATGATCCCACAAATGAAGTTAGAGATTTTGGCGATCAGACTTGGTTGTCATAGATGGAGGTGGTTTTGGCATCTGAAGTTCAAATCAACAATGAATGAGGTGCATCTAGACCTCTAGAAAAAAAAATTGACTTCACCTGCTGAAAATGATTTGCAAGGTCTAGGTGATGGTGGATTTGTTGCGAAAGGTAAAGTTTCAGGTTCAAGATCTGCATTTGAAGCTAAAAAGAACTCTGAGTACCATGGGGGACACCATTGAAGTAGATGTCCACCGGCAAGCATTCTCCGACTAAAAGCAGAATTCGTAGATGTAGAGATTAATGTTAAGATCCATTTCTTCAAGTGAAGTGTGTTGCATAGGAAGAAAATAAATGGGAAATTTGGGGTTTGACCCATATATTTAATGAGTTATTTTGTATTAGGACCTAATTAATAGAATGTATAAGTTTTAGGACTAAAAGTGTTATTATCTCATAACACGTCTCCATTTCTTTTAATTTTTTTAACGGCCGGTGACTAAAATTATAACGAAACGAAACATTAGTGACGATTTTGACGGAAAAAATTAGTAGGGTGATCAAAACAAAAAAAAGTGATAGTTCGATGACCACCCGTATAGTTTACCCTTAATTTAATGCCATGATACTATTATATGGACTCGTGATATTTATGAAATAACCCTTTAAATATAACGAACAATTATTTTTTATATTATTTCCATTGAATTTTAAAGGTCGTGGTTATATGACATGAAACGACTCTATCCGACAAGGAAGACTTGCTTGTTTTTTTATCAAGAAGTGATCTTTTGTACTTGATTATGATTCATAAAACTTTAAAGTATCCATGTGATAATGATTTCATCTCGTGATTATATTAATTTGTATTAATCTCGTATTTGAGCATTTGTGGAAGGGTGCAATTGATTTTCTAAGGAAACCTATTCGGAAGAACGAAGTCACCGTTTATGCCTTCATATGACATGGGGAGAATGGACAAGTAGGAAAATCAATCGAATCAAACCCTCTAAACGTTCTGATGTTTCTTTCAAGGCTACTCATAACGAGTAGAAAGGATCTCATTTATGGTAATCCTATTTTTTCAATTTATATATTTTAATGATCCTTACACAATCATCATTTATATTAAATGATTATGACAATTGTTTTACTAAAATATATTACTACATTTGTTTCATACCGATAATTTCTATGAGAAATTTGTAAAGGCAACAAGACAATTGTGATTTTGGAGAAGTAAGCAATCGGTGATGGTGGGGTGAGAAATTCTCCAAATCAAATAGCTCTAAAAATCTGGTTTGATTCTAAAGATAAGAGAAATTTTATTATTGTTAGTAAATCATTTCTGAGACTAACATTTGTTTGTGTTTAGAGTTGAACATAATTGTATTTGCTTTGTACTTCTATATTTCAGATTCATAATTATGACATGGCATTTAGTTAGTGATTTTGTTGTGGCATAAGCAAAGAACTCGTTCAGTTCTCAGTGTGATCTCCGACTACAGTTTTGAACGAAAGTTCAAACGTTGCCAATGACTATAAACCACAGTGAAAAACTTGTGGAGAAAATTTCATAACATGATAATGAGAAAGTGTTATTTGACAATGTTGTTCCTCCTATTATTAGAGAGAATGATGTAGATGTTGTTACCGCCTTCAACGTTGTCAAGACATGCAAGTACTCATGTTGCTATCGTCTTCAACGTTGTCAAGGCATGGAAGTACTCTGATTTCTTATATCGTAACTACATTCTCAAAGTCGTATATGATGCACGTTATGAAGTGCACAATATTATGCGAACGATGAAAAATTCTAGGTCATCACATTTAATGTGGGGGGAAACTGTGTTATCTGTGAATTACCTTTTGAATAAGGCATCCCGCAAGAAAAATGAAAAAGACACCATATAAATTATAAAATGGTAAAAAAATCTTCCTACAACTAGTTGAAAGTGTGAGGGTATGTTGTCAAAATAATTGTTCTTTTACCAAAGCAAATGAAAATATATCCTAAAACGGTGGATTGTATTTTCATCGGTTATGGTTGCATTACCAATAATAATAATGGTATTAATGGTGAAAACGAAAGAATTTTGTTACCATGGATTATTCTTCTAACGTGTTTGTTTTTGTGATAACTGGTTATGTTTTTCAAAACAATGCATATCGTTTCTTTTGCATGAATCAAAGAATCTTAAATTTCACAAGAATACGATATTGAAATCCAAAATTGCCTCATTCTTTTGATACTATGGAAGTTGGTCAAGTTCAATGAAACGAACTATAGACTATTGATAGAAATTGTCAAGACTTTCAACAAGAGGTTGATGTCAAGGCATAACAAAAAAAAATAAAATGGCAAGGGTGAAAAAATCTTTTGAATCGAATTTTCTAACCTATATGCTAGAGGCGCTAAATGACTATGAATTTTTTTTGAGGATATTCTAAAATGGCCAAAGTTTGTGCCCACAATTTGTATACCAAGCAACATTTAGTAGAGCACAAAACGTATAGTAAGTCGAGACATTTACGTCATCGACATAATATCGTTAGACAACTAATCTAAACTAAAATTATCTCTACTAATTTTGTAAGATCAAAAGATAACAATGTTGATTCCCTAACCAAAGGGTTGAATCAAGATCAAGTTCACAAAATATCGAAAGAAATGTGACGAAAATCCATGAAAATTTAATGTGCTATGTGAAGGAAAACCCAACCTAGTTAACTGGAGATCTCAAGATCTAGATTCAATGGGACAACCTACTTGCATAGACCTTGTGAGGTCATTGTGGGGTACTTATCCCAAGTCCATTTCTATGATGTATATAGTAACTAAGATATGGAAAAGGTTAAGCAATAATTTTAATGACCATTGTGTGTTTCGATAAACCGAACAACATAAGTCGCCTATGTGAGAGTGAAGTAGAGCTGCTTCAAGAAGAGTATTGAGCATAATTCTCTAAGCTCTTGCAGAACCAGGAGATGTCCAAGACTATATGGACATAACCATAAGAACCAAATTCTTGTTAGTGAAGTATTTGTTTTTGGTATGTCATCGCTTACACAAATGGCAAGACAGTTCAAGGACATCACATCTACTAGACATCCAGTAAGGTAAACATATTTTCACAAGGGAAGGTTCAAAGGGGGGTGCCTTCCTATCCTATGCAAATATCAAGCGTAGAATCTATCACCACATCGAGTCAATGTTTTTGAACCATCAATTTTTTTTCATGTAGGGGTTGTTGGAAAAATTATATATATTGGTTGAATAATAATGATGCTAAGTCATGTCACTTGGTTTATAAACATGCTAATAATAAGTCATGTCACTTGGTGAATAGACTTATTAATTATTGGTTTAAAGTTGTACCCATTCAATCATATCTATTAACTTTTCAACAAATATTTCTATCAAAAGGTTTAATCTTTTCATCAAATGATTTAATTTATTTATCCACTATATAAAGGATTGTTGTGATTCATTTTTCACATCAACTTACAAAAACAAAAAAACTGAAAAACTTTGAAGTTTCTAGCTTATAAAAATTCCTTCCAAAGTTCGTTTTAATTTTCGGTGATGGAGAAAGGCAAGATTATGTTAGATTGTTCACTGTAATTGTGCTACTATTGTGAATGTTTGTTGTTGTATCATGTGAGATAGACGTCCAATGTTACTCAAGCACCGAGGAGATGACGAATTTGTTTAAGGAAACTTTTCATACATGCCTCAACAAAAATTCTTCTGATTTTAACTATATCCAATTTTAGGTTTTATTTTTAATTTATTATTATTTATTTTTCTCACATTATTCTATTATACTTGGATTATTACTGCACTATTTTTTCTAACAATTTTTAGTTGAAATTAGGATGCTTATAGTTGTCATTGATCCTTTAAAATATATAAATTTTAGTTGATATTTTTTTAATTGTATGGTGTTATTACAAGAAAGTATTTGTTCATTTATATTAAACTTTTATTAATGCACACCTGAATCACTTAAGGATAACAATGTTTTATTTTTCAGTGAATCTCATTATAGGTTTTGTTATTATTTGAGTTATACCAAATAATTATCTCTATCAATTAAAAGAACTATGAACCAATCAGCAGTTGACATGTCTTGTAGTATGTGACATGACAGTCTACATGTCAATGATGATGTAATAGAGGAGCAACATTTTATTTTTTAGGAAGTTCGATGGTTTAATTGTTTTTATATAATATTTTAAAAATTAAAAATTTAACAATTTAAAAATAAAAAATATAATATCTATCTATCTATATATATAAATATTTAAAATACTAAAAAATATAAAATCACTATTATAATTCTCAAAAATTTAAGTGAAAGTTAAAAAATAAAAAAATATATCAAAATCTATAAAATGATAAATTATTTAAAAATCAAAAATATGTATAATATTAAAATTGTAAAAAGATTCAAAAAAATATAATTTACATTGAAAAGTAAATGACATTATAAAATATAAAAATTCAAAAAGAAATGTTAAAAAATAAAAATATTTATATTGTTGTGTTTTAAGTTGTATATAACTTTATAGGAGGTACAATTTTCAAGTAAAAGGTAACGTTAAAGTTGACAAACTAGCTAAAAAGTATTTTTCGAGCGAGTAATATGCTCTTAGTGGCTTGATATCTTATGCTTCTTTCAATGAAGTGTCCATTGGGATTCTTGTTGTATAGTTGTTGGATGCTTCAATATCGTATTTTACTAAATCCACGTGGTGTTTCTCATTATTTTTGGTTTTTTATGTTGAAGTAGCTTTGCACATCACCAATGTTTATAACAATTTGGATCAATTGATGTTTTGTTTTAATCTACATGTTATTATAGTTTACGTAATGGCTTGACATTGGTCATTTGCACGTGTTGACAACTATTTGAGTGAGCAATCATGTTTTTGACCAATTTTTAAGGGTACTCATCGAGATGGTAAAGTGTGTGTCCACCTATTTTGTATGTTGGGTGCTTATGGTCGCATGAGATCCTATTTGTGTTGCTTGTTTAGTAGTTTTTATTTATTAATATTTATTTTTTAATATTTAAAATTTTAATATCTAAATTGTTAATTTTTAAAAATTATATAAAAATTTAATCAAGTTCTTGAATTGAATTAGGCCCTCAAACTTTTTAAGAATATCAAATGTTGTTCCTCTACCCTGTCATCATTGTCACGTGAATTACTACGTCAGCTTTATTAGGTAAAACAATGTTAGTCAAGAAGCTAAATTGATGCAATTTGTGAATTTGAGGGGTAAATTGGATACATTTTTCGCCGTGGGCTAAATCGATTATTTGGTATAAACTCGGGGAAACAATACCCCTCTCCCATTAATAAATTTATGATTTGGTCACTGAATTATGCTAAATTACATTTAGGTCACTCAACTAATCATGTTAACTTGTTAAAAGACAGATAATCTATACATTTTTATAATTGGAATAATAACAAAATTATCCCTTAAAATGTTCATTTTTTTTTCAATTTGACCCCAAGTATAAAATATAGCCCTTAATATTTACTTTTTTTTGTTAATTTGGTCCTCGTTAGAAAGAAACAACAACAAACATTCTATATACCCTCATTTAGCCCATTTTTTTGTAACCCCCTCGTCCCGGCCTAGACGACAGACCAGTCCGAACAGGTTACACGGGGAAAACCCAAGCGAAACCTGTTAAGGATCCACTTCGATTAACAACCCTAGAAAATTTTCATTAATTAACTTGTCTAAATGTATCATTTATCCCTATGTGAGAAACGACAGCGGAAAAAACGATAACGAGAAGTGTAACACCCTCGTCTCGGTCCGGGCAACTGACCGGTCCGAGTGGGCTACACAGGGATAACCGAGGTGAAACCGGTTAAGGCTTCACTTCGGTTAAAAACCCGAGAAAACTTCTCATTTAATTATTATCTTGTCTACATGCGTTTAGATATCCTATGTGAAACAACGACAGCGGAAGAACCAAGCGAGGTGAACAACCAAACAGCAATTCAAAAACATCCTATTTTAACTTAAACTACAGGTCGTATCGATACACTCAAAGAGGGTATCGATACGCCTTGACTAGGTCAACTGGCCAAAGTCAACTCGAGGAGATCGTATTGATACGCTGGTTGACCGTATCGATACGCCCTTAGCGATCAACTTCTCATGGTCAACGCTAGGAAGACCGTTTCGAAACACCTAAGCCCGTTTCGATACCCTCAATTTCTCGTCAAAATCTCATATTTCCAGTAGCAAAATGGTATCGAAACGCCCTTCCCGCGTATCGAAACACTTGTCCTGAAACAAGAGGGTTGTATCGATACGAGTCCAACCGTATCGATACCCCTGCTGCGAACAGACAAGTTTTAGCTGGTTTAAGGCACAAGGGTTGCCTCAAAGACACCAACTAAGACCTCCAAACATACATGCATTAACTCTAAAGGAAAAACACCCTACAACAAGCATACTTAACACATAACATACATGAAAAGCCATACATTAAGAGGATCATGGATTCAACAAAAGAAGCATACATAGCATTCAAGGTTTCATGCCTTAAACAAGAACATACCCAAGAGAATTCATGAAAGTGGCACAAGGCCAACATACTAGGCATAAGCAAGCCTTAAACAAAACATCCACAAACTATAGGAGTCTAAACATTCTCCTAACACAAACAACAACACATATCCAAAACACTCAAATCCCATTGCTTGTCTATTACATCTTAACTTAAAAGTCCATACTTGTTGAAAACAAAGCACATATAGCACACTCGGAGGCCCTCTCCTTACACAAGCAACCCACGAACTACAGATCTGCATTGACGAACAAAAGAGAGCGTAAGCATAAAGCTTAGTGGGGGTAAGCTCATAAAAAAAACCTCGACAATGCAGGGTCCAAGCACGAGCACACAACCAAGGTAGAATGCATGAGATCTTACCTTTGAAACCACAAGAGTCACATATAAATGATGCATGAACATATTCCCGACTATCATGCCATGCTCAACAAGTCCATGTTCACAACATATGGAACACATATATCAACTGTATTAGCAACACATTCCACAATCCGTATTGGCACCTAGCTATGACCCGAATACACGGATAACCGTTGGAACTCACATCCAACAACACAACCATTACCGTACGGTGGGATTACACTCATCACCGTTCACGCGGAAGGGAATCCACTCATCCTCACGCCCCGTCGATGGGATTCCACTCATCACCGACTAACATATAAAAGAAGATTTATGGGCGTACACGTACTCCATCTTGATGACTACCATCACCAAGACCACGCGCGCATTTCGACTCTCGTGTGCACACTAACATCCTAATGATCGATCATTGAACCCAAGCATAGTAGTGTCAATACTAACACATTTCATTAATCAAACTCACAACTTTCTTACCAATTTCCGTGCTCAGCACGTACTCACCATGATTTACCATCATGCACATACCCCATTCCATAACCACATGCATATAACAATGCATCAAAAATCATGACTCAACACACATGTATAACACAATATACATAGCCACCTTAATCACAATTAATATGAAACAAGAGGCATAACAAGCATTTAGAAGTTTAACCAAAGGTCTTCTATACTAAGCTTGAGATTAGGCTACCACTCTAATCCCAACTCTAGGCGGGTTTACCAAGCTCGACCTAGGTCCACATGCTTGAACCAACGTTTGAAAACCAAGTTGAAATCATTAACCACTCACCGACTATTCCAAGCTCAACAACTCTAGCCGATCAAGCACCCAACGGTTCCGGATTCGTTCCCGAGGCTTCACCAACACAATTCCTTGCTTCTAAACATCCCAACACAATCAAAACAACCACAATTCATTCCACAAATCACTGTAGCAAACCCGGAACACAAACCAAGCAAAAAACACATGAATTCAAGCTAAAGACAACCTCATAAGTGCCATTTTCGAGCTGCCTGAAAGCCAAACCAGAAAACCATGTTTCCAACTTCCCAAGTGCCATCTAATACACCCAAAACAACCCTCAAACAAAGTATAATCATCAGCCCTCAAGATTTCACCCAAAACAGCCCCCAAACCCAACCTTAAACCCCTCTAAAACCTCCCTAAAACCCAAACTCGTGAATCATTGTAAAACCTTATAAAAATTACATATGTTGGACCTTTTATATAGCAATTAACTTATATAACATCAACAAATCGAAAACTTAACTAAAAGCTAACAAAGATGACATTTTTAATCCAAAACTTCAAATCTTCAAAATGCAAAACCATGGGTTTTAATGAAATCTAAGGGTACAAACATGTAGAGGAAAGTGAGGACAAACCAAATATGTGTTTACCTTTCAAAAATCACCAAATATGAGGGAGTATGGTGATGGAATAGTAACTCCAATGGTAGAGAAGAAGTTGTCGTTGGAAACTTGGAAGAGAAGAGCGAAGAAGATGATAAAATGGGTGTTTTAAAATAAATGGGGTTTTATTTTTTCAAAGACCTTGTAATTACAAAAATATCATTAATGAAAAATGGCCATCTTCCACTATTCTAAAATCCATGAAATTTTGGGTTTTAAATTAAAATCGGGTCCAACATATTAAATGAATTTTAAAATGAAAAGGGAAAACCTGAAACATTTTTTTAATATTATTTTCACCCGACCCCCAAACCCGGGCGTTACAACTCTCCCCCACTTAAGGAATTTCGTCCCCAAAATTACCTGACGGAAACAGATACAAAAACTACTCAAGCAAATCATCTTTCCTCTCCCATGTGGCCTCTTCCACGCCTCTATGTTTCCACAACACTTTGACCAACTTTATGGTCTTGCCACGCAACACCTTGCTATCAGAAGCAAGTATCTCAACTGGCTCTTCATTATAAGACAAATCCGGATTTAGTTCTATCTCCTCAACGGGCATAACATGAGACAGATCTGATTTGTATCTCCTAAGCATCGATACATGGAAAACATCATGGATCTTCTCTAACTCTGAAGGCAATCTCAAACGGTAAGCTACTGGCCCAATTCGCTCAACTATCTCATACGAACCAATAAACCTCGGACTCAACTTGCCTTTCCGGCCAAACCGCATTACCTTCTTCCACGGAGATACTTTCAGAAGCACTTTCTCACCCACTGAAAACTCAATCTCTTTTCTCTTGAAATCAGCATAAGATTTCTGACGATCGGAAGCTGCCTTCAAACGATCACAAATTAGCTTCACCTTATTAGTAGTTCCCTTAAGCAAATCTGGCATAGGTAACAATTTTTGACCCGTTTCAGCCCAACAGATCGGAATCCTACATCGTCTACCATACAAAGCCTCATAAGGAGCCATCTGTATACTAGCCTGGTAATTGTTGTAAGTAAACTCAACTAAGGGTAAATGCTTCTCCCAAGAACCCTGGAAATCAATCACCCAACAACGAAGCATATCCTCTAATATGTGTATCACTCGCTCTGACTGACCATCAGACTGCGGATGATAAGAAGTACTGAAATGCAAACAGCTACCTAGGGCACTATGCAAACAACTCCAGAACCTCGCTGTGAATCTCGGATCTCTGTTTGATACAATAGACTTCGGAACTCCATGGAACCTCACAATCTCGCGAATGTACAAATTCGCCAATTTGTCTAAGGAGTATGTAGTGTTCACTGCTAACAAATGGACACACTTAGTGAATCTATCAACTATCACCTAAACATAATTCTTCTTCGAAGCAGACAACGGTAACCCCGACACAAAGTCCATAGTGATTCTCTCCCATTTCCATTCCGAAATCTTCAAAGGTTGTAACAAACCTGAAGGAACTTGATGTTCTACCTTCACTCTTTGACAAACCATGCAACGACTCACATACTCGGCTACATCCTTCTTCAAACCAACCTAGAAATAATCATTCTTCAAATCTCGGTACATCTTAGTACTGCCCGGATGCATCGAAAAAGGACTTGAATGTGCTTCGCTCAGAATCACACGTCTCAACTCAACATCTTCAGGTACTACAACTCTGTCTCTGAAACACAACACATTCTCGCCACTGAAACTATACTCCGTCGGCCTACCTTCTACAATGTCCTGAACATGAAAAACTAAGGATACGTCTTGCAACAGTTAATCTCTGATCATTTGAATCAACGAAGGCTTCACTTGCAACTCAATGATCAAACCACCATCCCCTGATACACTCAGTCTAGCAAACATAGCTCGCAACTCAACTGCAACTTTTCTGCTCAACGCATCGACCACTACATTTGCCTTACCCGGATGGTACTCAATAGTCAAATCATAGTCTTTCAACAGCTCAAGCCATATTCTTTGTCTCAAGTTCAACTCTCTCTGAGTCATCAAATACTTCAAGCTTTTATGATCAGTGTAAACCGTGCACTTCTCACCATACAAGTAGTGACGCCAAATCTTCAACGCAAACACAACTGCGGCTAGCTCAATGTCATGCGTAGGGTAGTTCTTCTCGTGCACCTTCAACTGTCTCGAAGCATAAGCAACAACTCTCTTTTCTTGCATCAGAACACAACCTAAACCTATGTAGGAAGCATCGCTATAGATCACAAACTCTTTCCCCGAAACTGGCTGTACTAGTACTGGAGCATTCGTCAAAGCTTCTTTCAACTTCTCAAAAGCCTTTTGTCTCGCATCTGACCACTCGAACTTAACTCCTTTTTGCAACAATTTAGTCAACGGAGTAGCTACTCTAGAGAAACCATCAACGAACCTCCTATAGTAACCGGCTAGTCCTAGGAAACTCCTAATCTCTGTCACTGACTTAGGTTGTTTCCACTCAACAATGGCTTCAATCTTCTTCGGATCAACTCGGATACCTTCAGCTGACACAACGTGACCAAGAAACACAACCTCTCTAATCCAGAACTCACATTTACTCAGTTTAGCATACAACTAATTACTCATCAATCTTTGCAAAACAAGTCTCAAGTGCTCATTATGCTCTCCTTCTGATCTCGTGTACACAAGGATGTCGTCTATGAAAACAACTACAAATCGGTCTAGATAGTCTCGGAAAACTCTGTTCATCATATCCATGAAAGCTGCTGGTGCATTCGTGAGCCCAAACGGCATCACAAGGAACTCATAATGATCGTATCTAGTCCTAAAAGCTGTCTTTGGAACATCACACTCTTTCACCTTCAGCTGATAGTACCCTGATCTCAAATCTATCTTCAAAAACACTAAGGCACGCCTCAACTGATCAAACAAGTCATCTATATGAGGCAACGAATACTTGTTCTTTACTGTCAACTGGTTCAACTGCTTGTAGTCAATACACATTCTCATACTGCCATCCTTCTTCTTCACAAACAACACGGGAGCACCCCAAGGCGAACTACTAGGCCTAATAAAACCACGATCTAACAACTCCTGAAGCTGACTTTTCAACTCTTTCGAAGCCATACGGTACGGAGCAATAGAAACTAGAGTAGACCTTGAAACAGTCTCAATCACAAACTCTACATCTCTGTCAGGAGGCAAGCCTGGTAACTTTTCTGGAAACACATCCAGATAATAACAAACTGTCCTGATATCTTTCGGCCTAACCTCACTCATATTTGGATTCATCACATACGCTAAATAAGCCCCACAACCGAAATCCATCAACCTATGAGCCTCTAAAATCGACACAACGTTCGACAAGAACTTAACATTCTCGCCTACTACTACTACCTCGTAGTCATCAGAAAGCTTCAACAAAATTCTCTTTGTCTCAAAATCTACACTAGCTCTGTGCTCAACCAACCAATCCATACCCAAAATGATATCAAATCTGTAGAACGGAAGCTCCATCATATCAATAGGAAACACATGACCCTGAATCTTAAGCGGACACCTCCTATACATTCATCTAACTACAATTGTCTCACCGAAAGAACTAGTCACATGCATCCCTACATCTAAGATCACAACAGGTATGTCTAACTTCTTTGCATGCTCACTCAAAATGTAAGAATGCGTGGAACCCGAATCAACTAAGGAAAGCAAAGACATGGACTGTAACTCAAAATTACATGCTATCACATTTGTGTCATTCTCTACCTCTCTCTGTGCGTAGACTCTAGCTGGTCCACCGGCCTCTGGCTGAACTGCCACAACATAAGCAAGATTCCTTGGTGCCTCTATCCTAGGTGCATCAGCCATCGGCTGGAAGTAACCACTACCGCGCCCACGACCTCTCTGATAATCAATCGCTCTCGTAGGAGCCTGTGCTTGAACCGGTGCTTGTGCCGCCTGATGCGGACACTCTCTCCTGAAGTGGTCTTTCGATCCACAGTTCCAGCAAGCATGAAAGTTACCCCAACACTCTCCTGAATGTTTTCTCCCACATCGAGTACACTCGGGCAAACGCCCTCCAGCTCTATGGCCCTGATGGCCTCTACCATGGTGGCGGCCACCGCCACGCCTATGATCAAACTGATGTCCACTGCCCCGATGCCTCTTGGCATCACCATGATCAAAGTTATTGTACCTCTTTCCCGAACTGGATCCTCCCGAACGCTTGGTCATCCCCAAGCTATGCTCGATGTCCTTGGCCCTAGCGACCAAGACATCAAAATCAGAATAATCTGAAGCTGAGGTGTAGCTCTTGACTTCCTCATGAAGCACATACCTGAACCGAGCACAACGGCCCCTCTCAGTAGGAACCAAATCCAGAGCATACTGACTCAGACGAACAAAGCGAATCTGATAATCTGTCACTGATGCATCTCCCTGAACAAGAGCCATGAACTCCCGCTTCTTCTCATCCAGATATCTTGGCCCCAAATACCTCTTCCTGAAAGCAGTCTCAAAGAAGTTCCAACTGGTCTCGGCCTCAGGCACACCGGTAGTAATGGTGACCCACCAAGTGTAGGAATCACCCTGAAGCAACGAAACTACACAGCCCAACTTATGAGCCCCAACACAACCCATCTGAGCTAAAATACGGACTGTCTTCTCCAACCACAACTCTGATCTCTCAGGTGTAGATCCCCTGAAATCATCTGCTCTGAGGCTACGAAGCCTCTCTAACGGTAAGCTAGCATCATCACCTCTCGGCTGAGCTGCAGCATGAGCTTTGGCAACTGCAGCCTGAAACGCTCCCGCTATAGCTTGAACTAGCGGAGCCATGTCTATCCCTGCAAGACCTTGGCCACCCTGGCCAACCTGAGTCCCGCTCCCTCAGCTCCTGCCTCGCCTCCCACTTCAGACTGGGGAGGTGGTGGTGGAGGAGGAGCTCCGACTCCAACAGCAGGCACTTCCATAGTAGCCTCTACTCCAACCACCGGCTCATTAACAGGAGTCGCAACATGAGGTTCCTGACGAACTATCCTCGGTCTACCTCTAGGCCTCGACATACCAGCTCACAGATAACAACTACAACAACAACAACAAACAAAAAAAAACAGGGTTAGCAAGGGAAAGGGTCCAAGTGGCTCAAGTATGTTTCCCTCACTTAAAAATCATTTTTCCGATGTAATAGAAGCAATGGGACTCTACTCAACATGCTTCAAACAACATACACCAATGATCAAACAAGAAAACATCAAGGCATACTTGTTAAACAAGCAAACATACTTACATGGCAAGCAAACACCATGCAATTGCAATACAAGAATTTAACTTACCTCACTTACCTGCCCGAGGACTCGGAAACTTCAGGCTCTGATACCAACAAGTGTAACCCCCTCGTCCCGGTCCGGGTGACTGACCAGTCCGAGTGGGCTACACGGGGATAACCGAGGCAAAATCTGTTAAAGCTCCACTTCGGTTAACAACTCGAGAAAACTTTTAATTTAATTATTATCTTGTCTAGATGCGTTTAGATATCCTATGTGAAACAACGACAGCGGAAGCAACAAGCGAGGCGAACAACCAAACAACAATTCAAAAACAGCCCATTCTAACTTAAACTGCAGGCTGTATCGATACACTCAAAGAGGGTATCGATAGGCTTTGACTAGGTCAACTGGCCAAAGTTAACTCGAGGAGACCGTATTGATACGCCGGTTGACCGTATCGATACGCCCTCAACGGTCAACTTCTCATGGTCAACGCTACGAAGACCGTTTCAAAACACCTAAGCCCGTTTCGATACCCTCAATTTCTCGTCAAAATCTCAGATTTCCAGTAGCAAAATGGTATCGAAATGCCCTTCTCCCGTATCAAAACGCTTGGCCTAAAACAAGAGGGCCAATCGATACGGGTCCAACCGTATCGTTACCCATGCTGCGAACAGACATGTTTTAGTTGGTTTAAGGCACAAGGGCTGCCTCAAAGAAACCAACTAAGACCTCCAAACATACATGCATTAACTCTAAAGGCAAAACACCCTACAACAAGCATGCTTAACACATAACATACATAAAAAGCCATACATTAAGAGAATCATGGATTCAACAAAAAAAGAATACATAGTATTCAAGGTTTCATGCCTTAAACAAGAACATACACAAGAGCATTCATGAAAGGGGCACAAGGCCAACATACTAGGCATAAGCAAACCTTAAACAAAACATCCACAAACTATATGAGTCTAAACATGCTCCTAACACAAGCAACAACACATCTTAACTTAAAAGTCCATACTTGTTGAAAGCAAAGCACATATAGCACACTCTGAGGCCCTCTCCTTGCACAAGCAACCCACGAACTACGGATTTGCATTGTCGAACAAAAGAGAGCGTAAACATAAAGCTTAGTGAGGGTAAGCTCATAAAAAAACCTCGACAATGCAGGGTCCAAGCACGAGCACACAACCAAGGTAGAATGCATGAGTTCTTACCTTTGAAACCACAAGAGTCAAATGTAAATGATGCATGAACATATTCTCGACTATCATGCCATGCTCAACAAGCCCATGTTCACAACATATGGAACACATATATCAATCGTACTAACAACACATTCCACAATTCGTATTGGCACCTAGCTATGACCCGAATACACGGATAACCGTTGCAACTCACATCCAACAACACAACCATTACCTTACGGTGGGATTACACTCATCACCGTTCACGCGGAGGGGATTCCACTCATCCTCACGCCCCGTCGATGGGATTCTATTCATTACCGACTAACATATACAAGAAGATTTCCGGTCGTACCCGTACTCCATCTTGATGACTACCGTCACTAAGACCACGCGCGCATTTCAACTCTCGTGTGCACATTAACATCCTAATGATCGATCATTGTACCCAAGCATACTAGTGCCAATACTAACACATTTCATTAATCAACCTCACAACTTTCCGTGCTTAGCACGTACTCGCCATGATTTACCATCATGCACAGACCCCATTCCATAACCACATGCATATAATAATGCATCAAAAATCATGCCTCAACACACATGTATAACACAATATACATAGCCACATTAATCACAATTAATATGAAACAAGAGGCATAACAAGCATTTAGAAGTTCAACCAAAGGTCTCCTATACTAAGCTTGAGATTAGGCTACCGCTCTAATCTCAACTCTAGGTGGGTTTACCAAGCCCGACCTAGGTTCACATGCTTGAACCAACGTTTGAAAACCAATTTAAACCAAGTTGAAATCATTAACCACTCACCGACTATTCCAAGCTCAACAACTCTAGCCGATCAAGCTCCCAACGGTTCCAGATTCGTTCCCGAGGCTTCACCAACACAATTCCTTGCTTTTAAACATCCCAACACAATCAAAACAACCACAATTCAATCCACAAATCATTGTAGCAAACCCGAAACACAAACCAAGTACAAAACACATGAATTCAAGCTAAAGACAACCCCATAAGTGCCATTTTCGAGCTGCCTAAAATCCAAACCAGAAAATCATGTTTCCAACCTCCCAAGTGCCATCTAATACACCCAAAACAACCCTCAAACAAAGTCCAATCATCAGCCCTCAAGATTTCACCCAAAACAGCCCCAAAAACCAACCTTAAACCCCTCTAAAACCTCCCTAAAACCCAAACTCGTGAATCATTGTAAAACCTTGTGAAAATTACATATGTTGGACCTTTTAGATAGCAATTAACTTATATAACATCAACAAATCGAAAACTTAACTAAAAGCTAACAAAAATGACATTTTTAATCCAAAACTTCAAATCTTCAAAATGCAAAACCATGGGTTTTAATAAAATCTAAGGGTACAAACATGTAGAGGAAAGTGAGGACAAGCCAAATATGAGTTTACCTTTCAAAAATTACCAAAGATGAAAGAGTATGGTGATGGAATAGTAACTCCAATGGTAGAGAAGAAGTTGTCGTTGGAAACTTGGAAGAGAAGGGGAAAGAAGATGATAAAATGGGTGTTTTAAAATAAATGGGGTTTTATTTCTTCAAAGACCTTGTGATTACAAGAATGCAATTAATGAAAAATGGCCATCTTCCACTATTCTAAAATCTATGAAATTTTGGGTTTTAAATTAAAATCGGGTCCAACATATTAAATGAATTTTAAAACGAAAAAGGAAAATTTGAAACATTATTTTAATATTATTTTCACCCGACCCCTAAACCGGGCGTTACAAGAAGAAGCTAGCAGAACGTAGGGTAATTTAAATTTACCAAGTGACATATTAGTTCGATTGCTTGCATATGAAACCAAAACCATTCATAAACGATGCATATAAACTTAACGTGGAAGCAAATAACAAACGAGACTAAAACACCACATCCGAGAACCCTTGAAGATGCATAAAGTCCCAATTATAGGCCTGCATTTTGAAACATGCTTGCCCGTTTTGATACGCAGGATCCAGTTTAAAAGTCAGAACAGGCCGTACTGATACGGTCCACTCCGTTTCGGTACAGGGGTCTTTAGTGCTGAAACGTTCAGAAACATTTTCCGAAACGGGCACTCACAGAGGCAAGTTGTATCAAAACGCGTACCGAAATAGGCACTCACAGTGTCAAATTGTATCGAAACGGCACCACCCCCGTTCCGATACGAGTACCCCTAGAGCTACCGTTCTTAAACAACCACGAGCGTTTCGAAATGCCTGCACTCTGTGTGACCCTGAAAATAGTTTTCTGCATCTCCGAACTTTCCCAAACATGCCCCAAAACCACAAGAATCATGAAACAACCATCATACACATAATCTAAAGGCATTTCACCCTACCACAAACATGATCAAACATTTAAACATTCATGACAAGACCATTTACTTTAAAAGAACATACATCCACATCACATAGCATAATCAAGGTTTACATGATTCAATACAAAACATAAGCATTCATAAAACAATATTTACACGCTTTTTCACATAAACACATAAACATGGTTTACAAGTCCTCAACTCAAAAGCATTAACAAAATAGGAGTCTAACTTATGCTCCTATAACACGTAGCTTCCTCATTGCTATCTAATACATTATTCAACAAAACCACACTTGAGAAACCACCACACGCTTGGATGCCCTTTCCTTGCTCCTTTGTAACGCCCCGGTTTTGGGCTTAGTAGTTTTGGGCGTTGACCGGTTTGGTCAAAGTGCTGTTTGAATATAAACAGGTGAAATTAGGAAAGCCTAGTTCGGGTTGCATTAAAAATATGGAAAAATGTTCTAAAATCATCTTTTAATATATATAAGTGAACTGTGAAATCAATTTTACAAAATGAGGTTTGGAAGAGTGACATTTTGACTAGTGACCAAAATGTAATTTTTGAAAGTTGTGTGAGAAAGGATTGAAACTTTGAATCTTTAAGGAGCTATTTACCCAAAGGGAGTTTCTCCAGATTTTTCTAAGATATTTTAATGTATAATTCTGATTTTAAAGCTTAAGAAAAGTGGAGGGAAATCATTTTACTATTTTGTAACCAACTTTCCATTTTCTTCCAATTTTCCTTTTCTCTCATTTTCTCTCAACCCAAACACTTTCTCTCCAGAGATTTCGTTCTGATTTTTTCACTCAAATCTATCTTTTCAATTCTCTTTGGATTCCTAATCATCTCTACAAAAAAACCTTGCAATTTGCTATTTGGATTTTCAAGCTTTTTGGCTCTAAAGAGGAGAAACTCAAGTTTGGAGGTAAGAACGTCCTTCTCCTCTAAACTCTCAGTTCTTTACTGAAATTCCTAAGTTCTCAATCCTTAATTGATGTTTTATAAATGGCTTTTAAGTTGTTTAATGGATCTTGGCTTAAAATGCAAGATTTGGTGATTTTTGATGAATTTTCGTTGGATCTGTTAAAGTAGTGTTTTAAGGTGTTAAAATGATGATTAATGAATGTCAATTTGATAAGGATTTGAGTTTTGATTAATGCAATCCCGGATAGATTGAATTTCCTAAGTTTAGCTTATGATTCTAGGTTGTTTTTTGTGAGATCTTGTGGATCTGTTGTTGCTGGAGGTATAAGGATGTTTATAGGTTCTTTTTAGATGTTAAATGATGTTAAAGGATGTTAGGTTTTGATGGTTAATGGCTGGGCTTTGTTAAGAAGTTGTTTGGAGGCATTTTCGGTTATGTTTGGTGGCCGAAAATGGAGTGTGGATGAGAGCAGCGAGTTTAGGTGCTTTCATTGAAGCTATTAATGCATGATGATGCATTAATCCTCTGCTTTGATGTGTTAAAACAGGGGAGGCATCTTTGGATCCAAGAGTTGTTGATCCGGAAGTTTGAATTGGTGCTTCGGCAAGAGGCGAAGTGGAATCGGTGAGTGAAATTGGGTTTTCGGCTTTGAAACCAATGTCTTGGGAGCTTAGTTTAAGTCTAAACAACTTTGCTAAGCTCAAGTGTAAGTTTTCGGAAATACTCTCTAGTGGTGGCCATGGTTTGATTGTTGTGCAATGTGGTTTATTGCATGTTTCAAATTCTGTTTTGAAAGCATGATTTAGTATGGTTATTGCTGATTTTGTAAGCCATATGTTGAAGGAAGCTCAAGGTAAGAGTTCCTTATTTTGAGCATGGTTAAAATGTGGTTTGATGCTTATAAATGCATGATGAATATGGCTTGGTTTAATGCTTTAAAACAGTGGATTACTTGATGATAATGATGTATATTGGCAAGTGATGTTTTGAAAAAGGTTAAGGTCACTAAGGTGGTTAAAAGTCCTTGAGTGAGCCTTGTGGTTTCTAAGAACTTCATGGTGGTTAAAAGTCCATGATGATTCTTGTTAAGGTCACTAAGGTGGTTAAAAGTCCTTGAGTGAGCCTTGTTACTTAAGAACATCAAGGTGGTTAAAAGTCCTTGGATGGTTCTTGTTAAGGACACAAAGGTGGTTAAAATTCCTTGTGTGGTCCTTGCCATGGTGTTTAAAAGTCCATGGGCCAAGGTGTTTAAAAGTCCTTGGGGCCAAGGTGTTTAAAAGTCCTTGGGAAGAACACAAAGGTGGTTAAAAGTCCTTATGTGGTTCTTGGAAAGTATAAGATCACAATGGTGTTTAAAAGTCCATGTGTGAGTCTTATGTTGAACTTGTTTTTAAAATGATGAAACTTATCACTTGTGGCCAATATGACATGTTATGATATGAAGCATGAATTGCTTGTTTAAGTATGCTTTTGAGCATGTGCAAATGATGATTTGAAGCATGATTTATAAAGTGTTTTTATAAATGCATTATTGAATGGTTTTTATGAGCATTCCTCACTAAGCTTTTGCTTACGCTCTCTTTCATTTTCTTAAATCAATAATGCAGAACATTAAGGTGATTCGAGGGCAGCAAGGAAGGCAAGCAACCAAGGGAAAACTAAGCTCAAGTATGGAAAGGTTTTATTGAACACATTTAGCTTTTGGTATTTGGCAATGGGGGAAACTCATGTGGTTGTTTTGGGAGATGTGTTGTGCTCCCTAAGTATGTTAATGATGTTGATATTGCTGGTTTTGTATTTAGCCATTACATGTTTGGTTTGGAGGTTTTTGTGCTTGCATGGGTTGCTTGTGTAGGAAGCATGCCATAGAATTGGGGCTTTTCATATGTGATGCTTTTATGATGTTTGGTTGATGCTCATATGTCCCTTATATGTTGAATTTCATGCTGGTAAAGTTTGGTAGCATTTGGAGCATGTTTGGATGATCAATTGTGTGTTTGAGTAAGCAAAATGCAGCTATTTGTGCAGGCTGTTTCGGAACAGTAGCCCTCGTTTCGGAACGGGTGCCCTAACCAGCCCAGGCGTCCGAAACGGGTAACACCGTTCCGAAACGGAATGGTCACTGCCAGCCCGCGTATCGGTACGCGTTGCAGAACGGCCCCGTGTTTCGGAATAGGCTCACCCTGTTTCGGAACAGCCGACCGTTGGGGGCTGACAATGGCAGTTAAATGTTTTGGAAAGTTTGCATTTTGGTCCTGAATCTTGTTTGTGCATTTGTATGAGCTTGGAATGTCCGTTTTAGCTGAAAATTTGAAGAGAAGCATGAAACCTGATTAATTTCAAGATGGTAACTTTAATTTGGATGAAGACCTTGTAATTTGCAGAATTTACAATTTGGTCCCTAAAGTTGTAAATTGTTCAATTGGGTCCCTGTTTGATCTCTGATGTTTATGATCTTTGAGTATGATGTTGTATGATCATAACTAGGGTTAATGTGCATTTAGACAAGATTAAAAAGAAAAAAAAAGGGTCGTTAATCAAGGTTGACTTTCGGGTTGACTTTGGTTTTCCCCGTGTGACTTTCTTAATTCGGTCAACGGTCTAGGCCGGGTTAAGGGGGTTACATCCTTGCTAACTGCACACTAATGATCTGCATTGCCAAAAACGAGAGCGTAAGCTAGAAGAATAGTGATGGAGCTCAAAACAAAACATCGACAATGCAGGGTTCAAGCATGGCATCCATGAAACATCCACAAGGCATACATTTACACTAACAGGACAACATAGCCACAACTACAAGAATGCATGAACATGGCCTCTTACCTCATGTTATGCCAAACAAGGATGTAACTTAACATCTTATCACAACCACCACACATAGACAAGTATATTGGCAACTATATGGCTTACTCGGATATGTGGATAACATCCGTTGGGATTTTCGCCCCAACGTACTCAAACAACAATTACCTCCCGGCGGGATTACACACATCATCGTTTTCATTCATGGATGGGATTACACTCATCATCACATACTAACATTTTCCGGTGGAATATTACCTCATCGTACTCCTCCTTGATGACTACACGTCACCAAGGCCACGCGCGAATTTGACTCTTACCATGTGCACACTCATCCTAATGATCGATCATTTATACCTGGTAATTATAACTAGTGCTAACATACTAAACAAATCTAAACATGATTTCACAATCATGTAACACAGCATATCGTCACCACATACATCATCAATATATATATATATATATCAACATGCATAAACGAACACATACTACACAAGCCCACATCTATGCACATTAAGCAAGAACTCATAAAGTCAACCAAGGGATTAAGCTACCAACTTAATCTCCACATTAAATTGGCCTACCAAGCACAATCCACCACCTCCACCATACACTTGAACCAATTTAAAACCATTTTAAACCAACCACTCACTGAACACCCTTAAGCAAACCGAGAAAGCCGATCAAGCCTCCAAATTTCCCGGAATCGAGCCTGAAGCTTCTCAAACGGTTTCCCTTGATTCTAATCAATCAAAAACAACATATTACTACACAAATCATCCACAAAGCCATTGTCACGGTTAAGATTACCACACAAGGCCAATTCTCTACATTTCCAAGCCATGGACTAACCAAAAATCCTCATTTTCGAATTCACACACAACCCAGCAGAAATCTATCAAAACCCACACCCAAATCATCATTAAACACACTCAAAACAACTTTCAAGCATCACTATATCATCAGCCTAACTCTCATTCAAAAAAGCTACCCCAAAAACCCAAGTTTTCAACCCTTTAAAACTCCCTCAAAAACCTATTTCGGGGTTTTCAACAAAACACCACCAAATTAAGATATGGTACACTTGAAGGTGAGATTATATCATATATTATCTTTACAAATCAAAAGCTAAATGAAAACCCCTTAAAGCTCCCACCTTTTACTTAAACTTTTGAAAACATGAACAACTCAAAAATGAAGCTTATAAAAATATAAATCCATGGAAACGTTTAGAATGATGAGGAGAAGTCAAAAACATGTTTACCTTGATGAGAGCTCTTGAAATCATGAAGAAAATTGATGGAATGGTGTTTTCGGGGTTAGAGGAGGTTTTTGTCGTGAAAAAGTTTAAAGGAAGAAGAAGATGAAGACATTTTAAAAAGTCTCATTTTCACTCATCTTATTTCCTTCATTTAGATAATTACCTTTTTGCCCTTAATGAGCCACAAGCCCTTTTTAAGTTTAAAAACAAAGTACATTTTAATCAAAACGAGCCCAACGACTCGAACTCGATTCACACACTCGACTTTCGACCCCTAAACCCGGGTGTTACAACTCTCCCCCACTTAAGGAATTTCGTCCTCAAAATTACCTGACTGAAAGAGATACGGAAACTGCCTCTCCATATCCTCATTTCTTTCCCAAGTGGCCTTGTCCACACCTCGACGTTGCCACCTCACTTTGACCAACTCAATCGATCTACCACGTAACACTTTGTTATCTGAGGCTAATATCTCAACTGGTTCCTCATCGTACGTCAAATCTGGATTCAACTCATTCTCTTCCACAGGCATAACATGCGACAGATCTATTCTATACTTACGAAGCATCAAAACATGGAACACATTGTGAATCTTCTCTAACTCGGATGGAAAACGTAACTGATAAGCAACAAGACTGATTCTTTTCACAATCTCATACGACCCAATTTATCTCGGACTCAACTTCCTTTTTCTGCCAAACTCATAACTTTCTTCCACGGAGAGACTTTCAAGAACACTATATCTCCCACGACATACTCAACTTCTTTCCTCTTCAAATCGACATAGGACTTCTACCTATCCAAAGCTGCCTTCAAACGGTCACAAATTAACTTCACTTTATCGGTAGTCCCTTTAAGCAAATCCGGCATCGGTAACAACTTTTGACCTGCTTCGGCCCAACAAATCGGAGTTCTACATTTCCTACCATACAGTGCCTCATACGGAGCCATCTGAATGCTCGATTGATAACTATTATTGTATACGAACTAGACCAACGACAAGTGTTTCTCCCAAGTACCCTGAAAGTCAATAATACAACAACGCAATATGTCCTCTAAAATATGTATAACCCTCTTTCACTGACCATCTAACTGAGTATGATACAAAGTACTGAAATTCAATCGAGTACCCAAAGCAGTATGCAAACACTCCCAAAATCGGGTTGTAAATCTCGGATCTCTGTCAGACACAATCGACTTCGGCACACCATGCAGTCTCACAATCTCACTGATGTACAAATTGGCCAACTTATCTAAGGAGTAAGTCGTATTAACAGCTAAAAAGTGCGCACACTTTGTGAAATGGTCAACTATAACCCACTCTGAGTTCTTCTTTAAAAGAGTCAAGGGCAAACCCGAAACGAAATCCATGGTGATATTTTCCCACTTCAATTCCGGAATCCTCAACGGTTGCAGCAAACCTGAAGGAACCTCATGTTCTGCCTTAACTTTCTGACATAACATACACTTACTCACAAAGTCGGCTATGTCTCTCTTTAAACCAACCCAATAGTATTCATTCTTCAAATCACGATACATCTTTGTACTACCGGGATGCATAGAAAATGGGCTAATGTGTGCTTCGGTCAAGATCGTACGTCTCAAATCATTGTCATCCGGCACAACTATTCTATCTCTAAAATACAAGACCCCATCAACATTGAAATTTTAGTCTGATGGTCTACCCTCGGCTATATCTTGCACATAAGGTGCCAAAGATCTATCTAACAGTTGTTTCTCTCTAATCAACTAGCCTAAAGTAGGTTTAACCTGAAGCTCGGCCACTAAACCACCATCACCGGACAAACTCAAACTAGCAAACATGGCTCTCAACTCAATGGCTACCTTCCTACTCAAAGCATCTGCCACTACATTGGCTTTACCCGGATGGTACTCAATCATGAGATCGTAATCCTTAAGCAAGTCAAGCCACCTACGTTGTCTAAGGTTCAACTCTCGTTGTGTCATGATATACTTCAGACTCTTGTGATCCGTATACACTGTGCATTTCTCACCATACAAATAATGTCTCCAAATCTTCAAGGACCATACAACTGCAGCTAACTCTATGTCGTGTGTCGGATAATTACGCTTATGAGTCTTCAACTGTCTCGAGGCATAAGCCACAACCCTTCCGTCTTGCATGAGCATACAACCTAATCCTACATATGAAGCATCAATGTAGATCACAAAATCTTTCCCCGGCTCTGGCTGAATCAAAATCGGTGCATTGGTCAAAGCTTCCTTCAGTTTTTCAAAGGCTTGTGGTCTCACATCTGACCACTCAAACTGAACATTCTTCTGAAGCAATTTTGTCAAAGGACCGGCTATCTTTGAGAACCCATTCACAAAACTCCTATAGTAACCTGCTAAGCCTGGGAAACTTCAAATCTCTGTCACGGACTTTGGTTGCTTCCACTCAAAAATGGCTTCTATCTTCTTCGAATCAACTCTAATCCCTTCGGGTGACACTACATGTCCTAGGAAGACTACTTCTCTGATCCAGAACTCACACTTACTCAATTTAGCGTACAACTGGTTGTCTGGCAAAGTTTGCAATACTAACCTCAAATGTCGGTCATGGTCTTCCTCGGTACGCGAATACTAAAATATCGTCTATGAAAACAACCACAAACTGATCTAAGTATTCATGGAAGATTCTGTTCATCATTTCCATGAAAGCAGCTAGTGCGTTCGTCAACCCAAACGGTATAACTAAGAACTCGTAGTGACCATATCTAGTCCTAAAAGTTGTCTTCGATACATCAACCTCTTTTACCTTCAACTGGTAATAACCGGACCTCAAATCAATCTTCGAAAAGAATGATGCCCATCTCAACTGATCAAACAAATCATCGATACGCGGCAAGGGATACTTGTTCTTCACCGTCAACTGATTCAACTGTCTATAATCAATGCACATCCTCATACTACCGTCTTTCTTCTTCACAAACAAAACTGGAGTGCCCCAAGGCGAAGAACTCGGACGGATAAAACCTCCATCTGACAACTCTTGTAACTGAGTCTTCAACTCTTTCAGTTCTTTCGGTGCCATACGGTACGGAGCAATCGAAACAGGAGCATAATCTGAATATGTCTCTATAGCAAACTCTACTTCTCTATCAGGCGGTAAACGGGGCAATTCTTCTGGAAACACACTCGGAAAGTCACACTCTATTCTGATATCTTTCGGTCTAACATCATTCATATTCGGATTCATCACATAAGCCAAGTACGCCTCACAACCCAACTCAACTAATCTCTAAGCCTCTAAGGCTGAAACAACATTCGATAAGAATTTTACATTCTCACCTACTACCACAATCTCATAGTCATCCGAAAGCTTCAAGTAGACTCTCTTTGTTTCGAAATATATCCTAGCTCTATGTTCTGTAAGCCAGTCCATACCCAAAATCACATCGAAGCCATAAAATAGTAACTTCATCATATCCACTGGAAATATATGCCCCTGAACCATTAACGAACACCTTCTGTACATCTTTCTAACCACTACTGTATCCCCGAAGGAACTAGTAACACTAACACCTACCTCTAATACCTCACAAGGTAAATTCAACATCTTTGCATGCTCGCTCAAAATATATGAATGTGTAGACCCGAAGTCAATCAAGGAAAGAAAACTCAGAGACTATATCGAGAAATTACCTGCAATCACATTTGTGTCATTCTGTCACTCTCGCTGAGCATAAACTCTAGCCTGACCTCCGCTCTCTGGCTGAACCGCAACTACATCTGCTATATTCCCCTGGCCATCATTTCTTGGCTGAAAGTTGCCTCGACCGCGCCTACGGCCTCTCGGATAATCAATAGCTCTAGCAGGAGCTTGAACTTGAACTGGTGCATACCAATCCTGATGTGGAAAATCACGCCTAAGGTGATCTCTAGCTCCACAGTTCCAACACAAATGAAAGTTTCCCCAACACTCTCCGGTGTGATGCCTCCCGCATCTAGCACAATCGGGCAAACGCCCACCAGCTCTCTGGCCCTGATGGCCTCTACCGTGGTTACCACCACCACGTCTATGATCAAAATGATGCCTATTGTCCCTATGCCTCTTGGCATCACCTCTATCAAAGTCGTCAGACCTCTTCCCTGAACTAGAACCACATGAACGTTTGGTCAGACCCAAACTATGCTCTATGTCCTTGGCCCTAGCGACCAATGCATTAAAGTCTATGTAGTCTGTAGCCAAAGTGTACCTCTTCACTCCCTCATTCAACCCGTAACGGAAGCGGTCGCAACGTTCCCTCTCTGTAGGAACTAGCTCGGACGCGTACTGACTCAATTTGACAAACTGTATCTCGTACTCGATCACTGTCATGTTCCTCTGAAGCAAAGCCATGAACTCTCTCTTCTTCTCACCAAGATAACGGGGACCTAGATACTTCTTGCGGAAAGCTGACTCAAAGAACTCCCAAGTAATCTTGGCATCTGGCATTCCCGTAGTAATGGTGACCCACCAAGTGTAGGCATCACCCTGAAGCAGAGAAACAACACACCCTAGTCTGCGTGCTCCAGTACAACCCATCGGAGACAAGATACGAACAGTCTTGTCAAACCAAGCCTTTGATCTCTCGGGCGCCAACCCTTGGAACTTTTCACCTCCCAAACTGCGAAGCCTCTAAAGTGGCAAATCGGTGCCCTCACCCTGAGTTTGTGCCACTGCTTGTCCCCCGGCCACAGCTGCTTGAAAAGCCTGGCTATAGCCTGAACTAACAGAGCCAAATCTATAACCGGCTGGACTTGGCCAACCTGAGGTCCTACACCCTCAGCTCTCACCTCACCTCCCGCCCGACGAGGAGGGTGGAGAAGCCTGCGCCTCTACAACCGGCTCAACTTCCGGAGCTGCTGCTCGTGGTTCCAGATGAACCATCCTAGGCTTGCCTCTAGGTCTCATCTTACGGCTAGCAAGATATCAACTACAAACAAAACAAGCACACAAGGATTAAGTTAGCAAAGGCAAGGGTCCAACGTGCTCAAGTATTCTTTTACTCAAAATCTTTTCAAATAAGTAATAGTAGCAATGGGAACTCAACACTACGCCTCAACACATCAACCATACTAACACATGCTTTCAAACATCATGCAAGTAAGCAAACAACAAGCATTCATAGCAAAACATTCACCGTACAACACACACCAAGGTAATTCAACAAAACACCTCAAACTTACCTTACTTACCTTCCCGAGGTCGCGAGAACCTCAGGCTCTGATACCAACAAATGTAACCCCCTCGTCCCGGCCTAGACGGCAGACCGGTCCGAACAGGTTACACGGAGAAAACCGAAGCGAAACCCGTTAAGGCTCCACTTAGATTAACAACCCTAGAAAATTTTTCATTAATTAACTTGTCTAAATGTATCATTTAGCCCTATGTGAGAAACGGCAACGGAAAACGTTACCAAGAAGAAGCTAGCAGAACGTAGGGTAATTTAAATTTACCAAGTGACATATTAGTTCGATTGCTTGCATACGAAACCAAAACCATTCATAAACGATGCATATAAACTTAAAACGGAAGCAAATAACAAACATGACTAAAACACCACATCCGAGAACCCTTGAAGATGCCTAAAGTCCCAATTACAGACCTGTGTTTCGAAACAGGCTTGCCCGTTTCGATACACGGGCTCCAGTTTAAAAGCCAGACCAGGCCGTACCGATACGGTCCACTCCGTTCTGGTATGGGGGTCTCTAGTGTTGAAACGTTTCGAAACAGGTTCGGAAACGGGCACTCACAGAGGCAAACCGTATCGAAACACGTACCAAAACGGGCACTCACAGTATCATATAGAATCGAAACGGCGCCACCCCCGTTCCGATACGAGTATCCCTGGAGCTACTGTTCCTAAACAACCACGAGCGTTTCGAAATGCCTGCACTCTGTGTGACCCTGAAAATAGCTTTCTGCATTCCCAAACATGCCCCAAAACCACAAGAGTCATGAAACAACCATCATACACATAATCTAAAGGCATTTCACCCTACCACAAACATAATCAAACCTATAAAAATTCATGACAAGACCATTTACTTTAAAAGAACATACATCCACATCACATAGCATAATCAAGGTTTACATGCTTCAATACAAAACATAAGCATTCATAAAACAATGTTTACATGCTTTTCACATAAACACATAAACATGGTTTACAAGTCCTCAACTCAAAAGCATTAACAAAATAGGAGTCTAACTCATGCTCCTATAACACGTAGCATCCCCATTGCTAGCTAATACATTATTCAACAAAACTATACTTGAGCAACCACCACACGCTTGGATGCCCTTTCCTTGCTCCTTGCTAACTCCACACTAATGATCTGCATTACCAAAAACGAGAGCGTAAGCTAGAAGCTTAGTGAGGGAGCTCAAAACAAAACATCGACAATGCAGGGTTCAAGCATGGCATCCATGAAACATCCACAAGGCATACATTTACAATAACATAACAACATAGCCACAACTACAAGAATGCATGAACATGGCATCTTACCTCATGTTATGCCAAACAAGGATGTAACTTAACACCTTATCACAACCACCACACATAGACAAAATTATTGGCAACTATATAGCTTACTCGGATATGCGGATAACTTCCGTTGGGATTTTCGCCCCCAATGTACTCAAACAACAATTACCTCCCGGTGGGATTACACACATCACCGTTTTCAGTCATGGATGGGATTACACTCATCATGACTTACTAACATTTTCCGGTGGAATATTACCTCATTTTACTCCTCCTTGATGACTACACGTCACCTAGGCGACGCGCGAATTTGACTCTTACCGTTTGCACACTCATCCTAATGATCAGTCATTTATACCCGGTAATTATAACTAGTGCCAACATACTAAACAAATCTCACCATGATTTCACAATCATGCAACACGACATATCGTCACCACATACATCATCAATATATATCAACATGCATAAACGAACACATACTACACAAGCCCACATCTATGCACATTAAGCAAGAAATCATAAAGTCAACCAAGGGATTAAGCTACCAACTTAATCTCCACATTAGATTGGCCTACCAAGCACAACCCAACACCTCAACCACACACTTGAACCAATTTAAAACCATTTTAAACCAACCACTCACCGAACACCCTTAAGCAAACCGAGAAAGCCGATCAAGCCTCCAAATTTCCTAGAATCGAGCCCGAAGCTTCTCCAACGGTTTCCCTTGATTCTAATCAATCAAAAACAACATATTACTACACAAATCATCCATAAAACCACTGTCACAGTTGAGATTACCACACAAGGCCAAATCTCTACATTTCCAAGCCATGGACTAACCAAAAATCCTCATTTTCGAACTCACACACAACCCAGCAGAAATCTATCAAAACCCACACCCAAATCATCATTAAACACACTAAAAACAACCTTCAAGCATCACTATATCATCATCCCAAATCTCCTTCACAAAGCTACCCCAAAACCCCAAGTTTTCAACCCTTTAAAACACCCTCAAAAACCCATTTCGGAATTTTCAACAAAACACCATCAAATTAAGATATGATACACTTGAAGGTGAGATAATATCATATATTATCTTTACAAATTAAAAGATAAATGAAAAACCCTTAAAGCTCCCACCTTTTACTTAAACTTTTGAAAACATTAACAACCCAAAAATGAAGCTTATGAAAATCTAAAGCCATAGAAACATTTAGAATGATAAGGAGAAGTCAAAAACGTGTTTACCTTGATGAGAGTTCTTGAAATTGTGAAGAAAATTGATGGAATAGTATTTTGGGGGTTAGGGGAGGTTTTTTGTCGTGAAAAAGTTTAAAGGGAGAAGAAGATGCAGACATTTCAAAAAGTCCCATTTTTACTCATCTTATTTCCTTCATTTAGATAATTAACTTTTTACCCTTAATGAGCCACATGCCCTTTTTAAGTTTAAAAATAAAGCTCATTTTAATCAAAACGAGCCCAACGACTCGAACTCGATTCACACACTCGACTTCCGACCCCTAAACTCGGGTGTTACATTTTTTATCACCATAACTCATCACACACACCAATAAAAATCAACCTAACAAACAATCATCATCTCACTCACCATACATGGGTTACCTTATCATCACATTACTTCAATCATCTCCTTCAACATAAGAGAACCTTTAATCTCTCCTAAGCCTGATTCAATCAACATCTATGACTCAACCTAAATCAACGCCCACAACTACCCACTATGTAACAACACAATTTTTTTAGTCAACAATCGAACATTAATCCGAGACTTAGGTTAGGTGGATTTATAAGGCTTTGGGAACCATTGGACCAAGTTTGAGCCATTATAAAATGATAATTAGACTTGTTGAGCTTAAATGATGGTCTTCTGTGATGAGGGGAAAATGAAGAATTTATGAGACAATTACAATTTTTACATATAAAGGATGAAAAAATCATTTGTTAAAGGTTGTTTTTATGTGGGAAGAGGGAGATAAAATATGATGCATGATATATTTTTTTTTATTACTTTTTATTTCATTTGTTACTATTTGATTGAATAAAAAATTTAAAAAGTATATTGGTATTTGGTAGCATGTGAATTAAAGTTGCAACTTGCAAAAGTAATAACAAGACACTAGCCACTAAGCCAAATTTATTTAACAATCAAAGGTTGACAATAAATTTTAGGGTAAAGTTCACAAATGGTAACTGAACTTATAAAAAAAAACAAAATGGTAATCAAACTTTCAAATGTTATAAAATGACAAATAAATTTTGTGTTTTGAAATAAAATGGTAACTCGACTATTAAATACTTAACGGGACTATTATGAAACTTTGTGTAATAACACATTTAGTCCTCCATATTTACACATCAATCAATTTGGTCCTAATTTAAAAAAAAAATCAATACATTTGGCCCTCATTATTTACACATTCTTTCAATTTGGTCCTATTTATAATTGTAAATAGTATTAAATATTTAAATTTGCATGACAACGATGAATTGGATTAGCATCTAACTTGCAAAATCAGAAATATGTTTAAACATCATTGCAGTAGTAAGAAAAAACAAAGACTAAACATGTCTTCCCTCTTATTGATATAATCAACATGACAAAGGATGCAAGGAGACTGATAAAATTTGCAGAATCTAGCATTTTAAGATGGTCGTGCTTTGTAGTTTTCAAGTAGATATCAAGAACTATGGAGATAATGGACAAAAAGAAGCTAAATGCCCACCATGCTCTTAGAATCCAAGGAAATCCAATGTATCCTTTTTTTAGGAACATTGCATACTACAATTATTGTTACTGCCCACGGAATCACTTGCACAATCTCTGAAGAATAAGATTCAAGTTTGAAGTTGCAACGGATATCATTCATACTATTTAGCAGCATCAGTAGCTTTAGGACATGGATGCTCAGCATTAGAATAGAGCAGACTGCGGAGGCTCTATAAGAAAGGCTGACTTTTGCAACAATGGGATGATTTTTGCAGCTTCATCTGCAATATTCCTGCTGGTTTTGCTCACAAACTTTTGAACAAAATAGAGCAATATGATTCCACCGAAACCAAATTGCAGAATTATGCTGACTTCCTCCCAGAAACATGGTGATTTTAGCTGCATCCAAGTCAGCAAAAAAAAAAGCTAACATGAATTTGAATGTTGGCAATTTAATATAGAATTTCAATTGCTTCAGCTCGTCAGGTTTATAATCATTTTTGAAACGTAAAAGGCAAGAAAACAAAGGGGTCATGCAAATTTAAATAATTAATATTATTTTTAATTATAAATAGGACCAAATTGAAAGAATGTGTAATTAATGAGGGTCAAATGTATTATTTTTTTAAATTAGGACTAAATTAATTGAATGTATTTAATAGCCGAGTTACTATTTTATTTCAAAACACAAAGTTTAATTGTCATGTTGTAACATTTAAAAATTTGGTTATCATTTTGTTTTTTTTAAACAAAATTTAGTTATCATTTGTGAAATTTACCCTAAATTCTATTTAATGTTATCTTTTTGGTGAAAAGCAAAGGAAAATAATGAAATTATAATACTCATTTTTCGTCAAGTCCACTTCTCGAATAAATAAAACCAATTAAAAATTCAAGGTCAATTTTCATCAAACGAATGTCTCATTACATCAAACCAGAACCAAATTAAAACCAAAATCCCATCTACATGACATTTAACACATTACCATTTTTTACAAACCAAACCATCCCAACCGAGTGCACACTCCTTGCACCCTTAGGTCCCTCTCTCCTCGGTCACTCACCCTCAACACATACACTTACCCAACATCAATCCAATTACTCAATTAACCAGAACCTATACTTTTCACCAGCCCCTGCCATCACCATGCCTCTACCCGCTCACCACATGCCTCTATGATGTACCATCCTACAAGCTCACACCACATCAACAACGAGTGCTCCATTCATCTCCATAGTCAACACCTACAAAGAAATAAGTATTAGCTAAGTAACCAAGGGAAATTTAGAGATTTCTATTTTTTATTGTAATTCTGAAAATCCAGGCTATATAAAGCTAAAGAACACAACGTATAAGGGGATTGGAATCAAAACAAAACAAAAAAAAACAAGCAAATATTCAGATGCAAAAAAATTTCCTAGGTATTCTAATTCTAATCTTCTATTTTCCCATAAAATTAGTGTTTTTCCATTCTAAAAAATCCGTTCTCAAAACAAAGGGGTTTCAAAATTTTCGAGTAAAATCTCATTTTTAAAATAAAAATTAAAAGAGGTTTTCAATGTTAAATCAAAGTTTAGTTTTATTTTTTTTTAAATCTTAAATCGAAGCCCTAAAAAGCATTTTAAAAAAGGCTTAATGCACTTTCCCCCTGAACTTTAAATATTTTTTTAATTTCTCCCTAAATATTTTTTGACTTCTTTTGTCCCTTAACGTTTTCGACGTTATCCATTTCACCTAAAAAAACTAACACAGTTAAAAAAAATTTATCTTAATCAATCAGAACGTTCCATTCATTTTCTTTTTTTTTGTTTTTAAATTTTACAATAAAATAAATATATTAAAAAATTTATTAATTTAATTATATTTCTCAAAACATCCAATCATCTTATTCTCCAATTTTTATTTCTTTTACGGCTTAAACCTCAGATAGGTGCCCAAACTATACCCTTTTTTTCAGTTCGGTGCCTAACGTTTGTTTCGGGCCACTTAGGTGCCTAACGTTTCATTCCATAACCCATTTAAGGTTTTAGCCGTGACGGACGTTAAAATTTTCCGTTAAGGGACACGTGGCACATTTTTAGTGCTTTTGATATTAAAAATAATAAATTAAATAAATTAAAAATAAAAATAACCTTGGGTTAAATTACCTTAAACCCATAAACTCATCTTCTTCCCCACCAAACCTTCCCCCTTCAGTTTAATCATCCATAAAGCTTTACAACTTCATCCATGGAGGGTCTCACCCAGAGCCGTTTCTGAGATTTTGGTGGCCTAGGGGCAAATTTTAGAATTGGGCCCTAATAACAAGTATTAAAAAATTAAATTTAAAAAGTATAAAAAATAAATTAATTTGTTTTTAAATTATGTTTTTTATTACGCTTAATAATTATCAAATAAAAAACATCAAAAAAATTTATTAAACATCAAACAACTTATACAAAATAATTTCTACGAGCATTTCTAGATGCAAATTACTAATAATAATGTCTACATCAATACGATCTAACATATTTTTCTCAATACATAAAATAACTAGATCATTCAACCTTTCTTGTAACATTGACGATCTCAAAAAGATTTTCAACAATTTTAACTTCGGAAAAACTTCTTTCAGCATATGCAATTGCCACCAACATAGTTAAAGGATTCGATAAGCTGTTGAAATATTTGGATAACAATTTACAACTTTGACAAACTTGAGAATTTTCAATGTTGACATTAACTCATTTAACAAAGTCACTTGCAACACTTTCAATTCTGGAAAAAAAATTATTTGCATCAATATCAGACAAATCATTATGAGAAAAAGTAATCCTAAAGTTTGTGCAAGATTTTTTTAAATTCATTATTATCTAAATATTTTAACCTTTTAGAATAAAATAATAATCTAAAAATATTGTCAAATAACTCTAATTTCCTTATCAACAGTAAATCTCATAAAACCGTAATCTCCTTGAATAAATGAGTTTTTGCCTTCTTGTAGTTCGAATAAAAAATTATAAATAAAAAGTTTAAAATGAATTATGAAAAAAATAACATAAAAAGAGAAAAAAGTGTTGAGAAATTGAGTTGCGAAGAAAAGAAAAATGTAAATATTATTTATATGTGTATATAAAAATTTATTTTCAATTTGGTATTGAAAAAAAATTGTAATAATTTTAATTATAGCCTTATAATACACTAATACGGTAATACCTACACTAATCAAATATCAACAACTTTATCCTTAACTATGGTGGGCCACCATATTTTTAAAGGTTTTTCTTAATTTATTTGATAATATAAGAATAATAATAATAATTAGTTAAACTTTAAAAAACAATTAAATTGAAGAATCAATTTAGCAAGGGAGGGGCGATTTTAATTTCCAATTATCTAGAAAGTAATTATAACTTTAAACTTAATTAGCAGTGAAAAAAATAGATTTTGGTGGGCTCCAAACAATGTGGCTGCTTTCTTTTTTCTAATAGCCGGTGGGCCCTGCCGCCCTGGGGCCCTGGGCCATCGCCCCGGTTGCCCAGGCCCAGGGACGGCTCTGGTCTCACCGAAACTACTGGGTCACAGCATCCCATTGCAAGCTTTAGTGCCTGAACATATGGGTTCTATGATTCATTTGGACATATGGTTATTGTGATAAGTGCATTAGAAATTGTGTTAAAAATAGATTAATCTGCTTAAGGAATGAACATGATATCAAGCAAGTAGTACCTTGATAAGTATTTGGAGTTGCTTGTTTATGGATTTAACATCTCTGCCTTATTGAGTACATAAATAATTTTTACAGTTGTATTTGTCTCGACTGTTAAAATGTTTCTTTTCCCTATGCATTCCAGTGATGTAAATGTCCTTAATGTCTCCAATCTAATTTTGCTTTTTGCATAGATTGCTTTCTTCTATGTTGTTTTATGCTGTTTTAATGTCCTTAAAATGTTTCTTCTATGTTGTTGGTACCTTTTCCTTCAAATTTCTTCTCTAGGCACTTGAATGCTGCATTTGGTTAGAGTTTAGAGCTTTGTATGCTATAAAAAGACAGATTTATTATTTATTTCAAAAGGGTCTTATGGAGCTGAAAGTCTCATCGCCTAAGCTTGGTGGTATTTCTCCTCCTGATTGCATAAGTGATCCCGAGGAGAAAGAAGTTAGTGATGAAGAAGATGATGATCGCAACCATAAGCATCGTAGGCGGGATGAATGCTCTCAATCGTTAGAGGGAGATTCTACAGATCATTTGTTTACAAGGCCATACAGAAAGCGCAATAAACCTTTTGGAAATAGGCATAATGAATCTCAAGCAAATGAAACCTGGAAAATTTCCAACAGTTTACCTCTGGAAAAAGACTTGACATCTAAGTTTGATAAAAAATGCCCTGGGTTAGCTTCACTTCCTCGAGGACATTTAGACATGAACCAGAGAATTAGGTCAAACCAAACATTCAGTGGAGATTCTGGTCCTGGTCGGGGAAGAGGAAGGGATAACTCTTCTTGGAATCAACGTGATTCTAGGTTCAACTCAGCCTTCAATAGTGAAAGTAGCAGATTTGGAAGAAACGAGAATAGAGGTTTTCGACGTAGAAGTGTTGAAAGGTATCCGGAGTCCGATGGAAGACGGGTTAGTTCAGGCACTAAAGCTTGTAATGGGATGTTGTGCCCCAGTAGCTTCGGTGAAACCCTCCATGGATGAAGTTGTAAAGCTTTATGGATGATTAAACTGAAAGGGGGGACGGTTTGAGGGGGAAGAAGATGAGTTTATGGGTTTAAGGTAATTTAACCCAAGGTTGTTTTTATTTTTAATTTATTTATTTTATTATTTTTAATATCAAAAGCACTAAAAATGTGCTACGTGTCCCTTAACGGAAAATTTTAACGTTCGTCACGGCTAAAACCTTAAATGAGTTACGGAATAAAACGTTAGGCACCTAAGTGGCCCAAAACAAACATTAGACACCTAACTGAAAAAAAGGGTATAGTTTGGGCATCTATCTGACGTTTAAGCCTTCTTTTACAGTTCTTTGTCCCTGAAATGAGAGAGAATAGATTCACACACTTATACCCTACTCAGTACTCACCCACCGCTTCTCTTCTCCTTTTTCACTCTACTCATCATCATCTCCCTTACCTCGATTTCTTTCACTTCTCTTCTAAACTACATCCATTCGCGCACACCCAAGCCCCCGCTTCCTCAGTTAGTGGAATCTATGTTCACGTGGCGTTGACTTATCTCGACCCTATTCCCAAACTGGCTTACCTCATTTCCAGCTCGGTCGGAGATGGGGTCACCTTGCTGAGGGCGTTGAAAGCTTTGTACTATCCCAGGAACCAGTACGCCGTGCATTTGGAGGCTTCGACCGAGGAGAGATTGGAGGCGGTCTGGTTTGTGGAAATTGAGCCAATTTTTAAGCGGGGACGGACCCTGAATTTAGATTAAGGGGCGAATCTATAAATTTTTTGGGCCAACTTATAAAATATTTAAGGGGAAAAAATAAAATTTTAATAAAAAATACCTAAAAATTTTAAAAAATTGAAGTCCTATAGCAATTTTAAATTTGTAGGCACCAGTTCATTCCTGTTTTTAGGAGAATTGGGAATGTTAGGATGGTTACAGGAGCGAATCTCGTGACTTATATAGGGCCTACCATGGTTACCAATACCTTTTATGCTGCTGCCATTTTGTTGAAGGAAGGTGGTGATTGGGATTGGTTTATTAACCTCATTGCCTCTGATTACTCTTTGGGTTTTTTTTTTACATTTTATTCAGCAACTATTTATTTTGTTATGGTTTTATTTGTTGGTGACTAAACTTGCCAAGGAATGACTATGAAAATTGAGGAAGAAAATGAAATGAAGATGAAAGTGTTTCGAGTATTTTAGGCAAAATAATTAAAATAATTAATATTTTAATATATTTATTTTATTTTAAAATTTAAAAATAAATAAATAAATATGTGTTGTATTATGATTGGTCAAAACGAAATTTTTTTGAACAGTGTTAGATTTTTGGATTAAATCGATAACGTTAAAAACATTAAGGATAAAAGAAGTCAAAAAAATATTTTAAGGGATAAGTTTGAAAAACATGTGAAGTTTAGGGGGGAAAGGTGCATTAAGCCTTAAAGTAAAAAGTGAGTTCGAAACTTACCTGCCGTCCGGGGAGGAGCCGTCACGAACTAACGTTCTCCGTCTTCGAGAACGGCACTCCGGTGAGGTGCGCCATCGATGACCGGTGCCTCTAGTCCTGATTTAGTGAAAATCGAGCGTAAGAAAGCTTGAAAAGGAGGGAGGGGATTTTGTTCGACTGAAAGAGTAAACAGGGACTTTGAGTTTTGAAATCTAGTGAAGTTTAACTTCCTCATATCTGCTTTTACTCTTTTTTTTTCCTTTTCTATTTAATGCCGTGTCTTTCTTTGCTTTTTTATTTCATTTCCCTTATATAATACAGTGATAACTACATATTTAGTACACTTATTTTCAATTTTTTATTTTAGTACCCTATCTATTTTTCTGACTAAATGTTACCTAACGTTATATTTTTATTCCGTTTCGGTACCTCGATCGTTAAAAACAAATGGAGATGATGACTTGACTAATTTTTAATTGGGATAATCATAATTTTAGTCCTCAAAACTTAAACATTTCTATCAATTTGGTCCAAACTCTATTAATTTAATAACTATCTTAAATATTTGGGTTAAAACTATAAATTGCCCTATTTTATTTCTTCTTCCCCGAAACCCTAACCCCATCTTATTTCTTCAAACCTCTTTCTTTAGTCTGTAAAAGATTTCTTTCCATTTTCAATCATTTCTATCAATGGAGATTAACAATGCAAAAACAACCACCAAGAATGGGGTATTTGTTCCAAGTTGGCATACAAAAAGTTTCTTTGTTAAACAGAGAATTGAGCTTACTCTGCTTAGCCCAGTACACTATAACTCAGCATGTTCGGGATTGTAAGATGACGAATCGAGCAGATAAGATTAAGATGAGAAAAGCAGAAAAATGAAGAAGAATATGAGATGAGAAGAGAATTTCAGAAGAGAGAGAAGGTCACACAATTCATTCCTCAATCATCGGATAAGGACTCTAACGGCTACAGACTCCTTATAACCAACTAGTACAGGACACGGTGTCGTTTTATGTAATTACAATCCGCCCCTTGAAACGTTGCGTTTCATTAACCCTTCCCCCTAACGTTTAAACAACCGAAATTCAAACAAAGCTAACGGTCGACTCGGATCCTCCTCTTACAATTCTTCCCTCTTCAAAACATCCTTGTCCTCAAGGATGGAACTGAGGAAACTGTTGCTGCAGCAAATATAGCACCTCCCATGTCGCATCCTCAGGGAACGAGTTTGTCCATTCCACCAGAACCTCTGTGACCGCCCTGCCTGCCCGTTTTCCAATTCTTCGATCCAAAATTCTAACAGGTTCCTTCATTATTCCTCCATCAGGTCCTACTAACGGTAATTCATCACTGCAGATAGCATCCCCAATGTGTTTCTTCAGTTGAGATACATGGAATACAGGGTGAATCTTCGATCCCTCAGGTAACTGAAGATGGTAAGCCACTTCTCCTACTCTGTCAGTGATTTGAAATGGACAAAACCACTTTGGAGCCAATTTGTGTGAGGTTCGTTTCTGCACCGAGTGTTGCCTGTATGGTTGTAGCTTCAAATACACTAGATCTCCTTCTTCCAAGCTACAATCGGTCCTCCTCCTGTCTGCTTGCTGCTTCATTCGATTCTGAGCCCTCTTCAAATAGAACTTAAGCATTTTCAGTGCAGCTTCCCTCTGTTGCAATGACCTATCGACCGAGGCCACCAATGACTCCCCAGCCAAGTACGGAACATGTACTGGTGGTTCTTGCCCATACAATGCCTGGTACGGTGTGGTTTGTATCGAAGAGTGAAATGATGTATTATACCACCATTCAGCTAAGTAGAGCCACTCTCTCCACTCTCTTGGTTTTTCCCCAGTCATGCATCTCAGGTAAGTCTCCAAGCATTTGTTCAGTCTCTCCGTTTGGCCATCGGTTTGGGGATGATAGGATGTTGAAGGTGTTATGGCAGTGCCCATCTTCTCGAATAACTCTTTCCAAAACGTGCTCATGAACAACCTGTCCCTATCACACACAATGTTTTGAGGCATTCCATGTAACTTAAAAACATTCTCGAGGAACATCTGAGCAACTTCCTTAGCTGAAAAAGGATGTGCAAGAGGTATAAAATGGGCATATTTGGTTAGCCGATCCACGATGACCCAAATGACATCCTTGTTTCTGGATTTGGGTAGCCCTTCTATAAAATCCATGCTTATGGAGGACCAAATTGCTTCAGGTATGGGAAGTGGTTGCAACAATCCCCTGGGATGAATCAGATCTCCTTTGTTCTTTTGACAAATCCCACACTCCCTTACAAAGTTCTTCACATCCTTCCTCATTCCTTTCCACCCCATTACCCCACTCATCCTCTTGATCGTGGCCACTGTTCCTGAATGTCCCCCCACAGCTCCTTCATGGAAGAATTTCAATAATTCCTTCCTCAGATTTGGATCTTGCCCCACCACTAATCTTCCTTTCCTTTTCAGTAACTTGCCATCCCACGCATACTTAGAGGATGCACTAGGATTTTTCTGAAGCTTCTCGATAACTTCCTTCAATTTGGCATCAGTTTCCCATGATTGAGCAATTCGAGCTAGCACATCAGTCGAAACACAGCTGATGGCCATGAGACTTCCTTCCCTTCCTGCTGGCTTGCGAGACAAGGCCTCTGCCACTGTGTTATGAACTCCCCCTCTATAACTGACCTCATAGTCGAAGCCCATCATCTTGGTGACCCATTTTTGTTGTGCAGGGGTGATGGCTTGATTTGCAGTCAAGAATCTCAAGCTTTGGTGGTCGGTTTTGATCTTAAAATGCCTTCCAACCAGGTAGGGAGCCCATTTTTTAACAGCCATTAAAACAGCTAGCATCTCCTTCTCGTACACTGATAAGCCTTGGTGCTTCACTCCCAACCCTTTGCTGAAAAAGGCTAGTGGCTTCCCCTTCTGTACCAGGACTGCTCCTACTCCCAAATCAGAAGCATCAGCTTCCACAGTGAATTCCATGCTAAAGTCAGGTAGGCTCAACACAGGGGCCGAGCTGATAGTCTTCTTAAGCTTTTCAAAGGCCATTTCCTCCATTTCAGCCCATCTCCATCCTCCCTTCTTCAGCAAGTTGGTTAATGGCTTAGCAATACACCCATAATCTTTGATGAATCTTCTATAATATCCTGATAAACCCAGGAATCCTCTCAATTCTTTGAGTGATTTAGGACTAGGCCAATTAAGAATACACTCCACCTTACTAGTGTCCATGTAAACCTGTCCTTCAGACAACACATAACCCAGGTACTCCACCTTCCTTGCTCCAAAGCAACATTTGCTTTCTTTCACAAACAACTTGTGCTGCCTCAGCACCTCCAGAACCTCCTCCAGGTGTGTTAGATGATCCTCCCAATTCTTCGAATAGATGAGTATATCATCAAAGAAGACTAAAACTGATTTCCTCAAAAACTGTCTGAAGACCCTGTTCATCAGTCCTTGAAACGTGGCTGGGGCATTAGTTAGGCCAAATGGCATAACTAAAAATTCATAATGCCCCTCGTGTGACTTGAAAGCTGTCTTGGGAATATCTGATTCCCTCATTCTGATCTGGTGGTAGCCTGCTCTAAGATCCAGCTTCGAGAAGATCCTTGCATCTCCTAGCTCATCCAATAACTCCTCGATGATGGGCATAGGAAATTTGTCTTTCAAGGTGATTTGATTGAGTCTGCGATAGTCTACACACATTCTCCACGAATTGTCCTTCTTCTTCACCATCACTATGGGAGATGAGAAAACACTATTGATGTGCCTGATGATCCCAGCAGCTAACATCTCTCCAATTTGCTTCTCAATTTCATTTTTTTGAATTGCAGGGTACCTATAGGGCTTGCTTTTAATCACTGCTCCCTCCTCCACCAAAGTAATCTTATGGTCTTGTTCCCTCCTAGGTGGTAACCCTTCAGGCGTCCCAAAAACATCCTCGAATTTTGATAATACCCTCTGTAAGTCTGCAGGTCGGGTCTCAGTTTCCTCTTGCATCCCCAATTGAATATCCAGCAACAGCAAAGAAGCCTTCCCATAATTTTGACTTCCCCTGAGTATCTTGTCACAGGATTGGGAGCTCACTACTTCCAACTCTTCTGGCTTAATCCCTTCCAAGCACACCTCTCTACCCTCCTTAACAAATTGCATTCGCAAGGCACTGAAATCCCAACTGATGGCCCCCAACGTGCTGAGCCACTGAACACCAAGCACTGCATCACAGTTCTTCAAGCCTACCACCAAGAAATCCGAGTTGAACCCTTCTCCTTGAGTCTCCCATTGCAACTGATTACACCATCCCAGGGTTCCCAACACATTCCCATCTGCCACAGTTACCTTCAGGTTGCATCTTCTATCGATTCCCAATCCCAGCTGCTTCACTACAGCCAAACTCAGAAAATTATGAGTGCTCCCCGAATCCACTAAGGCTACCCATTCCATTCCTTTCACCTTCATTCTCAGTTTCATTGTTTCCTGACAATTTGCTCCCCACATTGCCTGCAAAGAAATTACTGGATCCTCTCCTCTCAACAACACTTCCTCATTCTCCTCGCAATCCAAGAAAACATAGGCCCTTCTTCCTGTGTTCATCTATTTTTGCAGCTGATAATGTTTTACTCCCCCCAGGCTTGGGTGTATTAGTTCCTCCTCTTAACACACTCGAGCTCGATGGCATATGAGTGGGACTTCTCTGAGGTACTGAGGGTGAAATGGAAGTGCTCGAGTTCATCACAGATCTGTATCCACTAGTCATAGATCTGTTAGGTACAGTTAAAGTTGAAGGGGCCACTGATTTAAAAGATGATTTTCCCCCAGTAGGGAAAAACATATTCTCCAGGTGCTTTGCAGTGTGGAACGCCTCCATCAAGGTTTTAGGTTGTAACACATTCAGAAATTGACTAATCTCCAAGCGTAGGTGATTTTTAAAAATGCTCAGAATGTATTTATCTGGAAGTTGTACCTGGTTTACCAAACTCACAAACTCCTCATAGTATTTCTCCACTGACTCTTGTTGCCTTAGCTCCAACAGATCTGCAAAAGGGTCATCGAATCCCCCTGGACAAAATCTCTCGCGTATGAGCCTCAAGTACTAGCTCCACCCCAGATTTGCGAAATCCTCTTGATTCCTCATCAGAAACTGGTGCCACTGCAACGCCTTCCCTTCGAGGTGCAACATGACCAAACGGATCTTGGAGTTTTCTGGGACTGCCTCTGCCTCAAAATACTGCTCCAACTTTGAGTGCCATCCTCTAAAGTCGTCTCCATCAAACCGAGGACAAGGTAGTTTGAAAGTCAGATTCCCCAACGGTCCTTGATTCTCCACTCCAACACTGTTGTTGCCCCTGCTATTTTGCTCATTCATGATCTCCACCTCTGGGTCTGTGTCCCCAGGTGATTGACCATCTTCCCCAGTTGCACCGGCTCTCGGATTCGACCCCAAAACACCAGGGCCTCCCAGAAAAACTTGGGACTGACTGCCAGTTGCATTTCCCACTGGTTCGATGCGTTTTCCCAGTGCTATCTCCAGCATCTTTCGCATGTCCTCTCCAATCTGGGTGCGAAACTCCCCAAACTTAGCATCCATTTTAGCATCAATGTTGCTTTCCACTCTACCAATTTCCTCCTGCAACTTCGAAGCTTCCTGTTGCCAGGATTGACTCCGCGTGATTGGAACTCCATCCACCATTGCCAAGATCGATTAGCTCTGATACCCTTGTAAGATGACGAATCGAGCAGATAAGATTAAGATGAGAAAAGCAGAAAAATGAAGAAGAATATGAGATGAGAAGAGAATTTCAGAAGAGAGAGAAGGTCACACAATTCATTCCTCAATCATCGGATAAGGACTCTAACGGCTACAGACTCCTTATAACCAACTAGTACAGGACACGGTGTCGTTTTATGTAATTACAATCCGCCCCTTGAAACGCTGCGTTTCATTAACCCTTCCCCCTAACGTTTAAACAACCGAAATTCAAACAAAGCTAACGGTCGACTCGGATCCTCCTCTTACAGGGATTAACAAGGGACAAGATTGGAATGCCATCGGCTGCACAAAGTATTGCTGCAACAGCAATGCTTGACGGCCAATACTCTAGAAAACTGCCCTCTACTCACATTTACCAAACAAGTTTCTTTTTATATTGCTTATAATTTGCATGTATTTCTATCGGCCAACAAAAAAGAGAATTATTCTAATATAAAAATCAAATGATGATACCTTTGACATTGGATAAAAATGGTATTCGTTGCCTTTGAAATCAGAAACCCGAAAAAAATTCCTGTTGGATCTGCCTTATAGGCAAAGAAATCAGTAAAACTGATCACAGCCTCCAATCCAAAACCGGGAGAACAAGCAGTTCTATTCTGGGAATTGTTTTAGGTTCAAAAATATATTTGGCACCCTCTACCTGCATAAACATAGCATTTTGTTGAAATTAAACTAATTAATGATCAATGAAATCTATAATTCTTGGTGGTTGTTTTTGCATTGTTAATCTCTATTGATAGAAATGAACGGAAATGGAAAGAAATCTTTTGCAGACCAAAGAAAGATGTTTGAAGAAATAAAATGAGGTTAGGGTTTCAGGGAAAAAGAAATAAAATGAGGGTTTTATAGTTTAAACTCAAATATTTAAGATGATTATTAAATTGATAAAATTTGGACCAAATTGATAGAAATATATAAGTTTTAAGGACTAAAATTATGATTATCCTAATTAAAAATAAGCCATGTCATCATCTCTGTTTGTTTTTAATGATCGGGTACCAAAACAGGACAAAAACATAACGTTAGGTACTAATTTACCAAAAAAAATAGGTAGAGTATTAAAATAGGAACGCAGAAATAGGTGGGATATTAAATATGCACTTATCCCTATAATATATATATATATATATAATATGCTCACATATAATATATGTTTATTACATGTTAATATATGTAGTTATATATATTATATAGTTTACGTATAGTATGCATATATATATATTTATTTTGTGTTTATCTTATGTCTTATATTTTTTTGAACAAAAAAAAATCGTATGTCTTATATTTTATGTTATTTATCTATATTATTATTTGTTCGCATTTTTTTTTATTGTTGGTTATCATTATTCGCCTTTGGCCTTATGGCACCTGTGTTAAAGTATCATTTGTATTATTTATGGAACGTTTAATTTAATTAACATCTAATTTTTTATTTCTGTATTTATTTATTTGCTTGTTCTTTATTTTCGTATTTATTTTATTCACCCTTATTTACGTTTTTTTATATCTTTGCCTAGTCTTATTTTTGTTAGCTTTCTTATGTGACATGTATTTATTTGTCATCCATCTAATTCTTATTATTTAATTCCATATTTATTTTGATGCTTAATTAATTCTTATCTATAAAATGAGGTATTTACTAACTCGAGTATTTGTGTCTTAATATCTTGACTTAATGGATATTGACCAAATATTCAAATTATTTTATATTGTCTAAAGATAAACTTAAAATGAATAAAATTTGACAAGTCATAACATCATACACAATTATTTGCATCATGCATAAATGTGATGTACTTAATTTGAACCACAAATTAACACGACAATCAATCTTATTCAATGTCAGTTTAATCTATGGTCTGAATGTATAATCACCCTTATTAATTAAATAACTAATTAATTCAAACCTAATTAAATGATAAAGCCCACTAAATTAGAAATTGTCCTCAATTAGGAACATTTAATTAAATTCAATTTAAATTTCATTAATTTTCATCGACAAAAACAACGTATGATTTGATACTGATTTCGGGCGTGATTAGGGTGCTAATCCTTCCCCACACGTAACCAACTCCTGACTTATTTTAAACAAATCTCTAATTTTACGGTGTTCAATCTACCTAAACCAAGTGACCGATGGCGACTTTATCAATTTTCAAACATATTCAAATTAAAACCGGTTCTTTATAGCGAAAGCCGAAATTTTTAGTCACTGCAGGGATTAAATGGGACTCAAACTTAAATCCTCTAAATGCATACATGAATAACTTACCACTAAACCATGTTCAATATCTGATTAAGATTGACAACATATTTTGTATATCCAAAATTGTATTTAATAAAATATTAATATATTGATATAATATTACATTCATATTTTAATAATATATAATAAAATATTGTATATTTAATAATAGTTATTACTCTATTCGTAACAATATTATTCAATATTTGAAATATATTTATAAACAATATTACTACTAATATATTAAATAATAAATTCAAGAGTAAAATCTTCTAATAAGATGATGACACATAACTAAATTTATTAAATTAAAATTAAAATCAAATTAATAGAATATATAAGTAACGATGACCAAATATATAATTATATAAAATTTCACTAATTGCCACGCCCTCATCCATTAGGTTATAACTGCAAATTGCTTAATTGATACCAAATAGTTATGTTGTCTGAATGACAAAATTAAAATATTGGTGATCAAATTAGAACATCCCTCATTGTTAAATGGCCATTCATGTAGTTTATCCATTAATTTTTGCAGATGGTTGAATAGAAAACCCAAAGTCCCAACGATTGGAGTTGGAATTCATTTTTTTAAATAATGCTGACGCCGAAAAAGTGAATGAAAAAGGAATTTTTTTGTTTAACTACCGGTATTATTGACTAATTTAGATCAGGTATAGTAGAAGTTTATTATGAGGTGATTTTTTCAATCCAATTGCTCCATTCACAACGTTAGTATTCAAATCTCTAACCTTACTTATAGGTTTGTCTCATCCCACTAAATCAACTTGTAGAAAAATATTTTTATAAATAAAAATAAAGCAAAGCCTAAAAGAAATTAGCAGAGAGAAATAGATTTAGATTAAGTTGAGGTTCAAAGTCTACAATATCCCAAAAGAGCTGGAAATGAGACGTGGATCAACCCATTGGTTTTGCAAACATAAACTCATATGTGAACAATAAGCATAAACAACAATCATGAATGCAAAACCTCATTTGTGTACAAGAGAATCAGAAATCTACCTAGACAAGTCACAAATGGAGTGGAAGATCCGAGAAAACCCGAGGCGAAGACGAGGATAAACCCCAAGTGTATACACAGTGGTCTCTCGAACCATATCTTCGAATGCCTCCACGAATAGACTTAGGCTCCGAATCGGTGGCACGTAAAGGATCAATGGCACCGCCGAGAAAGCCACCGTGAAGAACAATTGCAGCATCTGCTTTGGATTGGTATTTGAGTTTGAAGTTTGAAGAAGAAGAAATGTGGTAAGTAAGGGAGCTTGGAATTGAATAGTTGCTGTGGTCGCCAACTCCTTTATAATGTGGTGGTAGACCTCTTTACACAAGCTTCAATTACCTTTTTATTCTATTTTATACATCAAATAGAATTAAAGAATAAAACAATATATGGATGCTAATATAAAAAAAGAAATAAATAATTTTAACATATAAAAAGAATAAACAAATTTTAAACAAAAAGGGATTTGTTTTTTAGTTTTTATAAGTCAATGTATTTATTAGAAATAACAATTGCTAGGTATGCATGCATTGGAGCTTAATTTAATTCATTCATCTTTTGATGGTTTTGCCTTATCTAATACACCTTTTGTCTTGGATTTGAGCTGTACAATTTTTTTTTTCTGTTACTTTTATTTTATTTTCTTGTAGGATACCATAAGTTAGCAGTCTTTCATTACGTTACCTTTCAAAGCCAAAAAAAAAAAGTTGACAGATCATCCATTTATGTAGGATTTTCATGAAGTTGCAACACTTTCTTATTAAAACATATAGAAACTAACATAAAATATCATCCAAATATATAAATAATTTTAATTTTTTTACACATTTTTATATAAAACTTATAACATTTTTATTTATCTTTCGAGTATAATCAGAAAAGAGTTCAGTTCACTATTTTCTTCCTTAAAAAATATTTTACAAGTCAATGCACTTATTAGAATTTTTTTTGAATATACTTGTTAGAATTTTTGAGTACGCTGGAGTTTAATTGATTCGTGATTTATTTATGTTTTTCTCATAGATCAATGCTCCTTGTATAGCAAATATAAATTGCACACTTCATTTTTTTCATTTATCAACTCACTCAAAAGATAACTTTCAAAAAATTGTTTTTTAAAATATGATGTAAACAACTATAAATAAACATTTATTTGATAAAAATAACATAGAAAAAAAATGTGTAATGAGTAGTTTTTATTGGTTAAGACCATAATTAATGTGATAAAGGGGTTCATAATATTATTTCTTGTGCTAGGGGCTTCGTCAAAGTATCGGGTTTTATTAACAACCTTCATAATCAAAATTACCTTAATTTTCTTACTAATAAAGTGACGACATCAGTTAATATAATTTTTTTTTAAGAGAATAACATGATCAGTGACCAAAATGAAAGTTTTTCTAAATAATAGTTAATAATAGGGGCGGAGCTAGGACTTTCGTTTAATGGAGTCAGAGTAGGGTATGAATTTGAAAGATTTTTATACCACTACAATAAGTATTGTTGACCTCATATCCTAACAAATCAAGTGAGGTCAATTCTAATATTTTTTTATAAAAAATCTAATACAATTCTAATATTTTTATGTAGTGGATATTTTTTAGTGGGTCAATTGCACCCCTAATTTATCATGAACATCCGCCCATAGTTACTAAAATAATTTTTTTTTGGGTAAAGTATGCCAGGTACCACCGAATTATAGGGTGTGACCTGTTTTTAACATCAACCTTTTAATTGGTCCAAACTTACCACCAAACTTTATTTTTCGACTCGTTTATACCACCATGCCGTTAAATCGTTAACTCCGTGATGACGTGTACGCTGCACCAAAACGACGTCGTTTTGGTGCCGCTATTTTGATAATAAATGACCCAAAACAACGTCGTTTTGCTAGCGGAATTATGTAAAATTGTGCACTTAATGGGATTTAAATCTAGGACCTTAAGCATCAAAGACAACCTCTAAACCACCAAGCTAACCTAATATCTTTGAATTAGTTTTAGCACAAATAATATATATTCCCAACTGTAGTTTGTCATATAAATATATTATTTCTAACATAATAATATTCAAATATTGGTATACATATATTAATACATAAATAATAAATCAAATGAAAATATATAAATATTTTTATACTATTAATAATATTAAATATATAAATAGATAAATATATTATTATAAAAACTAAAAGACTAATTTCTAAAATAAAATTTGTTTAAAAAATTTAAAATTCGACAAAATCTTAATCCTTAAACCATATAAACCCTAACCCTAAACTATAAACTTTAAACCGTAAAATTTTATTCATAAACAAATAATAATAAAATATATAAACAAATAATATATTATTATAAAAACTAAAAAACTGATTTAAAAAATATAAAATTTTCAAAATTTACGAAAATCGCCAAAAATTCACCAAAATTTTAAACCCTAAACCCTAAAGCTTTGGGGTTTAGGGTTTAAGATTTTGGTGAATTTTTGGTGATTTTCGTAAATTTTGAAAATTTTATATTTTTTAGTTTTTATAATAATATATTATTTGTTTTTTATATTTTAATATTATTTGTTTATGAATAAAATTTTAGGGTTTAAAGTTTATAGTTTAGGGTTAGGGTTTATAGGTTTAGGGATTAAGATTTTGTCGAATTTTAGATTTTTTAAACAAATTTTATTTTGAAAATTAGTCTTTTAGTTTTTATAATAATATATTTATCTATTTAATATTATTAATAATATAAAAATATTTATATATTTTCATTTAATTTATTATTTATGTATTAATATATGTATGCTAATATTTGAATATTATTATATTAGAAATAATATATTTATATGACAAACTACAGTTGAGAATATATATTATTTGTGCTAAAACTAAATCAAAGATATTAGGTTGGCTTGGTGGTTAAGTGGTTGTCTTTGATGCTTAAAGTCCTAGGTTTGAATCCCATTAAGTGTATAATTTTACATATTTCCGCTAGCAAAACAACGTCGTTTTGGGTCATTTATTATCAAAATAGCGGCACCAAAACGACGTCGTTTTGGTGCAGCGTCCACGTCATCACGGAGTTAACGATTTAACGGCAGGGTGGTATAAATGAGTCGAAAAATAAAATTTAATGGTAAGTTTGGACCAATTAAAAGGTTGATGTTAAAAACAGGTCACACTCTATAGTTCGGTGGTACCTGGCATACTTTACTTTTTTTTTTTTTTTTTTGACCAAAGCACCTTAAAAGTTGTGACCATCGGCCTTGTTTACCCTTGTATTTATGATATTTACATTGGATCATTTCTAATTTCTACAGGACAAAGCACATATGGGAGTGAGCGTGCAACATTAAAATTGGCATGCGTCATTGTCAATCTGTTCCAAACATTAATTCGTATTTACCCTTGAATGTATAATATTTGGGAAACTATTTTCAAGACAAGGTTTTGGTTAATAAATTAATTATGACAATATATGTAACCCCCTCATCCCGGTCTGGCCGGATGACCGGTCCGAGTGGGCCACACGGGGAAAACGGAAGCGAAACCCAAAGGATTCCCCCTCGGTTAGCAACCCTACTTTTTTTTTATCTTGCCTAGATGAATGTTAAGTCCTATGTGATTCACAACAGCGGAAAACGTTCAAAGGAAGAACACATTCGAAACACAACCATGCATAAACAGTCAATTTTAAGCTTATAAGGCAGACAGTATCGATACCCTAATCAGGGGTATCGATACCCTCCTTCTAGGTCAACCCAGGAAGTCAACACGAGAAGACCGTATCGATACCCTTACCAGGGGTATCGATACCCTCTTCCTCGGTCAACCTTCCTTGGTCAACAGATTTGACCCGTATCGATACTCGGGACCCCGTATCGATACGCTCCAATCTAACTCCCCAAACCCAGATTACAGAAACTTTGGACGGTATCGATACCCTAAGGGTATCGATACCCTAGGCAAAATCTGAGGCATTTGGGCAAGAGAGTATCGATACCCTTACCAGGGGTATCGATACCCCCTGCACTGCAATTCCTCAAATTCGACTAAAACCACCCCAAACCGACTCTAAATGCATTCCTCGACTCACCTAAGCGTATACCAACATGCAAGCACACATATTTAGGCCATAGGTGTCAATCAAACATGGATTCAAGCTTTCATACATAGCATTTGATTCAAGGAGCAAAAATAGGCAATATTAAGCATACATAAAGACTCAAAAGGATCATAAGGCTACAAGACATTCAAAAGAGGTTTGCACCCAGCATAAGACAACCTAAAGCATCCTAGAGCATATCATCATACACACCAACATTCACCAAAGTATTGCATGCTTACAACCCATAATCAAACTCAACAACATCATCATTCAAATGAGTCATACAAGCTCATACAAAGACCTTTGCCACATTGCTAGCTATTACAAAATCGATAACCATACTTGAGCTACAAACTTGGATGCCCTTCTTGCCTTGCCTCGAGCTAACACCACGCTAATGATCTGCATTGTTGAACATTGAGAGAGTAAGCTATAAGCTTAGTGAGGGTGCTCTAAAACGAAAAACAACAACAATGCAGGGTTCAAGCATGTAATCCTAATCTCACACATATCAAGCATTGCATAACCAAGTAGACCTAGCTAGTCTTTCAAGTGGCATATATGGTCTCTCAATCCTAGCAAGATTTCACATCATTATCAATTATCATATACAATACCATATATCAAAACCACATATCACCCTCATATGTCACATTACATAAACAAGTTTAATTGGCCACTTTAATTACCCCGATTCTGCGGATTAAAACCTTGACAACACGTTACCTCGGTGGGATTCCACTCATCACCGGACCTTGCATGTGCGGGATTCCACTCATCGCCACATGCCCTACGGATGGGATTCCACTCATCATCCCGTAGAAATATAATAAGCTTCCGGTGGAATGCTACATCACCGTACTCCTCCTTGATGACTTAACGCCATCAAGGCCACGTACGTTTTGACTCAATGGTGTGCACACTATCCTAATGATCGATCATTTACAACCGGTAATTATTTAGTGCCAATTATTATAACCACAACATGTATCATCAACCACATATCATCAACACATTCATGCTCGATACATTAATCAACATCATGATATACAAATACATGCACCATCTAATCACAAGCATTTGAGCATAGCCATCAAGCACATAGCATTCAAGGAAATTAGACTAAGTTAACTACTTGGATTAAAAGGAAGTGGCCTACCAAGCACACTTGCACACACACACACACTACTCATGTTCGAACCAACTTGAAAACAAGTTTAGACCACTCACCGTCCTTCCTTAGCAAAACGGACAATCCTCCTACGCACCCGGATTCGGTCCCAAAGCCTCTTCCGCGTTTCCTCTTGTTTCTAGTCAAACAAAAACACATATATTACTTCCCAATTCAATGCTAATTCAACCTTCAACCCATTTTGCAATCACAACCCAAATTCTTCCATTTCTCAAATCACACAATCTCCTAAAAACCCAATTTTCGTGCTCCCCTAAGAACTTGCTGAAAAATCAGTTTCCAAACATCCAAATGGCTTCCAAAGCATCCCAAAACACTCTCATACCATAGGTAAACCAACAGCCCACCAATTTTAACACAAAACCCACCAAAAACTCAAGTTTTACAACCTTAAATCTAACCCTTAGACATCACTACGAATTTCTATCAAAATTCAACCAATTTAAAGTATGTGGTGTATTTTATCATGCTTAAACAAACCCCCAACATAATTTAACAAAACAAACTAAAAAGCCCCATCAAAAACCCCAAATTCCACATGAACCCTAATTTTCAAAACCCACAATTTTTGAAATTCAAGACCATGGTTAGATAGAGATTGAAGAGGAGAGTTAGAAAATATAATTACCTTTGAAAATGGTCTAGAGATTGAGTTGCAAACTAATGAAATAGTAACTTGGAACTTGGGAGGGTTTTTGAAGATGGGGTTTGGGGTTTCACGTGGGAATGGGGGAGTGGGGAGAGAGGGAAGAGAATTTTCAGCTTTTGATAAAAGGTTATCTAGCTTTTTGAAAGTTTTTGGTAAAATTGCAACATTGGTCCCTCCCCTTTCAAATGAAGCTTAATTAGGTCACTACTTTAAGTTGAAACGTTTTAATTAAATTTTTACCGACTCGAACTATAAACTCGGTTAACTCCTAGGCCCAAAACACGGGTGTTACAACTCTCTCCCACTTAAGGAATTTCGTCCCTGAAATTACCTGACTGAAAGAGATACGGAAACTGCTTCTCCATATCCTCCTTCCTCTCCCAAGTGGCCTCGTCCACACCTCTACGTTGCCACCTCACCTTCACTAACTCAATTGATCTACCCCTCAACACCTTACTGTCTGAAGCCAAGATCTCAACGGGCTCTTCCTCATAAGTCAAATCCGGATTCAATTTAATTTCTTCTACGGGCATAACATGTGATGGATCGGACCTATACTTACGAAGCATGGATACATGGAACACATCGTGTATCTTCTCAAGCTCGGATGGCAAACGCAACTGATAAGCAACGGGACCAACTCTCTTCACAATCTCATACGGTCCTATGTACCTCGGACTCAACTTCCCCTTTCGGCCAAACCTCATCACTTTCTTCCACGGAGACACTTTCAAGAATACCTTCTCACCCACTGAGAATTCAACTTCCTTCCTCTTCAAATCGGCATAGGACTTCTGCCTATCCGAAGCAGCCTTTAAGCGATCACAAATCAATTTTACCTTGTCGGTTGTCCCTTTTAGCAAATCCGGCATGGGTAACAGTTTCTGTCCTACCTCGGCCCAACACACTGGAGTTCTACACTTTCGACCATACAAGGCCTCATACGGAGCCATCTGAATGCTCGACTGAAAGCTGTTATTGTACGCAAACTCTACCAGAGGCAAATGCTTCTCCCAAGTACCCTGAAAGTCTATGATGCAACAACGCAGCATATCCTCTAAGATCTGAATAACCCTCTCTGACTGACCATCTGACTGAGGATGATAAGAAGTGCTGAAGTTCAAACGGGTACCCAAAGCTGTATGCAGACACTCCCAAAATCTAGAAGTAAACCGCGGATCTCTATCTGATACAATGGACTTCGGCACACCATGAAGCCTCACAATCTCACCAATGTACAAATCGGCCAATCTATCTAAGGTGTAAGTAGTGTTGACTGCCAAGAAGTGAGCACACTTCGTAAAACGATCTACTATCACCCAAACTGAGTTCTTCTTCGTAGGAGTCAAAGGCAAACCCGAGACAAAATCCATGGTGATGTTCTCCCATTTCCATTCCGGAATTCTCAACGGCTGTAACAAACCTGAGGGAACCTGATGTTCCGCCTTCACCCTCTGACACACTAAGCACTTACTCACAAAGTCGGCTACATCTCTTTTCAAGCCAACCCAAAAGTACTCATTCTTCAAATCACGGTACATCTTCGTACTTCCTGGATGCATAGCAAAAGGACTACTGTGGGCTTCAGTCAAGATCGTACGTCTCAAATCACTGTCTTCAGGCACAACTATTCTGTCCTTGAAACACAAGACCCCCTCGGAACTGAAACTGTAGTCTGAAGATCTACCTTCGGCTATATCTTGCACGTGAGGTGCCAAAGATCTATCTAATAGCTGTTTCTCTCGGATCAACTGACCTAGAGTAGGTCTAACCTGAAGCTCGGCTACTAAGCCACCATCCTCGGACAAACTCAATCTAGCAAACATGGCTCTCAAGTCCACGGCCACCTTCCTACTCAATGCATCGGCCACTACATTGGCCTTACCCGGATGGTACTCAATAGTAAGATCATAGTCCTTTAACAACTCTAACCATCTACGCTGTCTGAGATTCAAATCTCGCTGAGTCATAATGTACTTCAAACTCTTGTGGTCGGTGTATACTGTGCATTTCTCACCATACAAATAGTGCCTCCAAATCTTCAAAGCAAACACAACTGCCGCTAACTCTATATCATGGGTCGGATAGTTGCGCTCATGTGTCTTCAACTGTCTTGAGGCATAAGCCACTACCCTACGGTCTTGCATCAGAACACATCCTAACCCTACATACGAGGCATCACTATAAATCACATAATCCTTCCCGGACTCAGGCTGAATCAAAATCGGAGCTTGGGTCAAAGCTTCTTTCAATTTCTCAAAGGCTCTCTGCCTTGCATCTGTCCACTCAAACTGAACACTCTTCTGAAGTAACTGTGTCAATGGAGCGGCTAACTTAGAGAAACCTTCCACAAATCTTCTATAGTATCCGGCTAAGCCTAGGAAGCTACGTACCTCTGTCACTGACTTCGGTTGCTTCCACTCAACAATGGCTTCAATCTTCTTCGGATCAACTCTAATGCCTTCAGCTGACACTACATGTCCTAAGAAGACTACCTCGCGAATCCAGAATTCACACTTGCTGAGCTTCGCATACAACTGATGATCTAGCAAAGTCTTCAAAACAAGTCTCAAATGTCGGTCATGGTCTTCTTCAGTTCGCGAGTACACCAAGATGTCATCAATAAACACAACTACAAACTGATCTAGATACTGATGAAAAATCCTATTCATCATGTCCATGAAAGCTGCCGGTGCATTAGTCAACCCAAATGGCATGACTAAAAACTCATAGTGTCCATACCTAGTCCTAAAGGCTGTCTTCGGTACATCGACCTCTCTAACCTTTAGCTGGTAGTAACCTGATCTCAAATCAATCTTCGAAAAGACAGACGCCCCTCTCAACTGGTCAAACAAGTCATCAATTCTAGGCAACGGATATTTGTTCTTCACTGTCAACTGATTCAACTGTCTGTAATCTATGCACATTCTCATACTCCCATCTTTCTTCTTCACAAACAACACTGGTGCACCCCAAGGTGAAGAACTAGGCCTAATAAAACCTCTATCTGTCAATTCTTGCAACTGAGTCTTCAACTCTTTCAATTCTTTCGGTGCCATACGATACGGAGCAATCGAAACAGGAGCCGAATCAGAATAAGTCTCAATGCTGAACTCTACCTCTCTGTCCGGTGGTAACCCTGGCAATTCTTCCGGAAACACACTAGGAAAATCACATACTGTCCGGATGTCCTGAGGTCTAACCTCACTCATGTTAGGGTTCATCACATACGCTAAGTATGCTTCAATCCCCAACTCAACTAACCTCTTAGCCTCTAACACTGAAACCACATTGGACAAGAACTTCACATTCTCACCCACTACAACAATCTCATAATCATCTGTGAGCTTCAAAGAAATCCGCTTAGTTTCAAAATCTATCCTAGCTCTATGCTCCGTGAGCCAATCCATACCCAGAATCACATCAAAACCATAGAAGGGAAGTTCCATCATATCCACTGGAAACACATGTCCCTGAACCATCAACGGACACCTTCGGTACATCTTCCTAACTACTACCGTGTCCCCAAAGGAACTAGTAACACTAACTCCTACCTCTAGCAACTCACAAGGCAAATTCAAAGACTGTGCATGCTCACTCAATATGTAGGAATGTGTAGACCCAGAGTCAATCAAAGAAAGCAAACCCAAAGACTGTATCGAGAAGTTACCTGCGATCACATCGGTGTCATGCTGCTCCCCGCGCTGAGCGTAAACCCTAGCCTGTCCTCCGCCCTCCGGCTGGACTGCAACTACATGAGCTAAGTTTCTCTGACCATCGTTCCTTGGCTGGAAATTACCTCTACCGCGCCCGCGGCCTCTCTGAAAGTCATTGGCTCTAGCAGGAGCCTGAGCTGGTGCCTGTCCCACCTGATGTGGACAGTCACGCCTAATGTGGTCTCTAGCACCACAACTCCAACAAGAATGATAATTTCCCCAACACTCACCGGTGTGGTTCCTCCCGCAAGTAGCACATGTGGGCAACTTCCCACCAGCTCTCTGACCCTGATGGCCTCTACCGTGGTTACCGCCACCACGCCTATGATCATACTGATGCCTGTTGTCCCGATGCCTCTTGGCATCACCTCTATCAAAGTTGCTGGACCTCTTACCCGAACTAGATCCACCTGACCGCCTGGTCAAACTCAAACTGTGCTCTAAGTCCTTGGCCCTCGAGACCAAGACATCAAAATCAGTGTAGTCTGAAGCTAGTGTATAAGTCTTGATTTCTTCACTCAGCCCATAACGGAAACGGTTACAACGCTCCACCTCAGTAGGTACAAGCTCAGGTGCATACTGACTCAATCTGACAAATTTAATCTCATAGTCGGTCACAGACATACTCCCCTGAAGCAGTGCCATAAACTCTCTCTTCCTCTCATCGAGGTATCGCGGACCCAGATACTTCTTCCGGAAAGCTGTCTCAAAGAACCCCCAAGTGATCTCGGTCTCATCCATCCCCGAAGTAACGGTGACCCACCAAGTGTAGGCATCACCCTGTAGCAAGGACTCAACACAACCCAACTTACGATCACCAGTGCACCCCATCTGAGCAAGAATACGGACGGTCTTCTCAAACCACATCTCTGACCTCTCCGGAGTAGCACCTCTAAACTCTTCGGCCTCAAGGCCCCGAAGTCTCTCTAATGGCAATCCGGTGCCCTCACCCTGATGATGAGCCGCCTGACCTCCAGCTACTGCAGCCTGGAATGCCCCGGCTATTGCCTGAACTAATGGAGCTAAGTCAATCCCGGCCGGTCCTTGGCCACCTTGGCCTCCTTGTGGTCCCATTCCTCTGGGCTCGGCCTCGCCTCCCACTCCTGGTGGAGGAGGTGGTGGTGGTGGAGGTGGTGGAGGAGCTCCAACTCCAACCACTGGCTCTCCCACTTGAGCCTCAACTCTCACAACTGGCTCAACTCTCGGAGCCTCTGCCCGTGGTTCCGGTCGAACCATCCTAGGCCTCCCACGTGGTCTCATGGTTCAACTAGCAAGGTATAAACTACAACAAGAAACAATAGGATTACGTTAGCCAAAGCAAGGGTCCAATAGTGCTCAAGTATTCCTCTTTCAAAAATCCTTTTTAAATTAAGTAGTAGTAGCAATGGGCACACACTCACACGAGACACGACCATTCATGCATTCAAAACATCATACGATCAATCAAGCATCAAGGATTCATGGCAAATCATGTATCGAACAACACAAGCATTTAACACATTAATCTTACCTCACTTACCTGCCCGAGGTCTCGGTAACCTCAGGCTCTGATACCAACAAATGTAACCCCCTCATCCCGGTCTGGCCGGATGACCGGTCCGAGTGGGCCACACGGGGAAAACCGAAGCGAAACCCAAAGGATTCCCCCTCGGTTAGCAACCCTACTTTTTTTTTTATCTTGCTAGATGAATGTTAAGTCCTATGTGATTCACAACAGCGGAAAACGTTCAAAGGAAGAACACATTCGAAACACAACCATGCATAAACAGTCAATTTTAAGCTTATAAGGCAGACAGTATCGATACCCTAATCAGGGGTATCGATACCCTCCTTCTAGGTCAACCCAGGAAGTCAACACGAGAAGACCGTATCGATACCCTTACCAGGGGTATCGATACCCTCTTCCTCGGTCAACCTTCCTTGGTCAACAGATTTGACCCGTATCGATACTCGGGACCCCGTATCGATACGCTCCAATCTAACTCCCCAAACCCAGATTACAGAAACTTTGGACGGTATCGATACCCTAAGGGTATCGATACCCTAGGCAAAATCTGAGGCATTTGGGCAAGAGAGTATCGATACCCTTACCAGGGGTATCGATACCCCCTGCACTGCAATTCCTCAAATTCGACTAAAACCACCCCAAACCGACTCTAAATGCATTCCTCGACTCACCTAAGCGTATACCAACATGCAAGCACACATATTTAAGCCATAGGTGTCAATCAAACATGGATTCAAGCTTTCATACATAGCATTTGATTCAAGGAGCAAAAATAGGCAATATTAAGCATACATAAAGACTCAAAAGGATCATAAGGCTACAAGACATTCAAAAGAGGTTTGCACCCAGCATAAGACAACCTAAAGCATCCTAGAGCATATCATCATACACACCAACATTCACCAAAGTATTGCATGCTTACAACCCATAATCAAACTCAACAACATCATCATTCAAATGAGTCATACAAGCTCATACAAAGACCTTTGCCACATTGCTAGCTATTACAAAATCGATAACCATACTTGAGCTACAAACTTGGATGCCCTTCTTGCCTTGCCTCGAGCTAACACCACGCTAATGATCTGCATTGTTGAACATTGAGAGCGTAAGCTATAAGCTTAGTGAGGGTGCTCTAAAACGAAAAACAACAACAATGCAGGGTTCAAGCATGTAATCCTAATCTCACACATATCAAGCATTGCATAACCAAGTAGACCTAGCTAGTCTTTCAAGTGGCATATATGGTCTCTCAATCCTAGCAAGATTTCACATCATTATCAATTATCATATACAATACCATATATCAAAACCACATATCACCCTCATATGTCACATTACATAAACAAGTTTAATTGGCCACTTTAATTACCCCGATTCTGCGGATTAAAACCTTGACAACACGTTACCTCGGTGGGATTCCACTCATCACCGGACCTTGCATGTGCGGGATTCCACTCATCGCCACATGCCCTACGGATGGGATTCCACTCATCATCCCGTAGAAATATAATAAGCTTCCGGTGGAATGCTACATCACCGTACTCCTCCTTGATGACTTAACGCCATCAAGGCCACGTACGTTTTGACTCAATGGTGTGCACACTATCCTAATGATCGATCATTTACAACCGGTAATTATTTAGTGCCAATTATTATAACCACAACATGTATCATCAACCACATATCATCAACACATTCATGCTCGATACATTAATCAACATCATGATATACAAATACATGCACCATCTAATCACAAGCATTTGAGCATAGCCATCAAGCACATAGCATTCAAGGAAATTAGACTAAGTTAACTACTTGGATTAAAAGGAAGTGGCCTACCAAGCACACTTGCACACACACACACACTACTCATGTTCGAACCAACTTGAAAACAAGTTTAGACCACTCACCGTCCTTCCTTAGCAAAACGGACAATCCTCCTACGCACCCGGATTCGGTCCCAAAGCCTCTTCCGCGTTTCCTCTTGTTTCTAGTCAAACAAAAACACATATATTACTTCCCAATTCAATGCTAATTCAACCTTCAACCCACTTTGCAATCACAACCCAAATTCTTCCATTTCTCAAATCACACAATCTCCTAAAAACCCAATTTTCGTGCTCCCCTAAGAACTTGCTGAAAAATCAGTTTCCAAACATCCAAATGGCTTCCAAAGCATCCCAAAACACTCTCATACCATAGGTAAACCAACAGCCCACCAATTTTAACACAAAACCCACCAAAAACTCAAGTTTTACAACCTTAAATCTAACCCTTAGACATCACTACGAATTTCTATCAAAATTCAACCAATTTAAAGTATGTGGTGTATTTTATCATGCTTAAACAAACCCCCAACATAATTTAACAAAACAAACTAAAAAGCCCCATCAAAAACCCCAAATTCCACATGAACCCTAATTTTCAAAACCCACAATTTTTGAAATTCAAGACCATGGTTAGATAGAGATTGAAGAGGAGAGTTAGAAAATATAATTACCTTTGAAAATGGTCTAGAGATTGAGTTGCAAACCAATGAAATAGTAACTTGGAACTTGGGAGGGTTTTTGAAGATGGGGTTTGGGGTTTCACGTGGGAATGGGGGAGTGGGGAGAGAGGGAAGAGAATTTTCAGCTTTTGATAAAAGGTTATCTAGCTTTTTGAAAGTTTTTGGTAAAATTGCAACATTGGTCCCTCCCCTTTCAAATGAAGCTTAATTAGGTCACTACTTTAAGTTGAAACGTTTTAATTAAATTTTTACCGACTCGAACTATAAACCCGGTTAACTCCTAGGCCCAAAACACGGGTGTTACAATATATATAATTACTATCTTATACATTGGTGGTGAAAACTAAAAATTTTCATAAACACGTTAGTTTTAAGGTTTAGAGACTTAGTTTAGGGTGTAGGGTTTATGTGTTTAGGTGTAGAGATTTAGAATTTAGGGATAGTTGTTGGCGCGTAACAAGTTCTTCACAATTGGTGCAAGTGTACACGTCGCAAGTTATAGTATAGAAAGATATCGTTTACACAGGGATTGATGCTACTTCGGGAATCTACTTTCTCACACTGAAAATAAAAATACAAGTTTGGTAATGGTAGGAGTTCTAAGTAACTAGTAAAATAAAATCAATTAAATAAAAGAAGATGTAATCAAATGAGAGAGAATCGGTCGAGTTATCGTGAGTTTGAGGAGTGATATTTGAATGGATTGTCTTGGTAAATGAGTGTAGCAACAACTAGACAAATTTGGGTTGCCTGGGAAACTAGTAGAATGGTTGCCTGGGCAACTGGGCGACAACCTTCAAGGTTCAGCGAAACGTTCTTCAATGGTTCGTCCTTATCTCTAAGTCGAAACTCTAGTTAATTGTACATGCCTTGATAATACATCCCTGTGTGAACCAAGGGTGGACAAACAACCTATCTTGCGCTCTTCTTAGCCGTTGAAATCCTAACTTATTTCTAAGCCGGATTAGACTTCACAATCCCTTGATCGAATAAAGACAATGTTCATTCACTTCTTGAATCTAACTCTCCCGATATTAGATAAATAGATGGTTCATGAGACTCTCTCCCAATTCACTTCCAAACACGATTAAAAACCAAGAATGAACAAACCTTGAATTAAAGGTGTAAACTCTATTACCTAAACAAAATCCAACTGTTTCTCACAACTACAAAACAAAATAACCCTAGACAAATAGATTTAGTTCATGGCTAGGTTCCAAAGAAACACAAAACAAAGTTTTCCTAACATAAACCTAATCTAAACAAGAAGGAAAAGATAAAGAAGTCGAGCAACCTCTTGGATTTCTCTCTTCAATCGAACATATATGTAGTTGGAGGCTTGGCATTCTTTAAATAGGAGATGGCTATGTCAAAATCTTTCTTGAGGAGAAAGTTAAGTTGGAATCAAATATAATAAAATATATTAAAAGAAATAAATCTTTTATTTTATTATTTTATTTCTCCTAAAATTCCTCATAAATCTGTTAGAATTTAATCTCCTTTAAATCTTCAACTCTTCTAAGATTTATCCTTCCTTCTAATATTTGTCTCGAATTAAGTAGATTAATCCTATCCAAATCGGCAACTTCTTCTTTATCTTCTTGTCTTCAATTTCTTCGAGAATTAAATCATGCACACGTGAAACACACATACGCAGCATCTTTTCCACAATTTAACTAAATTATGAAATCAAGCACAACAGTGAAAGAAATCATGAAAACATGCATGAATGCCTAATAATGCAACTAAAATGAGCTTAAGTCTAACAATAATATGAGTACAAAGAGTAATAAAAATAATGCTTTTAAACACTTAACACACTCCCAAACTCGAACTATTGCTTATCCTCAAGCAATGCAAACTAACAATTACCTGCCAAAACTTTAATCATAAAAGACATGCTTCAAACTTGAATTCAATCCTCAGAACTGTGGCACAAAGTATGATCACCTTTTAATTTTTTGGATAGCACAAAAATTACCCAGAACCAAACTATAATGCTTGTGATAATGTGTGTGCGTAGTTGTGTACACGTCGATTTTCAAGATTCAATGTGAACAATAGGTTTTTAAAAATTTAATTGTCGGAGCATATATTTTTGTTTTCACTAGAGCCAATTTCGAGCACCTCTAGCGATTCAACAATTTCTTATTTTAATTTAGTCGACTAGAGTTAATTTAGGGCACCTCTAGTGATTCTTTAATGTGCATTAACTACTAGGGCCGGTTTCGGGCGCTGCTAGCAAGAAATTTACTTTTTATTTTTAATTTTAATTTACCCAAATATTAAACAACCTAAGTTCACTAAGTTTCTTTCAATCAACAATTTACAACCGTGTAAAAAAAATTAGCATCATAGTAAAATTCTAAGTTCTTTTCATGCAATCCTAAATTTTAAAGGTTCTGTAACGCCCGTGTTTTGGGGTTAGGAGTTAGTCGGGTTTGTAGTCCGAGTCGGCAAAGTTAAATTAAATAAATTTAACCTTAATTTGGATCAAATTGGGTTTTAATAAAAAGGGGAGGGACCAATGTGATAATTTGACCAAAATGATTTTAAAAGCAAGACCACTTTTAAAGAAAAGTTGCATCTTCTTTCTCCCCCTCCCTTTCCCACGTGAAATCCCCATCTCCCTCTTTCAAACTCTCCCAAACTCAAATCATTATTCCATTGGGTTCCTTCTTCATTCCAATGTCTTTTTCAAAGGTAAAGATATTTTCTTACTCTCCTCTTCATCCTTTACCTAACCATGGCTTTAGATTTTAAAACTATGAGCTTTTGAAAATTAGGGTTTGGTTTAAAGCTTGAGTTTTTATGGTGATTTTCATTTTGTTTTGAAAAATGGAGTTGGGTTTTTGTTTATTCATATTAAAATGTACAATATATGTCAAAATGGTTGAGTTTTGTAAAAAACATGAAGTGGATTCTTAAAGCAAAATTTGAGATGTCAAAAACTTGATTTTTTGGTGGGTTTTAGGTTGAAATTAAAGGGCTGATGGTTTGTATATGTTAGGAGGATGTTTTGGGACATTTTGGGAGTCATTTGGATGATTGAAAATGGAAATTTCAGCTAGGTTTTGAGGGAGCACGAAAATTGATATATTTGGGAATTATTTTGGTTGGAAAATTGGGTAAAGTTAGTTTGTTCTCAAAGGCTGAGTGTTGATTGAATGTTAGCATTGATTGGGATTAATGGTTGTGTTTTGGTTGGCTAGAATCAAGAGGAGACGTCGAAGGAGCATTGGAATCGAATCCGGGCTCGTAAGAGATTTGCTTTGGTTGCTAAGGAAGGGCGGTGAGTGGTTTTAATCATGGTTTAAAGTTTGGTTCGAGTGTGTGTAGAGTGTGAGTGAAATGTGTGTGGTAGGCCATTTCTATATAATTCAAGTTGTTGATTTTAGTTATTGATTTCTATTTAATGCTTTGTGTATTGCCTATTTATGCTCTTGTGCTATGAGGTTAAATTGTACATGTATGCCATGATGTGTCTATGTGATAAGCATGAGATCTGGTTGATGGATTTGTGATGTGTAAATGAAAATTGGCAGTAATTAATTTACCGGGTGTAAATGATCGATCATTAGGATTAGTGTGCACACAAATTGAGTCAAAACGTACGTGGCCTTGATGGCGTTAAGTCATCAAGGAGGAGTACGGTGATGTAATATTCCACCGAAAGCTTTTATATATTCTACGGGATGATGAGTGGAATCCTATCGGTAGGGCATGTGGCGATGAGTGAAATCCCACACATGCAAGGTCCGATGATGAGTGAAATCCCACCAAGGTAAAGTGGTTGTTGAGATTTAAATCTGCACATCCGGGTAACTAATAGTGGCCAATTAAACTTGTTCATATGATTGAGATATATGAGGTTGATATATGATGTTGATTACTTGATGTTTGAGCTTGATATGATGTGAGATGCCATACATGACTCTTGAAAGACTAGCTAGGTCTACTTGTGACTTTATCTATGCATGTTAGATATGAGTTTTAGGGAATACATGCTTGGACCCTGCATTGTTGATGTTTTCGGTTTTAGAGCATCCTCACTAAGCTTATAGCTTACGCTCTCATTTTCAACAATGCAGATCATTAGCGTGGTGTTAGCTCGAAGCAAGGCAAGAAGGGCTTTCCAAGTTTGTGGCTTAAGTACGGTTGATAATTATGTAGTAGTTAAGCAATGTGGCAAGAGAGTGTGTTGTATGAGCTTGTACGACTCATTTGTGATTTTGATGCTTATGCTTGACTTGGTTTGTAAGCATGTTTTACCTTGCCAAACGCTCTATGACGTATGCCTTTTGAATGTTAATATTGCTATATGGTATGTAAACCCTTATGGGATGAATGATGCTTTTACTTATCAATGTTTCCAAGCATGACTTGTATGAAAGGCTAACGTATATTTGTCATGTATGTATGATTGTTTAAATCCATGTTTGTAGGTGTTGGAGTATGTTAAACCTAAGTCGTATGGCTCTAGACTTTGTTTGATGGTGTTGGGTGCCTTTAAGGGGTCCTAGGGGACCTTTAGACTTGTCAAGACTCTCCTAAATCTGAATTTCAAAGGTTGCAGACAACCATCGTTTCGAAACGGGAAGGGTCGTTTCGGAACGGGTAGGCTTTAGGGACCCCGTATCGGAATGTGTTTCGGTACGGTATGGCCTTTGAAACCCATGTTCCGAAACGCGTATCGGAACGTTTTGGCTACTGGAATTTTGAGAAATTCACGAGATGAAGGTGTTTTGAAACGGGCCTGAAGGTTTCGAAACGGTCAAAATCTCGTTGACCACGAGAAGTTGACCGTCGTGGGCGTTTCGGAATGGTTGACCACCGTTTCGATACGGCCCCTTGTATAGGCTCTGGTGTAGTTGACCTGGTCAAGGTGTTTTGATACGCCTCAAGGGTGTTTCGAAACGGCTTGTTTAAAAGATTAAAATTGGGTTGTTTAAATGTTGTTTTGGGTTCGAATGGTTGTCTCATGTATTTCATTCCGCTGTTTGATCACTTAGGATTCAATACTCCTCTAAACAAGATTAAAATGAAAGAAAAAAATAGGGTTGCTATCCGAGGGGGAACCTTAACAGGTTTCGCTTCGGTTTTCCCCTTGTGGCCCACTCGGACCAGTCATCTGGCCAGACCAGGACGAGGGGGTTACATTTGTTGGTATCAGAGCCTGAGGTTACCGAGACCTCGGGCAGGTAAGTGAGGTAAGCTTGATATGTTAAGTGATTGTGTTGATTCGATGCATGCCTTGCCATGAATTCTTGATATTTGACTGTTCGCATGATGTTTTGAAGCATGAGTTGTTGTGTCTGGTATAGACTGTGTTCCCATTGCTACTATTACTTAATTTAAAAAGATTTTTGGAAAAAGGAGTACTTGAGCACTATTGGACCCTTGCTTTAACTAACGTAATCCCTATTTGTTTCTTGTTGTAGTTATTTCCTTGCTAGTTGTACCATGAGACCACGTGGGAGGCCTAGGATGGTTCGACCAGAACCACGAGCAGCGGCTCCGAGAGTTGAGCCAGTAGTTAGGGTGGAGGCTCAAGTAGGAGAACCTGTGGTTGGAGCTCCTCCACCACCACCACCACCTCCTCCACCTGGAGTAGGAGGCGAGGCTGGGGCCGAAGGAGAGGGACCCCAAGGAGGCTAAGGACCGACCGAGATAGACTTAGCTTCGTTGGTTCAGGCGATAGCCGGGGCATTTCAGGCTGCAGTAGTTGGGGGTCAGGCAGCAGCACACCATCAGGGTGAAGGCACTGGTTTACCATTAGAGAGACTTCGGGGCCTAGGGGCCGAAGAATTCAAAGGGTCTACTCTAGAGAGATCAGAGTTGTGGTTTGAGAAGACTGTCCGTATCCTTGCTCAGATGGGGTGTACTGGTGAGCGCAAGTTGGGATATGTTGAGTCCTTGCTTCAGGGTGATGCCTACACTTGGTGGGTCACCATCACTATGGGTATGGATGAGGCCGAGATTACAGGGGAGTTCTTTGAGACAGCATTCCGTAAGAAGTATCTGGGTCCGCGATACCTCGATGAGAAGAAAAGGGAGTTTATGTCATTGCTTCAGGGGAGTATGTCCGTGACAGACTATGAGATTCGATTTGTCAGACTGAGTCAGTATGCACATGAGCTTGTTCCTACTGAGGTGGAACGTTGTAACCGTTTTCGTTATAGGCTGAGTGAAGAGATCAAGACGTATACTCTAGCTTCAGACTACACTGATTTTGATGTCTTGGTCGCGAGGGCCAAGGACTTAGAGCATAGCTTGAGTTTGACCAGGCGGTCTAGTGGATCTAGTTCGGGTAAGAGGTCTAGTAAATTCGATAGAGGTGATGCCAAGAGGCATCGGGACAATAGGCATCATTATGATCATAGACGTGGTGGCGGTAACCACGGTAGGGTCCAACAAGGCCAGAGAGCTGGTGGGAAGTTGCCCACATGTGCTACTTGCGGGAGGAACCACACCGGTGAGTGTTGGGGAAATTTTCATTCGTGTTGGAGTTGTGGGGATAGAGACCACATTAGGCGTGACTGTCCACATCAGGTGGGACATGCACCATCTCAGGCTCCTGCTAGAGCCAATGAATTTCAGAGAGGTCGCGGGCGCGGTAGAGGTAACTTCCAGCCGAGGAACGATGGTCAGAAGAACATAGCACATGTAGTTGCAGTTCAGCCGGAGGGTGGAGGTCAGGCCAGAGTTTACGCTCAGCGTGGATATCAGCATTACACCGATGTGATCGCAGGTAACTTCTCGATACAGTCTTTGGGTTTGCTTTCTTTGATTGACTCTGGGTCTACACATTCCTACATATTGAGTGAGCATGCACAGTCTTTGAATTTGCCTTGTAAGTTGTTAGAGGTAGGAGTTAGTGTTACTAGTTCCTTTTGGGACACGGTAGTAGTTAGAAAGATGTACCGAAGGTGTCCGTTGATGGTTCAGGGACATGTGTTTCTAGTGGATATGATGGAGCTACCTTTCTATGGTTTTGATATGATTCTGGGTATGGACTGGCTCACGGAGCATAGAGCTAGGATAGACTATGAAACTAAGAGGATTTCTTTGAGGCTCACAGAGGATTATGAGATTGTAGTGGTGGGTGAGAACGTGAAGTTCTTGTCCAATGTGGTTTCAGTTTTAGAGGCTAAGAGGTTAGTTGAGTTTGTGTGTGAAGCATACTTGGTGTATTTGATGAACCCTAACATGAGTGAGGTCAGACCTCAGGACATCCGGACAATATGTGACTTTCCTAGTGTGTTTTCGGAAGAGTTGCCAGGGTTACAACCAGACAGAGAGGTAGAGTTCACCATTGAGACTTATTCTGATTCGGCTCCTGTTTCGATTGCTCTGTATCGCATGGCACCGAAAGAATTGAAAGAGTTGAAGACTCAGTTGAAAGAATTGACAGATAGAGGTTTTATTCGGCCTAGTTCTTCACCTTGGGGTGTACCAGTTTTGCTTGTGAAGAAGAAAGATGGGAGCATGAGAATGTGTATAGATTACAGACAATTGAATCAGTTGACAGTGAAGAATAAATATCCATTGCCTAGAATTGATGACATGTTTGATTAGTTGAGAGGAGCATCAGTCTTTTCGAAGATTTACTTGAGATCGGGTTACTACCAGCTAAAGGTAAAAGAGGTTGATGTACCGAAGACGGCCTTTAGGACTAGGTATGGTCATTATGAGTTCTTAGTCATGCCATTTGGGTTGACTAATGCACCGGCGGCTTTCATGGACATGATGAATAGGATTTTTCATCAGTATCTAGACCAGTTTGTAGTTGTGTTTATAGATGACATCTTGGTGTATTCGCGGACTGAAGAAGACCATGACCGACACTTGAGACTAGTTTTGAAGACTTTGCTAGATCATCAGTTGTATGCGAAGCTAAGTAAGTGTGAATTCTGGATCCGAGAGGTAGTCTTCTTAGGACATGTAGTATCAACCGATGGGATTAGAGTTGAACCGAAGAAGATTGAGGCCATTGTTGAATGGAAGCAACCGAAGTCTGTAACAGAGGTACGTAGCTTCCTAGGTTTTGCCGGATACTGTAGGAGATTTGTATAGGGTTTCTCTAAGTTAGCCGCTCCATTAACACAGTTACTTCAGAAGAGTGTTCAGTTTGAGTGGACAGATGCAAGACAGAGAGCCTTTGAGAAGTTGAAAGAAGCGTTGACCCAAGCACCGATCTTGATTTAGCCTGAGTCCGGGAAGGACTATGTAGTTTACAGTGATGCTTCTTATGTAGGCCTAGGTTGTGTTCTCATGCAAGACAAGAGAGTAGTGGCTTACGCCTCAAGGCAGTTAAAGACCCATGAGCACAACTATCCGACCCATGATATAGAGTTAGCAGCGGTTGTGTTTGCTCTGAAGATTTGGAGGCACTATTTGTACGGTGAGAAATGCACAGTGTACACATATCACAAGAGTTTGAAGTACATTATGACTCAGCGAGATCTGAATCTCAGACAGCGTAGGTGGTTAGAGTTGCTGAAGGACTATGATCTTACCATTGAGTACCATCCGGGTAAGGCCAATGTAGTGGCCGATGCATTGAGTAGGAAGATGGTTGTGGACTTGAGAGCCATGTTTGCTAGATTGAGTTTGTCCGGAGATGGTTGCTTGGTAGCCGAGCTTCAGGTTAGACCTACTTTAGGTCAGTTGATTAGAGAGAAACAACTATTAGATAGATCTTTGGCACCTCACGTGCAAGATATAGCCGAGGGTAGATCTTTAGACTGCAGTTTCAGTACCGATGGGGTTTTGTGTTTCAAGGATAGAATAGTTGTGCCAGAGGACAGAGACTTGAGACGTACAATCTTGACTGAAGCCCACAGTAGTCCGTTTGCTATGCATCCTGGAAGTACGAAGATGTACTGTGATTTGAAGAATGAGTACTTTTGGGTTGGCTTGAAGAGAGATGTAGCCGACTTTGTGAGTAAGTGCTTAGTGTGTCAGAGAGTGAATGCGGAACATTAGGTTCCCTCAGGTTTGTTACAACCGTTGAGGATTCCGAAATGGAAATGGGAGAACATCACCATTGATTTTGTTTCGAGCTTGCCTTTGACTCCTACGAAGAAGAACTCAGTGTGGGTTATTGTGGATCGTTTTATGAAGTGTGCTCACTTCTTGGCAGTCAACACTACTTACACTTTAGATAGATTGGCCGATTTGTACATTGGTGAGATTGTTAGACTACATGTTGTACCGAAGTCCATTGTGTCAGATAGAGATCCGCGATTTACTTCTTGATTTTGGGAGTGTCTGCATACAGCTTTGGGTACCCATTTGAACTTCAGCACGTCTTATCATCCTCAGTCAGATGGTCAGTCAGAGAGAGTTATTCAGGCCTTAGAGGACATGTTGCATTGTTGCATCATTGACTTTCAGGGCACGTGGGAGAAACACTTGCCTCTAGTTGAGTTTGATTACAATAATAGCTTCCAGTCGAGCATTTATATGGCTCCGTATGAGGCCTTGTATGGCCGGAAGTGTAGAACTCCAGTTTGTTGGGCCGAAGTGGGACAAAAATTGTTACCTATGCCGAATTTGCTCAAGGGGACAACTGACAAGGTAAAAATGATTTACGACCGTTAGAAAGCTGCTTCGGATAGGTAGAAGTCCTATCTCGATTTGAAGAGGAAGGAAGTTGAGTTCTCAGTGGGTGAGAAGGTATTCTTGAAAGTGTCTCCGTGGAAGAAAGTGATGAGATTTGGCCGAAAAGGGAAATTGAGTCCGAGGTACACAGGACCGTATGAGATTGTGAAGAGGGTTGGTCCCGTTGCTTACCAATTGTGTTTGCCATCCGAGCTAGAGAAGATACACGATGTATTTCATGTTTCGATGCTCCGTAAGTATAAGTCTTATCCATCACATGTTATGCCCGTAAAGGAGATTGAATTGAATCAGGATTTGACTTATGAGGAAGAACCGGTTGAGATCTTAACTTCTGACAGTAAGGTGATGCGGGGTAGATCGATTGAGTTAGTAACAGTGCCAAAGTCGAGGTGTGGACGAGGCCACTTGGGAGAGGAAGGAGGATATGGAAAGGTAGTTTCCGTATCTCTTTCAGTCAGGTAATTTAGGGGACGAAATTCCTTAAGTGGGAGAGAGTTGTAACGCCCGTGTTTTGGGGTTAGGAGTTAGTCGGGTTTGTAGTCTGAGTCGACAAAGTTAAATTAAATAAATTCAACCTTAATTTGGATCAAATTGGGTTTTAATAAAAAGGGGAGGGACCAATGTGATAATTTGACCAAAATGATTTTAAAAGAAAGACCACTTTTAAAGAAAGTTGTCATCTTCTTTCTCCCCCTCCCTTTCCCACGTGAAAACCCCATCTCCCTCTTTCAAACTCTCCCAAACTCAAATCACTATTCCATTGGGTTCCTTCTTCATTCCAAGGTCTTTTTCAAAGGTAAAGATATTTTCTTACTCTCCTATTCATACTTTACCTAACCATGACTTTAGATTTTAAAACTATGAACTTTTGAAAATTACGGTTTGGTTCAAAGCTTGAGTATTTATGGTGATTTTCATTTTGTTTTGAAAAATGGAGTTGGGTTTTTGTTTATTCATATTAAAATGTACAATAAATGTCAAATTGGTTGAGTTTTGTTGAAAACCCGAAGTGGGTTCTTAAAGCAAAATTTGAGATGTCAAAAACTTGATTTTTGGTGGGTTTTAGGTTGAAATTAAAGGGCTGATGGTTTGTATATGTTAGGAGGATGTTTTGGGACATTTTGGGAGTCATTTAGATGATTGAAAATTGAAATTTCAGCTAGGGTTTGAGGGAGCACGAAAATTGATATATTTGGGGATTATTTTGGTTGGAAAATTGGGTGAAGTTAGTTTGAGCTCAAAGGTTGAGTGTTGATTGAATATTAGCATTGATTGGGATTAATGGTTGTGTTTTGGTTGGCTAGAAGCAAGAGGAGATGTTGAAGGAGCATTGGAATCGAATCTGGGCTCGTAAGAGATTTGCTTTGGTTGCTAAGGAAGGGCGGTGAGTGGTTTTAATCATGGTTTAAAGTTTGGTTCGAGTGTGAGTGAAATGTGCGTGATAGGCCATTTCTATATAATTCAAGTTGTTGATTTTAGTTATTGATTTCCATTTAATGCTTTGTGTATTGCCTATTTATGCTCTTGTGCTATGAGGTTAAATTGTACATGTATGCCATGATGTGTCTATATGATAAGCATGAGATGTGGTTGATGGATATGTGATGTGTAAATGAAAATTGGCAGTAATTAATTTACCGGGTGTAAATGATCGATCATTAGGATTAGTGTGCACACAAATTGAGTCAAAACGTACGTGGCCTTGATGGCGTTAAGTCATCGAGGAGGAGTAAGGTGATGTAATATTCCACCCGAAGCTTTTATATATTCTACGGGATGATGAGTGGAATCCCATCGGTAGGGCATGTGGCGATGAGTGGAATCCCACACATGCAAAGTCTGGTGATGAGTGAAATCCCACCGAGGTAAAGTGGTTGTTGAGATTTAAATCTGCACATTCGGGTAACTAATAGTGGCCAATTAAACTTGTTCATATGATTGAGATAAATGAGGTTGATATATGATGTTGATTACTTGATGTTTGAGCTTGATATGATGTGAGATGCCATACATGACTCTTGAAAGACTAGCTAGGTCTACTTGTGACTTTATCTATGCATGTTAGATATGAGTTTTAGGGAATACATGCTTGGACCCTACATTGTTGATGTTTTCGGTTTTATAGCATCCTCACTAAGCTTATAGCTTACGCTCTCATTTTCAACAATGCAGATCATTAGCGTGGTGTTAGCTCGAAGCAAGGCAAGAAGGGCTTTCCAAGTTTGTGGCTCAAGTACGGTTGTTAATTATGTAGTAGTTAAGCAATGTGGCAAGAGAGTGTGTTGTATGAGCTTGTACGACTCATTTGTGATTTTGATGCTTATGCTTGACTTGGTTTGTAAGCATGTTTTACCTTGCCAAATGCTCTATGACGTATGCCTTTTGAATGTTAACATTGCTATATGGTATGTAAACCCTTATGGGATGAATGATGCTTTTACTTATCAATGTTTCCAAGCATGACTTGTATGAAAGGCTAATGTATATTTGTCATGTATGTATGATTTTTTAAATCCATGTTTGTGGGTATTGGAGTATGTTAAACCTAAGACGTATGCCTCTAGACTTGGTTTGATGGTGTTGGGTGCCTTTAGGGGGTCCTAGGGGACCTTTAGACTTGTCAAGGCTCTCCTAAATCTGAATTTCAAAGGTTGCAGACAACCAGCGTTTTGAAACGGGAAGGGTCGTTTCAGAATGGGTAGGCTTCAGGGACCCCGTATCGGAACATGTTTCGATACGGTATGGCCTTTGAAACCCTTGTTCCGAAACGCGTATCGGAACGTTTTGGCTACTGGAATTTTGAGAAATTCATGAGATGAAGGTGTTTCGAAACGGGCCTGAAGGTTTCGAAACGGTCAAAATCTCGTTGACCACGAGAAGTTGATCGTCGTGGGCGTTTCGGAACGGTTGACCACTGTTTCGATACGGCCCCTTGTATAGGCTCTGGTGTAGTTGACCTGGTCAAGGCATTTCGATACGCCTCAAGGGTGTTTCAAAACGGCCTGTTTAAAAAATTAAAATTGGGGCTGTTTAAATGATGTTTTGGGTTCGAATGGTTGTCTCATGTATTTCATTCCGCTGTTTGATCACTTAGGATTCAATACTCCTCTAGACAAGATTAAAATGAAAGAAAAAATAGGGTTGCTAACCGAGGGGGAACCTTAACGGGTTTCACTTCGGTTTTCCCCGTGTGGGCCACTTGGACCGGTCATTCGTCCAGACCGGGACGAGGGGGTTACAAGTTCTTCCAATTAAGTGCAGTGGAAAAAATTCATCATTGGATATTCAACAAGTTTTAAGCAATTAAATCCAATCAAAGGCATGGAAAGTAACATATGCATCTTATATGCGATTACTAAAGATGAATGCAACTAAACATGAAGCTAACTAGAAACAAGCACCCCCCCCAAACTCGAGAGAAGCATTGTCCTAATGCATGGAAGTACTAAAATTAAAAATAAAATAAAATGCAAACGAGTTAGTTGGAAAGGTTTATCACCTTGTATGATGAGTTTCTTTTGGGCCGTTTGCTTGATTCTTTATCCGGTTCACGATGGTTGGATGAGTGTGGTTGGTACCGTGTGAATAGCATCGGTGTGTCAAGGGACATAACATCTCTCCAATTTGATCCATGTTTTCCGAGGCAGGTTCACTTGCTTGGGCATCCATAGTCTTCGAAGCAATTGTTGTTGCTTGGGCAGTGGTCGGTGCAAGGTTTCCTTGGCATGGTAGTTGTGAGTCTTGATGTGGAAAAACAAAGAAAACTACTAGAGCTTAAAAAGAAAACAACCAACAATAATTAAAACTATCCTAAAATAACTGGAATAAAAAAATATGAAACAAAACCAAAATTAAGTTCAAAATTAAAAACAAAACAAATAATAAAAATTAAAATATGAAAGGAGAACATGATTATGCATCTCCTAAAGTGACCACTTGTTTGTTGCGCTCCACATGGGTGCCAGTATAGTGCTTTAATCTTTGTCCATTAACAATAAATTCATGTTCTTCAGTGGCAGACTTGATTATCACAACACCATGGGAGAATGGCTTTACGACCTCAAACGGTTCAGACCATCTCGATCTCAATTTTCCAAGAAAAGCTTCAGTCGAGAATTAAAGAGAAAAACTAATTGCCCTAGCAAGAATTGTCGCGGCAACATTTTAATGTCGTGCCAACGCTTCGTTCTCTCCTTGTAGATTCTTGCATTGTCGTAAGCTATGGCACGAAATTCTTCAATTTTTCTAAGGTCCAACAAATACTTTTGCCTGACACTTTCCTAATCCATGTTCATAGTTTTGATTACCCAAAATGCCTTGTGCTCGATTTCCACTGGCAGATGGCAAGTCTTGCCGTAGACAAGTCGGAAAGGAGACATACCAAAAGGTGTTTTGAATGCCTTGCACTATGCCCAAGTGCATCAATGAGTCTCAATGACTAATCCTTTCGAGAGGGGTTTACCATTTTTTGAGAATACCCTTTAATTCCTGGTTGGAAATTTCAGCTTGGCTGTTTGTTTGTGAGTGATATGTCGTGGAAACTTTGTGTGTCACACCAAAACGTTGCAACATCTTGGCAATGAGTTTGTTATCAAAGTGCTTTCATTCATCACTGATGATTGCCCGTGTAAATATATTTTTCTTTAGAAATCTCTACACGGTTTTTGAGTTGTTCTTGGGAGTTGCAATTGCTTCGACCCATTTAGATACATAGTCGACGTCAAGCAAGATGTAGAGTTTTCCACATGAAGAAGGAAAAGGCCCCATGAAATCAATCCCCCATACATCAAATAACTCCACTTCAAGGATGTTCTGTAGTGGCATCTCAGGTCGCCTAGAGATATTCCCCGTTCGTTGACAACGATTACATCATTTGTAAAATTCTTGGGAATTCTTGTAGAGTGTGGGCCAATATTAACCAGATTGTAAAACTTTGGCCGCGGTGCGAGTGCCTCCAAAATGGCCTCCGTATGGTGAATCATGGATTTGTTTGAGCACATTTTGTTGTTCTTCCTCGAGAACACATCGTCGTATAACCTGATCTGCACATTGTTTAAACAAAAGAGGCTCGTCCCAATAATTATGCTTAGCATCCTACTGGAACCGCTTCTTTCCTTGGTGAGTAAGGCCATAAGGTAAAATACCACTAACTAGAAAATTGACTAAATTTACATACCAATGTATTACCGAGGCTTCAGGTCTTGCCGTGGCATGTGTTATTGGAGTTGTCGAGGCATCAAGACTTGTTGAGGCATGGTCTAACGCCCTGGTTTTGGGCCTAGATGTTTTAGACATCGGACTGGACCAGTCGAGAACAGTTCGAATCGCGTAAGGTGATTTAAGGAAATCAAGGATCAGGATAAAATAAAAATGTGGTAGAAATTACTAAAATCCTCTAAAAATATGTTTAAAAGGTTGGTCAAATCAATTTTACAAAAAGAGTTTCGGAAATGGGACATTTCGAGTAGTTACCAAATTGTAAAGTTTCAAAACTATGGAAAATGTGATTTTTAAAGAAGAAGCCAAATTCTTAGAATCTTTAAGGGGCTTTATGGCAATTTAACCTTTCCTTAATATGACATGTGTTTTAAATGGCTTTAATTGGTTTTATTTTAATTAATTAAAATGGGTAGTTGATGTTTACGTAACTACTATTTTCTCTTCATTTTCAGCCAAACACTATTTTAATTCTTTTCTCTCCAGAATTCCTTCCTCCCAAACACTTTCCTAACATTCCCTAATCAATTTTCATGAAATCCTTTCAAGTCCTTCAAGATTTTGCTAAGGAAAACTTGTCATTCATTGAGGAAAGAAAGGATTGGAGGTAAATCTCGTTCTCAACCTCGAATCAAAGTTCTTTATTGAAATTCCCAAGATCTTTGGCTTCTAATTATTGTTTTTGGTTGAGTTTTCATTATAGTGTTGATTGAAGATCAAAATCTTGTAAAAACATGGTTGAAATCTTAATTTTTGGACTTGTTTTGTTAAGCTCTGTTATTGATTGATTTTAATTGAGTTTTAGGTGGGTTAATATGTTGAATTGAAGTTTTGATAACAGAGACCCTGAAATCCTTGAGTTTCTTGTTAGTTTTAGTTGAGTTTTTGAGGTGAAATGGTGGAATCTTGATTGCTGGAGGTAAAAGGTTGGGTTAGGTTTTTTGTTAGATGTATTTTGATGTTTATAATGGTCTAGAAGTGATGTATGTTGGCTGGGCTTGGTTTAGGAAGCAATCAATTGAGTTTTTGGTTGTTTCGGATGGGTAAATTGGTGTAGTTTGGGTGAGCAACGAGTTTGTGAATTGTTGCTGGTGTTGAAATGCATTTTAATGCATTTAGATCTCTATTTTGTTGATGTGAAAACATGGGATCTTGATCCGGGAGCAAACGAGGTGTTGTTGGAGGCTCCGGAAGAGTAATTGTCATGTCAGCAAGTAAGGCTTCGCGTATCGGTGAGTGGAAATGGATTTCCAGCTTTGTAACGCATTGAGTGTGGTCTTGGGAGCTTAGTGTAAGTTTGAAACACATAGCTAAGCTCAAGAGTAAGTGGTTCAAAAGACTCTCTCGAAAATGTGTTATGTTTGACGAAAATGCACTTGAGTTAAATGTGAATTTGATTACCGTTTTAAAGCATGTTTTAACCATGAATGTTGCTGGATTTTAATGCCATTATGTTAATGATGCACTAGGTAAGTGATCCTTGGTTTTCATGTGATAAATGCATATGATGTTAAGCATGTTATGCTTGTGGAAATGACATTGTGTTTATGCTTGTAAAATAGTCGATTAATGAGGTTAAGTGATTATATTGGTAAGTGATGGAAATGGTTTTTTGTTGTGTTAATCGGATATAGCTAGCCGGATATAAAATTGGGTGCTACGTGATTAAAGTCGCATTGGATGTCGAGGGGTTGTGATTGTACTGTATACTCCATCCAAGTACCCTAACGATTGAGGTTATGATCACAACAGTGGATGTTAATTTCGTGTGTGGATCTTGTGTTATGTGTCCCGTTATAACACCCCTCACCCGGATTAGGGGCAAGGAGCGTTATATTAACTTAAACAGATTCGTATTAGAAGGCACAGCGGAAGGGTTTATCTTATTACAAATTCGTGTAACATTTTTTTTATAATCTTTCGGATACAAACAAATATATCTTTGCCATCTTATAAGTGTTCATTACCCATGTAGAATCAATCATATTAATACATACATTATACATATTCCATACGAATTTCATATCATAATTCTATTAATGCTAAAGTTATTACAATCCACTCAGCTACCCAAAATTAATCTACCAATAAATTCCCTTAAATTACAATTTCATATAAGATAACATGTACATATGATCCATATAACAAATTTCCCAATTAATTAACTAAACTTCATTCGAATGAATCAATTTAAAACTTACCCCATTCGATAATCATTGAATTTATCCAATTGGTAATATATTTACAAACTTATACTTTCATTCGAATTACAAGGTCAAGTTCATTTAGCTTATACAATACCCAGCTATTAGTTCCCCCAATTTGGTCATTCGAATAGCATACATACAATCCAACTCATACATAGCCGAACATTCATCATACTTATATATATAATGCATCATAATCGGTTCATACAACCATAGAGTTTTGTTTCCCTTTTTACAAAATAACCGGGGTATCAAAGGCTAAAACCTAACGGTAGCCTATACTAAAAGAGTCTATCCACAAAAAGAATCAAGCCCTACATATATACGGGCGATCTATACCCCAACATTTACCCCCTTACTTACAAAACAAAATATAGGGAAACATTAAAAGTCTATATAGAACTGAAATAGTAGTTCATGAACATGACCAACAGACTGAACTGCACTAACATGCCAAACACTAAGCCACCCACCATGAGTATGACAAAGATAGGGAAAATCATACTTAAGTTGTGTACGGAAAAGTCTCGGGTAGAGGTCAACGTTGTCAGAACCTGAAATTTAGGGGAAGGCAGGAAGGTTCGAGTGGTAAGTACATTTCGTACTTAGTGAGGAAACCCTATTCTATCCGGTTTCCCATTAAACATTGTGATCAAACAATTTAGATTTCACTTTGCACATTAATCTATACGAATGAACCAAGCAGGATAAGCAACATTATCAATAATCAAACATCAATCATTCGAATATATGCACAAGAGAGCTAATTAGTTCCAAACAAATACATGTCAGTAATCAAACATTATTCATGATTCAATTACACATACAAGCCATGAAACCTAAATTAACCTTCAAATATCAAATTATCACAATCCGAATTTCATGGCATATCAAACATGGCAAAATCACAAAATTTGGCATTTCATTCGAATGCTACCATAATTAATTTCATTAATTTATTTTCAATTTTAGATTTCCTATCTTTAATCGTTCGAGTAGTCAAATTGCAATGCCTTGGATAGTATAGTTTGATAGGTAATCAAGTCACATATAACAGAGGTTGTGAATCAAATTCACCATGTTAAGGTACCACGTACCAATTCGTATCACATATAACATATTATAATGTCCGCAGACATTAAACAAGTAGGTACACTTACGTACCACAATATCGAGTACACTAACGTACCGATTTTCTTATTGAGCTCAGACTCTAGGCTAGCCGTGCTACCTAAACAGACTGTACACACCAAGGGCTTTGCATTTAAGTCTTTAATTTCATCAGATACATAATCAATCAAATTTTCAGAATTTCTTAATTAATCCTTTCGATTAATTACTTATGGTTCCAATTCCATGAACATATTAACGTACACGGTCATATAACAATTATACATGCTCAAATCACATACTTCAAATCAATTCTCATATAATTCCATGCTCATATCACATAAATCAGAATCACATTTCATAGTTCAACACTTAATTGAACAAATCGAGTTTAAGCATACATGGAATAGTCATCATAATCATATCTCATAATCCAAGATCATGATATTCACACATAACTTATCACAACAACCAAAATCAGCATTGTTAAGTTCATATACAAACAACACAATTATCAATTGGTCAATTTCAGAATCAAGCATAACAAACACCAAATTAATCATAATCTCATACATATCAATATCACATAACACAAGCACTCAATCAAATTTCCATTTTTCCTTCTTCCCTTACTAGATCGAGTAATTAATTAGTCAATTTCATGCTTATTATAACCAAAAATCAGAATAAAATAGTTGGAACTCTAATTCCAACTCTAATGATTCGTTTCACTCACAATTCGCCGAGCTAATTCGGAATCCGTATGCCTTTCGCCCGATCTGTAGCTGGTCCCGGAGTAACCTCTTCTTCTACTCTTTCGCTTCTAATATCTAAGACACTCAATCCAACAAATAACAAATTTTCAGAATGAATTTCATGCAATTAAAGACTGAATTTCTCATTTTAATCAAAACAGGCCCTGAATTATTTTAATCCAATTCGACAAATTTCTAATTTTCTAATTCCTTCAATTAATTCTTTAATCCTTCAAATTGACCACCAATTTTACTAAATTTCATACTTTCCAGTTTATGACTCGACTTATCGATGCTTCACAAGCTTCAATTTTGCCAATTTTACAGATTTCAAATTCCAAATTCCACATACTTCCAATTTAGCTCATTTCTGACCACCTAGATTGATACCCTTCGTTCTCCTTAATTATAACTCCAAATAAGGTGCCGTTTGTTTCTAAGTTCAGATTACACATCCAATTTCAGCATATCAAAAATTCAAATCAAAAAGCCTAGTAGATTAATTTCTACAGATTTTCAAAGTTCACTGTCCAGCTCGAGTTAAGGCTGGACAGTTTTGCATGCTTTCACATTTTACACCTCCAGATTTTAACACAGCCTTTAAAATCTTGATTTATCATTTTTCTATGATTCTACACATTTTAAAGTGAATCATATCAAAATTTCAGATTCAAACTCCTATCATATCATTTTCTATGATTTTTCGAAGATGCATGTTATAACTCTTACAAATCTGTTAATACCCTTTGCATGCATGATATTCATGTTTTAAGACTCTTGATCCTTAAAGATTCATACACACTTTTATGTTTCCAGCAACTATATTAAAGAACACTATCTTCATGATTTTCTAAACACCTTATGACACTTGATCTAATGCCATTTTTACCATAACCGAACTAAGAAAGGAGTAAGCTACTTACTTCCAATTTTTCCTTGATTTTTCTAAGGGATTAACACCAACATGCAAGCTTCTTCTTCTCCACCGAGCTCTCAACCCTCTCTAAACTTCTATATGATGTTTTGAGTGTGTGTGAAAGAGTGAGGAAACTTAGTTGGTGGGATTTGGTGTAGCCGGCTAAGAAAGAGGAAGTGGGGAGCAAATTAATTGGGATATGACTTTCATGTCATATCTCAACTAATTTCCCTAATTATTCATACTAATAACACCACTTTAGTCATAATAAATCATATATATCTTATAATTGCATGCAATTTCATGATCTAAATCCATTTTCTCTTACCTTAGCATGCAAACCTTATAATTTCCACCTTGTTCAAATTGGTCACTAATCAATTTGACCGAATTTTACTTATACATTAGTTTACATTTTAATTTGGTCCATAATGAACCAACTCCAATTCGAAAGTTTAGGGATTTAATCTAATTTTTCACTTAATCATTTAATTAGACCTCTAATTCTTCTAGGCTAATTTTTGGGGTGTTACATTTCTCCCCCCCTTAAAGAAAAGAATTCGTCCCCGAATTCTTACCTGAATCGAATAATTGAGGGTATTGGTTTCGCATTGCTTCCTCAGGTTCCCATGTTGCCTCTTCCATCTTGTGATTTCTCCACAAGATTTTAACAAGTGCAACATTTTTGTTCTGAAGCCTTTTAATTTCCCTATCCAGAATCTGAACTGGTTCCTCTTCATAGGACAATTTAGGATTCAGTTCTACATCTTCCGGCTCTAAGATATGAGAAGGATCGGATCTATACTTTCTGAGCATTGACACATGGAAAACATTGTGGATTTTATCGAACTCACTAGGAAGTGCAAGTCGATAAGCCACTGGGCCAATTCTTTCAGTGATTTCAAAAGGTCCAATAAAGCGAGGACTGAGCTTTCCCCTCTTTCCGAACCGAAATACTTTCTTCCATGGAGAGACTTTAAGAAAAACTTTGTCTCCCACATTATGTTGAATGTCTCTTCGTTTCAGGTCAGCATAGGCTTTCTGTCTATCAAAGGCTTGCTTTAGATAAGAATGAATGATTTGAACTTTCTCTTATGTCTCCAACACAGAGGTGTTCTGCATTTTCTGCTATACAATGCTTCGAATGGAGCCATCTGAATAGACGACTGATAGCTATTGTTGTAGGCAAATTCAACTAAGGGTAGAGATTTCTCCCAATTTTTCCCAAAGTCAATTATGCAAGCTCTAAGCATATCTTCAAGAATCTGAATTACTCGTTCAGACTGACCATCAGTTTGCGGATGGAAAGCTGTACTTAGATTCAATTTTGTTCCCATAGCTCTCTGTAATGTTCTCCTAAATCTAGAAGTAAATCTTGGATCACGATCTGAGACAATGGAGATAGGAATTCCATGTAGCCGGATTATTTCCTGAATATACAGATTGGCCAAGGTCTCCAAACTGTAGTTAATGCGAATAGGAATGAAATGTGCCGAATTGGTGAATCGATCAACAATCACCCAAATAGCATCATATTTTCTGGGAGAACAAGGAAGACCAGTCACGAAGTCTATAGTGATTCGTTCCCATTTCCACTGTGGCAGTACAAGTGGTTGGAGTAGTCCAGTGGGAACTCTATGTTCAGCTTTGACTTTCTGACAGTTTAGACATCTAGATACGAAATCATTGATAACCGCTTTCATACCAGACCACCAATACAAGGATTTAAGATCTTTATACATCCTAACCGGTCCAGGATGGACCGAAAAAGAACTAGGGCTGTAAACGAACCGAACGAACACGAACGAGGGTGCGTTCATGTTCGTTCGTTTAACTTTAACCGAACAAATGAACGAACACGAACATAAACGAACACAAAAATTCTTGTTCGTGTTCGTTCATTAAGGAATGTAGCTTGTTCGTGTTCGTTCATGTTCGTTCGTTTAAATGGTAAACGAACATAAACGAACACAAACGAACATAAACGAACATAAACGAACATGAACGAACATGAACGAACATATATAATTTGTTAAATATTTAATATTTTTTGTTAGTTCGATTAATTCAGTTAATTAACCAATTTTTAAACCGAATTAATCGATAATTAAAATTTGAAAAAACTCTTAATTATTAGTCGAAACCTAAAATTATCTAATAGATTAACCGATTTTGTTTTGGTTCGGTCAGTAAGTTCGGTTTAACCGAATAATGAACACCCCTAGACATATGTGAATAAATTTAAATGAACATAAACGAACGAACATAAATGAACATACACGAACGAACATAAATGAACATAAACGAACGAACATAAATGAACAGATTATCGAACGTTCACGAACATAAATGAACGAACAAGCCTTTTGTTCGTGTTCGTTCATTTAATTAGACGAACAAAAAATCTTGTTCATGTTCCTTCGTTTAATAAATAAACGAACATAAACAAACTTCCCGCCGAACAGTTCACGAACGGTTCACTGAACGTTCGGTTCGTTTACAGCCCTAAAAAGAACTCTGGTGTGCTTCTTCTAGAAGATCTCTTTTCAGACTTTCATCATTTGGAATACAGATTCTATCCTTGAAATAAAGAAGACCGTTTGTGTGAATACGGAATCCTTCATCAGACTTTGTATCCAGTTTGGAAATAATATCCTGAAGTTCTGGATCAGCTTTCTGAAGATTTTCAATCCTTGAGATTAGACTGGATTGAATTTGAAGTTCGGACAGAAATCCTTGCTTCTGATATACTCAAAGATGAGCATTGATAGCAGTTGGAGCTACAAGAATAAAATACCACTTTCTAATCAGAACTGTTATTATATAAAAAAAATACCACTTTATAAAAAAAAATTTATTCAAAGATTAGAGACTTTACCCAATGTCGGTTTACGACTCAAGGCGTCAACAACCACATTGGCTTTTCCTGGATGATAGTCAATGACTAAATCATAGTCTTTCAATAACTCCATCCATTTGCGTTGTCTCAAATTCAGATCTTTTTGAGTTAGGAGATACTTTAGGCTCTTGTGATCAGTGAACAGGTGACATTTCTCACCGTACAAGTAGTGTCTCCATATTTTGAGAGCAAACACAATTGCAGCAAGTTCGAGATCATGCGTTGGATAGTTCAATTCATAAGATTTCAATTGGCGTGAAGCATAAGCAATCACATTATCACCTTACATTAGAACACATCCAAGGCCCGCATGTGAAGCATCACTGTACACAGTATAATCTTTGCCCGGTTCTGGTTGGATCAAAACTGGGGCATGAGTCAAGGCTGCTTTAAGTTGGTCAAAGCCTCTCTGTTGCTTGTCAGACCATTCAAATGGTTGATCTTTACGAAGGAGTTTAGTCAAAGGTAAGGCTATAGAGGAAAACCCTTTGACAAACCTTCTGTAATAACCAGCAAGGCCAAGAAAACTCCGTATTTCACTGACATTTCTTGGAGGTCGCCAATCCATGATTGACTGAATTTTCTTTGGGTCAACTTTAATTCCTTCTGCAGAAATTACATGACCAAGGAAAGATACTTCCGATAACCAGAACTCGCACTTGGAAAATTTTGCGAATAACTGGCGTTCTCGGAGAGTTCGCAAGACAATGCGGAGATGATCAGCATGTTCTTCATTGTTGCGAGAATAGGTCAAAATGTCATCAATGAAGACGACGACAAATTTATCAAGATAGGGCTTGAACACTCTGTTCATGAGATCCATAAATGTTGCCGGAGCATTCGTCAATCCGAAAGGCATTACCAGAAATTCATAGTGGCCATAACGAGTTCGGAAGGCTGTCTTGGACACATCCTCCTCTTTGACTCTCATTTGATAGTACCCAGATCGCAGATCGATCTTTGAAAATACCGAAGCATCCCTAAGTTGATCAAACATATCTTCTATTCTTGGGAGCGGATATCGGTTCTTAATTGTAATCTTGTTCAATTGACGGTAGTCAATGCAAAGACGCATTGCTCCATCTTTCTTCTTTACAAATAGAACAGGTGCACCCCAGGGAGAAGTGCTGGGTCGAATGAAACCCTTGTCCTGAAGTTCTTGAAGTTGCTTTTGCAATTCTTTCAATTCAAGAGGTGCCATCCGGTACGGAGTGATAGACACCGAATTTGAGCCAGGCTGTACTTCAATCCCAAATTCAACTTCTCTAGTCGGAGGGAGACCAGGTAGTTCCTCGGGAAATACATCAATGAATTCAGAAACAACAGGCATTTCAGACATTCCAAATTCAATTTGATCTCGTAAGACCATGGATGCAAAAATAGAAGTGGGCTTTTTATCAATTAGAAGTATGGATTCTTTTCCTAAACCCTGAAGATACAATCTTTTATTTTGACAATCTACCCAAGCCTCATGTTTACTTAACCAATCTAAACCCAGAATTAGATCGAACTCACAGGAGGGTAATATGTAGAGATCAATAATGAATGGTAAATTGCTAATATGCAATGAACAGTTTCTACATATTAGGTTTATGTTCGAAGTTCCTCCTAAAGGATTTGAGACTATCAGACTTGTTTTCACATTTTCAGGTTCTAAATTAAATCTTTTCACAACAGATAGACATGTGAATGAATGAGTGGATCCCGAATCTATTAAGGCATAAACAGGATGTGAGTTTAGCTCAACAGTACCTGCAATCACTTCAGGAGACTCTTCATCATCTCTACCACGAATGTGGTAAACTCTAGCAGGTGCTCGAGATTCCTGATGAGTAGTGGCATTAGAATGAGTACCCTTGCCTTTCTTCTGATAACTCGGCTGAGCTGACTTGGCATTCCTATTCCGATTAGAGGATGTCGGACTAGGAACAGCAGTATTACGAGCTGGCATAGGTCCAAGCTTTTGAGGACAGTCTTTGATGTAGTGATCATCACCACCACAAGCATAACAGAGATTTGCTTGAAGTCTACACTGACCTTGATGTGGTTTTTGACAGAACTTACAAGGAGACATCTTTTCAGAATTTCCCGTACTATTAACAGACATAGTAGGTACTGAGGATCTGATCACTGTAGCTGGTCTAGAAGTGAAATTGCTCCTCGGAGCAGAAGTGAAGTTAGAAGACCCTTCTTTCTGAAATTGGGGCTTCTTGAACTGCCATTGAGACTTGTCGTCTCGCTTCTGCTTTTTGTCAGGCTTATTGCCCCCTTTTCGCTTTTCCGTAGCTTTCATTCTAGCTTCGGTTGCAATAGCCCGATTAACAAGATTTTGGAAATCATTGATTCCCAAAGCAGTGAAGATTGGACTCAGTTCATCATTCATGCCTTCAATGAACATTCGGCATTTATCAGCTTCAGTTTTGATGTACTCTGCACCATATTTGCAATACTTGCAAAAGTCTGCAACGTACTGCTCAATGGGACGGTTGGCTTGCTTAAGGTGCAAGAACTTCTTTCTTCTTTCAACTAAGTACTGTTCACTGATGTAATTCTTTTTGAACTCTTCGAGGAAGAATTCCCATGTCACCAGTTCATTCGGAACAGTAAGAGTAGTGGTTTCCCACCAATTCATAGCCTCATCAGCTAACAGAGCTACAGCACACTCCAATTTGTGGTCATCGGAGCACTGTAATTGTCTGGTTACCACCTTGGTGGTGTTTTCAAGCCAGTACTCTGCATCTTCTGGTCTTTCTTCATTAGCACCAGTAAAGGTATAAGCTCGATGCTGAGAAAGCTTATCTATCGGAGCTCTGCTAGGTGCAACAGGGACAGAAACAACAGGTTGCTCTTGTTTTAGATTTGTCAGAAGTTGATTGAACATCTCCTTCATGCTGAGGAGACACTCTCTTTGAGCAGACTGAACCATAGGATTCTCAGGTGGAGGTTGTTCAGTATCTTGAACGGGTTCTTTATCAGATTGCTCAATGTTCCGAACGGGTTCAGTGACTTGAGCAGGCTTTTTAACGTTTTGCTCAGAAGTCTAAGCAGGCTCTTTGTTTCTCTCCTTTCTCGGAGTTTCAGTTCGAATAGGAGAATTGTCACCCAATCTCACACTTTCACCTTCGCTTGAAGATTCGTGCGAGCTCCCATTCTTTGGGTCTTTTGGGTCCATCATATTCTATCATTCAGTCAAATAACAAAGATCAGAAAGCTCAGTAACAGTTATCTTGTCATACAATACATGGGTTGCAAACCTAAACAATGCAGATGTATGCAGACTCGATTAAAATTTTTAGGACTTAACCTAAAAAGCTCTGATACCACTTTATATAACACCCCTCACCCGGATTAGGGGCAAGGAGCGTTATATTAACTTAAACAGATTCGTATTAGAAGGCATAGCGGAAGGGTTTATCTTATTACAAATTCGTGTAACATTTTTTTTATAATCTTTCGGATACAAACAAATATATCTTTGCCATCTTATAAGTGTTCATTACCCATGTAGAATCAATCATATTAATACATACATTATACATATTCCATACGAATTTCATATCATAATTCTATTAATGCTAAAGTTATTACAATCCACTCAGCTACCCAAACTTAATCTAGCAATCAATTCCCTTAAATTACAATTTCATATAAGATAACATGTACATATGATCCATATAACAAATTTCCCAATTAATTAACTAAACTTCATTCGAATGAATCAATTTAAAACTTACCCCATTCGATAATCATTGAATTTATCCAATTGGTAATATATTTACAAACTTATACTTTCATTCGAATTACAAGGTCAAGTTCATTTAGCTTATACAATACCCAGCTATTAGTTCCCCCAATTTGGTCATTCGAATAGCATACATACAATCCAACTCATACATAGCCGAACATTCATCATACTTATATATATAATGCATCATAATCGGTTCATACAACCATAGAGTTTTGTTTCCCTTTTTACAAAATAACCGGGGTATCAAAGGCTAAAACCTAACGGTAGCCTATACAAAAAGAGTCTATCCACAAAAAGAATCAAGCCCTACATATATACGGGCGATCTATACCCCAACATTTACCCCCTTACTTGCATAACAAAATATAGGGAAACATTAAAAGTCTATATAGAACCGAAATAGTAGTTCATGAACATGACCAACAGACTGAACTGCACTAACATGCCAAACACTAAGCCACCCACCATGAGTATGACAAAGATAGGGAAAATCATACTTAAGTTGTGTACGGAAAAGTCTCGAGTAGAGGTCAACGATGTCAGAACCTGAAATTTAGGGGAAAGCAGGAAGGTTCGAGTGGTAAGTACATTTCGTACTTAGTGAGGAAACCCTATTCTATCCGGTTTCCCATTAAACATTGTGATCAAACAATTTAGATTTCACTTTGCACATTAAACTATTCGAATGAACCAAGCAGGATAAGCAACATTATCAATAATCAAACATCAATCATTCGAATATATGCACAAGAGAGCTAATTAGTTCCAAACAAATACATGTCACTAATCAAACATTATTCATGATTCAATTACACATACAAGCCATGAAACCTAAATTAACCTTCAAATATCAAATTATCACAATCCGAATTTCATGGCATATCAAACATGGCAAAATCACAAAATTTGGCATTTCATTCGAATGCTACCATAATTAATTTCATTAATTTATTTTCAATTTCAGTTTTCCTTTCTTTAATCGTTCGAGTAGTCAAATTGCAATGCCTTGGATAGTATAGTTTGATAGGTAATCAAGTCACATATAACAGAGGTTGTGAATCAAATTCACTATGTTAAGGTACCACGTACCAATTCGTATCACATATAACATATTATAATGTCCGCAGACATTAAACAAGTAGGTACACTTACGTACCACAATATCGAGTACACTAACGTACCGATTTTCTTATTGAGCTCAGACTCTAGGCTAGCAGTACTACCTAAACAGACTGTACACACCAAGGGCTTTGCATTTAAGTCTTTAATTTCATCAGATACATAATCAACCAAATTTTCAGAATTTCTTAATTAATCCTTTCGATTAATTACTTATGGTTCCAATTCCATGAACATATTAACGTACACGATCATATAACAATTATACATGCTCAAATCACATACTTCAAATCAATTCTCATATAATTCCATGCTCATATCACATAAATCAGAATCACATTTCATAGTTCAACACTTAATTGAACAAATCAAGTTTAAGCATACATGGAATAGTCATCATAATCATATCTCATAATCCAAGATCATGATATTCACACATAACTTATCACAACAACCAAAATCAGCATTGTTAAGTTCATATACAAACAACACAATTATCAATTGGTCAATTTCAGAATCAAGCATAACAAACACCAAATTAATCATAATCTCATACATATCGATATCACATAACACAAGCACTCAATCAAATTTCCATTTTTCCTTCTTCCCTTACTAGATCGAGTAATTAATTAGTCAATTTCATGCTTATTATAACCAAAAATCAGAATAAAATAGTTGGAACTCTAATTCCAACTCTAATGATTCGTTTCACTCACAATTCGCCGAGCTAATTCGGAATCCGTATGCCTTTCGCCCGATACGTAGCTGGTCCCGGAGTAACCTCTTCTTCTACTCTTTCGCTTCTAATATCTAAGACACTCAATCCAACAAATAACAAATTTTCAGAATGAATTTCATGCAATTAAAGACTGAATTTCTCATTTTAATCAAAACAGGCCCTGAATTATTTTAATCCAATTCGACAAATTTCTAATTTTCTAATTCCTTCAATTAATTCTTTAATCCTTCAAATTGACCACCAATTTTACTAAATTTCATACTTTCCAGTTTATGACTCGACTTATCGATGCTTCGCAAGCTTCAATTTTGCCAATTTTACAGATTTCAAATTCCAAATTCCACATACTTCCAATTTAGCTCATTTCTGACCACCTAGATTGATACCCTTCGTTCTCCTTAATTATAACTCCAAATCAGGTTCCCTTTGTTTCTAAATTCAGATTATACATCCTATTTTAACATATCAAAAATTCAAATCAAAACACCTAGTAGATTAATTTCTACAGATTTTCAAAGTTCACTATCCAGCTCGAGTTAAGGCTGGACAGTTTTGCATGCTTTCACATTTTACACCTCCAGATTTTAACACATCCTTTAAAATCTTGATTTATCATTTTTCTATGATTCTACACATTTTAAAGTGAATCATATCAAAATTTCAGATCCAAACTCCTATCATATCATTTTCTATGATTTTTCGAAGATGCATGTTATAACTCTTACAAATCTGTTAATACCCTTTGCATGCATGATATTCATGTTTTAAGACTCTTGATCCTTAAGGATTCATACACACTTTTATGTTTCCAGCAACTATATTCAAGAACACTATCTTCATGATTTTCTAAACACCTTATGACACTTGATCTAATGCCATTTTTACCATAACCTAACTAAGAAAGGAGTAAGCTACTTACTTCTGATTTTTCCTTGATTTTTCTAAGGGATTAACACCAACATGCAAGCTTCTTCTTCTCCACCGAGCTCTCAACCCTCTCTAAACTTCTATATGATGTTTTGAGTGTGTGTGAAAGAGTGAGGAAACTTAGTTGGTGGGATTTGGTGTAGCCGGCTAAGAAAGAGGAAGTGGGGAGCAAATTAATTGGGATATGACTTTCATGTCATATCTCAACTAATTTCCCTAATTATTCATACTAATAACACCACTTTAGTCATAATAAATCATATATATCTTATAATTGCATGCAATTTCATGATCTAAATCCATTTTCTCTTACCTTAGCATGCAAACCTTATAATTTCCACCTTGTTCGAATTGGTCACTAATCAATTTGACCGGATTTTACTTATACATTAGTTTACATTTTAATTTGGTCCATAATGAACCAACTCCAATTCGAAAGTTTAGGGATTTAATCTAATTTTTCACTTAATCATTTAATTAGACCTCTAATTCTTCTAGGCTAATTTTTGGGGTGTTACACCCGTGCTCTCGTTAGTGGAATTATACAACTACTGATGAGTGGTGTTGAGGGGTTGTGATTGTACCGTTATACTCCACCACGAGTGTCACAACGATGGAGGGTTACTCTCGTGTGTGAGCCTTGTGTGGACCGGTAGTGTGTATGAAGCGTGTGAGACAACGCTTGTAATCCGCGTATCCAATTGTGTATTGAGTTGGTTTTGTTATGGTTTGAGAAATGATCACTTGTAAGCCAATATAATGTTGTGAATAATGGACTAAGCATGAGATGCTTGTGATTTATGCTAGAATGCATGTGATGCTTGATAAATCATGAACAAAGGTTTATTTGTTGTTCTTAAGTGATGCATTTGAGCATGTATTCTAAAAAGTGCATTGATGCCATGAGAGGGCATGTTTTATGTAAAAGCATGTGTTGAAAAATGATGATTTACCAATTGTGTAGAATGAATTGATGAATGTTGTTTAGCGACTCCTCACTAAACTATAGACTTACGCTCATTTGTTTCATCAATGCAGAGAATTGAGCATTTCAAGGTAGCCCAAAAGCAGGGGGATTCCAAAAGCTTTGATTAAGCGATGTATGTGGTTCACCTTTAGTGTAATAAGTTGCAATGGGCAGGATTTCTACTTCCTGGATTTGTTGGTGATGTTGGTTGTTTTAAGCATGTTTAGTTTCTGATTGTGGACTTGTAATTGGCCTCTAAATGGTTCGTTGGTTTGCTTATGGTGTTTTGCCTTTGCTATAGCTTAGTATCTAAGCATGCTTGGATAGCTAAAATGCCATCATGGTATGAAGTGGTTGATGAGTATGATTTGTTGTTTGATGGTGTTTATAAGGCTATTAGATAGATTATAACATGTATGCATGATTAGAGCTTGTTTGGATGTGTTTTAGTTTGTTTAAATTATGATGGAATGAGCCATTCTGGTATGCGTATCGATACACGGGGAAGTGTATCGATACACTATGGCAAAATTGAGACATTTCAGTACAGGGGTATCGGTACGGATTGCCCGCGTATCGGTACGCCCAAGCAAAGTTTGAAGGCCGTACCAATACGCGGGGAAGCGTTTCGATACGCTCTTCCCTTCATTCTCTATTGTCTTCCCGCATATCGATACAAGCTCAAGTGTATCGATACGAGTAGTTAAAATTCAGTTAAAAGTATCTTTGTATGTCTTGAATTGTTACATTTTGGTCCTTGAATGATATTTGACTAATTGGATGAGTTTGGATGTTCGTTTTGAACTGAAATTTAGCATGATGGCATATTACATGACTAATTGAGAGTTGGTAACTTTAAAATCTGAAAAGCCCTTGTATTTTCGGTAATTTACAAAATGGTCCCTAAAAGTCATAAGTATGCAATTGAACCCCTAATTAAACTCCGATCGTTGTGCTGTTTCTTTCTTTTGGTTTTGCTGAACACATAGGTTAATAAAGTGCATCTAGGAAAGTTAGAAAAAGGGTTGTTAATCAAGGTTGAATTTTGGGTTGACTTTGGTTTTCCCCGTGTAACCTTCGTAGTTCGGGTCAGGCGTCTAGGCCAGACTAAAAGGGTTACATTTGTTGGTATCATAGCCAGGTTTCAAAAGAATTGGGAATGTTGGTATGTGGAATTGATATGTATTGATGTATATTGTTTGAAAAGAATGCAATTGGTAGAATTTTGAAGCTCATGCTATGCTTGATTTATGTGAATCGCATGTGGGATGATTATGATTGTATGATAATGATGCGATATTGATGTGTGTTGTTTTTGGAATGATGGAAAGCATGTTGAGCATGATGTGTCATTGTATGCTATGCCATGTTGAGGGAAATCGGGGTGCCCATTGCCTTATTACACTAATCAAATGTTTTTTTTTGTAAACTTGGATCCTCGCTTGAAGCTAGCCTAAATGGTTTGATTTGATTTTGTTGTTATGCTTTGTTTAAAATAGCACTATGGGTCCGAGAAGAGAGCTGAGGGCCAATATGATAGTGCCTCAGGGTGACTAGGGTGAGCAAGGGGCTGATGTCCCTCCTGGTGGAAATCTACCTCCTCCGCCACCACTTGGAGGTGGGGCGTAGGTGTAACCCCCTTAGCCCAGCCTAGACGCTAGACCCCAACTACGAAGTTCACACGAGGAAAACCAAAGTTAACCCGAAAGTTAACCTTGATTAACGACCTTTTTTTTCTTTTTTAAACTTCTATAGATGCACTTTAAACCTATGTGAAAGCCCAAGAGCCTTGGAAGAGAAAAGCACAGCGATCGGAAACGTTTAAGGACTCAATTGCAAGAAATACACTTTTAGGGACCCAAATGTAAATTTAGGAAAATAAAAAGAACTTCCAAGATTTTAGTTTCACCAAGCCTCAATTAATCATATTACAAGCCTCTCTGCCAAATTTTAGCTTAAAACAACATCTCAAGCTCAAGCAATTGCAATTACAACTTTTAGGACTAAAATGTAAAGCATGCAGACTTCAAGCAATTCAAAACTGTGTCCAAACGGTCTCCTGTTTCGAAACATTGACAACCATTTCGAAACACCCATGTCGGACGCCCGTATCGAAATGGTGTTGACCATTTCGGTACGCGGGTATGTTCCGAACCTAGTTCCGAAACAGACACTTCCAGTAGCAAAAGTGTTTCGAAACACTTCTAGCCGTTCCGAAACGCCCAAGCCATTTCAAGCACCCATTTCGAAATAGCCAAGGGTGTTTCGATACACCAGGCCCAGAAACAGCAGAAAATTCTGGTTTTTCACTTTAAAACACCCTCAAACACACTTTAAATCATTCCAAAACATATCACCAACATGATGAGCATTATAACTATCAAATTACATCAAAGGCTAGATACAAACCAAACATTAGGCACACCTACTCATTCATCACATCCAACACATGATCTTGCTTTTAATCAAAGAGCATAGCATATCAACTTATGAAGAAGAAGATTCAAATATGGCAAAGCGATCAACAACAAGTGTTGAGTGTGTAAAAGTTCTATTATTTACACCCTTTTTAACCCATATTTCTGCTGCATTCAAGCATCATTGCATTGCATTTAGGTTAGTTTTCAATAAAACATCACAATTATATAAAAGGCACGGATTCTACTAAAAGATGGCGTATTTTGCAGGTAACTGCCGTGTTTGACGAGGAAGGCAGGCGCAGGGCAGATAAGCAGGAAAACTGAACTGGACAAGCAGCCGAAGAAGACAAACCTGTCATGGACCTGTCGTGACAGCAAGGTGACAGTAGACTTATGAAGAGGAAAAGTCAAGTGGACCTCGATAGATAGAGAAAAATCTGCTCGTCTGTCGTGTGGAAGCCAAATAATTTTCCAAGCCCCGGATCAAAAGATATGTCAAGCCAAAGCTCAAGGAAAGGAATTCCCACAAAATAGGGATGCGGCTGGAAAATAGGAGACTTTAGAGATTTAGTCTTTATTAGAATATTACTTTTAATTAAAGTTGTAATCCTTGTTACCTTAGATAACTTGAGCCCAAAGCTTATATAAGGGCATAGATTTAACCTAGGAGTATAACCGATTACCCCATAACCAAAACCAAACCCCTGCCGTCTACCCGTCACCGACATGTTCTAAATTCTTCCTAGGGCTACGGGTTGTTTTGTAAAGTAGTTGCAAGGGTTGCTTTGTTTTAGGATTTTTCAGTTCAATAAAATAAACTTCAAGTTCTTTTATTTTGGTTTTAACATCTTGCAAGAGCATCGGGAGAGCATTGTGAGGTTATCCATTTCCTTAGCATTGGGAGAGTTAAGTATACGAAAGAAATAAAAGCGCGTTCTCTAGTTTATAGTTGAACCATCTCGTGCCTAGGGATAGGGCGAGGTTAAGTGGCTAAGGAAGAATTCATACACATCGGTGTTCATCCTTCGATTCACGCCGGGAGGTATCATCAAAGACGTGATCATCGACAGACTTGTGCCTAGGGATAGGGCAAGGCAGATCTGGGATTCTTGCCAAACTTGAAGTACGGAGTTGGTGTGTCTGCTGCCGCGACAGCCAACGGACAGATACCGCGACAGATGCTGTCGGCGACGGGAGCGACGACAGAACTGGAGATCCTAAGTAATTCAATACCTGCACTACCGAGCAACTCAATACCAGCCCATTCTCTCTATCTTGATATCTTTATTCTTTTTATTTACGTTTACTTCATTATTTTCGTGACAAATATCTTAATCTATTCTTTTCCCCTTGTGCAGATAGCGAAGGAAAGAGTTAGCCCAGTCCCTGTGGAGACGATATCTGATACTCTAGTATCACTTTATTACTTGCGACGTGTACACTTGCACTACAATTGCGATAGACTCTTTTACACGCAACAAGTTTTTGGCGTCGTTGCCGGGGACTGGCAACACACTCTTACCCTAGCTTCTGCACTTTTCTTTTATTTTTGTAACGCCCCGGTTTTGGGCTTAGAAGTCTTGGGCGTTGACCGGTTGGTCAAAGTGCTGTTCGAATCGTAAGAGGTTAAATTAGGAAAGCCTAGTTCGGGTTGCATTAAAAATATGGAAAAATGTTCTAAAATCATCTTTTAATATAATTAAGTGAACTGTGAAATCAATTTTGGAAAATGGGTTTTGGAAAGGTGACATTTTGGCTAGTGACCAAAATGTAATTTTTGAAAGTTTGGTGGCTGTTTTATAAAGGGTTGAAACTTTGAATCTTTAAGTAGCTATTTACCCAAAGGGAGTTTCTCCAGATTTTTCTAAGATATTTTGAGTTATAATTCTGATTTTAAAGATAACCAAAAAGGAGGGAAATCTCATTTTGGCTATTTTCTCATCTAACTTCCCATTTTCTTTCTCTCTTTTTCTCTCAACCCAAACACTCCATTTACAGAGTTTTGTTTCTGATTTTCTCACCTTAATTCCTCCTTTCAACTCCCATTTGATTGCAAATCATTGTGTCTTCAAAACCTCTTCAATTTCTACAAGTTTCATCAAGGATTTTCATTCCAAAAAGAGGAGAAACTCAAGTTTGGAGGTAAGAACGTCCTTCTCCTCTGAACTTCAAGTTCTTTATTGAAATTCCTAAGTTTTCAATCCTAAATTGATGTTTAATTAAAGGTTTTTAAGTTGATTTATAGATCTTGGCTAATTATGCAAGATTTTGATGATTTCACATGATTTTCGTTTGATCTGTTAAATCTGTGATTTGAGAGGTGTTTTTGATGTTAAATGATCTCTAAATTGATAAGGAAATGAGTTTTGATTGATGCAATCCCGGATAGGTTGAGTTTCCTAAGTTTAGCTTGTGTTTTAAGGTAGCTTTTGTGGTGATCTTGTGGATCTGGTGTTGCTGGAGGTTTAAGGATGTTGTTAGGTTGTTTTTAGATGTTAAATGATGTTAATGGAAGTGAGGTTTTGCTGGTTTATGGCTGGGCTTTGTTTGGAAGTGTTTTGGATGCATTTTCGGTTGTGTTGGTGGCCGAAAATGGAGGTTATGTGAGAGCAGCGAGTTTAGGTGCTTTCATTGAAGCAATTAATGCATGATGATGCATTAATCCTCTGCTTTGATGTGTTGAAACAGGGGAGGCATCATTGGATTCAAGTTTGGTAGATTCGGAAGCTTGATTTGGTGCTTGGCTTGGAGCAAAGTGGAAATTGGTGAGTGAGTGGATTTGTGAAAATGGATTTTCAGCTTTAAAACCAAGGTTTGAAGGTTTTGGGAGCTTAGTTTAAGTCTAAACAACTTTGCTAAGCTCAAGTGTAAGTTTTTCGGATTTTCTCTCTAGTGGTGGCCATGTTTTGATGTTTTGCAAAGTGATGATTTGCATGTTTTAATTACTGTTTTGAAAGCATAATTTAGCATGATATTTGCTGATGTTTTAAGCCATGTGTTGAAGGTAACTCTAGGTAGGAGTTCCTTGATTTTATACATTGTTTAAATGTGGATTTGATGCTTTGAAATGCATGATGAAATGGCTTGGTTTAATGCTTTAAAACAGTGGATTATATGATGAGAAATATGTATATTGGCAAGTGATGTTTTGTAAAAGTGAAGGTCACTAAGGTGGTTAAAAGTCCTTGAGTGAGCCTTGTTACTTAAGATCATCAAGGTGGTTAAAAGTCCTTGGATGAGTCTTGTTGCGGACACTAAGGTGGTTAAAAGTCCTTAGGTGCTCCTTTCCATGGTGGTTAAAAGTCCATGGGGCCAAGGTGTTTAAAAGTCCTTGGGGCCAAGGTGTTTAAAAGTCCTTGGGGTGATTCAAGCATTGGACACAAAGGTGGTTAAAAGTCCTTGTGTGGTCCTCATTCATGGTGTTTAAAAGTCCATGGCCAAGGTGTTTAAAAGTCCTTGGGGCCAAGGTGTTTAAAAGTCCTTGGGAAAGTTGTTGAACTTGTTTTAATAAATGAAATGTATCACTTGAGCCAATATGACATGTTGAGTAATTTGTGAAGCATGAGATGCTTGTTTTTAAGGTTTATGTTGAAGCATGATATTGCTTGTTTTAAGTATGCTAATGAGCATGTCCAAAGGTTGAATTAAGCATGGTTTGTAAATGATTTTAATTGCATTATTGAATTGTTTTAATGAGCATACCTCACTAAGCTTTTGCTTACGCTCTCTACGTTTTCTTAATTCAATAATGCAGAGCATTAGAGTCTTTGAGGGGCAGCAAGAAAGGTCAAGCATTCAAGTAAAAGAGAAGCTCAAAGTATGGAAGGTTTTGTTAAACATTTAGCTTTTGTATGTTTTGGCAATGGGGGACCAAAGTGAATGTTTTGGGAGGTGTTTGAGACTCCCTAAGTATGTTGAATGTTGTTTTAAATGCTGGTTTTTGGATTGGAACCTTATGTGCTTGTTTTGCAAGTTTGGAGTTTGAGTAGCTAGCTTGTGTAGGAAGCTTGCCTATAGAATTGGGGCTTTTTGCATATGATGTTGGATTGTTGATTTGTTAGTTCCTATAAGTCATATATATGTTTAATTGCCTGCTGGTAAAGTTTGGTGATGTTTGGAGCATGTTTGAATGATCAATTGCATGTTTTGGTATGCTTGTTTGCTGCAATCTGTGCAGGCGTTTCGGAACAGTATGCACCGTTTCGGAACGGGTGCCTTACACGAACCCAGGCGTCCGAAATGGTGTGCACCGTTTCGAAACGGTTTGCTCTCTGCCAAGACCGTGTTTCGGAACGGTATTGGTCGGTTTCGGAACGGCCCGTGTTTCGGAACGGGGTCGATCCGTTTCGGAACGTCCGACCGTTAGGGAGCTGACATTGGCAGTTATATGTTTTGAATTGTTTACGTTTTGGTCCTGAATCTTGTATGTTCAATTGTGTGAGCTTGGGAAGTCCTTTTGAGCTGAAATTTCACAAAGAAGCATGAAACCTGATTAATTTCAAGATGGTAACTTTAATTTGGGTTAAGTCCTTTTAATTATCAGAAATTACAATTTGGTCCCTAAAGTTGTAATTTGTTCATTTGGGTCCCTGTTTGATCTCTGATGTTTGTGATCTTTGAGTATGATGTTTGTGTGATCACAATTAGGATTAATGTGCATCTAGACAAGTTTAAAAAGAAAAAAAAAGGGTCGTTAATCAAGGTTGACTTTCGGGTTGACTTTGGTTTTCCCCGTGTGACTTTCTTAATTCGGGTCAACCGTCTAGACCGGGTTAAGGGGGTTACATTTGGTGGTATCAGAGCTGAGTTTGCGAGTAATTGGGAATGTTGTTATGCATGATTGAAGTATGGTTTGGCTTGTAGGCTTGTTGAATGAAAGCATGTTCAGTGATTTGAGATGATGTTGTTTTTGAGATGTATGTTGTGATGATGCATGATGAGGGTACCCATTGCCAAACAAAAGCTAAAGAAATGATGTTGATTTTGAAAGAAATTGAGCTTGAATACTTGAAATTGCTTACCTTGCTGGGCCTGACTTGTTTTATTTTGTATTGTTATGCATGGTAAAAGTATGGCACCACGTAGAGAGTTAAGGAGTAGCGTGAGAGCTACGACCCCGGATGGGAATGTGAACGAAGAGAATACGGGTAGTGCTGTGTTACCTCCTCCTCCACCTGGTGGTGGTGGTGCGGAGAGGGAAAGAGCTGGAGCTGAGGCAGCTGGTGCTGGAGCTGCAGGACCTGAGGTTGGTCAGGGGCAAGCGATGCCTGACATGTCAGTGCTGGTACAAGCTATTGCGGGTGCTTTTCGAGCAGCATTAGCTGGAGCTCAAGGAGCTGGGCATCAGGGAGATGCTGGTGCTAGACTCCCCTTAGAGCGTCTGCGCAGTCTTGGTGGGACTGAGTTTAGGGGTATGTCAGCTGAGAGGTCGGAAGCTTGGCTAGAGAGTACTAAGCGTGTCTTGGGACAGATGAGCTGCACTGATGTGCAAAAGTTGGGTTGTGTTGTGTCTTTGCTGCAAGGCGATGCTTATACGTGGTGGACGACCACCATAGCTGGGATGGCTGAAGTTGATGTTTCTTGGACATTCTTTCAGAATGCGTTCAAGAGGAGATATCTGGGAGTGAGATATCTGGACGAGAAAAAGCGTGAATTCATGTCTCTGACCCAAGGGAGCATGAGTGTGGCTGAGTACGAAGTGCAGTTCGTACGCCTCAGTCAGTATGCACCGGAGCTGATACCTGATGAGCGAGAGAGGTGCGAAAGGTTCCGTTATGGCTTGGTGACGGAAGTAAAGACCTATATGTTGGCTGCTGAGTACAATGATTTTGATGTGTTGGTTAGTCGATCCAAGGACATAGAGATGAATCTGAGTTTGTCTGCGAAGGGTGCTGGAGCGAGTTCTGGGAAGAGAGCTGCTGAATATAGTTCCGGAGGTGGACGGAACAAGAGGGGACGTGATCTGAGGTTTCAGTCCTCAGTTAAGAGAGGTGGAGGTGCACCTGCTAGGGGTGGTAATGTTAGAGCTGACCCTAGTGCTTGTTGGATTTGTGGTTCCCGTGGTCATTTGAAGCGTGACTGTCCTCGTGCTGGAAGGGAGGTGCAAGCAACTGTTGCTGCAGCTGGTTATGAGTGCTGGAATTTTGGTTCTGCTGACCACTTGAGGCGAGATTGTCCGAGGATGGCTGGTGGCCAAGAGCGTGCTCCTGTTGTTGCAGCACCGCAGAGAGGTCGTGGACGCGGCCGTGGTAATTTTCAGAGGCGTGAGGAAGGTGGTCGCGGAGTAGCTCATGTTGTGGCTATTCAACCTGAGGGTGGAGGCCAAGCGAGGGTGTATGCTCAGCGCGAGGGAAGGAATGATGCTGATGTGATTGCAGGTACCTTTACTTTGCAATCCTTGTCATTGCTTTCTTTGATTGATTCTGGATCTACGCATTCATACATCTTGCGTGAACATGCTGAGTTGCTTGGTTTGCCTGTTGAGTCTTTAGATGTTGGTGTTAGAGTCACTAGTTCTTTTGGTGAAACTGTTGTAACTCGTAAGCTGTATAGAAGGTGTCCTTTGGTTGTTCAAGAGCATGTCTTTCATGTTGATCTTATGGAGTTGCCCTTTTATGGTTTTGATGTGATCTTGGTATGGATTGGCTTGCTGAGCATCGTGCTGTTGTGGATTGTGAGAATAAGCGGGTTTCGCTTAAGCTTGCGGATGATTATGAAGTGGTGGTGGTTGGTGAGAATGTGAAGTTTCTTGCCAATGTTGTTTCTACCTTGGAGGCGAGCAGGATGCTGAGGCAGGGTTGCGAAGCTTATCTGGCTTTTGTGATGAATCCTTGTTCTAAGGAGTTGAGGGTGCAAGATATCAGGGTTGTGAAGGAGTTTCCTGGTGTTTTTCCTGAAGAGTTGGCTGGTTTACCTCCTAATCGCGAGGTGGAGTTTGGAATTGAGCTGTATGAGAATACAACTCCTGTGTCCATTACTCCCTATTGAATGGCACCTAAGGAGCTGAAGGAGCTGAAGACGCAGTTGCAAGAGCTGCTTGATCGTGGTTTCATCCGGCCGAGTGTGTCGCCTTGGGGTGCTCCTATCTTGTTTGTGAAGAAGAAGGATGGCACTATGAGGATGTGCATTGATTACCGTCAGCTGAACAAGTTGACTATCAAGAATCGGTATCCTTTGCCGAGGATTGATGATCTCTTTGATCAATTTCGGGGAGCTGTTGTGTTCTCTAAGATTGACTTGAGGTCAGGGTATTATCAGTTGAAGGTGAAGGATGTGGACGTGCCTAAGACAGCTTTCAGGACAAGGTATGGGCATTATGAGTTCCTTGTGATGCCGTTTGGGTTGACAAATGCTCCTGCTGCTTTCATGGACATGATGAATCGTGTTTTTCATGAATACCTGGACAAGTTCGTTGTGGTGTTCATTGATGATATCCTTGTGTACTCGCGTACTGAGGAAGAGCACGAAGAGCATTTGAGGATTGTGCTGCAAGCTTTGTTGGAAAATCAGCTTTATGCTAAGCTGAGCAAGTGTGAGTTTTGGCTCAGGGAGGTGGTGTTTCTTGGACATGTGGTCTCAGCTGAGGGGATTCGTGTTGATCCTCAGAAGATTGAAGCGGTGATGAACTGGAAAGTTCCTAAGTCTGTTCATGAAGTCCGTAGTTTCCTTGGTTTGGCGGGATACTACCGGAGGTTTGTGGATGGTTTTTCCAAGATTGCTGCTCCTTTGACGAAGTTGTTGCAGAAAGATGTTAAGTATGAGTGGACAGAAGCGAGACAGCAGGCTTTTGAGAAGCTGAAGGCGGCTTTGACTCAAGCTCCTATCTTGATTCAGCCTGAATCAGGGAAAGAGTTTGTGGTCTACAGTGATGCGTCCTATGTTGGTTTGGGGTGTGTGCTGATGCAAGAGGGTAAGGTTGTGGCTTATGCGTCGCGGCAGTTGAAGGTGCATGAGCGCAACTATCCTACGCATGACATTGAGCTGGCAGCTGTGGTTTTTGCTCTGAAGATCTGGAGACATTATCTGTATGGTGAGAAGTGTACTGTGTACACGGATCACAAGAGTTTGAGGTATCTGATGTCTCAGAAGGAGTTGAATCTCAGGCAGCGACGTTGGTTGGAGTTGCTCAAGGATTATGATTTGACGATTGAGTATCATCCTGGAAAGGCTAATGTTGTTGCGGATGCCTTGAGTAGGAAGGTAGTTGTTGAGCTTAGGGCGATGTTTGCTAGCTTGAGCATATCGCGAGATGGTGGTCTTGTTGCTGAGTTGCAAGTGAAACCTTCGTTGGTTCAGTTGATCAAGGATAAGCAGTTGTTGGATGATTCCTTGGTGTCTCATGTTCAGGATATCGCGGAGGGTAGACCTTCGGATTTCTGCTTTAATGAGGATGGTGTGTTGTGTTTTGGTAGTCGGATAGTAGTGCCTGCTGATGCTGAGTTGAGGCGTGCTATTCTGACTGAAGGTCATAGTAGTCCTTTTGCTATGCACCCTGGTAGTACTAAGATGTATCGTGATCTTCGTGATGAGTACTATTGGGTGGGTTTGAAGAAGGATGTTGCAGAATTTGTGAGCAAGTGTTTGGTGTGTCAGCGAGTTAAGGCTGAACATCAGGTTCCTTCTGGTTTGTTGCAACCGTTGAAAATCCCTGAATGGAAGTGGGAGAGGGTTACCATGGATTTTGTATCTGGTTTGCCTTTGTCTCCATCAAAGAAGAATTCTGTTTGGGTGATTGTGGATCGTTTGACGAAGTGTGCGCATTTCTTGCCTGTGCATACTACGTTTTCTTTGGATAAGCTGGCAGAGCTGTATATTGCTGAGATTGTGAGGTTGCATGGTGTGCCTAAGTCGATTGTGTCGGATAGGGATCCGAGGTTCACATCGCGTTTCTGGCAGTGTTTGCATCAAGCTCTGGGTACAAGGTTGCATTTCAGTACATCCTATCATCCTCAGTCGGACGGTCAGTCTGAGCGGGTTATTCAGATTTTGGAGGATATGTTGAGATGTTGTGTGATAGAGTTCCAAGGTTCTTGGGAGAAGCATCTACCTTTGGTTGAGTTCGCTTATAACAATAGTTATCAGGCGAGTATACAGATGGCACCTTATGAGGCTCTGTATGGGAGGAAGTGTAGGACTCCTCTATGTTGGGCTAAAACTGGTCAAAAGTTGGTTTCGATGCCTGCTTTGTTGAAAGGGACTACCGAGAAGGTGAAGCTCATTTGTGAGAGGTTGAAGGCTGCCTTTGATCGGCAGAAGTCTTACGCGGATTTGAAGCGTAAGGAGATAGAGTATGCGGTGGGTGACCGTGTGTTCTTGAAGGTTTCGCCTTGGAAGAAGGTGATGAGGTTTTGCCGGAAGGGTAAGTTGAGCCCTCGGTACATTGGACCGTATGAGGTTGTTGAGCGAGTGGGTCCTGTTGCGTATCGGTTGAGGTTACCTCAAGAGCTGGAGAAGATTCATGATGTGTTCCATGTTTCTATGCTCCGGAAGTATAGATCTGATCCTTCGCATGTGATGCCTGTGGAGGAAGTGGAATTGAATCCGGATTTGACCTATGATGAAGAACCGGTGAAGGTTCTGGATTCAGATAGCAAGGTTCTTCGTGGCAAGACCATTGAGTTGGTGAAGGTGCTGTGGAAGCATCGAGGTGTTGAGGAAGTCACATGGGAGCGGAAGGAAGACATGCTGAAGCAGTTTCCTTATCTCTTTCCTTCAGGTAAATTTCGAGGACGAAATTTCTTAAGGGGGGGAGAGTTGTAACGCCCCGGTTTTGGGCTTAGAAGTCTTGGGCGTTGACCGGTTGGTCAAAGTGCTGTTCGAATCGTAAGAGGTTAAATTAGGAAAGCCTAGTTCGGGTTGCATTAAAAATATGGAAAAATGTTCTAAAATCATCTTTTAATATAATTAAGTGAACTGTGAAATCAATTTTGGAAAATGGGTTTTGGAAAGGTGACATTTTGGCTAGTGACCAAAATGTAATTTTTGAAAGTTTGGTGGCTGTTTTATAAAGGGTTGAAACTTTGAATCTTTAAGTAGCTATTTACCCAAAGGGAGTTTCTCCAGATTTTTCTAAGATATTTTGAGTTATAATTCTGATTTTAAAGATAACCAAAAAGGAGGGAAATCTCATTTTGGCTATTTTCTCATCTAACTTCCCATTTTCTTTCTCTCTTTTTCTCTCAACCCAAACACTCCATTTACAGAGTTTTGTTTCTGATTTTCTCACCTTAATTCCTCCTTTCAACTCCCATTTGATTGCAAATCATTGTGTCTTCAAAACCTCTTCAATTTCTACAAGTTTCATCAAGGATTTTCATTCCAAAAAGAGGAGAAACTCAAGTTTGGAGGTAAGAACGTCCTTCTCCTCTGAACTTCAAGTTCTTTATTGAAATTCCTAAGTTTTCAATCCTAAATTGATGTTTAATTAAAGGTTTTTAAGTTGATTTATAGATCTTGGCTAATTATGCAAGATTTTGATGATTTCACATGATTTTCGTTTGATCTGTTAAATCTGTGATTTGAGAGGTGTTTTGATGTTAAATGATCTCTAAATTGATAAGGAAATGAGTTTTGATTGATGCAATCCCGGATAGGTTGAGTTTCCTAAGTTTAGCTTGTGTTTTAAGGTAGCTTTTGTGGTGATCTTGTGGATCTGGTGTTGCTGGAGGTTTAAGGATGTTGTTAGGTTGTTTTTAGATGTTAAATGATGTTAATGGAAGTGAGGTTTTGCTGGTTTATGGCTGGGCTTTGTTTGGAAGTGTTTTGGATGTATTTTCGGTTGTGTTGGTGGCCGAAAATGGAGGTTATGTGAGAGCAGCGAGTTTAGGTGCTTTCATTGAAGCAATTAATGCATGATGATGCATTAATCCTCTGCTTTGATGTGTTGAAACAGGGGAGGCATCATTGGATTCAAGTTTGGTAGATTCGGAAGCTTGATTTGGTGCTTGGCTTGGAGCAAAGTGGAAATTGGTGAGTGAGTGGATTTGTGAAAATGGATTTTCAGCTTTAAAACCAAGGTTTGAAGGTTTTGGGAGCTTAGTTTAAGTCTAAACAACTTTGCTAAGCTCAAGTGTAAGTTTTCGGATTTTCTCTCTAGTGGTGGCCATGTTTTGATGTTTTGCAAAGTGATGATTTGCATGTTTTAATTACTGTTTTGAAAGCATAATTTAGCATGATATTTGCTGATGTTTTAAGCCATGTGTTGAAGGTAACTCTAGGTAGGAGTTCCTTGATTTTATACATTGTTTAAATGTGGATTTGATGCTTTGAAATGCATGATGAAATGGCTTGGTTTAATGCTTTAAAACAGTGGATTATATGATGAGAAATATGTATATTGGCAAGTGATGTTTTGTAAAAGTGAAGGTCACTAAGGTGGTTAAAAGTCCTTGAGTGAGCCTTGTTACTTAAGATCATCAAGGTGGTTAAAAGTCCTTGGATGAGTCTTGTTGCGGACACTAAGGTGGTTAAAAGTCCTTAGGTGCTCCTTTCCATGGTGGTTAAAAGTCCATGGGGCCAAGGTGTTTAAAAGTCCTTGGGGTGATTCGAGCATTGGACACAAAGGTGGTTAAAAGTCCTTGTGTGGTCCTCATTCATGGTGTTTAAAAGTCCATGGCCAAGGTGTTTAAAAGTCCTTGGGGCCAAGGTGTTTAAAAGTCCTTGGGAAAGTTGTTGAACTTGTTTTAATAAATGAAATGTATCACTTGAGCCAATATGACATGTTGAGTAATTTGTGAAGCATGAGATGCTTGTTTTTAAGGTTTATGTTGAAGCATGATATTGCTTGTTTTAAGTATGCTAATGAGCATGTCCAAAGGTTGAATTAAGCATGGTTTGTAAATGATTTTAATTGCATTATTGAATTGTTTTAATGAGCATACCTCACTAAGCTTTTGCTTACGCTCTCTACGTTTTCTTAATTCAATAATGCAGAGCATTAGAGTCTTTGAGGGGCAGCAAGAAAGGTCAAGCATTCAAGTACAAGAGAAGCTCAAAGTATGGAAGGTTTTGTTAAACATTTAGCTTTTGTATGTTTTGGCAATGGGGGACCAAAGTGAATGTTTTGGGAGGTGTTTGAGACTCCCTAAGTATGTTGAATGTTGTTCTAAATGCTGGTTTTTGGATTGGAACCTTATGTGCTTGTTTTGCAAGTTTGGAGTTTGAGTAGCTAGCTTGTGTAGGAAGCTTGCCTATAGAATTGGGGCTTTTTGCATATGATGTTGAATTGTTGATTTGTTAGTTCCTATAAGTCATATATATGTTTAATTGCATGCTGGTAAAGTTTGGTGATGTTTGGAGCATGTTTGAATGATCAATTGCATGTTTTGGTATGCTTGTTTGCTGCAATCTGTGCAGGCGTTTCGGAACAGTATGCACCGTTTCGGAACGGGTGCCTTACACGAACCCAGGCGTCCGAAACGGTGTGCACCGTTTCGAAACGGTTTGCTCTCTGCCAAGACCGTGTTTCGGAACGGTGTTGGTCGGTTTCGGAACGGCCCGTGTTTCGGAACGGGGTCGATCCGTTTCGGAACGTCCGACCGTTAGGGAGCTGACATTGGCAGTTATATGTTTTGAATTATTTACGTTTTGGTCCTGAATCTTGTATGTTCAATTGTGTGAGCTTGGGAAGTCCTTTTGAGCTGAAATTTCACAGAGAAGCATGAAACCTGATTAATTTCAAGATGGTAACTTTAATTTGGGTTAAGTCCTTTTAATTATCAGAAATTACAATTTGGTCCCTAAAGTTGTAATTTGTTCATTTGGGTCCCTGTTTGATCTCTGATGTTTGTGATCTTTGAGTATGATGTTTGTGTGATCACAATTAGGATTAATGTGCATCTAGACAAGTTTAAAAAAAAAAAAAGGGTCGTTAATCAAGGTTGACTTTCGGGTTGACTTTGGTTTTCCCCGTTTGACTTTCTTAATTCGGGTCAACCGTCTAGACCGGGTTAAGGGGGTTACAATTTTTATTTTTATTTTTTATTATTATTTTTTTTAACAAAAAAAAAACTCAGGTGAAAATACAGGTTCAAGGGCATCAACATGCCAGGAAAAACCATTCGAGAATTGATGTGGGAAAGTTCTTGCAATTACCGTAAAGATATGCTGCCAGGGCAGCAGCCATGGCAGCAACAGGGGCAGCAAATGCCGATACCGCAACAGCAAAATTTTTTATGGTACGATCAAAACCCACAAAATTTTTTATACCATAACAGCTTTGCTACAGAACCAGACCTGCCCTGGAAATGTCATCATCCTCAAGAGCAGTCAAAATCCTTAGAAGACACACTGCAAGCCTTCATGGCAATCACTCAAAAAGTGTCGGCTTCTACAAACGCAAGTATCGCCAAGATGGATGAACTCTTGAGCAGACCTGTCCTCATTCATGCCACGACTGAACCTGAAATCCCGAGGCAAGATGACAAGGACGCCCATGTGAAGCAATACCCAACATACGATGAGTCTGAGCAACAACTTGCCATGACAATGATCGAGGAGCCGGAATGGAGCAACACCGCGACAACGCTGAGTGAAATTCAAGAGAATGTCACGGCAGCAACCACTTTTGAGGCAGAAACTCCAGTCAAGACAGCAACTGCCGCCTCGACAAAAACTGCCGCCTCGACAGCAACTGCCGCCTCGACAGCAACTGCCGCCTCGACAGCAACTGCCGCCTCGACAGAAACTGCCGCCTTGACAACAACTGCCGCCTCGACAGCAACTGCCGCCTTGACAACAACTGCCGCCTCGACAGCAACTGCCGCCTCGACAACAACTGCTGCCTCGACAGCAACTGCCGCCTCGACAGCAACTGCCGCCTCGGCAGCAACTGATGCTGACACAACAACTACATCAGAGGCAAATTCTAAACCCACCACCTCGATTATGCCTGAACAAGATTGCACACATCCATCCCTGTCATGGCACTCGCACGACCACCTAGAAGAGCTACCCAATGACAATGCCTCACCGATGGAATATGAGCAGGTAATAAATGAACTTTTTGAATTATATGAAAACTCACCAATTCCATTGCAGGTATTTGAGGAACCAACGCCGGTGGACACAGAATCATCAAAGTCTCTACTGATGGAGATCTACGAGTGGTCAACAGAATTTGATATAGAGAGTGATGGCACTTACCAATGTCCCATTGACCTGCAAAGTAACCTGATAAAGAACTGTCAAAATAACTGCCTGCCACAGCAGCAGACACGACAGCAAGGGATACATTCAACCACAACAACATTCAACGAAAACAAGGTAAGTTTGTGGCCGAATGTCAATTTGATTATTTCTAATCATATATTCATGCCCTCAGAAACATTACCAAGAAGGGAGGACTTCATGGACTACAAAGGGAAGAGAAAGAAAGGAGCCCCCAACATGAGAATAATCACCAGATGGAGGGTACGGATGGACTTTAAGAAGTACCAGAAACGACGCCTCAAGCATTATCAGGGGACTGAAGCCCCAGGAATACAGGAAGTGGTTACTTTAGGAGATGCCCCACAAGGCACTCCTAATTTAACCTAAGTTTTATTATTATTATTATTATTATTATTATTATTATTATTATTATTATTATTATTATTATTATTATTATTATTATTATTATTATTAGGTTTATTTCATTCGAATAATGTTTTATTATTTTTTTTAATTTCAGTTTTTAGGAAATAAAGGAGTCAAGAAGAAAAGGAGAAGTGACCCAAACCCACCGCCCATCCACCAGCCCAATACAGCCCATTTATGATAACCTGTCGTTTCGACTGCCGGCACAGATAGACTTGACAGGCTGTCAACAGACTGACACTGCAGATGCAGAAGTGTGCGGCAGACACACAGCAGACGCATAAATGCGTGTCAGACGTGTCAGACACGCTACATCCAATCTGCCGCCCCGTTATTCCCGCCTGCCGTTGCGGCATTAAATGGGCAGATACCCAACAGCTATATAACCCCGTTCTCCCTTTCATTTTCATCACTTCTGATTTTTCTCTCTTGCTTTCTCCTCTAGTTTTATTTGTTTTCTCTCTTTCACAGCCCTTGCAACTAAAATGACGTCGAGACAGACCTGTCGCAACGCTGCCTCCGCTTCCTCTTCAGCAGCAGCGTCACCCTTCGCCAACAAAGAATTATGGGAGGAGCGTGGCTTCATTTACAACAGAAACGCTCCTCATATGGGACTCCGGCCGTTCATTGTGAAGGCCATAACGGCACAGCTATGGGAGGACTTTGCCGAACAGCCGGCAGAGTTAAATGATACTTTGGTCCGGGAGTTTTACGAGGCCATCAACAGCAAAACGGCGACATATGTCACCGTCCGAGGAGTGGAAGTACCCTTTACCGCCAACAGCATCAACCATATGTTCGGCCTTTTCTTTGGCCCCGATGATGATGCTCACCAACAATTTGTAGACACCCTTGATGCTGCTGCCTATGAGGCTGTCATGGCGGAGCTGACAGAAGCTGATACGACATGGACTACCAGCAAGAAGAACCCCCACTCCGTCACTAGGGGGCAGCTCCTCCCCGAAGCAAAACTGTGGAACGCTTTCATCAAAAAGCGTATCCTGCCCTCGTCCCACCACACGACAGTCAACCGGCAGCGGCTGGCCCTCATTCACTCTATTATGCATGACAGGCCCATCAACGTGGGCAGGTACATGAGGGACAGCATCATCGACTGTGCCTTCCGCTCAGACTCACGACTCTGCCTGTCGTTCACTATCACAGCCCTCTGCCGCTGTGCTGCTGTACCAGAGGAGCCCTCCGACAAACTACACCAAGGTAATGGCTGGACCGACAGTAACATCTCTAGCCTCATGGAGGTCGTAGCTGCAACACCCATCAACGCCTTTGATCCAAATGCACCACCTGCTGACTCGGATAAGGAACCTGCCACCGAGCCTGCCCCTGAAGCTGCCACCGCCACCGCTCCGACAGACCAGTCGGCACTTATCCTTGCTACAATCCTACGGGTCGAGGAGCGGCAAATGGGTTTGATGACTTTCATCCGCGATTTCTCAAATGCAATGGTAAATTTTATTACTAATACTTTACATTTTTTGGATGTCATCTTCCCCACCTTCCCCGCCCATTATTTCCATATCCCCTCCCCCACACCTACACCACCTGTCTCTCCCCATACACAATCTGCCACTTCCACACCATCCCCTGCCCCGACGGCAGCCGGCAGCCCTCCGGCAGACACCTCCCCTCGAGGAACCAAAAGACCTGCCACTGATGACAGCCCTCTTATCCGGAGGAATTTGGAGAGGGACTTTACGAGGGTGAAAAGAATTAAGCACGTGGCAGATAAGAAACGGCTGCCCAAAGCCAGCACCACCACTAGCAGCAGCTGGGATAGTGGCAGCAGTTCTGACGTCCGGCTAGTGGAGCAACCTGCCCCTCAACCTGCTCCTGAACCTGCCCAGCCCCCTCCACAGCGCAGACGCCGCCATTAGATCCGCGTCAGCAGCAGCATCGAGGACAGCGACTGAAAATTTAAGTTTTTATTTTCCTTTTTTGATGCATGCTTATATCTTTTGTGATGTACTTGCTTTCATGTTTTTATTTTTCTGTCATTTTGCATTGAGGGCAATGCAACCCTCGAGTTTGGGGGTGGCAACCCTCCATCATTAGTGGAGTCTTAAGTACATCTTTTTATTAATTGTTGAGTCTTTTTAATTAAGTTCTCTTAAAAAAAATCAGAAAATATAAAACTGTTGGCTTAAAAACGGTGAAGTTAACTTACCTGTCATGACAGCTTTGTCGTGGCAGCATCCTTAGGACAGTTTAAGGAGATGTTTAGAGCCTTTCTATAGTTCTGAAAACTTAAACACCATTGTGACTGTTATATCGCTTAGATTTCTTTTAGCCAAACTAGAATAGGATGCTTAGTACTTGAATAAGCCCCTAGAGGTGCCGAACACTGGCTCTAGGAAAGAAGTTTAGCAAATGAAATTCAAAAACCTAGAGGTGCCCGAAACCGGCTCTAGGAAGCTAACTAGAGGTGCCCAAAACCGGCTCTAGTAACTAGAGGTGCCCGAAACTGGCTCTAGTAAAAACTTAGCTTGAAAATAGAAGAAAAAGAAGCATGAAAATGTGTCTTCAAGAAAGTAAACTTTGGCATAAAAATTCGAGTTAAGGAGTTGAATATTCTAGTGAAACTAAGAGAGTCTTGGCATATAACTGTTCACAAGCATGCACACATTGCACGAGAGCTATAGGGAGATTCCGGACAGATCCTAACCTTTCCGACAGGCTGCTGCCGCCACAGAGATTGAGCGACGGGTAAGGGAGAGTTCACTGTTTGAAGGCCAACACAAAAAATTTCATTTTTCTTTTAGGTCTTGATTGCTTGAGGACAAGCAAAAACTTGAGTTTGGGGGTGTGTTGAGTGTGTAAAAGTTCTATTATTTACACCCTTTTTAACCCATATTTCTGCTGCATTCAAGCACCATTGCCTTGCATTTAGGTTAGTTTTCAATAAAACATCACAATTATATAAAAGGCACGGATTCTACTAAAAGATGGCGTATTTTGCAGGTAACTGCCATGTTTGACGAGGAAGGCAGGCGCAGGGCAGATAAGCAGGAAAACTGAACTGGACAAGCAGCCGAAGAAGACAAACCTGTCATGGACCTGTCGTGACAGCAAGGTGACAGCAGACTTATGAAGAGGAAAAGTCAAGTGGACCTCGATAGATAGAGAAAAATCTGCTCGTCTGTCGTGTGGAAGCCAAATAATTTTCCAAGCCCCGGATCAAAAGATATGTCAAGCCAAAGCTCAAGGAAAGGAATTCCCACAAAATAGGGATGCGGCTGGAACTTTAGAGATTTAGTCTTTATTAGAATCTTACTTTTAATTAAAGTTGTAATCCTTGTTACCTTAGATAACTTGAGCCCAAAGCTTATATAAGGGCATAGATTTAACCTAGGAGCATAACCGATTACCCCATAACCAAAACCAAACCCCTGTCGTCTACCTGTCACCGACATGTTCTAAATCCCCCCTAGGGCTACGGGTTGTTTTGTAAAGTAGTTGCAAGGGTTGCTTTGTTTTAGGATTTTTCAGTTCAATAAAATAAACTTCAAGTTCTTTTATTTTGGTTTTAACATCTTGCAAGAGCATCGGGAGAGCATTGTGAGGTTATCCATTTACTTAGCATCGGGAGAGTTAAGTATACGAAAGAAATAAAAGCGCGTTCTCTAGTTTATAGTTGAACCATCTCGTGCCTAGGGATAGGGCGAGGTTAAGTGGCTAAGGAAGAATTCATACACATCGGTGTTCATCCTTCGATTCACGCCGGGAGGTATCATCAAAGACGTGATCATCGACAGACTTGTGCCTAGGGATAGGGCAAGGCAGATCTGGGATTCTTGCCAAACTTGAAGTACGGAGTTGGTGTGTCTGCTGCCGCGACAGCCAACGGACAGACGCCGCGACAGGTGCTGTCGGCGACGGGAGCGACGACAGAACTGGAGATCCTAAGCAATTCAATACCTGCACTGCCGAGCAACTCAATACCAGCCCATTCTCTCTATCTTGATATCTTTATTCTTTTTATTTACGTTTACTTCATTATTTTCGTGACAAATATCTTAATCTATTCTTTTCCCCTTGTGCAGATAGCGAAGGAAAGAGTTAGCCCAGTCCCTGTGGAGACGATATCCGATACTCTAGTATCACTTTATTACTTGCGACGTGTATACTTGCACTACAATTGCGATAGACTCTTTTACACGCAACAACAAGGTTCAAACCATAAACCGAACATGGTCATCATACACAATCTCATTACACAACAACATAAAAGACTCTTTTCCCCCATTGCTTTTATTATCTATAGCTATAAACCAAGACATACTTCTCAAGTGGAGCTCTTTTTGAATCCCTTGCTTCTTGCTGTCCCAACTTCAAATATCTGCATTGATGGACAAAAAGGAGCGTAAGCATATAATGCTTAGTGAGGAATACTCAAAACCAAAACACCATCAATGCAGTGAATCATAAAACCTTCTTTAAATGTAGATACAATTCAATAAACCAAAGCATTGTTTGAAAACCTCCTTTGAAACAACATTGCTTTAAATCATGCATTGCTCAACATGGAAACCAACCTTTAACTTTGAAATGCTAAACAACTCACCCCAAACCACATTCTTACAAATACTATCATTTAAACCTTTCCATGCATAAACGCTTCATGCAAAGTTTAACCCAATTTCTTTGGAAATCACTTCCACTTCGCACTATACTTTTCTCATGCTTAATGATCATTTCAAAGCAAAATGCCTTTTAAAAACCAAATGTTCCTTCTATCTACCTCATGCCATCAACAAGTGCAAAACACATGAACTACAAAAGCAACATTTTCATTACGTGCCTTTTTAAAACAAGCCTTCACAAGACTTCAATGCACTTATGAGATACTATGCACATATGCACCATTCACAATAGAAGATATACTTTTGCTCATACTTAACAAGTATCACATGCATTCTTGTATCATTTACATATTTCCCATGCAACCTTGCATCATTTTCAAGCATCTCTCGCTTCACTACATTCGACCATATTATATAGGCTTTCAAGTGATAGTTCACAACCATTTCAACACAATACACAACCAGATACGTTGATTACAAGAGTTGTCCCACACGCTTCATACACACTACCGGCTTAACAAGGTGGAGTTTATCGGTACAATCACAACCCCTCAACACCCGTGATGGAGTTTAACGGTACAATCACAACCCCTCAACATCACTCATCGGTAGTTGTATAACCCACTAGCGAGAGCCGGGACACACCACAAGGCTTACACATGGGAGCTACCTCAACCATTGTAATCACCTTAACCAAGCTCACACACGGGAGCAATCCTCTACCGTTGTGACGCTTAACCAAGTCCACCCACGAGATACATCCTCCATCGTGGTGACACAAATTTCCTCAATCGCTAGGGTACTTGGATGGAGTTTACGGTACAATCACAACCCCTCAACATCCAAGGCGACTTTACTTACGGTGCACCCAATCCTATAGCCGGCTAACTATATCCGATTCAAGTACTTAAAAACTATTTCATCACTTGCCAATATACATCAAATACCATCAACACTTCACTGTTTTAAGCATTAATCACAGCCACTTATCATCATGCATCTCCATGCATCATAACCAAATTAATAACATATCAAACCAAGGATCTCTTACCTTAAGCATCCTTCAATACATGACTTTCAAAACAAACATTAATCATGCTAAAACATGCTTTAATACCATGCTCAAACAACAAATTAAACCACATTGTCAAATCAAACACATCAAAACCCATTTTGATAGTTTTCAAAACAATAATAGCACAATTGAGAGAGAATTCCACTTTACTTACTTCCGAACTTAAACCAGCGTTTCAAGCCTAAATTTAAGTTCCCAAGCCTCTTTTCAAAACCATTCCAAAGCTGGAAAACACGATCTCACTCACCGATACACAAAACTATGCTAGCTGATAAGCCTTCCAAGCATCTGAAACTTCCAACGCCACCTCTATTGCTTCCGAATCATTCTCCCCTATTTTAAACACATAACAACAGAGGATTAATGCATCACCATGCATTAAAATCACCAGCAACACAACCCAACTCGCTGCTCTATCCAAAAACCTCATTTCGACTACCAAAAACAACCGAAATAACCTCCAAACTCTCCCAAAACAAAGCCCAGTCAAGATCTATCAACTCTAACCATTTCTAAACATCAATTAACATCAAAAAGCAACATAAACATGACCTTATACCTCCAGCAACAGCAGATCACCAAAACCACCCCAAAAACCACCATTCTAGCAAGCAAAACTTAGGAAAACAAACCTATTCGTGATTTGATTGAAAAAACCTCATTTGTAACATCAATTAACATCCAAAATACTTTAGAAAACAAGCTCAAAACAGAGCCTAACCAAGATCCACGAAAATCTCCAAGATCTCTTCCAAAATCTTGAGTTTTAAGCCAAAATCTTGTTTCCAACACTAATACCATTCATAAAACTTTAATAAAGGATTGACAACTTGGGAATTTCAATAAATAACTGAGTATTTAGAGGAGAAGAACAAGCTTACCTCTAAATGATGATTTCTCCTTGATTTGGGCAAGTTTCCATGAAAATTCAATGTAGAAATCAAGTGAATTTGATGAGGGATTGATTAAGAATCAAAGAGAAATTGAAATCTCATCAAATGAAGTGTAAAATCAAAGTGAATTTGCTGGAGAAAATGTGTTTGGTTGAAAGGAATTTGAGAGAAAATGAAGAGAGAGAAAATTTGTGAAAAGTAGTTATGAATAGTCAAAGTTAGTTTCTCATTTAATTAAACCTCATTTCCTTTAATTAAAAAATTAATAAAATTACCCAAATTAAGGAAAAATCTGGAGAAAACATTTTGGGTAAATTAGCTCCTTAAAGATTCAAAGTTTCAATTCTTTACAAAACAGTCACTATTTAACCTTTGCAAAAACTGCGATTTGGTCACTATACCGAAATGTAATATTTTCAAACTTAATTTTGTAAAATTGATTTCACCATTCTCTTTTATATATTAAATGAGGATTTTTAGATATTTTTCTATATTTTTAAAGTATCTCGAACTAGGTGTTCCCTAAAACCTCCTTTTATATTCGAACCGTCTTCCAAACCGATCCAGTTCAGACCCTAAACTTCTAAGTCCAAATTTGGGGTGTTACAACTCTCCCCCTCTTAGGAAATTTCGTCCTCGAAATTTTAACCTGCGAAAAGAGCACGATACCAAACTTCCCAAAGCAACACATAATGTAACACATGAGACTTAACCACCACTAAACATCCTCCACCCAAAACACCACAAAAATCAACTCCTCCATAAATCAAACTCACACTATACCCAAACCCAACACCACTACTTACGGTTCAAGACTTCCAGAACACTCAGATGTTAACCTCAACTTAACCTTTCACACTTTCGAACAGTGCATAGCCCCAACAACCCGAAGAACACTCAAATCTTTACTGTAACGCCCCGGTTTTGGGCTCAGAAGTTTTGGGCGTTGACCGGTTCGGTCAAAGTGCTGATCGAATATATAAGAGTGAATTTAGGAAAGCCTAGTTCGGGTTACATTAAAAATATGGAAAAATGTTCTAAAATCATCTTTTAATATATAAAAGTGAACTGTGAAATCAATTTTGGAAAATGAGGTTCGGAAGGTTGACATTTTGGCTAGTGACCAAAATGTAATTTTTGAAAGTTGCGGGACAGTTTTATAAAGGATTGAAACTTTGAATCTTTAATGAGCTATTATTCCAAAAAGGATTTCTCCAGATTTTTCTAAGATATTTTAAAGTTTTATTCTAATTTTAAAGATTATGAAATGTGGAGGGAAATCATTTTTACCATTTCTTAACTAACTTTTCATTTTCTCTCAATTTTCCTTTTCTCTCATTTTCTCTCCACCCAAACATATTTCTCCAGATTTTCTTCTCTGATTTTGGCATCTAAATCTATCATTTCAACTCTCTTTTGATTCATAATCATCTCATCTACAAAACCTCTCAATTTGCAAGTTGTTTCATCAAGCATTTTGGCTCTAAAAAGGAGAAATTCAAGTTTGGAGGTAAGAACGTCCTTCTCCTCTAAAATATCAGTTCTTTACTGAAATACCTAAGTTCTCAATCCTTGATTTGTGATTTGTTAATGGCTTTTCAATTGAAATCTTGATTTTGGCTTAAAATGCAAGATTAGGTGATTTTGGTGGAATTTTCGTGTGATATGTTTGGGCAGTGTTTTGAAGTGTCAAAATGATGTTAAATGAATGCTAAATTGATTAGAAGTTGAGGTTTAATCAATGCAATCCCGGATAGGTTGAATTTCCTAAGTTTGGCTTGAGTTTTTGGTTGTTTTTGGAGTGTTTTTGGTGATCTGTTATACCTGGAGATATAAGGATGTGTTTGTGATCATTTTAGATGTTAATTGATGTTTAAAAATGGTTAGAAGTGATGGATCTTTGCTGGGTTAAGTTTTGGAAGTGTTTGGAGATGATTCCGGTTGTGTTTGGTAGCCAAATTGTTGGATTTGGGATGAGCAGCGAGTTGAGTCTTGTTGCTGGTGTTTTTAATGCATAATGATGCATTAATCCTCTGTTGTTGTGTGCTTGAAACAGGGGAGTTTGATCCGTGAGCTTTGAAGGTGTTGCGGAAGGTTTTCGGATGCTTGGAAGGCTTGTTGGCTAGCCTTGTTTTGGTTATCGGTGAGTGAAGTTGGGATTTCAGCTTTTAAACCAAGGTTTGAAGGTTTTGGGAGCTTAGTTTAAGTCTAAACAACTTTGCTAAGCTCAAGAGTAAGTGATTGGATTTTCGCTCTTGAATTGTGTTGTGAAATTGGCTTTTAAGCAATTGTGGTTGATGATTGAAATGCATGTGTTTTGCATGGTTTAAATCTGTTTTGAAAGCATATTTTAAGCATGGTTTAATGTTGGTTTTGAAAGCCATATGTGAAGGATGCTCAAGGTAAGAGATCCTTGGTTTTATACATTGAAAATGTGGATTTGATGCATGGTGTTGCATGATGTTTAATGGCTTTGTGTGATGCTTTAAAACAGTGAATTAATGATGGTAAATGATGGTTTTTGCATTATGGTTATGCATGTGAATCATTGGACTAATGTGGAAAGGTGGTTATATTGGCAAGTGATGTAAGTGGATTCTTGGTTCGTTTATCGGATATAGTTAGCCGGCTATAGAATTGGGTGCACCGTGAATTAAGTCGCCTTGGAGGTGGAGTGGTCAAGAGTGGACCGGTAAACTCCCTTCAAGTATCCTAACGAGATGGTTAAGGTCATAATGGAGGTGTTTCCCATTCGAGGACCTTGGTTGAGCAAAGGTTATATGGTGTTTAAAAGTCCATATAGGAGAACCTTGTGCTTGTTGAGATCACAACGGCGGTGTTAAGTCCATGTGTGGATCTTGTGTGGGGTGTCCCGGATCTCGTTAGTGATGTGATACAACTACCAATCGGTGAATGCAAAGGTTGTATGGTGTTTGGAAGTCCATACATAGGAACCTTGTGCATGTCAAGGTTGTATGGTGTTTAAAAGTCCATACATGGGAACCTTGGGAAAAGTCAAGGTTGTATGGTGTTTGAAAGTCCATACATGGGAACCTTGGGAAAAGTGGAGGTTGTATGGTGGTTGAAAGTCCATGCATGGGAACCTCGGAAGAAGCTAAGCTTGTATAGTGTTTAAAAGTCCATACATGGGAACCTTAGGCTTGTAAGGTCAAATGGTGTTTAAAAGTCCATTTGGGAGACCTTGGATTGGTAGGGTGTTTAAAAGTTTGTGCTTAAATGGTTGCTTGTGTAGGAAGCATGCCTATAGATTTGGGGCTTTTTGCATATGAAGTTAAAGTGTTGATTTGATGATGCCTACAAGTCATATATATGTTGAATTGCATGCTGGTATAGTTTGGTGACATTTGGAGCATGTTGAATGATTAATTGCATGTTTTAGAATGCATTTTGCTGCAATCTGTGCAGGGCGTTTCGGAACAGTTGACACCGTTTCGGAACGGGTGCCTTACATGAACCCAGGCGTCCAAAACGCGTGCCACCGTTCCGGAATGGTTTGGCTACTGCCAAACCCCCGTTGCAGAACGCGTTGCAGAACGACCCCGAGTTTCGAAACAGGCTTTGCCTGTTTCGGAACGGGAGACCGTTGGGGGCTGACATGGGCGGTTAAATGTTTCAAAATGTTTGCATTTTGGTCCTGAAACTTGTTTGTGCAATTGTATGAGTTTGGGATGTCCGTTTGAGCTGAAATTTGGCAGAGAAGCATGAAACCTGATTAATTTTAATTTGGTAACTTAAAATCTGGTTAAGTCCTTAAAGTTTTCAGAAATTACAATTTGGTCCCTAAAGTTGTAATTTGTTCAATTGGGTCCCTGTTTGATCTCTGATGTTTGTGATCTTTGTGTATGATGTTTGTGTGATCACAATTAGGACTAATGTGCATCTAGACAAGAGTAAAAAGAAAAAAAAAAGGGTCGTTAATCAAGGTTGACTTTCGGGTTGACTTTGGTTTTCCCCGTGTGACTTTCTTAATTCGGGTCAACCGTCTGGGCCGGGTTAAGGGGGTTACATTTGGTGGTATCAGAGCTGAGTTGCGAATGCTTGGGGAAAACGGTAAGTTGTTGTGATGTGTGCTTGTTGTTTACCTTGATGTGTGGTTGAAAGTTGGTTGAAACACGTGTTTCTGAATATGCTGCTGGTGTTTCTGAGTATGCTGCTGATGATTATGAGCAAATTGTTGATGTTTCTGAGCATGTTGCTGATGTTTTCAAGCATGTTTTATGGTTATGAATCTTGGTTGAGTTTATGTGGATATGTGCTGGTGTTGTGAGCTGATGTTATACATGATGGAAGTGCTATGAGTATGTTATGTTGATAATATGCTGTTGCAAGTGGATGCTGTAGGGTATAAGCATGATCAAAGTATGTTGTTTGATGTGCTTGATATTGTGATATCCATGTTGTGTTGACCGTTATGTCATGTAAAGGGGAGGATTCGGGATACCCATTGCCTTATTAATATAGCTATTGTGTTATTTTGGAGTTGGAGATTGAATCCTTGCTTAATGCTGGTCTAACTGGTTTGTTTGTTGTTGTGATTGTTTGTTGTTGTTAGTAGTATGGCAAAGTCGATGGAAGAATGGCAGTTGGGTGAGATGGTTGCTGCCTTGGGGCAGGTTGTTAAGGCATGGAATTCACCCTTTTGTAGAGGTGTTTTGTCTCAGTCTTCTGTGCCTGGAGTTGGGGTGTTAAGGCAGAAAGAAGAAGCTGGTTCTGTGATGAAGTGTTCATCATCTGTTGTTTAGGAGGTGTTGGGAACATCTCAGGCTGAGGTAAAGGTAAAGTCAGTGGATGAGCTGGCTGTGGGATGTGTGAGTTTGCCGAAGCAGCATTTGCTTGATTTGGGTGCTGTGGAATATCATGGTTCGACACCTGAGGCATTTGAGGCCTGGTTGGCCAGTGTGGTTTTGATTTTGGATCAAGGGGGGCTGTGATTATGCATGTAAGTTGGGGAGTGTTGTTTCTCTGATGTTGGAGGATGCGTGTGCCTGGTGGACATCTGTGGCGGTGGCGTCACATATCGATGATATTGACTGGGATTTCTTTGTATCTGCCTTTTATGAAAGGTATCTTGGAGAGAAGTTTCCAAGGGTTAAGCAATGTGAAGGTGGTGCTGTTGTGGAGCAAGTGTTGTTTGAACAAGGAGTGGAAGCTCAGCCACCGATGTGTGACCGTTGTGAAAGGCGCCATGTTGGAGGTTGTTGGGGTGCGGGTGCTTGCTGGAATTGTGGTTCCAAAATGCATGTTAAGCGTGATTGTCCTCTTGGAGTGAAGTCAGCTTTGGTGTTAGCCAAGGGGTCTCTGAAAGGTCGTGGGCACGGCCGAGGCAAGGTTCAGAGGTGGCAGAAAGAGCAGAAGGTTGTGAAGAGTTTGGGAAAGGAGAATTGCTGGAAATGTGGGTCTGCTGGACACATGAGACGTGATTGTTTGAGGTTGGCTCGGAACAGTCAAGGTTCCTTACCGCAAGGAGCTGATGGTGACCATAGTGTGCTAGTTGGTGCTGCAGTGGTGTGGCAGGAGGATGATGGTTCCGCAAGGAAGAGAGCTCTCTGATGAAGCTTCAGGGAGGTGTTGTGTTTTCAGGTAACCTTGTTAAGTAATCTTTGCTCTAGTTACCTTAGTTTGGTTTCTGTTGGTTTTCCTTGCGTGGTAAGTTTAGTCTTGTTGCTAGCTTGTTTGGGTAGTAATGGTAGTTGTTTGGGAACATCTTGGGTGTGAAGAAGGCTTAGTGAGAATCTGGTGGTTAATGGTTGTTGGTATGATGGAGTTAGATAAGCTAGAAGTGAGGTAAGAGGTTGTTCTTAGATGGATTTGAGGATGTTATTGGAGGGTGTGAACTGGCATTCATGCACAGTTAAAATCATCGTTATAGGCTATATTATATATGTTGGTCCATGCATACATGTGGCATGACATTAGAGGTTTTGCATGCATGTACATCAGGCATTGATAGGGCATGTAGGTGATCATGCATACAATGTTCACACTCGCTAATAACTAATTGAATCTGTTAGTGTGGTGGTTGGTTTGGATGATGGGTTTTTAGAGGTTGTTTTGGTGCTGAGTGAGAGTTAGAGGTAACATTAAGCTAGTTGCTAGCGATGGTGAGAGTGGTATAGCCTGTGGTAGAAGGATGGTGTTTGTTGCTTAAGGAGAGTTTAGTGGTTTGGTGGTTTGTATAGCTAAAAGGAAGTGGTAGTTCCTTGGTGCTAGTAATGTTGCAGTTTGTGGTGGTGTTTCCAAGTGCTGAGGTAGCTTAGCTTTTAAGTTGTTGTGAAAGGGTTGTGTTGGTAAGTGCTGATTCTTAGCAACCTTTGAGGAGTTCAGAAGCTGTTATGTGTGTTTTGGATAAACAATGTTCTGGTAATGCAAGTGTTATGGTTGAAGTTTGAAGTGGAAGGGCTATGAAAGATCGAAGGCTTTTGTTGGTTGTTTGGGTTCTTGTGAGAAGTGGTTGGCTTGGGTTCTTGTGAGAAGTGGTTGGCTGGTTGTGGTTAAGAAAATTCTGTTTGAAGTCAGCTGGTGGTGTGTGGAACGGCTGGTGGAGTCAAGTTGGGGTTGTGATGTAATTCTTGGAATTTGGGTGAGTTATCCTGGTGAGCTGTTATGGTAATGTTAGCGGCAGATGTGAAGGATTATCAGCATTTGTTGAGGAGTTTGGGTAAGCAGTTGATGCTTAAAGATTTTTGCTTGTTGGGAAAATCCTTGGAAGAGGTTTGGGAGTTTGCAAGAGTTTTAGAAGCAGAAAGGCTTGCTTAATGGCTGAGTTGGATTGGTTGTTGTTTCTGTGTAAACAAGTTTTGGAAGTTGTGTGTTACAGTGATGTGTGCTGTAAGAGCTGAAGTTCTTCAGGTTGATGTTGGGGCTGTGTACAGTCCGGTTAAGTGAAAGGTTAAGTTGTGGCTATCTTTGGGTGTTCTGGATTTAATGAACAGCATGTGGTGGTGTTGTGTTCGGTGGAGCTTTGTGTGGAATGTGTTCAGTGTTGGTTGAGGTTGTTATGTTGCCTTGTGTGTTGCTTTGAGAAGGTTGTTGTTCTCTTTTCGCCGGTTGAAATTTCAAGGACGAAATTTCCTAAGGGGGGGAGAGTTGTAACGCCCCGGTTTTGGGCTCAGAAGTTTTGGGCGTTGACCGGTTCGGTCAAAGTGCTGATCGAATATATAAGAGTGAATTTAGGAAAGCCTAGTTCGGGTTGCATTAAATATATGGAAAAATGTTCTAAAATCATCTTTTAATATATAAAAGTGAACTGTGAAATCAATTTTGGAAAATGAGGTTCGGAAGGTTGACATTTTGGCTAGTGACCAAAATGTAATTTTTGAAAGTTGCGGGACAGTTTTATAAAGGATTGAAACTTTGAATCTTTAAGGAGCTATTATTCCAAAAAGGATTTCTCCAGATTTTTCTAAGATATTTTAAAGTTTTATTCTGATTTTAAAGATTATGAAATGTGGAGGGAAATCATTTTTACCATTTCTTAACTAACTTTTCATTTTCTCTCAATTTTCCTTTTCTCTCATTTTCTCTCCACCCAAACATATTTCTCCAGATTTTCTTCTCTGATTTTGGCATCTAAATCTCTCATTTCAACTCTCTTTTGATTCCTAATCATCTCATCTACAAAACCTCTCAATTTGCAAGTTGTTTCATCAAGCATTTTGGCTCTAAAAAGGAGAAATTCAAGTTTGGAGGTAAGAACGTCCTTCTCCTCTAAACTATCAGTTCTTTACTGAAATTCCTAAGTTCTCAATCCTTGATTTGTGATTTGTTAATGGCTTTTCAATTGAAATCTTGATTTTGGCTTAAAATGCAAGATTTGGTGATTTTGGTGGAATTTTCGTGTGATCTGTTTGGGCAATGTTTTGAAGTGTCAAAATGATGTTAAATGAATGCTAAATTGATTAGAAGTTGAGGTTTAATCAATGCAATCCCGGATAGGTTGAATTTCCTAAGTTTGGCTTGAGTTTTTGGTTGTTTTTGGAGTGTTTTTGGTGATCTGTTATACCTGGAGATATAAGGATGTGTTTGTGATCATTTTAGATGTTAATTGATGTTTAAAAATGGTTAGAAGTGATGGATCTTGGCTGGGTTAAGTTTTGGAAGTGTTTGGAGATGATTTCGGTTGTGTTTGGTATCCAAATTGTTGGATTTGGGATGAGCAGCGAGTTGAGTCTTGTTGCTGGTGTTTTTAATGCATAATGATGCATTAATCCTCTGTTGTTGTGTGCTTGAAACAGGGGAGTTTGATCCGTGAGCTTTGAAGGTGTTGCGGAAGGTTTTCGGATGCTTGGAAGGCTTGTTGGCTAGCCTTGTTTTGGTTATCGGTGAGTGAAGTTGGGATTTCAGCTTTTAAACCAAGGTTTGAAAGTTTTGGGAGCTTAGTTTAAGTCTAAACAACTTTGCTAAGCTCAAGAGTAAGTGATTGGATTTTCGCTCTTGAATTGTGTTGTGAAATTGGCTTTTAAGCAATTGTGGTTGATGATTGAAATGCATGTGTTTTGCATGGTTTAAATCTGTTTTGAAAGCATATTTTAAGCATGGTTTAATGCTGGTTTTGAAAGCCATATGTGAAGGATGCTCAAGGTAAGAGATCCTTGGTTTTATACATTGAAAATGTGGATTTGATGCATGGTGTTGCATGATGTTTAATGGCTTTGTGTGATGCTTTAAAACAGTGAATTAATGATGGTAAATGATGGTTTTTGCATTATGGTTATGCATGTGAATCATTGGACTAATGTGGAAAGGTGGTTATATTGGCAAGTGATGTAAGTGGATTCTTGGTTCGTTGATCGGATATAGTTAGCCGGCTATAGGATTGGGTGCACCGTGAATTAAGTCGCCTTGGAGGTGGAGTGGTCAAGAGTGGACCGGTAAACTCCCTTCAAGTATCCTAACGAGATGGTTAAGGTCATAATGGAGGTGTTTCCCATTCGAGGACCTTGGTTGAGCAAAGGTTATATGGTGTTTAAAAGTCCATATAGGAGAACCTTGTGCTTGTTGAGATCACAATGGCGGTGTTAAGTCCATGTGTGGATCTTGTGTGGGGTGTCCCGGATCTCGTTAGTGATGTGATACAACTACCAATCGGTGAATGCAAAGGTTGTATGGTGTTTGAAAGTCCATACATAGGAACCTTGTGCATGTCAAGGTTGTATGGTGTTTAAAAGTCCATACATGGGAACCTTGGGAAAAGTCAAGGTTGTATGGTGTTTGAAAGTCCATACATGGGAACCTTGGGAAAAGTGGAGGTTGTATGGTGGTTGAAAGTCCATGCATGGGAACCTCAGAAGAAGCTAAGGTTGTATGGTGTTTAAAAGTCCATACATGGGAACCTTAGGCTTGTAAGGTCAAATGGTGTTTAAAAGTCCATTTGGGAGACCTTGGATTGGTAGGGTGTATGGAGCGTAGGGACAACGCTCGGAATCCGCGTATCCGATCGGGTGTTGAGTTGAAAAGTGGATGTGGATGATATTGGAAGCCAATGCAATGTTCTTGATCATAAGGAAGCATGAAATGCTTGAAATGATGCATAATTGCATGAGAAGCATGAGATGCTTGAAAAGATGCATGGTTGCATGAAAAGTGTATAATGCTAGTGAATGCATGTTTACTTGTTGGGTTTAAACAAGTGTTGATTATCATTTGATAAATGATGCATGTGAGCATGGAAACTTTTAAATGCATAGGAGTCTTGTTAAGACTTGTTTTAAAAGGCATGTGGTGATGATGATGTGATTCATAAGTTGTCTTTGTTTAATGCATGAGTTGGATTGCTTGAATAATGGTTTAAAAGGGGTTTCTTGCTTGAAATGATGTTCAAGTTTATGAATGGGTAATATGAAATGGAAGTGATTTCCAAGGTTTTAATTTAGCTTTGCATATGGTGTATATGCATGGAATGGTTAAATGGATGATTATGTAATTTATGATTTGGAAAGGTTTTCTTGGCTTGCTAAGCTAAGGTTTGGTTTCATGTGTGTTCAATGCATGGTTTAAGCATGTTGTTGAAAAGGGTTTCCAAACATGGTTTTGGTAACAAATCGGGTTTGTTTTTAAAGTGATTTTAATGACTCGCTGCGTTGATGGTGTTTTGGTTTTGAGCATTCCTCACTAAGCATTATGTGCTTACGCTCCTTTTTGTCCATCAATGCAGATTCTTGAAGTTTGGATAGCAAGGAGCAAGGGATTCAAGGTGGACTCCAATTGAGATGTATGTCTCGGTGAATAGCTATAGTTAATAAAGGCAATGGGGGTAGAATCTTTCGGATTGATGTTTTTGTGTTCGTATATGTTCGAACAAGTATGTTTTAATGTTGGTGATGTTGCTGAATCATGTATTGGCTTTAAGGAGATTGAATTGGAAAGTTTGTGCTTAAATGGTTGCTTGTGTAGGAAGCATGCCTATAGATTTGGGGCTTTTTGCATATGAAGTTAAAGTGTTGATTTGATGATGCCTACAAGTCATATATATGTTTAATTGCATGCTGGTATAGTTTGGTGACATTTGGAGCATGTTTGAATGATTAATTGCATGTTTTAGAATGCATTTTGCTGCAATCTGTGCAGGGCGTTTCGGAACAGTTGACACCGTTTCGGAACGGGTGCCTTGCATGAACCCAGGCGTCCGAAACGGGTGCCACCGTTCCGGAACGGTTTGGCTACTGCCAGACCCCCGTTGCGGAACGCGTTGCGGAACGGCCCCGAGTTTCGAAACGGGCTTTGCCTGTTTCGGAACGGGAGACCGTTGGGGGCTGACATGGGCGGTTAAATGTTTCAAAATGTTTGCATTTTGGTCCTGAAACTTGTTTGTGCAATTGTATGAGTTTGGGATGTCCGTTTGAGCTGAAATTTGGCAGAGAAGCATGAAACCTGATTAATTTTAAGTTGGTAACTTAAAATCTGGTTAAGTCCTTAAAGTTTTCAGAAATTACAATTTGGTCCCTAAAGTTGTAATTTGTTCAATTAGGTCCCTGTTTGATCTCTGATGTTTGTGATCTTTGTGTATGATGTTTGTGTGATCACAATTAGGACTAATGTGCATCTAGACAAGAGTAAAAAGAAAAAAAAAGGTCGTTAATCAAGGTTGACTTTCGGGTTGACTTTTGTTTTCCCCGTGCGACTTTCTTAATTCGGGTCAACCGTCTGGGCCGGGTTTAGGGGGTTACATTTACAATATACACCACCTTATCTCATAACTCCCTCAACAAAACTCGCACACACGGTGACACCAACCCCTCCAGTTTCAACAACCATGTGACTCACAACCCTCACTACTTCCAAAACCCCTTGAAAAATCGTTCCACTCCTTCCAAAGATCACCACAACAAGCAAAAATTTCTTAAGCATCAACTGCTTACTCAAACTTCTCAATGTATTGATAACATTACCTCATATCCACCATTATCACCACCATAACAACTCACCAAAACTACTCACATAACATTCAAAACCCATGCCACAAGACTCCAACCTTAACTCCACCAGTTGTTCCACTTACCCTCAACTGACTTAAGAAAGATTTACTTGATGACAATTCCGCTTGATGAAAATTCCACTTACCTTCTAAGACCCTTTTGCACCCACTGAAGCTGATCCCAACACTTGATGACAATTCCGCTTCACATGCTCCATAGAACCATAGTTCCCACAAACTCCAACATGACACCTTCTACAACGGTCACACATCGACAACCGAGCTACCACTCCTTTGTCATATAGCACTTGACCCACATCTGCACTACCACCCAAACTTCGCTTCAAGCAAACCCTTCTGTCACGTAGCCTCTTACGCTGACCACTCTCGAGGTTAGTACCCACAACTCTTTTACTTAAACTTTTCCCACCATCATAATCTGAAACCACACCCCCACGTTGCTTAACTCCTGAGAACTTCTCTCTAAGGTATCTTCTATTAAAGGCAGACACAAAGAACTCACAATCTATATCGTGGATATTCGTTGCCACCGCCACAAATGTCCACAAAGCACAAGCATCTTCCAACATTAACAAGAAAACACTTCCCAGCTTACAGGCGTTGTCACACCCTTCATGATCCAAAATCGGAATTATACGGATAACCAAGCCTCGAACGCCTCAGGTGTCAAACCATGATACTCCACAGCTCCCAAATCATATAAATGTTGTTTTGACAAACTCGCATGTCCCACAGTCGGCACGTCTACAGGCCTCACTTTCACCACAGCCTGAGATGTTCCCGACACCTCTTGAACCACGGGTGATGAATCCTTCATCAGAGAACCAACTTTCTCCTCCTGCCATACTACCTCAACTCTAGGCACTGTCAACCGAAGCGGTACACTCCCACCAAAAAGTGAATTCCACCCTTAACAACCTGCTCTAAGGCAGCAACCATCGTACCCAACTGCCATTCTCTCATCGATCCCATTGTGCTATTATTAACAAAGCAATGATAACAAAACAAATAAACAATCAGGCCAGCTTCAAGCAAGGATTCAAGACTCCAACTTCAACATAACACAATAGCTATAATAATAAGGAAATGGGTATCTCAAATTCTCTCCTTTTATATGACATAACAATCAATAAAAACATTGATATCACAAACATCAAGCATATCAATTAGCAAACTTCAATCATGCTCTCATCACACAACATTCACCCTCAACAGCATAACATCAACATATCACACCCATCACATTTTCATTATTCAGAAAATCAACTCACAGCACCAGCATATCACCAACACATGTTCACATTAGCTTACAGAAGAATCATAACTACAAGCACGATGAAAACATCAACAATTCACTCAGAAACGTATTTTTCAACAAACTTTCAACCACATATCAAAATAAACATCCAACACTTACTATAACAACTTACCAAAAACTTACCATCACCCCAAATATTCGCAACTTGGCTCTGATACCAACAAATATAACCCCCTTAGCCCGGCATAGACGCTAGACCCGAACTACGAAGATCACACGGGGAAAGTCAAAGTCAACTTGAAAGTCAACCTTGATTAACGACCCTTTTTTCTTTTTTAAACTTCTCTAGATGCGCATTAAACCTATGTGAAAGCCCAAGAGCCTTGGAAGAGAAAAGAACAGCGATCAGAAACGTTTAAGGACTCAATTGCAAGAAATACACTTTTAGGGACCAAAATGTATATTTTTGAAAATAAAATGACTTCCAAGATTTTAGTTTTACCAAACCTCAATTAATCATATTACAAGCCTCTCTGCCAAATTTTAGCTTAAAACGACATCTCAAGCTCAAGCAATTGCAATTACAACTTTCAGGACTAAAATGTAAAGAATGCAGACTTTAAGCAATTCAAAACTGTGTCCAAACGGTCACATGTTTCGAAACACTGACAACCGTTTCGAACTTTGACAACACTTTAAAACGATTTCCACTCACCGATCACGCCTCGCTTGCTTTGCCGAAGCGAAATCAAGCTTCTGAAACTTCACTAATTATGTTCGATACAAACTCCCATGTTTATACCACACAAAAACAGAGGATTAATGCATCTCAATGCATTAAAACCACCACCAACACATGTTATCTCGCTGCACTACCCAAGAACACCAAAATGCCTATCCGAAACAACCAAAAACACTTCGATTGCATCCTAAACTTGACCCAGCCAAAATCTAACACTTTCATCCAATTTTAATCATCAATTAACATCCAAGAACACCCTAATTGCATCCAAGAACCTCCAACAACACTAAAACCATATTAACAACACAAAACCCAAATCTAACAACCTAAACTACTAGAGATCCAATCTATTTCGAGATTAGTATGATAAAATCTTTATTTTAACATCATTTAACATTCAAATCATAACAAAAATCAATCTCAAATCTTACAAAACAGTAGCAATACGAAAATCCTTAGAAATCCCCTTTTAAAGCTTGATTCATCAATTTTCATCAATTAAATCACAAAACATTGATAATAACTATATTTAGAGAGCCAAAGACTTCAGAATTTCAATAAAGAACCTTGATTAGAGGAGTTGAACGAATCTTACCTCCAACCTTTACCTTTTCCTTCAATTGACAATATTTGATGAAAGTTCCTTAAAATTGCTTTGAGGTAAATGATGGAGAAGCTAAGGAAATCATTTGCAAAACAAAAAGAAGTTGAAAGATGAAGATCTATGGATCTTTAGAGAGAAAATAGAGTGTTTGGCTATTTGGAAAATGAGAGAATGAAAGTTACGTCAATTTACCTTTTAGAAAACTAAAACATCTTTTTATTAAAATCTCCTTTTATTTCCTTTTTACTAAATCATTTAAAATGGTCAAATTAAAGAAAAATGTTCATTAATTAAATGGTCACTAAAGATTTTAGGAATTTTTCTCATAATTTTATCATACCCTAAACAGTTCTCAAAAACTCAAATCTCTAGTTTAGGTTCTACTAACTCTGAACCAACGTTAAAAGCTTCTAGGCGCAAAACTAGGGCGGTACAATGTTTAAACCGCATAAGAACAGAAGATTAATGCATCTCAATGCATTAAAAACTCCAGCAAGCAATCCTACCACGTTGCTCTGCCCAAAACCACCAAAGCGCCCATCCGAAACAACCGAAAACACCATCAATTACTCTACAAACTCAACCCAGCCAAAACCTAACACTTCCAACCATTTATAATCATCCAAAATCAACCTATTGACAACCTTATACCTCCAGCATCCCTATAATCACATTAGCACCACAAAAACCCAATTCTAACAACATAATCAACTAAAGATCCAAATAGTTTCAGGATTACCATCCTTAAACCTCAATATCAACATTAATAAACTTCCAAAACATGATTAAAATCAATCATAAATTAGCCAAAATAGATCCAATACGAAAATTACACAAAATCATCTTTTTAAGCTTGATTTATCCATTTTCTTTAAATCAAACATAAAACTTTGTTAAGAAACACAATTAAAGTGCAAAATACTTGGAAATTTCATTAAAGAACCTTGATTAGAGGAGAAGCATGGAAATTACCTCTAATCACTTGTTATTCCTTCAATTGACAAGATTTGATTAAAAATCTTCAAGAATCCATTGAAACTAGTTGGGGAAACTCCATGGAAATCGTTTGGAAATCAAAGTAAAATGAAAAGGATGAGATCTCTAGAAGTTTTGAAAGAAAATGGGTGGTTGGATGATTAGAAAAGAGAGAAAATGAAAGTTATGCCAAAATAAGTTTGTAAAGCTTAATTCTCTTTTTAATCAAAACCTTTTTAATCTTTTTAATTAAACTCATTTAAAATATGTCAAATTAAAGGAATAGCTGATTACATTTATTTTAGCACCCTAAAGATTCTAAGTTTTGGCTCTTTTACAAAATAGTCATTAAAAATAGTTTTTTTTCGTTTTTACGATTTAGTCACTAAACCGAAATGTCCACCTTCTAAAAGTCATTTTCCAAAATTGACTTCACCAAATCCTTATATACATTTAAAAAGGGATTTTAGAAAATTTCCTCATATTTTTATCACTTCTGAAACTAGGATTTCCCCGTACCAATCTCGAACTAATTCGGATCTCTAGTCTCGGTCCAACAAACCTTAAACCCAACCTACAAATTCTTAGGCCCAAAACTGGGGCGTTACAACTCTCTCCCACTTAGGAAATTTCGTCCTTGAAATTTTACCTAGACGAAAAACGTGCGGAAACTGCTTCAACATGTCCGCTTTGCTTTCCCTGGTGGCTTCCTCAACTCCTCAATTATGCCACAACACCTTTACAAGTTCAATCGTCTTACCACAGAGAACTTTGCTACTAGAATCAAGAATCTCAATAGGTTCCTCATCATAAGAAAAATTCGGTCGCAACTCAATATCATCAACTAGCATTACATGCGACAGATCCAACCTATACCTCCGTAACATCGACACATGAAACACATCATGAATTTTCTCCAACTTGGGAGGCAACCTCAATCGATATGCAACAGGACTAACACACTTCATAACTTCATATGGTCCAATAAACCTTGGACTAAGCTTACCCTTACGTTCAAACCTCGTCACCTTCTTCCAAGGTGACACTTTTAGAAACATGTGATCACCAACCGCAAACTCAATCTCCTTACGCTTTAAATCAACGTAAGAATTTTGACGATCAGAAGACACCTTCAACCGATCACAAACTGGGTTTACCTTCTCCGTCATTCCTTTAATCAAATCTGGTAAAGAAACTAACTTTTGCTTCGTTTCCGCCCAACAAAGAGGTGCCCTATACTTCCTAACATACAAGGCTTCATACGGAGCCATTTGTATACTTGCTTGAGAGCTATTATTATAAGCAAACTCCACCAGAGGCATCTGTTTCTCCCAAGAACCTTGGAAATCTATAACACAACACCGCAACATATCCTCAAGCACTTGAATAACTCACTCAGACTGACCATCCGCTTGTGGATGATACGGGGTACTGAAATTGAGCCGTGTACCCAAAGCTCTGTGCAAACACTCCAAAAAACTTGTTGTAAACCTCAAAACTCTATCCGAAATTATAGATTTAGGTACACCATGCAACCTCACAAATTCTGCAATGTACAACTTTCCCAACTTATCTAACATATACGTAGTATGTACAGATGTGAAATGTGCACACTTCGTACGACGATCTACAATGACGCAAATAGAGTTCTTCTTTGATGGGGTCAAAGGCAAACCCGACACGAAATCCATCGTAATCCTCCACCATTTCCATTTCGGTATCTTCAAAGGTTGCAATAGCCTGGAAGGAAACTAATACTCAGCTTTCACACGCTAACAAACCATACACTTACTCACAAAATCAGCTATATCCTTCTTCAACCCAACCCAGTAGTACTCATGCTTCAATCCGCGATACAACTTAGTACTACCAGGATGCATAGAAAAAAGACTACTATGCACCTCAGTCAAAATAGTGTGCCTCAACCCAACATCATCCGCCACAACTTTTCGACTCTTAAAACACAAAGCACCATCATTATTGAAACAAAAGTCTGTCAAATCACCATCCGCTATATCCTGAACATGCGGTACCAACGAATCATCAAGTAACTGCTTCTCCTTAATCAACTGAACCAAGAAAGGTTTCACTTGCAACTCAGCTATCAATCCACCATCCCGCGACACACTCAATCACGCAAACATGGCTCTCAACTCCACAGCTACCTTCCTACTCAAAGCATCAGCCACAACATTAGCTTTACCAGGGTGATACTCTATCATCATGTCATAATCCTTAAGCAACTCCAACCATCTCTGATGCCTAAGATTCAACTTTTTCCGAGATATTAAATACTTCAAACTCTTATGATCCGTATAAACAACACACTTCTCACCATAAAGGTAATGTCTCCAAATTTTCAAAGCAAACACAACTACAGCAAGCTCAAGATCATGGGTAGGATAGTTGTGCTCGTGCACCTTCAATTGTCTAGATGCTTGTGCCACAACCTTCCCACCTTGCATCAACACACAACCCAAACCAATATACGATGCATCACTATAAACCACAAACTTCTTACCCGACTCGAGTTGAATCAAGATAGGAGCTTGCGTCAAAGCTTCCTTCAACCTCTCGAAAGCTTGTTTTCTAACATCCGTCCACTCAAAGTGAACATTATTTTGCAAAAACTTGGTTAGTGGAGCAGCCATCTTTGAAAAACCATCCACAAACCTACGGTAATAACCCGCCAATCCAAGAAAACTATGGACTTCCGTCACGGATTTAGGCGTCATCCAACTCATCACCGCCTCAATCTTATATGGATCAACCCGGATACCCTCGGATGACACCCCATGTCCAAGAAAGACAACTTCTTTAAGCCAAAACTCACACTTACTCAACTTGGCGTAAAGCTGGTTTTCGAACAAAACTTGCAACACAGTCCACAAATGCTTATCATGATCTTCCTCGGTACGAGAGTACACGAGAATATAATCAATAAATATAACCACAAACTGATCCAACAATTCATGAAACACGCGATTCATCATGTCCATGAATGCAGCATCCGCATTCGTCAAACCAAACAGCATCACAATAAACTCATAATGCTTGTACCTCGTACAAAAAGTAGTCTTAGGCACATCCACATCCTTTACCTTCAACTGATAATACCCAGATCTCAAATTGATCTTAGAAAACACTAAAGCACCTCGAAATTGGTCAAACAAATCATCAATCATTTGCAAAGGATACTTATTCTTAATCTTCAACTTGTTCAATTGCCCGATAATCTATACACATTCACATAGTGCCATCTTTCTTCTTCGCAAACAAAATCGATACACCCCAAGGTGAAACACTAGGCCTAATAAACCCTTAATCAAGCAACTCCTGAAGTTGCCTCTTCAACGTCTTCAACTCTTTCGGAGCCATTCGATAGGGAGCAATAGACATTTGAGTCGTATTTTCATACAACTCAATGCCATACTCAACCTCTCTATTCAGCGGCAAACCAAGCAACTCTTCCAAAAATACACCTGGAAACTCACAAACCGTGCATATGTCATGTACACGCACTTCTTTTGATCCTGGATTCATAAAATAAGCTAAGAAAGCCTCACAACCCAATTCAATCAAACGACTCGCTTCTAGAGTTGAAACAACATTGGACAAGATTTTAACATTCTCACCCACGATTACCACTTCATAATCATCAGTGAGTTTCAAGGTAACTCGCTTGGCATCAAAATCAACTACAACCCTATGCTCGGTCAACCAATCCATTCCAAGGATTACATCAAAAAAATAGAAAGGCAATCCCATTAAATCAACCGCAAACACATGACCTTGAATAGATAAAGGACACCTCCTAAACAACTTTTTTGTAACAACTGTTTCACAAAAAAACTAGTTACTTGTATTCCCACATCTAACACCTCTACAGGGATATCAAGCAGATGTGCATGCTTACTCAAGATATATGAATGCGTAGAACCATAATCAATCAAAGATAAAAGGACAAATATTGCAAAGTGAATGTACTTGCAATCACATCAGTATCATTGCGTCCCTCGCGATGTGCGTACACCCTCGTAAGACCACCACCCTCATGTTGAACTGCCACTACATGTGCTACAGCCCTCTAACCATCCTCCCTACGGTTGAAATTACCACAATCATGTCCAAGGCCTCGTTGTGGTTCAACAACAGGTGCTTTAACCTGGCCACCTCTAACCAACAATGGACAATCACGTCTCAAATGATCAGTCGATCTGTAACTCCAACAAGAGTTGACCGCCACAGCCACAGGAGCCTACGCTTCTCGAGTCAAACGAGGATAGTCTCGACTCAAATGCTCACACTATCCATATACCCAACAAGCATTTTGCTTGGACCCCACCCTATTACCCTAAACTGGCGCACCACGCCCATCAACACCTCGCCTTTGCTCAAGCCAATACCTATGATCATGATGCCTCTTAAATTGTCCACCACCAGAGCCGGAATCCACAGCTTTGTTATATGAAATGGAACCACCCACACGAGAAGACAAACCCAAACTCTGCTCAATATCCTTAGCTTGCGTCACCAACGCATCAAAATATGTGTAATCAGAGGCCAACATGAAAGTCTTCACTTTCTACACCAAAGCATAACGGAATCGATAGCAACGATTCCTATCACTCTCACCAACTCAGGGGCATATTGGCACAAACGTACAAACTAAACCTCATACTTAGCCATAGTCATGCTATCCTGAACCAAAGACATGAATTAACATTTCTTATCATCCAATTATCTAACTCCTAGATACTTCTTCTTAAAGGTAGCTTGAAAGAACTCCCAGTTCACATCATTAGGCTCCAAAGCCACAGTTACAGTCATCCACCAACTGTTAGCATCGTCTTGCAATAGCAGAACATCACATCACAGCTTACGTGCATCATTGCACCATATTTGTTCCAAAATCTGAATCGTACTAGCCATCCAAGCCTCGGATGCCTCAGGCGACAAAACATGATACTCAACACCGCCCAAACTACGCTAGTGTTCTAACGGAAACCTTGCTTGCCTAGCAGCTGGTGCTTGCACTTGCACTCCAGCAACAGCAACCTAGAATGCTCTAGTCATCACCTGAACTAAAGGCGTCAAATCACCCAACACAAGCCCAGCTTACTCATGATGTCCTTGCTCATCACTCCCAGGTAGAGGCGGTAGATTCCCTCCATGAGGTACCTCGTTCTCCTAATTTCCCTGCCCAACGGCAGCAGCAATCGTACTCGACCACAACTCTCTCCTCGGTCCCATTGTGCTATTATAATTAAGGCGTGATAATAAAACAAAACAAACCAATCAGGCCAGCTTCAAGCTAGGATCCAAGACTTTCAATTCAATTTAAAACACTTCAAATATAGTAATAAGGCAATAGGTATCCCAATTTCCCCAAAGCATAGCATAAGGCAAACAACATACATATCACAAGCACCATGCACAACAATCAACAAGATTTAACTCACAACAACATGTATATAGCAGTTAACACATACATCACAACCATCATGCATGGCATCAACAATATTCATTCTTTATCAACATGAATATAAAGAGTCACCGTGCAAAGCAAACATCAACGTACAATTTGCAATCACGTCATATTAACTTACATTCAACTTACCAAACGACCCTATTTTTTCTGTTTATCTTTTCTAGATGCACATTGTTACCCTATGTGTTTAGACTCACAGCAGAAGAAATGCCAACTCAAACAGACATCGATTGGGCATTCAATTGATTGCAAATACGTATTAGGGACCAAAATATAATTTTGGCAAATTACAGGGGCTTCTTCAAATTTTAAGTTACCCAGCTTTAATTAGTAACATTACATGCTATTGTATCAAATCTCAGCTCAATCTGATCATTCAAACACATTCAATTGAACATCCAAACATTCAGTGACCAAAACGAAAGAAAATAAGACATCAAAAAGCCTTAATTAACCAACTTACCAGCCAAGCGTATGGATACACTTCAGCCGTATCGATACGCCATTATCTTGTCAATTTCTCAGACTTTCAGTAGCACAAAAGGGTATCGATACGACCTCGTGTACCGATACGGTTTCTCATTTTGCCCTTTGACCGTATCGATACGGTCTACCCTATACCAATACGGTATGCCTGTTTTGGCTATATTGTACTGATACAGTAGCCCGCTTATTAGTACCCCTGGGGCTACAATGTCACATTTAGCTAGTTTTTTACACTTTATGTAACACCTCCCTCCCGGCTTAGTAGTAAACTGGTTGGGAGGCATCGCGAAAATGTGAAAAATTTAAAACTTTTTTGCAACTCATTCCTAAAGAATGGGTTGCTTGGCTATTAAGCAACAAACGACCATAACGCTAAGCAAACCCACATATTCATATATATAACGTTTAATTAAATTCTAAGTTGGATGAGATTCAAGTTCAATTTTACAAACTTAACTACCATTAAAATTTACTAATGTTAACATCTTAGTCGACCTATATATAAAATTTCAATCATATACAAATGTGACTTAAGTATTTGAATCATACAAGAAAACAATGTATCCTGACCCTTATTAACCTATTCGAAACATCCACCCATACAATATAAATTTCCATTCGATTTATTTCAAGGTAACGAACAAATAAACAAGCATATCAAACCAACATTTCAATCCACAATATAAACCATTCCTTATTTCAAACAAGATCATACTATCATTTATAAAACCAAGTTAATATATTTACAAGTCGAGTCTTAAAACATGATTCTAGCATCACATATATATAAAGGCCATAACCAAGATTGTATTTACAACCAAGGTCTCAAAACATTACATGTCAAGTTCATATTTACAAGCCAAGATCAAACTAGCATATACATCATTAACCATATCATCTAGACATCATATGCATGACACAGCTAACTCAAAAACTAACTCTATGCCACCATCCAAAAGTCGAACAAGAAGGGATCAAGTCATTCATGATTACTATGCTTGTAGTCTTTGCTCTCGATCAAGGAAGTATTAGCTATCGAACCAGGTTCAATCTGCTAGGTTGGGAAGAAGGAAACAAGAGATGATAAGTACAATGTTGTACTTATTGAGGTAGCGATTATTATTCAAATTTTAAAACAAGTTAGATCTTATTCAAGGTATTTAATAAGAAGACCTAGCTAGTCTCATGGCATATTCAATCACATACATTCATCAAATTAATCATATAACAATAATCAATGCTTACAAAACAAGTCACAATAACAATTATCATAAGAACAATCCATGTAAGACAAGTCATTTTATGTTTAATCTTGTAATTAAGTTGCCTTGGTTATTAGATTGGTCTAGGTAATCGAGTCAAAAGTTGGTACATTTGTACCTAATCAAGAAGATACTAAATAGTATCACAAGTAGATGCTAAGACATCAATTCCACTAGTACATATAGCACCATTTCACAAGGCACACACAAGGTGCTAATCAAGAAGGTGAATAATCACCAATACAATAAGGTATATCAATACCCAAATCAAGAGAGTTGTAGACTCTAAGGCATGCGCTTCTACCTAAGCCATCTAGTAAACCAAGGACTTCTAGCTTTTTAAATTAGCATATTTCATGTCATAGAAGATAAATCATGATACAACAAGAGGTTATTCAATCAAACCATGGCATGAAACTTTTTAGCAAGCTTTCACATGGATTTTCATATCATTCGGTCATCTAAATCAAGAGCAACCATAATCAATTCTTACATATAACAATCAGCCATGGTAAACCAACATGTATCAACCTTTAAATAGCATCCAAATTCAGTAGCATACAAGAAACATCATGCCTCATTCGATCATTCATAGCATCACACAAAACAGTCCAATAATACACATCATTCATAATATCAAACAATCCATTTGAGCATACTTTCATGTTTGATTATTTAGCCTCCTTTCCTTAGAAATTACCAGTTTGGTTTAAGTCATTTTCATGCATGTAACATAGCTAAAACTAAATTAAAAATGGTGGTTAGGACACTAGTCTCAACCCTAGGGTAACTACACTCACAAACTCCTAAGCTACTCTTGTTCCTTGATAGTAATCCCCTTGCTCCTCCTTTAGGATGATCCAATCTTGGCTTCCTCCTCCAAGTTGTCAATCCCTTGGTCTTGTTGATCATAAACATACATATAAAAGACATATTAGTATCTAAATCATGCATTAGACCACCAATATGCAAATGCTAAATTCAATTTCTTAAGGTTGTCCTAATCTGGCAGACTTGAGCACCAGTCACTAAATTGGTCATAACATTCTCCATACAATTCCAAAAATCAATTATCATACATTCCTAGAAAGGTAATTCAATATCCTATTTAACCAAATTGGCCTCACATTTTTATCACTTAGAGAAGAATACAGTTTTTTACTTCTTTATAGGTATTCTTGATTTAAAACAGTTTTGGTGTGCCTAACTTAATTTACTTCCAGATTTTAGCACATAGTTTCAAATTGAACTCCGTTTTCTCTCAACTAAAATAAACATATGAAAGTTTAATCCATCAAAATTTCAGCTTCAAAATTCTTATATACGATTTATAGAGAATTTTCAAAGTTGGTGTTCAGGAACATGGCTGTTTTTTGAACAGATTTCACTAATTTGCTTAATTTATCAAATTGAGCCATATTAAGTTTAATTCGAGTTACTAAAAAAATTTCTAACATAATCCCCTGATTTTTAAACAAATCTCCAGAATCATAATTTAACCAATTTTAATCCTAGCATTTTCTAAGCATTACAAAACAGTCCCAAAAATCAGTTTTCATAATTCATTTAACCAATTTGTTAATTCCTTCAATATAACTTCATTTTAATCACCTTTTAGCCAATCCAAAGCCTAAAGCTTACAATTAAAACCCTAATCTTCAATTCATTCCGAATGGAAATTTTCCAATTCAAACCCTAATTTTTTCAATTTTATAGATTAGTCCAAAGCCTTAACATTATCTTCAAATATGTCATTAGGTTAATCGGTTCTCTAATTCGAGCTAAAAATTAGATTTGAAGTACAATCCTTCATCAAATTTCAATCATAAGATCATGAAAAACACGTGCATGTATGATATTATCATTTTCATCCATAAATTCAAAAAAAGATGCACCAACTTAATCGGTTAACAAAATGGTGACAATGAGGCTACTTACTTTGCAAAATCTATAATTCCTCTCAATTCTAATCTTAAATTGAACTTCAACACCCCTCCATTGCCAGCAAAACCAGCAACAATTCTCTCCCTTTTTCACTCTAAAACTCACGGCATGTAGAAGAAATGAAGAAGGAGAAGAGAAAGTTTTGTTTGATAGTGGGATATGTCCAATCCCACTATCTCTCTCAAGTGGCCAACCAAGGTGATGATTAGGGGTTGGGAAAACTCAATTTTACCCCTCAATTCTCTTCTAGAATTAACTATTTACAAGGGGTAGGCTTGGTCTATTTAAAACTTTTGCATGCAATCTTTTTATTTAAGCTTAATTCTAGTTAAGTCATCTTAATTTAGCTATCATATTTTCAATTTCATTCAATTAGCCACTAAATCTTGTAATTATAATTAATTTGTGATCAATTAATTCAATTAATTAATCAACTTAATTTATTTTCTTCTAAGGTACATCGAGGATATTACACTTTAATGCACTCATAACCACACAAGCATGCTTCCAGCATATATATATCACCTCTAAACATCAAACCTCAATCTTTCATGGCATATTCGATATCATATCATGGCAATTTACATCAAAGGTAAACTATAGGCATGCAACCTAATAAACAAGCCAAGCAAGATACCAAAATGCATAGCAAAGCAAAAACCAATAACCAAAGGCCATATACAAGTCTAAAACAGCAATAAACACTTGCTCAAATAGGGAGTTTACACAAATCTCCCAAAACACAACGGATCCCTCATTGCCCTTATTTCGTATAGTCTAAACCGAAACACACATTCTCAAATGAAGTCTCTTGCAATCCCTTGCTCCATGCTGCCTCTAAAACCTCAATTCTCTGCATTTTAGACAAAATAGAGCGTAAGCACACAAGTCTTAGTGAGGAGTGCTCAAAAGCAAAGCACTTTCCTTTAAAACCATGCATTTTCCTTAATAAAAAAATCAGCATAATAAACCTTATTCAAACATGTATCATGAATCAACAGCAAGTCTCATTGCTAACACTCGATTTAAACCTTCATAGGCATAACTACCATATGCAAAGCTTAAAGAGTAAAACATGTATAAGTCACAATATTCAACATAAACTATCTTATGATACATCATCAATTATATTGGCTTACAAGTGATCATTAGGCAAGTCCATTTCTCAAAACAACATATCGGATAAACGAATTCACAAGTGTTGTCCCAACACTTCATACATTCTCACCGGCATCTCAAGGTTCACACACGGAGCTACCCTCCACTGTTGTGACACTCCTGGTGGAGTATTCATTACATCGTATAAACCCCTCAACACCATTCATCGGTATATGTATAACCCCACTAATGAGAGACATGACACCACACACAGATACCACATTCGTTAGGGTACTTGGATGGAGTATTTGGTACACCGTATAACCCCCTCAACATCCAAGGTGACTTGTTTACAGTGCACTCAATTCAATAGCCGGCTAACTATATCCGATAACATTTATAAACCAATTTCATAACATCACTTGCCAATATAGTTCTCATTTCATCACATACCTCATTATTTTCATAGAATCATCATCAAATCATTTTCCAAAGCATTAAACCATGCTTTAAATCACAAGTATAAAACGTATACTTACAAGGATCGCTTACCATGTGTATCCTTCATCATTTCAACATAAAAAAACAGCAAACTACATGCTATAATCATGCTTTAACGGTAGGTAAACATGTATTCAAAACCAAGTGCATAAAAACTATTTCGTAAATAGCACAATCGAGAGAGAAATTCATTATACTTACTTTCGAACTTAGGCAAGCATTTTAAGCTTAAATCTAAGTTCCCAAAACTACCTTTAAAACATTTCAAAGCTGAAATCCACGTTCTCACTCACCGACAAGCGAAATCTCGATTAGCTTACGCGAAACGAAGCATCTGAAGCTCCTGAAACCTCACTGGCTGCTTCCAAAACGTTCTCTCATGTTTAAACCACATAAGAGTAGAGGATTAATTCATTAAAAACTCTAGCAAGCAATCCTACCACGTTGTTCTTCCGAAAACCACCGAAGCGCCCATCCGAAACAACCGAAAACACCATCGATTACTCTACAAACTCAACCCAGCCAAAACCTAACACTTTCAACCATTTATAATCACTGATTAACACCCAAAATCAACCTATTAACAACATTATACCTCTAGCATCCCCAAAATCAATTTAACACCACAAAAACCCAATTCTAACAACCTAATCAACTAAAGATGCAAATAGTTTTGGGATTACCATGCTTAAACATCAATCTCAACATTAATAAAATTCCAAAACATGATTAAAATCAATCATAAATCAGCCAAAACAGATCCATTACGAAAATTACACAAAATTATTTTTTAAGCTTTATTTAGTCATTTTCTTTAAATCAAACATAAAACCATGTTAAGAAATACAATTAAAGAGACAAATACTTGAGAATTTGATTAAAGAACGTTGATTAGAGAAGAAGCACAGAAATTACATCTAATCTATTGCTATTACTTCAGTTGACATGATTTGATTGAAAAACTTCAAGAATCCATTGAAACAAGTTAGGGAAACTCCATGAAAATCATTTGAAAATCAAAGTAAAATAAAAAGGGAGAGATCTCTAGAAATTTTGAAAGAAAATGGGTAGTTGGCTTATGAGAAAAGAGAGAAAATGGAAGTTACGTCAAAATAAGTTTGTAAAGCTTAATTACCTTTTTATCAAAACCTCTTTTAATATTTTTAATTAAACTCATTTAAAACATGTCAAATTAAAGAAATAGCTGATTACATTTATTTTAGCTCCCTAAAGATTCTAAGTATTGGCTATTTTACAAAATAGCCATTAAAAACAGTTTTTTCCATTTTTATGATTTAGTCACTTAATCGAAATGTCCACCTTCCAAAAGTCATTTTCCAAAATTGACTTCACCAAACCCTTATATACATTTAAAAAGGATTTTAGAAAATTTCCTCATATTTTTATCACTTTCTGAACTAGGTTTTCCCTAAACCAATCCCGAACTAACCTAGATCTCTAGTCTCGGTCTATCGAACCCTAAACTCAACCTATAAACTCCTAGGCGAACAACCTATAAACTGGGGTGTTGCATCTTCTATGAAAAGCTTACATATCACTCTTTTAACAACTCGTTCATTATCCTCATTCCAAAGACGAACAACCTTGTTTCGATTGAGGATTTTCAACCCATAAGCCTTGTTGGTTGCATCTACAGGCTTCTTGCAAAGGTACTCACGTTGCGTCTCAGTAGAGTCTCTAATGAAATTATTGGAGAATCACAATTTTTCTTTTAACCTGGTAAACAAATACTGGTCTGCTCTCTTATTTCCAATGAGATAATAGACTATACTAAAAGAAGAGTTATTTGTGGTGTTGTTTTCAAAGTGAATTTCCAAAAAGCTTATGACTCAGTAGATTGTGAATTTTTACTCTTTGTTATGAAGAAGATGGGCTTCAGAATCTATTGGTTCTCGTGGATAAAGACATGCATCTCTTCAGTAACGATATCGGTGTTAGTTAATGGCTCTCCTACTAAGGTCTTCTCCACCTCACGTGGTCTTCGGCAATGTTGTCCGTTATCTACATTTTTATTCAACATTGTTGCAGAGGCTCTCAGTTCCCTTTTCCACAAGGTTGTTTCTTATGAATTTTTCTCTGGTTTTAGGATAGGTAACAACTCTCTAGAAATATCTCGCTTACAATTTGCTGACGACCTTATATTATTTTGTGAAGTTAGCGAATCCCAAATCAAGGATGTGGTTCGCATTTTGAAAGGGTTCGAGCTCGTTTCAGGGCTTAAATTGAATCTAAGAAAATCTAAGCTTCTTGGCATAAATGTGGAGGATTCATTAATTGATAAATGAGCATCAGTTATCCACCGCAAAAGTGAGAAGTTCCCATGTGTTTACCTTGGCCTTCCTTTGGGACAACCAAAAAATTCTATTTTGATTTGGAGGCGATAATGGGTAAGTTAAAAAATAAATTTGCTGGATGGAAATCTAAGATGCTATCTTTCAGGGGTTGTATCACTCTAGTGAAATTTGTGATATCCAACCTTCTGATGTTCTATATTTCAATCTTTCCAATGCCAGCATGGATAAGCTCTTATCTGTTAAAGCTAATTGCAAACTTCCTGTGAGGCTCTTTAAACGGTAGAGCTATACATTGGGTGAGATGGGAAATGTTGTGTCTACCTAAAGAAGCTGGGGGTTTAGGCCTGTTTAATTTCAAATCCAAGAACAAAGCAATACGATGCAAATGGCTATGGAGATATGGATCTGAGCCGGATAGTTTGCAACGCAAGACCATTGCGGCTATATACGAATCAAATTCTCGTACAATCATGCCTAAAAATCTTGATGCCTGCAATAAATCATAGATTTGGAGGAGCATAACTTCACATCTTACCAGTCTTGACAATCCCTTCTCTAAAAACATTCGTCTAATTGTAAGAGACTGCAAGCGAATCTAGTTCTGGTCTGACATCTGGGTTGGGAACGCTTCCTTGAGAGATTTGTATCCCAGGATTTATGCCTTAGTTACTAAAAACATTGGGGTCATAGCTGAGTTTGGTGATTTTGTTAGTGGTGTTTGGAGATGAAAATTTAATCTTGGCATGAGATTATTTGATTGGGAATGTGAAGTTTGGGAGTTCATTCTGGAGCCTTATTAATAGTTGCCGAGTTAATCCTAGCATGCCAGATAGTATACGATGGACTGCAGTCTCTAATGGTGTCTACAATGTTAAAACGTTCTGCAAGGTTTCTTCCCACGGTAGAATTGTCTATGACGACATATGAAAGCTAGTATGGAGTTTTCTTGCTCCACCAATAGTTGTATCCTTTGTGTGAAAGGTAGAATCCCTACTACAATTGAGTTGTATCCTTTGTGTGAAAGGTAGAATCCCTACTACAATTGAGTTGTATCCTTTGTGTGAAAGGTAGAATCCCTACTACAATTGAGTTGGCTAAAAGAGGTCGCCTAGCTCATCATTCTACTTCCCGCCCTCTGTGCTTGAAGGAACAAGAAACTATCAACCACTTATTTTGCCATTGTATCAGTACATGGAGGATTTGAAAAACATGGCGGGGCTTGTGGAAGGTTTATTTTGTTGTCCCTTCCAACTTGCGAGATATGCTACTACATTGGCAATCAATCCCAAAATCTAGGAATAGGGAGTTTTATTAATGAGGCGTATATTTATGTTTACATCATGTATGATTGTGCTTTTAATCATATTATATTTTTTCAAAAAACCCCAATCCATTTGTTACTCACGAAAATCATAACTCTCTCGACAGTAGGCTAAAATATGAGCTTCTAGCTCTCCGTTGATATATTAGTGATAAAAGCAATTCAAGCCAAGTTTAGTTGATGGCTCGAGATCTCAATACAACAAACATCTCATAAACAAAAAGCTCAATGGCCTCCGTCGAGGAAGCTTCTTCAAATTCGTCATTCGTTGTTGAACTCTTTAGATTGTGCGTCTTTTAGCTCCACCCAATGCAACCTCTTCCATGCCAAAACTGTGACTCTAACTCCCTCTTATAGTTGGTAAAAAAGATAAAAAAAGATAATTCTTTTGAAGAGTTAACAGTTACCTCTTGAATTTGTTTTTTATTTCATATAGTAAATCTTGTTTATTACATCATCTTCTTGCATTGGTATTCTATTACATTTTTTATTTTAACTTAAAAATATATTTACTTAATTTCTTGGTTTATTGGTAAGCAAATTAATAATTCTTTTTGTTATTGTTTATGTATCTATGGAAGATGACGAGCTTGTTGATTTTATGTGGATTGGACTACAACAAAATTCAACAATTGATTCATACATTATGTGTTTATTTTGAGATCACTTCATTGTTCTTTAAGCTTTATTAAGAAATTCAATGTAGCTGAATCTGATATGTAAGAGTAGTCTTTATTGATATTTTGACTTGGTTTATAGCTACGTATCACATTTGAACTAAAACTCTTTATTTGAGATGTGTTTCATATTAATTTGTGTTTGTAAAAAATAAAAATTTAATTTTCTTTTAAAGTTAATTATAGTTAATTGTGTAAAGATGTCAATTGAAGTTAACCACGTAAACAAAAGATCCAGGTAGAGGATAATAAATTTTTATAATCCTTCATATTAAATATGAAAAAAAATATGAAAAATTATCGAACTAGATATAAAGATAGTCTTTTAAAGATGGAAGATGACATTAAACTATTAAATTATTACTAAAGGTCGTGGTTAATCGGTAATCTAGTACAACAAGATAATATTGTATGGTTTACTATTTTATCAAATTGCTAAAAATCGATAACAATAAAAGTAAATTATTCCTTTACTTTGACTCAATTATCGGGTTAAATTAAATTGATGTTCAATTCAAATAGAATTTTGGCAAATTAAACTCAATTTATTTTTAGTTTTAGTTATTTTTAGATTCAGTTTGTTTTTAGTTCGGGTTGATTTTTGATTCGATTGCTTTCAGTTTAGATCAAACTAGATATGAGTTACTTTTAATTATGATCAAATTGAATATGAGTTGCTTTCCGGATCAAATTAGATATGAGTTACTCTAGGTTCAACTAAAATACAGATGGATTTCAATTCAAATCAATTTATTTAAATTTTGGATTCTAATCCATATAGCCCTCGGGCCGGATAAATCAATTCGTGTATCTGATTCGAATCAAGCTTGCCAAACCTATTAATCAGTGACGAACATTTTCATTCCAAGCTCGTAACAAGTATAAACCGTCTATTTATTTTATCAAGTAATATCGGTTTGGTTGGACCTTGAATGTATCCGTAGGCTACAAAGCCTATTTTAGGTATTTCAAATACAGTTATAACCATATTTTTATAAATTTATTTTATTACAACCTTATAACATTTTTTGTTTTTATTTTCAGATTTTATAAAGTACAATTTATAACATTCTATTTTTTTTATTAAATAGAGATATTACATTCTCACTTCAGAATTTGAACTCATATAATATCGAATAAAATAAATATCCTTAGCCACTAGACCTATTAATGGATCTCATAACATTTCATTCTCTAATTTCAGGTACACATAATTTAGAAAGAAAAAGAAAACTATATTGATAAATGATTAAGGTCTTAGGATTTAGATTTAATTTTTAAATAATAAATATACAAGCTTGCATAATTTTTTACACCTGCATAAAAAGAATATTCTTATTAAGAGGTGGGAAAGTAAACACCAAGTGAAATCATCACTTTATAAAAATAGTGGACTCCAACCCTTTTAACGAAGCATATTAATAAGAACAATAATTAAAATATAATAAAAACAACACAATTTATATGAATAATTCATCAAAATATATTTAACAGTAATAACAGTACTGAGATTAATAGTATGTAAAAGTTCAACAAAAATAACAAGAGGTACAAACGAGACAACGATATTTTTAAAACTACTTGTGTTCAGCTAAATAAATAAATTCGTCTCAGCAAGCCTTTATCAGCGAGAGCTTGAAGAATTAGAACTATTAAAGTCGAATTCAAATGCACTAATGTTTGACTATTAAAGAATTAGAACTATTAAAAAACTTTACATAACTCTTCATATTTAAACTATAAAATCTAAGACCTAAACTTTAAAATTAAAAAACCTGTGTATTAAAATATTTCTCCCTCTCTCTATATATAGTTTAGTATGTAGGGCATATAATTTAAAGTTTAGGGTTAAAATTTAAAGTTTAGGTTCTTAGGTGCTAGGGTTTGAAATTTAGTTTTTAAATTTTATAGAAGGGTTGAGTAATTTTTTTTACAGAAACTTGTGTATCAAAATATAACTACATATATAGAGGGTAATTATTTCGTTTCCACAAGCACTTCCCTTTTAGTTTTATGTTTAGATGTTATAGGTTTAGGTTTATTGGTTTATAATTGATGAGTTGTAATTATTGGTTAGAATTTAGGGTTTAAAAGTTAAAACTTAAATCCTTAACCATATTACCATAAACTCTAAACTATAACCTCTAATTTCTAAATTCTAACATTAAACTCTAAATCTAAAGCATTTGTAAGAACTTTTCGTTTCCTCCGGCATGTGTATTGAATATAATCCTCCATAAGAAATTCGATTCCTAATTTGGGCGCAAAAATTCAAACTTGAAGCTAAGCATAAAATAACAAACTCATCTTTACTATAAATATGCCTCCATTCGATTTTTATTGAGTCAAGCTTAAGCTTAAAAAATGAAACTCAATAATTCAAGCTCAAATCAAACTTTCAGTGTGTGTGTATGGCTTTTCTTATTCTTTCTATTTTTTTGAACTGACAACGAAAACAAAAACATGGAGAAGGGAATGTGTGAGTTCAGGGTATAAAGTTATCTTTAAACAGATTGGATTAATGTAGATTCTGTAAAATTGTTTAGTTCAACGTAAACGATTCATATCAAAGCACCAAACCCAGCAAATAAATGGTGGAAGTAAACAGCCGACAGGGAAAACATCATTATACTGAAATAACAGCAACATCAACACAAAAATAACACACCTGGAGTACAATAATGTTTTAGCTCCTTTTGTTCTACCTTTTACTTGGTTCAGTAAAGATTAACATGGATGAACAGAAAAATAAACCCAAAAATATGAATATAACATAGAGCAAAATTTGTCCTCAACTGGAAGTATGACACATAACACTGATCAATTAAGCATGCAGGAATTGTTTGATCATCGGAAATGGGAAGCAAACAAATTCCTGGGTTTCTAGTTTCTACTTTTTCTTTTTTGATCTTTTTGGTACATAGAATAACAGAGATCAAAGAACAAGAAAATTCTGCAATGCTACTACATGAAGGGGGAAAAATGGGGCTAGAACAACAAGAATAATCAAAAGGCCTTTTTTATATTTGCCACACAGATAAAGTTCCATTAATCAAATGGCATTCCTAAAACAGAGTTTGATAAGTAAGGATACTGAAGATGAAGCAAAGGAAAGGTAATTGGCTTTTGGGGGCATTCCCCAATATTTTCTTCAAGATCAACAAGCATTACAAACTATATATTGCGTACCAGAAATGCAATTAGATGCAAGACATCTAAAATCTCGAGAGCTAGAAGTAGGTACCCTCAGGAGGTTGGACCAACTTTCGGTTTTGTGGGGCTGCCATCTCCTTTTTCAGCTGTGTCAGTAAATCCTCCATGGTATACTCCCTCCGCCAATTTGCAAGAAGTCCAAACTTCTTTGGTTCCACCTGTGGTCATTGGATGCCATCAAATTACTGCCATTTAGTTTCAGTAAGCATACTTGTTAAAAAACAAAACAAATACTGTTGCATTAGTCAGAGTGCCCTGCATAGGTGAATTACTTTCAGAAGAATGAGTATTCAAGCTCCATCTCTACAGAAAAGAAAGCAAGAGATGGGTGTGGGGTCGAGGGTTGGGCAGTTTGCAAATTGAAACAAACCAGATTGCACCATTCTCAAACCAGCGAATTGTTAAAAGAACCAATAAAAAAAGGCAGCATGGGATCAACAAGTAGAAACAGATATGAAACAAATTATTAGTATACCACTCCAGTTTCATGGTTAACACAAGTCATGTTTATCCTTGAATGAAAACGAACACTTGGTGGCTTCTCAGGATAATCTTTATCACAGAACAGCTTCAGCTGATAGATTCGACCTTCATGTACAGTCTGAAAACAGGAAAAACAAAAATCACACACAAAGAAAGAAATGGAAATCCAAGTATGAATCAACCACTTTCAAAATCAAGCAGTAACACATCCATTGTTCATGAGTACAATAATCCAAAAGACAGGTGCCACTATACCAGAATTCCAACTATTTGTGAAAAGGATCATGAGCAACAATAAGATACTAGAGTAATGGCATATCAGCCCGATGGTTCAGAGTTTTCACATATGGTTGACCACACAAACACAAAGTTTCATCTAAAGGAACGACATCGTATGATTTCATGACTGTAAAATAAGCAATTACATTATGAGGACCAATAATGGTGCCAGTCCAAGAGCGCATGTAAATGTCATCTCCATCATCCATTCCATAGCTGACAGTACCATCTCCAATACCTTTTTCACCACGCTCAAGCTCCTCCAGCAATCTGAAGTTCCGAGGCACTGCAAAAAGAATTTATAATAATTATGATCTGTAAAGCTAATACCTTAACAAGTCCGAACATTGCACATGATGCTAAAGAACACCAATCCAGGAGGTTGGGAAAGGTAATCTGACTCTCATCTTTTCATGTTAAGCATGTTAAAATGACAAAAAAATCTCATTGCCCGAGTTTAATCAGATTAGACCTGCCATATTAATTATTTGCTTCAGTTGGATTCAATGATCAAGGATGAGTCAGCTTCCGAAGCTTCTTTCATATCATAGTATAACAGGACACTATTTATTTGTTTCATCTTCTTGACTTAAATATACCTGCCACTTCTTAATTGTTTCAAAGCCGTTAATAGATATTTAGAAAACATCCCAAGTTTCTGGTTATTACAATCTCCTCTGGTTTAATTAAGGTGTGAACATCCCGAAATTGGACACTCCAGGTAGTATAAAAGGGAAAAAGTGGTGACATCGATGATGACTAGAATAACTTGTCTCTAAAAATAATCTATATTGGCCCTCCAATATGATAACTGTTCAAGAAGATGTAATTTTCATTGTCATCATCCATGGTTATAACAACTACTTTTAATACACAACATGAGAATTTTCATCGTGTTTTTGATTCAAAATTTTACGCACAATACTGGAAAAAAAACCACCAAAACTCGTAAAATTTTAAGATAGTTATATTTACATGGCCTCGAATTAGTTAATGTAAAGCTTCTCACCAGAACTATAAATGTAATTTAGCAAAATTATTAATAAAATACTCAGCATTAGATTAAAACATTATAAGAAACATACTAAAAATTGCTAAATAGATACTCAAGATAGGCCATTAGAAAACACATTTTACATCGAATAGAACAGAAATGAAACCAAACCAGAAACAAATGCATAAATTTAAAGCTACGCAAAACTTCAAATAAATAATAACCCTATAGAACAATAGAAAAACAAAGGGATCCCTTCATTTTCTTATGTTAATCCATATAAACTAACCAAACCACTGATTACATATGAAGAAATGATAAAATGACGAAATCAATGAAACCCATTAATGGAATCTAGTAATGATATCGAGTCGAGAACTAAAAGAAATAAAGAGAATGGAGAAAGTAGATCGAAAGGCTAACCCACTACACTCGATCCTCCTGAGCCAAGCGTCATGGTTGGTCCGGTGTAGGGTTTTGTTTGATGGGTTTGAAGAGATCTATTCGATTCGAGAGAGAGATAGGACGATACTAAGAGCGAGAGAGGAGTCAGAGTAGAGAATCTCGTAGAAGGACATTTTTTTATTTGTTAATTCACGAATACGACACACCTCTTATAATTGGAAATTAAATTTATTTCAAGGGTAAACTACCGAATTATTAAGGCGTGCGGCCTTTGGCGCTTTTGACGCTAATCGGTCGGTTCCACGCTTAAGTTAAAATTAATTATCTTGGAAAAGAAGTTAAAATTATTTTAAAAAGTTAAAAATGTCAATTAACTTGCGACTCCTTTTTGGATGGGATACATGCATTTATGAGTCGATATGTCTTCTTGAAACTTGTCCGGCTGTCAATTAGCTTTCCAACGGATCTTGAAAAGCCTCAATCGGACATCTAAAACTCAAGATACGTCTATTTTAGTGAAGACAGCGCATGCAGAAGTTCCTATACGGGATTAATACAGAATTTTTGGATAATTATGAATTTTCAAGATTTTATTTGATTATTTGTAATTTAAATCAATATAAAATTCTGCAATATCTATTAGGATCATATTAGGATTTTATTTTCAACATTTATTTATTATTAGAAGTTACTTATGTAATTAGGATTCCTATGTTTACTATGATTAGATCTTCTCCAAGGCATAAGGAGGCTTCAATCACATTGTAATTCAGATTTGATTGATTAAATAAAGTTCTCTTTTGAGTTCAGACTTGCAAGAAGTATAACTTGTGTTCTTTATTTTAGAAGCGATTCTTCAAGTTCGTCAGAATTTGTTGTTGATCTTCACATGGTTAGAGCCGCTTGAGGTTGTTTGCTTGGTTAATTGCAATCAAGCGGGTTTTGAGGACAATTTATCCATTTATCTTTCATCTCCATCGTCATCGTCTATCTTCATCCATCTTTTCACCGATCCAACATTCGCGCCAACATCTTTATCCGCTTCTGCAAGTTCAATGTTCGCGTATACGGGGTTGAGTCTGTATCATTTGGTATCAGAGCAATACTCATGCTCGCAACAGCTCGGGCAAGCCCTCAAGGCTTCGATGGATGCGGAAGCGCTTTAAGCACTAGGGTGGCTACTCTTAGCCACTCGAGAGGCACAATCACAAAGAGAACAAGTAAGAACAACCGAATGACAAAGGAAGCTAGAGTAAATGCCAAGAGTTTATTATTCAACTTTCAAATGAGAGTGAAAGGAATGAGATAATACAAATGAGGGTGGGAGGCTCTCTATTTATAGTTGCGCTCCCACTCAATCAATGGTTAGGATCGATTTACATGGATGGCCAAGATTAAGTCGTAATCAATACAAGATTCCCTAACTAAGGAAAGATTATAAAGTCATACTCTTCTTTCCTCCGATAGGCGATCACACCCGATATGGAAAGATTCTCCCTTTGGATTGTTGTCTCTTGCCTTATCTAAAAAGCTGGTGTGAACGGGCTCTCTAGCATTCTCCAAGTAATGGGCTAAGTCTTGTGAACTTGGCAAGCCCGGTGGTCTAGCTCCTTCGGGTACTTGTGCCCTTGTCTCGTCTTGGGCCAAGTCTGGTTGCCTTGGCAAGCCTGTTGCCTCATACTGAACCCCTCCGTCAGATGCTTGTGCCATTGTCGCGGACTCATGAATTTGGCCCGTGACATTTTCCCCCACCGAACTTAACGACGCCCTCATCGATGTACTCAAACGATCCTGGGTTGGGCCATCCTCGTCGCGTGCTAACACATCTCCGGGCACATCTCTATCGTAGGAGCCTTCTTCTACCCGCTTTGAGTTGCCTTCACTCGAGCACTCATGGCTCCGTGGCAAAGTCTTGGGTATCACCACGTTGAACACTAGATGGACACTCAGACTCGTCAGCCCATCTGTTTGGCTCTTTAGAACTTTGAAAGGTCCCCCCAAGCTTTGTCTCCCCTGCAATGAAAGTTAGGTCTTACTCGACCTACACTCATCAACAATGGCAAGTCAAACTCAAAACCATAAAAGTTGTGTTTGAGATGTATCTTCCTCTTGGTTGCATTTACTCTAAAATGGGTCAGCCCCTCAGTCTCCACGAAGTTTGGCCCCATTTGCATCGAACCTCCCTCACTGAAGTTCTTTTCATGCATCGGCCCTTCTGCCACGAAGTCTGTTGCTCCACTATGCATCGGCCTCTTTTGCTTAAGGTCCGTTGCTCCTCGTTGCATCCGCCCCTCTGACTTGAAGTTTGGTGCACTCTTCTTGCATCGATCCTTCTTCTTTGAAGATCGGTGCTTTCTATTACGTCGGCGCTTCTTGCTTGAAGTCCTTCGCTTCTCTCCCACCTTGCCCATGGGTGATGTCTCCACGATCTCAATGTCCCTCAACGGCTTGGCCCCCTTCGACGCACTATTGGTCTCAAAAGTGATGTTCTTTTCCTGAACATCCTTGGCAAGCTCTCTCGTAGCCCTCTCGGACATGATCACCTCTTTCTACTTTCGGTCTCTCTTGGCCTTGCCAGAACTAGATTGCTTCGAACCAAGCTTTATAGCCTCGCTCTCTTCGGGCTCGAACCCCTTGGCTCGAACTGGGCAATTTCGCAACTTGTGAGGCCTCTTGCAATGGTAGCACTCTAGTTGCTTCCTCTTTATCCTCGGCTCGACGGCTTTGGCACTCGTTGTCTCACCGGGTCTCGATCTTGGCTCGGCTACTTTGACATACGTAGATGCACCTTGATCCATTTTTGGCTTATTGACACTTGCAATTGCGCCAAATCGCACTACTTCCCCTTCTGGCTCATCTTCTCCCTTGATGAGTGCAGCAAGGCGATTCTTCTCGAGACAGTCCCTGATAACATGAGAACCGTCACAGAAATAACACTTAAGCTTTTTGCTCACCTTCTTAGTCGGCACGGGCTTAGCCTCACCACTCCCACCGTCACTCGTCGTGGGCTTGGACTTCTCCATGCTAGCTGGCTTGTTTCTTGTAGGCTCAACTAACAACTCGGCCACATCTTGGGCCTCCGAAAGCTTATGAGTGCTACCTTGCTCCAATGCAAGCTTTGCCCCCGGTCTAAGTCCCTCTAAGATGGTCTTGAGCACACCCCATTCACTTATTGCAGCCTTGCAACTAAGTAGCTCTCCCTTGAAAACGCGCTTTTAACATTCATTTGAAAAAGCTTGAAATCATGATAACATGCATATGCAAGCAACATCCTAATGGCTTCCATTCTAGCTACGGGTGCATAGGTTTCATCAAAATCTATTCCCTCTTCTTGAGTGTAACCTTGTGCCACTAGTCTAGCTTTATTTCTCATAATGTTACCACTCTCATCTAGCTTGTTCCTAAAGACCCATTTAGTTCCTATGGTAGATTGATTACTAGGCCTATCAACTAATGTCCAAACGTTACTTCTCTCAAATTGATTTAACTCTTCTTGTATAGCCATAATCCAAAATTCATCTTTCAATGCTTCTTTTATATTCTTAGGCTTTATGCATGAGATAAATGCAACATGATTCATTAATCTAAGAGAAGATCGAGTGGTTACCCCCTTGGATGGATCACCCAAGATTTCACCATCTTTGACATAGTTGAACTCCCTTGGGCAGCTCACTTCCTTTTCCTCAAGAGCCAAGTCCTTCAAGGCTTCAAGAGGTGGATCTTCTGTGTCCTCTTCTTTTGTTGAAATCTCATCCTCTTTTGAAGTTTGTCCTCCATCAAAGGCATTTATGATTCCTACATCATCATCATCATAAGAATCCTTCCTTGGAAGGAGGTTATCATCGATTACAACATGTATAGATTCTTCTACTACTAAAGTTCTTTTGTTAAATACTCGATAGGCTTTAGAGGTTAAAGAGTATCCTATGAAAATAGCTTCATCACTTTTTGCATCAAATTTACCTAAGTTGTCTTTTCCATTATTTAAAACGAAACACTTGCAACCAAAAGGATGAAAATAGCTAATGTTAGGTTTTTTAGATTTTAAAATCTCATAAGGTGTTTTCTTTAAAATTGGCCTAATCATTACTCGGTTTACAATGTAGCAAGCGGTGTTTGTGGCTTCCGCCCAAAAATATTTAGGTAAATTATTTTCACAAAGCATGGTTCTAGCCATTTCTTGCAAAGTTCTATTTTTTCCACTCAACTACCCCATTTTGTTGAGGAGTTCGAGGAGCCGAAAAATTGTGGCTAATACCATTTTCATTTAAAAAATCTTCAAACCCTAAATTTTAAAACTCGGTTCCATGATCACTTCTAATATGTGAGATTCTAAGTTCAAGATCATTTTGGGTTAGTTTTGAAAATGTGATGAATTTTTCTAAAGCCTCATCTTTAGTACTTAAAAATAGAACCCAAGTAATTCTAGAAAAATCATCAACAAGTACAAATGCATAAGATTTACCACCCAAGCTCATAGTCCTAATTGGCCCAAATAAATACATATGGATAAGTTGTAAACATCTACTTGTAGAAACATCGTTAATGGATTTAAAGGAAGACCTATGTTGTTTACCCTTAGAGCATGCATCACAAATTTTATCGTTTGAGAATTTAATCTTGGGTAAACCTCTAACTAGATCAAGGGAAACTAGTTTTTCTAAAACACTAATGCTAGCATGTCCTAGTTTCCTATGCCACAACCATGCATCATTTTCATTTTGTGCTACTAAGCATGCATGAGATGTATGTATGTCATCCAGATGCACCATGTATATGTTCCCTATGCAATGACCTATAAGCATAATATTATTAGTTTTAATGTCAACAATTTTGCACCCATTTTTATCAAATAAAACATTAAATCCTTTATCACACAATTGACTTATGCTCAACAAGTTATGTTTAAGACCATCGACATACAAGACATTTTCAATAAGAATAGTAGAGTGATTACCTATGGAGCCAATACCTTTAATGTGGCCTTTGGAGTTGTCACCAAATGTTACCACTCCTCCACTCTTTGGCTTTAGATCAATGAATCTACTCTTGTCTCTGGTCATATGCATTGAGCATCCACTATCAAGGTACCATGAGTTTTGACTTTGTGCTTTGGCCTTGTAGCAATGCTTCCCCTACAAACAAAGATATTAAGCTTTTGTTTTTGGTACCCAAATCATTTTGAGTCCATGAGTGTTAGCTCCCAAAACCTTGGTTCCCTTAGGAATCCAAGATGACATAGAAACAATGTTATTAGATTTTACAAGTTCCTTAGGAACCCATACACTTCTAATCCTTTTAGTTCTACTATGTCTAGGAAAGCTACCTTGTTTGTAGTAATTAGTCTTTTTCTTAGGTTGGTTTGTTTTTGAAGATTCGTCTATTTCATGCTTGACACTACCAACATTTTTAAAAGACTCTTTGAGCTTATTTAGCTCATCTAAGACCTTTTGGTGTTCACTATTTCATTGAGATAAAAGATTATTAAGATCAATATTTACATCTTGAAAAAATTTTAATTCATCTTTCAACCCTAATATCTTTTTCTCAAATTTTAAATTAGCTTGAGAGAGTGAGTCATTTTTATCATTTAGTTCCGAAATAATTTTCTTATTCCTAATGACCGACTCCTTGTATTTCTCAACTAATTCATCAAAGACCTCTTTTAACTCATCATATGCATCATTTAATTCATCATATGTAAAATCTAAAGATGATGAGTTAGAGGTTACCATGGAGGAATCTTCCTCAAGTGCCATGAGGCAAATGTGGGCCACTTCTTGTTCGTCATCCTCGGATGACTCCTCATCACTTCAAGTAGCAAGCTTGGCTTTGAGCTTCTTCTTCTTCTCAAAGCCCTTCTTCTTTAGTTGAGGGCACTCCGAACGTATGTGGCCGGGTTTATTGCACTCAAAGCAAAGGATTTGATCCCCTTCTTCTTCTTTGTTTTTTACCTTTGAAGTCCATCTTCCTTTGAATTTTTCTTCCCCGGTTGGACCTAATAAAGCGTGAGAATCGTTTGGCTATCATAGCCAATTCTTCTAGCTCATCCTCCTCACTAGAAGAGCTCTACTCAAGTAATGAAGCTTTGAGAGCTATTCCCATCTTCTTATTCTTTTCAACCTCTAGATTTTCTACTCTCTTCTCTTCCTTCTTCTTCTCTTCTTCCCTTCCTTGCTTCATAATCTCATGAGTAAGGAGAGAGCCCACTAGCTCATCAAGCTTTAAAGTCTTCAAATTTTTAGCTTCTATGATGGCGGTTCTCTTCCCATCCCAAGATTTGGGAAGTGAGTAGAGTAGCTTCCGGACAAGCTTGTCTTCCGGTATTGTCTCTCCAAATCCTTTGAGACCATTGACTATGGTGGAGAAACGATCAAACATCTTGGACATCGTCTCATCGAGCTCCATCTTGAAATTTTCATAACTAAGATTGAAAATTCCAATCTTAGTTTCCTTGACATCATTGGTTCTCTCATAGGTAGTCTCAAGAGTGTCACACACTTCTTTGGCACTCTCAATGGATGACACTTTGGAGTAGATGTCCGGACCGAATGAACAAAAGAGCATGTGGAAAACTTTGTCATTTATTTGAATCTTTCTTCTTTCTTCTTCACTCATCTCCACCTTTTTCTTTAAAACCATCTTCCCTTCACTATCTTGCTTCAATGGAATGTAGGGGCCATCTTCAATTACATCCCAAACTAAGTAGTCATTGGACTTAATGAAGAGGCGCATTCTATTCTTCCAAAATGGATAGTTGTCACCATTGAATAATGGAGGTTTTGTAGTGGATTGAGACTCATACATGCTCGAACCGGAGGTAGAAGCCATCTCTTGATTTTTGGATGATCACACTCTTCCTAGGAACTCCTCTTGTGGTTGTTAATCCTCAAAGAGGTAGGCTCTGATACCAATTGTTGAGTGGATCGAATGATCGAACTAAACCAAGAGGGGGTGAATTGGAATTTTAATGTTCTTGGTGGTGGAAATTGCAAATAAAAAGATTGACAAGGAATTTTAGAGTGGTTCAAGTTCCAAATGAACTCTACATCCACTACCTTAGCTTCACTAAGGATTTGCAACAATTTCGCTAATTGCTCTTCCCCTTTTCTAGGCTAAGAAGGTAACCCTTACAATTTTCGGTCAAATTTTCTACCCAAAATTTGACCCAATCCTCACACACATAAAACAAAGAATTTGTTGGCTAAACAAGTATCTCTCAATACATAAACTAGCCCAATTACAAGCACTCAACCCAATTGAAATGATAAGAATGAAAAATACAATTGGGGTTTCTAGACAATAATGAGATTTAGGCACAAATGCTTGGATTTGATGTTTGGATGTTTGCTTTAGGATCAATAGTTGTTGTTGAAGCTTTTAGAGGTCCCTTTTATACCTTCTCATTGATTTCTAGCCGTTGTGGTTGTTGCATTCATCAATAGAGTTGTTGGGAGTGTTATCTCCCCTCCATAAATACAATCTGCAACCAACCGTTTCGAAACGCCCGACCCTGTTTCGAAACAGACCAAAATAGAAAGAGCCGTTGTGGTTTATTAAAGAGCCCATATCGAAACGGTCAGACCTGTTTCGATACGCTAAGAGCCGTTTCGAAACTTTTTGCCACTGTCAAGGGTCGTATCGAAACGGCTTGAGATCGTTTCGAAACACCTTAACGGTTTGTTAAAAATCAGTTAAAAACTTTTAACGGTCATATATTTCAAATCAATTTAAGAACCGTTTTGAAACACTTCATATAGTTTCGATACGGTGTCTCTTTGTTCTCAAGCTGTTTCGAAACTTGTTTCAAAACATGGGTTGGCAGTGTTGAAATCGTTTTGATACCCGTTTCAAAATATGGGTTCACCGTTTCAAAACTGTTTCGAAATGCCTTATGCCGTTTCGAAACAAGGACTCGAAAATCACTGTTTTTGCTTTAAGAACACTTAGAAAATATTTGATAAACTTAGTTTTTAGGCATATTCTTTAAATCATATAGGGATGTTTGAGGTCTTAAAAATTCATTTTTACATTTTCAATTTAGTCCTTAGGTTCTTTAGTTATATCAAAATAAAAATATCGGTTTCACAAAATGCCAAGAGTTTATTACTCAACTCTCAAATGAGAGTGAAAGGAATGAGATAATACAAATGAGGGTGAGAGGCTCTCTATTTATAGTTGAGCTCCCACTCAATCAATGGTTAGGATCGATTTACATGGATGGCCAAGATTAAGCCATAATAAATACAAGATTCCCTAACAAAGGAAAGATTATCAAGTCATACTCTTCTTTCCTCCAATAAGCGATCACTTCTGATATGGCAAGATTCTCCCTTTGGATTGTTATCTCTTGCCTTATCTAAAAAGCTGGTGTGAACGGGCTCTCTAGCATTCTCCAAGTAATGAGCCAAGTCTTGTGAACTTGGCAAGCCTGATGGTCTAGCTCATTCGGGTACTTGTGCCCTTGTCTCGTCTTGGGCCAAGTTTGGTCCTATTTTGACCACCGAACTATCGAATGACACATGTCACCACCTAGTTAAAGAAAAATGGGTAAACTATACCAATGACCACCAAACTATAGGGTTGGTGTCGATTTAACCACTATATTTTTAATTGTGTCAAATATACTACTTAACTATTTAAATGGTTCCAATTAAGCCATTCACCGTTAAAAAATGAAAAAGTTAACGGAATTGTTAAAAATGGTATAATTACACACTTTGTCATCTATATTTATACATTATATTAATTTAGTCCTAATTTTAATCTAATAAAATAAATTAATTATTCAATAAGATGGTGACACGTGTCACCACCTTATTGGAGGTGGAAAAATGTTAACATGGAGATTGCTTCCAAGGGGAATCAAACATGGGACCTTGGAATGCAAGGGGCGAGCGCTTGCCACTAAACCAATCACTTTTTTGTGTTATGAGATACAATCTTTGATATATATTTAAATAGTATTAGTGCCCGGAAAAATTGAAGAAGATAAAATGATGTTGGGTGGATTTAAACCTGAAGCATTAGAGTGGAAACTATACATGCTTATCACTAAGCCAACCTTATTTTTATGATATCAAATCTAACATTTAATATATGTCATATATGGATTTTAATGCTCGGAAAAAAAAGAAAGAAAATGTGGTTTTAGGAAATTCGAACATGACATATGTGTATAAATATCTAACCTAATTAAATAAACCTAATAATTAAATTAAAGTTAACAATATTTTATATATTTTTTAAATTATAGTTTGTGCACTATTTAAAATAAAATATTTAAAAACATATGGAATTCATTTTGAATTATGTTCGTGGATTTGGATTCCCTAAATAAATTTACTATAATTTTAATTTTTTAATATAATTATATATAATAGAACAAAAAAGTGCTTGGCCTGGTGGTAAGCACCCGCCCCCTTGCATTCCAAGGTCCCATGTTTGATTCCCCTTGGAAGCAATCTCCATGTTAACATTTTTCCACCTCCAATTGGGTGTGACATGTGTCACATCTGATTGGAGGTGGAAAATCAATTAAATAAAAATAATTAAAGACTCCCAACAAGGTGGTGACATGTGTCACCATCTTATTGAATAATTAATTTATTTTATTAGATTAAATTAGGACTAAATTGATATATTGTATAAATATAGAGAACCAAATGTGTAATTATACCAATTTTTATAACAGTGACGTCAACCTTTTCATTTTTTAACGGCGGGTGGCTTAATTAGAACCATTTAAATAGTTAAGTAGTATATTTGACACAATTAAAAATATAATGGTCAAATCAACACCAACCCTATAGTCTGGTAGTCATTGATATAGTTTACCCAAGAAAAATTTAAAGAAGAACAAGAGTAGCATTAGGGTAGTTTGGACACTTTAATATACATATCTTATACTGCAGTAACTGTTAAAGGAAAATTTAAAAAATGACATTGGGGTGGTTTAAACCTAGAACCAAGAGGATAAATTACCACATCTTTACCACTAAGCTAAACCGCTTTTAATAATATAAATTGCACACTTTTATATACTTATCTTATACTGCAATACATTTAGGAGAAAAAAAAATAAAAATGGTTGAAACGGGACTCGAAATTAGATCATTTGGGATGTGTATAATCACACAAACATTTGATTTAATTTAAATCTAAAAATTATTAAATATTCGATTTAAAAGAAAAGAAATTCGATTTAAAATATTCGAATATTTTTTTCTTTTTCATTTTTAAATTAAAGAGAATATTTATTAAAACATTAAATATTTGATTTAAAAAATCGAATACTTTTCTAAATATTCGAATATTTAAAGTATTTTAAATTTAGTTTTAAAATCGAATACATTTCTAAATATTCTAATATGTAAAGTGTTTTAAATTTGATTTAAAAAATCGAATATTTAAAATATTGTAAATTCAATTTTAAAAAAATTGAATACTTTTTTAAATAATTTTTCTCCTTTAAATCAAATATTTTTTTTAAAATCGAATATTTAACATTTTAATAGATATTCGATTTAATTTCAATATGAAAATGAAAAAAAATATTCGAATATTTTAAATCAAATTTCTTTTCTTTTAATCGAATATTTAGTAATTTTTAGATTTTAGTTAAATCGATATTTGTGTGATTATACACATCAAAAGTAATCTAAGTTCGAGTCCCCTTTCAACCATTTTTACTTCTTTTTTCCCTTAATTTACTGCAGTATGAGATAGGTATATAAAAATGTGCAATTTATATCACTAAGAGTAGTTTAGCTTAGTAGTAAAGGTGTGAGAATTTATCCTCTTGGTTGTAATGCCCTAGGTTTAGGGTTTGGGAGTTCGAATCGGGACCCATGAAAGGTTTGTAAATCGAGTTTTGGGGTTCGGGTTGTCTTTAAATGAAAATGGTTTCATAAAAGAGTTTTAAAATATCAAATTAATTTTTTAGGGATAAATAAGAATAAATTAAGGCAAGAGATTTTTGGTAAAAAAGAGTTTTTAAGATAAGAGAGTAATAAAATAGAATATTTCAAAAAGAAAAAAAGTATACCCGCTTTCTATCTTTTTCCCTTCTCATTTTTCATTTCACGTCAAAAACTCTCAAAGCCAAGCAATAATCAATTTTCACTAATCTCCACCATTTTGAAGGTTTCAAAGAGGTAAACAACTTGGTTTTCACTCTTCCCTTGATTTAAATCTTGCTTGTAACATTTTCTTTCCAAAAGCTTGGTGATTTCTCAAGTTCTCTCATTTTGGGTAAAATGGGTTTTTGAAGGGTTTAAGCAATTTAGTGAAAACGGTGATTTGGGTGAGTCTTAAATCATGTTTTGAGTACAAATTAAGGTTAAGATGATGGGTTTATCAAGAAATCCCGAAATGGAATAAATAGGTAAATTTTGAGTTGGGGAAATATGAGTTTTGGGGTTGTTTATGGTTGGAAATGGTTCCTAAGGGGTTTGTGGATGTGTGTTGAAGGTTTTGAAGCTTTTGAGTGTGTTTTGGATGTTAAATTGATGAAGTTATGGCAGTTTTTTGGTTAGAGTGGAAATGTGATTGTTTTTGATTAGTTTCGGGTAAGAATCGAAAATGGTTGTTGTTGAATTGAGATAGAGCTGATTTTAGTGGGTTTGACTGTTGAAAAGTATGTTAACTCTTTGTTTTGATTTAGGTAGAAGCAGCGGATAGAGATTTGGATACTTCAGACGTGACGCTCGGTGTTACGGAGGCTTGAAATCGGTGTTTCGGCTATCGTTGGGTTCTACCGGTGAGTGGAAATGTTTTTAAGAGTTTAGGTTGAGTTTGAAAGGCCAACCTAAGCTCGAGGTAAGTATTAAATGTCTACGTTTTACTTTTCCGAAATTCTATATATTTCAATCTCGTTATGCATTGTTGATATGAGATGAATGTGTGTGTTTGATTAATGAGTGGGGTATTGTTATGTTGGTTGAGATGAGGTTTGAGTATTGCCAAATATGAGAGTCTTACCGGGTATAATTGGTCGACCATATGGTTAGAGTGCACTTGTAAAATTCATGTGTGGCCCTAGTGTTGTAAGATGCCATTAGAGAAGAGTATGGTGATGTAAGATGCCACCGAAAGCTTTATTGTTAGACCTTGGTGATGTAAGATGCCATCGCGAGTCTTGTTGTTCTTATAGATTCAGCGATATGGGATGCCATCAAATCCAATCCGCGTATCCGAGTAATGTAACCATAATTGTCATAATACTCTTGTGTTGGAAGGTTTAATGTTATCTTGGTAGATGTTGAGAGTCATGCCTTGTTGTTATATGTTGTTGCATTGCTTGATGTAAGATGCCAAGCACATGTAAGATTGTTGATAATCATGTTGATGGAATTCATACTTGTGGTTTTGTTTTTAATTCATTAATGGTTTTATAAAAACTGCATTATTGTTGTTGTGGTTTTGAGCACCAGTCACTAAGCTTTATGCTTACACGCTCCTTTCAAAAAATGCATATCGTTAGCGATCTCGGAAGGCGAGGGAAAGGCTCTGGTGATTGTATCTTAAGCTCAAGTATGGATTTTAAATTGCAATAATAATTTAGCAATGGGGATACTTGCTCTTGTGGTTAGGGAGGTGGATGTAAACTCTCATGTGTTTGACCATGTTGCTACATATTTTAAATGTTGAAACCATGCTATGTTGAGACTTGCTTTGGCTTTTAGTTAAATGCCTTGTGTTTTGGCTTGTTGGTGTTTTCAGTTAAAGTGTTACTTATGAGATTTTAAGTTTGAGATCCATGCTTGTGTGTATGCATGTTTGAAACTTGTTCTTAGGGTGTCTTGGCTCTAGAATGTTTGCTTAATATGTTGCTTCGTGACTTGTGCTCATTCGGGGTAAGTTTGGGAATGTTTGGGGATGCCAAATTGAATTTCTGGGCTAATCTGTGCCCATGCGTTTCGAAACACCTGGTATGGTTTCGGATCGGCCATGCCTTTTGAGGCCATGTATCGGAATGTGGGTGGTGCCGTTTTGGTACGTTTTGCCTCTAGAGGCTCCCGTTTCGAAACTAAAAGGAGTAGTTTTGGAACGACCTAGTTTTGCTTTTTGCTGAGAGCCCGCATTTCGAAACGGGCAACCCGTGTTTCGAAACATATGTAGTTAAAGTTGTTAAAAGGCATCTTTGAAGGTTTCCAAGTGTTACGTTTTAGTCTCTAATGCTTGTATGCTTCCTAAGTGAGTTTATATGTCTTGTTTGTTTTGGTCTTAACTCGTGTGCTTGAAATATGACTAATAAACTATTTGGTAAGGTTTAAATTACCTTTTTGCCCCTATTTTGGTGTGGTTTTGCAAAATGGTTCTTCATGACTATTTGGCTCCAATTGGACATCCAATTGATGTCCGATCGAGACGATGTTCTTCCGTTGTAACCCTTAACACCATAGGACCGTTAAATTGCATTTAGACAAGAAAAATCTTAATCTATGGTTGTTAATCGGAGGGAAATTCTTGAATTTTTCTCTAGTTTTCCCCGTGTGACTCTCCCAATTCGATCTTTGCATCTAGACAGGGTCGAAGGGGATATATTTAGTGGTATCAGAGAAAGGTTTCGATCTCGAGACATGTGGGTATGGGTCCACCACAGTAAATGTCTAAATTTTACTTTTCCGGAATTCTATATATTTCAAGCTTGTTATACATTGTTGATATGAGATGAATGTGTGTATTTGATTAATAAGTGTGATTTTGTTATGTTGGTTGATATGAGGTTTGAGTATTGGAAAATATGAGAGTCTTACCGGGTATAATTGGTCGACCATAGGGTTAGAGTGGACTTGTAAAATTTGCGCGTGGCCCTAGTGATGTAAGATTCCATTAGGGAGGAGTATGGTGATGTAAGATGCCACCAGAAGCTTTATTGTTAGACCTCGATGATGTAGGACGCCATCGTGAGTCTTGTTGTTCTAATAGATTCAGTGATTTAAGATGCCATCGAATCCATTCCGCGTATCCGATTAATGTAACCATAATTGCATAATACTCTTGTGTTGGAAGGTTGAATGTTATCTTGGTAGATGTTGAGAGTCATGCCTTGTTGTTATATGTTGTTGCATTGCTTGATGTAAGATGTCAAGCACATGTAAGATTGTTGATAATCATGTTGATGGAATTCATGTTTTTGGTTTTGTTTTTAATTCATAAATAGTTTTATCAAAACTGAATTATTGTTGATGTGGTTTTGAGCACCAGTCACTAAGCTTTATGCTTATGCGGTCCTTTCCAACAATGCATATTGTTCTAAACACAGGTAGTTAAAGTGGTTTTAGATAAATGATCGACCAGGCCTTTTGGGGGTACATGTATCAGAACGAGTATGGTGCCATTTCGGAACGACCTAGTTTTGCTTTTTACTGAGAGCTCGCGTTCCAAAACGGGCAACCCCTGTTTCTAAACACAGGTAGTTAAAGTGGTTAAAAGGCATCTTTGAAGGTTTCCAAATGTTATATTTTAGTCCCTAATGCTTGTATGCTTCCTAAGTGAGTTTATATGTCTTGTTTGTGTTGGTCTTATCTCATGTGCTTGAAATATGACTAATAAACTATTTGGTAAGGTTTAAATTACCTTTTTGCCCCTGTTTTGGTGTGGTTTTGCAAATTGGTCCTTCGTGATTGTTTGGCTCCAATTGGACATCCAATTGATGTACGATCGAGACGATGTTCTTTCGATATAACCCTTAACACCATAGGACCGTTAAATTGCATTTAGACAAGATAAATTTTAATCTAAGGTTGTTAATCGGAGGGAAAGTCTAAGATTTTTCTCCGGTTATCCCCGTGTGACTCTCCTGATTTGATCTTGCTACTAGACCGGGTCGAGGGGGTTATATTTAATGGTATCAGAGCCTGGTTTTGATCCTGAGACATGTGGGTTATAGGTCCACCACGTTAAATGTCTACGTTTTACTTTTCCGAAATTTTATATATTTCAATCTTGTTATGTATTGTTGATATGAGATGAATGTGTGTATTTGATTAATGATTGTGGTATTGTTATGTTGGTTGATATGAGGTTTGAGTATTGGAAAATATGAGAGTTTTATCGGGTATATTTGGTCGACCATAGGGTTAGAGTGCACTTGTAAAATTTGTGTGTGGCCCTGATGATGTAAGATGCCACCATAAGCTTTATTGTTAGACCTCGGTGATGTAAGATGCCATCGTGAGTCTTGTTGTTTTTATAGATTCGGTGATGTGAGATGCTATCGAATCCAATCTGCGTATCCGAGTAATGTAACCATAATTGCCATATTACTATTGTGTTGGAAGGTTGGATGTTATATTGGTAGATGTTGAGAGTTATGTCTTGTTGTTATATGTTGTTGCATTGCTTGATGTAAGATGCCAAGCACATGTAAGATTGTTGATAATCATGTCGATGGAATTCATGCTTGTGGTTTTGTTTTCATCTCATAAATGGTTTTATTAAAACTGCATTATTGTTGTTGTTGTTTAGAGCACCATTCACTAAGCTTTATACTTACGCGATCCTTTCCAACAATGCAGATCGTTAGCGATCCGAGAAGCAAAGAAAGGCGAGGGAAAGGCTCCAGTGATTGTATCTTAAGCTCAAGTATGAATTTTAAGTTTTAATAATAATTTAGCAATGAGGATACTTGCTCTTGTGGTTAGGGAGGTGGTTGTAAACTCCTATGTGTTTGACCATGTTGCTACATGTTTTAAATGTTGAAACTATGCTATGTTGAGACTTGCTTTGACTTTTAGTTAAATGCCTTGTGTTTTGGCTTGTTGGTGTTTTGAGTTAAAATATCCCTTATGAGCTTTTAAGTTTGAGATACATGCTTGTGTGTATGCATGTTTGAAACCTGTTCTTAGGGTGTCCTGCCTCTAGAATATTTGCTCAATATGTTGCTTTGTGGTTTGTGCTCTTTCGGGGTAAGTTTGGGAATGTTTGGGGATGCCAAATTGTATTTTCGGGCCAATCTGTGCCCAGGCGTTTCGAAACACCTGGTATGGTTTCGGAACGGTCAGACCTTTTGGGGCACACGTATCGGAACGAGGGTGCTGCCGTTTTGGTACATTTTGCCTCTAGAGGCTCCCGTTTCGAAACTAGGAGGAGCCGTTTTGAAATGGCCTACTTTTGCTTTTTGCTGAGAGCTCGCGTTCCGAAACGGACAACCCCTGTTTCTAAACACAGGTGACATGATAGTTAACAGAAATTTGTAAAATTATACATTTAGTTCCTTTTATTTACCTATTATATTAATTTGATCCAAATTTTAATTTAATTAAAATTAATCATCAAATTGGGGGAAGACACGCCAAACACTTATTAAAAGAAAATTATAAAAGAATGAATGAGTTTGGCGTTGATTGAACCTGCATCCTTCAAGTTAAAAGCCTACATGTTTACCACTACTCCAACTCATATTTAGTGCAATTAATTGCACCATTTAATATATATATATATATAGGGATAGGATCTAATTACACGGTGTAAAACTCTATAAGTTTTACACCTTTTTTGGATCGTTGGATGAGTGAAACGGATGGATAAGATTAACAGTAAAATATGTGAAGATTATCACTTGGGAATTAAAAACACGGAGTTAATCTCAACCATCCATTTCCCTCATCCAACGATCCAAAAAAGGTGTAAAACTTAAAGAGTTTTACACGGTGTAAGTTGATCCTAACCCATATATATATATATATAAGACAGTAAATGTTAGGGAATAAAAAAAATAAAAATGGTTGAAAGGGGACTAGAACTTAGATAACTTGGGGTGTGTATAATCACACAAACATTTTATTTAATTTAAGTATGAAAATTATTAAATATTCAGTTTAAAAAAAAATATTCCATTTAAAAGAAAAAGTAATCTGATTTAAAATATTTAAATTTTTTTCTTTTTCATATTTAATTTAAAATAAATCGAAAATTTTTAAAATCGAAATTTTTTATTAAATAATCAAATATTTTAAATTGAATTTCTTTTTTTTTTAAATCAAATATTTTATTAAATATTCAAATATTTTAAATCGAATTTCTTTTCTTTTGATTTAAATACTCAATTTTAAAATATTTGATTTAAAAGAAAATAAATTTGATTTAAAATATTTGAATATTTAATAAAAATATTCGATTTAATTTAAATTAAATATGAAAAAGAAAAAAAGTAAAATATTTTAAATCAAATTACTTTTCTTTTAAATCGAATATTTTTTAAAACCGAATATTTAATAATTTTTAGATTTAAATTAAATCGAATGTTATTGTGATTATACACATCCCAAGTGATCTAAGTTTGAGTCCCCTTTTAATCATTTTTTCTTTTTTTTTTTGTATTCTCTAGCATTTACCGCCTTATAGATATATATATTAAATGGTGCAATTCATTGCACTAAAGATGGGTTGAGGCATTGACAAACGCGTGGAATTTCTAACCTAGTGGTTGCAGGTTTAATCCACGCCAAACTCATCATTCCTCTTCAATTTTACTTTAACCAGGCGGTGACATGTGTCGCCACCTAGTTGGATGAAAAAAATATTAAATAAATATAAATTAAAATAAATTATCCATTCGGGTGGTGACACGTGTCTTCACCAGATTGGGTGATTAATTTTAATTAATTAAATTAAAATTTAGACCAAATTAATATAATAAGTAATTAACAGTGACTAAATGTGTAATTTTACAAATTTCCGTTAACTGCCACGTCATTCCTTCGTCGCCACTCCGTTAGTTTTTTAAAGGCGATGGTTAAAATAGGTCAATTTAATAAGTTTGGTGGTCTGATTGACGAGTTCGATAGTTTAGGGTAAACTACACCAATGACTACCAAACTATTAGCGTATACTTATTTTGACTAGGACTGTGCAAAAAATCCGACAAATCGAAACCGAAACCTAAAAAAACTGATCCAAAAGTTGGGTTAATCGAACCGAAAAAATAAATTTTGGTTGGTTTTTAAAGATATTATTTTGGTTCGAATACGGTTTATAGTTAAAAAACGAGTAATCGAACGGATATGTTATATAATATAATATGATATACAAAGTATGTATATTTATATAATTATATTAGCAAAATTTTAAGATTATTTTTAATTTATTTCCTTTTATTATTCTAAAAAGTAGAAAGGCAATAATTAAAGAGTTTTTAATATATTTTTTACCGGAGAATTTGATTTTTGGGAAGTATCCTATTGCAACTTTATTTCCCCGTCCCAGATCCCCCGAGTCTTTTTATTTTACTCATTAAAATTTTCAAAGTAAAAACCCTAGCTTCCCTCCCCAACTAATCAACTACCATTGATTCATATTAGATATTAACTCTCGATATCTTATTCGACAAAAAACCCAGGTACTCACTCTATTCACTTCTTAATTTTCTTAATTACTTCTTTATTTATATAATTAAATTATTGATTCCTTCTAATATATTTTGCATAGATATGTTAATTTGAACCGTTTGCAATCTTATAGAGAATAATATGATTTTACATAATCATATCCATTGATAACTTGTCAACGTTTCCACCATAGAAAGCATTTGAAGATATACATGGATTACAAGAGTAGTTATCTTGAACTGTAAATTAAAATTGATTGGTAGTAAATTGAAAAAACACAAGTGTCGATAACCTTATTTTCATTATTATTATTATTATATTTAGTGAGGTAAACTTATCTAATTTAATTTTTGTTCTTTTTGTTAGATGTTTTATGATTCTGAACCTGTTGCAATGAATAAAGATGGAAACCTTGATTCCCCAAACTCCAAATCCTTACAAAATGATCTTCATTCAACAGTGAATGGAACACGATGTTCGGTGCCTCCAGCTCCTAAAAAGGCCAAAAAAAAGAAGTTGGCAGCAAAAAAAAAAGATCACGGGTATGGGATCATTTTAATAAATCTGAGTCTCCCAATGAAGATATAGCCATTTGTTCATATTGTGATAGAGAATTTGCTTCCCTCTTCTAATAATGGAACTAGTTCTTTGTCTAACAACTTATTAAGGTGCAAAAAATACTGCCTAATGTTGATAAGTGTGTAATTTTTTTTTATCTTTTCAGTCTGGTACTGTTCGTCCCGATGGTACAATGCAGCCCCCTAAACATGAAAAATAGAAATTTGTACTTTGGTATATATGTGGAAGAAATGAACAAATTGAAACACTTTTTTAAGCAGAATAAGCCTAGGGTTTGCTTGACAACTGATACATAGACATCTTGTCAAAATCTTAGTTACATGTGTTTCACCATGCATTTCATTGATGAAAACTGGAATATGCAGAATTTGTTTTTGAACTTTTGTCCAATTTTTAGTCATTTTGGAGAAGCAATTGGGAAAGCTGTTGAAGGATGCTTGCTTGATTGGGGAATTGAAAATGTGTTTGTTATACAGTAGACAATGCTAGTTCTAATGAAGTGAGAATTGCTCATTTGAGAGAAAGGCTTAATAGTTGGGATAGATGTGTTTTAAATAGTGAATTTTTACATATGAGATGCGCATGTCATATCCTAAATTTGATTGTTAAAGATGGTTTGAAAGAATGTGATCGTTCTGTTTTGAAAATATGTACAACTATTAGATATGTGCGTTCTTCTCCAGTTAGATTACAAAGGTTTAAGGCATGTGTGCAACAAGAGAACTTTGATAACAAGAGTTTTGTGTGTTTAGATGTTGAGACTAGGTAGAATTTTATATTTTTAATGTTAGAAAGTGTTTTGAAGTTTCAAAAAGCTTTTTATTTACTGTCTAAGAATGATGGTAGATATCGTGCTGAGTTTGCCAAGTATAATATAGTGCCTACTGATGATAATTGGAATTGTATTCATAATTTATTTTTTCTTTAAAGATATTTTACTGTCTGGTTCACTTTATGTCACTGGGAACATGTATTTGCAAGAAATTCTAGGGATTAAAATTATGATATCAATAAAATGTGAGAGCACAACAAATCCTAAACATAGAAAGATGGCTTTAACCATGAAAAAGAAACAAGAAAAGTATTGTAGAAACAATAACAATATTAACTTAATGTTATTTATTGTTGTGCTTCTTGATCCAAGACGTAAATGGAAGTATTTCAATTGGTGATTGAGAAATCGTTTGATAAAGATATTGCAATAGTTTTACGTGGCAGAATTAATCATGCTTTGTCTTCTATGTTTGATTCATATGCTACCAGATTTGATGCAAGTGATAAGGGGTCAGATTCTAGTTCCGCTTTTATAAGTTTAGAGGTGAACGACACACTTCTATTATAGACATGGATGATGTTTAATCTATACTAGAGCAACAGTCTGAAAGAGAAATTGGTTATGGTGGTTTGAAAAGAAAGATCGTGTTAGATAAGTATTTAGCTGAAGATTGTGAAAAAGTTTCTAGTAAGACCTTTGATATATTAGATTGATGGAGAAAACATGCTGCAAGGCTTCCTATTGTTTCTCGAACGGCCAAGAATGTGCTAGCCATGCATGTCTCTACAGTTGCATCTGAATCGACATTTAGCATTGGTGGTCGAGTTCTTGATCCATTCAGAAGCTTATTAAGTCCTAAAACAGCAGTGGCATTAATTTGTACTCAAGATTGATTGAGGACTTCACATGCTCCACTTTTCATAGAGAAAACACTTGAGGACTTTGAAAAGCTTGAATCAGGTTTCTATATTCTTGGCTCTCTATTATTTTTATTTTTTTTCTTATATAATTGTATTGCTTAACTAACATTTTTTTAGCTTCTATTTTTATAGATTTAGTAGAGGCTGCAATCATCAAAGATATTGAGATTTTTAACATGTATGATGATTGAAGTTATTTGTTGTTTTTTTTCTTGTTGCAAGGTGCCAAAGTTTGTTGTTGATTTCTTTAAGTGTTTATCGTTTTCAAAGGATTTATGTTTCTTAATTGATTTCATTATATTTTTTTATGCAATTAGGCCTAGGTTTTTCATATACTATAATTATATTTTATTGAATTTATTTTAGTATTTAGAAGATATTGGCATCTTGTGTAAACTATTGAAAGGTGTATTTTCTTTGACTATGTTATTAAATTTTATATTTTTAATAAGTAAAATAAAAATATATTATTATCCGACCGAACCGAACTTAATATTTCGGTTAACCGGTTGAATGGTTACGGTGTAAGGTTAAGAATTGACTAACTCGAATTTATCGGTTATCCGAAATAATTTGTTAACGGTTAACCGAACCCGATTTCGCACACCCCTAATTTTGACTACCGAACTTGTCATTAAAAAAACTAATAGATGAGTGACATGGCAGTTAATGGAAATTTGTAAATTTACACCTTTAGTCCTTATTATTTACCTATAATATTAATTTAGTCTTAATATTAATTTAATTAATTAAAATTAATCATCAGTGTCGTCACCCGATTGGACAATTTATTTTAATTTTTAAATTATTTTATTTAATCACCACCTGGTTAAAGGAAAATTAAAGAGATAAATAGTGTGTTTGGTGGGGTTTGAACCCATGACATTGAGGGTAAAAAACCTATTCCATTACCACTACACTAAACCATTTGTATTAATACAAATTACACCTATATATATATATATATCTTATAATACAATAATTATTAGGGGAAAAGAAGTAAAAATGATTGAGAGAGATTCGAACCTAGGTCACATGAGATGTGTAAAAATATACAAACTACTAAATTAAGTCAAATTTTTAGTAAAAAATTAAAATATTTTAAATATATTTAAAGTATAGTTAAAACAATTGTAACCCCCTCGACCTGGCCTACCTACCAGGCCGAACTAAACGAGTTACACGGGGAAAGTCAAAGCGAAACCCGTTAAGGCCTCACTCCGATTAGCAACCCAAATTTTTTTCTTTTAAAATTTATCTTGTCTAAATGTCATCTTTAACCTATGCGAGGTGACATGCAACAGAAAAACAAAAACGAACACGAACAAAGCAAGACGAACATTAGAGGTAACATTTTTATGAATTTTCCACAAGGCGTATCGATACACCTAGGGCCCGTATCGATACGCCTGCAACGGTCAAACTCCCTAAGGTCAACTCCAAGAGAACGTATCGATACTGCCCTTGAGCGTATCAATACGCCCTTAATGGTCAAGCTCCAAAAGTCAACCTCAAGGACCGTACCGATACGCCTAAGGCCCGTACCGACACCCCAATTTCTCATCAAAATCTCAGATTTCCAAATACCTAAAACAATATCGGTATGCGTCCGCGTATCGATACGATATGTTTAAAATAGGGGACCGTATCGGTACTACCCTTGAGCGTATCGATACGCCCTGCCCAGAAAGACTAGATTCTACAATTTTAAGCGTAAGGGGAAACAACAGAACTCACATACAAGCACCCAATTGTCTTCTAAACATCTATACAACTCAAGGCAACTATTCTAGAGGCAAAACGCGCTAAAAACACGTCCCGATCATACATACACACAAATATGAATCTCAAACTCAAAAGCCCAAAAGAACATTTCAATTCAAAGCACTAACAAGCCAAAACACAAGGCATCTAACCAAAAGCCAAAACGAGTCTAAACATAGCATGGTTTGAACATTTAAAACATGTAGCAACATGATCAAACACATGGGAGTTCACAACAACCTCCTCAACCATAAAAGCAAGTATTCCCATTGCTAATATATTATTACAACTTCAAACCATACTTGAGCTTAAGCTACGATCACCGGAGCCTTTCCCTCGCCTTCCTTTGCTTTTCGGATCACTAATGATCTACATTGTTGGAAATGAGTGCGTAAGTATAAGAGCTTAGTGAGTGGTGCTCAAAACCACAACTACAACAATGCAGTTTTAATAAAACCATTTATGAGATGAAAAACAAAACCACAACGAAAATTCACTAGCACGAAAATCCATCAACATGATTATCAACAATCCTACATATGCTTGGCATCTTACATCAAGCAATGCATCAACATATAACAACATAGCATAGCTCTCAACCACCAACATGATAGCATTCAATCTTTTAGCACAAGGATTATATTGGCAACTATAGTTACATTACTCGAATATGCGGATTGAATTCGATGACATCTTACATCACCGAATCTATAAGAGCAACAAGACTCACGATGGCATCTTACATCATCGAGGTCTATTAATAAAACTTCCGGTGGCATCTTACATCACCGTACTCATCCCTAATGGCATTTTACATCACTAGAGCCACACGCAAATTTTATTAGTGCACTCTAACCATATGGTCGACCAATTATACCTGGTAAGACTCTCATACTTGCCAATACACATACACCATGTGATCCAACCATAACAATATCACACTCATTTATCAAATACACACATTCATCTCATCTCAGTGCAACAATGCATAACAAGATTGAAGTATAGAATTTCGAAAAAGTATAACGTAAATATTTAATACTTACTCTCGAGCTTAGGTTTGCATTTCAAGCACAAACTAAACTCTGAAAGACATTTCGACTCACCAATAGAGCCCAACGATAAGCAAAACACCGATTTCAAGCCTCTGCAACACCGGGTATCGCGTCCGAAGTACCCAAATCTCTATCCGCTGCTTCTACCCAAATCAAAACAAGGAGTTAACACACTTTTCAACAATCAAACCCACCGAATCAACCCTATCACAATTCGACAACAACCATTCTTGATTTTTACCCAAAACTAACCAAAACCATTCTCATTTCCACTCTAATCGAGAATCAGCCATAACTTCATCATTTTAACATCCAAAACATACCTGAAAGCTCCAAAATATCAATACACATCCACAAACCCCTTAGGAACCATTTCCAACCACAAACAACCCAAAAACCCATATTTCCCTAACTCAAAATTTACCCATTTATTTATTTCGGGATTTCTTGTTAAACCCATCATCTTAACATTATTTTATACTCAAAATATGGTTTAAAACTCACCCAATTCATCGTTTTAACATAATTTGCTTAAACCCCTCAAAAACTCATTTTACCCAAAATAAGAGAACTTGAGATATCGTCAAGCTTTTGAAGAAGAAAAGCTACAAGAAAGATTGAAATGAAGAGAAGAGTGAAATCCAAGTTGTTTACCTCCTTGAATCCTTCAAAAAATTGAAGATTGGTGAAAATAGAAGGTGGCTAGGCTTAGGACATTTTTAACGAGAAAATGAATTGGAAAGGGAAGAAGAAAGACTGGATATCTTTTTTTTTGAAATATACTATTTTATTTCCCTTTTATTTTAAAGACCCCTTATTCAACAAAAATCCATTATTTTGCTTTATTATTATTACTATTTTTTAAAAATCCAATTTAAATTTAAAACTCTTTTATGAAACCATTTTCATTTAAAGTCAACCTGAACCCAAAACTCGATTTACAAACCTTTTCTGGGTCTCGATCTGAACTCCCAGACCCTAAACTGGAGGCATTACAACTCTCCCCCACTTAAGGAATTTTGTCCTCAAAATTTACCTGATGGAAATAGGTACAGAAATTGCTCTTCCATGTCTGCTTTTCTCTCCCAAGTAGCTTCTTCCACACCCCGATGTCTCCACAAAACCTTGACTAACTCAATGGTCCTCCCATGTAGAACTTTACTATCCATAGCAAGAATCTCAATTGGTTCTTCATCATATGACAATTCCATATTCAATTCAATCTCTTCCACTGGCATCACATGAGACATATCGGATATATACCTTCAGAGCATCGAAACATGGAACACATCATGAATCTTCTCAAGCTCGGATGGCAATCTCAACCTATATGCAACAGGACCAATCCTTTCAACTACCTCGTAAGAACCAATGAATCACAGACTCAACTTCCCCCTTTTACCAAACCCCATCACCTTCTTCCATGAGGAAACCTTCAAAAACACTTTATCATCGGTAGCAAGTCTGGCATGGGTATAAGCTTCTGTCCGGCTTCGGCCCAACAAACATGTGTTCTATATTTCCTACCATACAGAGCTTCATATAGTGCCATCTGAATACTAGCCTGATAACTGTTATTGTACGTAAACTCTACTAGCGGTAGATGTTTTTCCCATGAACCCTGAAAGTCGATGATGCAACACCTCAACATGTCCTCTAACACTTGAATAACTCTCTCTAACTGCCCATCTGACTGTGGGTGATACGAAGTGCTGAAGTTCAACCAAGTCCTCAAAGCACGATGCAAACACTCCCAAAATCTAGCTGTAAATCTCGAATCTCTATCTAATACAATAGACTTCGGTACACCATGTAGCCTCACAATCTCACTGATATGCCACTCGACCATCCTGTCTAAAGTGTAAGTAGTATGAACAGGCATGAAATGGGCGCACTTAGTGAACATGTCAACTATTACCCATACTAAATTCTTCTTTGAAGGAGTCAACGACAAACCTGACACAAATCCATAATGATCCGTTCCCACTTCCATTCCGGAATCTTCAACGGTTGTAACAAACCTGAAGGAAACTAATGCTCGGCCTTAACTCGCTGACAAACTATACACTTACTCACAAACTCGACCACATCTTTCTTTAACCCAATCCAGAAGTACTCATCTTTCAACCACGATACATCTTCATACTATCCAGATGCATAGCAAAAGGACTGTTATGAGCTTCATTCAAAATAGTATGTCTCAACTCGGCATCTTCTGGAACAACTATTCTATTCTTATAACATATGATCCCATTCTCACCAAAGTAGAAATCTGTGGGTTTACCCTCGGCTATATCGTACACATGAGGTGCCAAAGATCTCTCTTGCAACTATTTCCCTCGAATCAATTGAACTAACGAAAATTTAATTTGTAGCTCGGTTATCAAACCGCCATCCTCTGACACACTCAATCTCGCAAACATAGCTCGCAACTCAACTGCCACCTTCCTACTCAAAGCATCGGCCACTACATTTGCTTTACCCGAATGGTACTCTATTGTGAGGTCTAGTCTTTAAGAAGCTCTAACCACCTACGCTATCTAAGATTCAACTCTTTCTGAGTCATTAAATATTTTAAACTCTTGTGGTCGGTGTAGACTGTGCCTTTCTCACCATCAATGTGGTGTTTCCAAATCTTCAAGGTAAAGACCACAACTGCTAACTCTATGTCGTGGGTCAGGTAATTCTTCTAGTGAACCTTCAACTGTCTCGAAGCATAAGCTACAACTCTTCATTCTTGCATAAGCACACACCCTAAACCTACATACGATGCATCACTAAAGATTACGAACTCTTTCCCTGGTTCAGGCTGAATCAAAATAGGAGCTTCTGTCAATGCTTTTTTCAACTTTACAAACGCTTGTTGCCTTGCATCTGTCCACTCATACGGAACATTTTTCTGCAACAATGTATTCAAACGTGCAACAATCTTCGAGAATCCCTCAACAAACCTTCGATAATACCCGACCAAGCCTAGAAAACTACGGATTTTGGTCACTGACTTCGGTTGTTTCCAACTCACTATTGCTTTAATCTTCTTGGGATCCACACTAATCTCATCGGCTGAGATCACATGACCTAGAAAGACTACTTCCCTAATCCAAAACTCGCATTTGCTCAACTTGGCATACAACTAATTCTCAAGTAAGCTATGAAGTACTAATCGCAAATGCTCTTCATGTTCTTTCTCAGTCTTGGTGTACACTAGAATGTCATCTATGAACACTATTACAAATCTATCTAAAAAATCATGAAACACTCTATTCATCATGTCTATAAATGCAGCTGGGGCATTAGTCAAACCGAAAGGCATTACCAAGAACTCGTAGTGCCCATATCGTGTATGAAAAGCTGTCTTCGGTATATCCATATCTTTTACCTTCAACTGATAGTAACCCGATCTCAAATCAATCTTCGAAATTACTGAAGCACCTCTCAACTGATCAAGCAAGTCATCAATCTGTGGCAAAGGATACTTGTTCTTCACTGTTACCTTTTTCAACTGCCTATAATCTATGCACATCCTCATACTGCAATCCTTCTTCTTCATAAACAAGACCGGAGCACCCCAAGGCGAAATACTAGGCCTAATAAAACCTCTATCAGATAGTTCCTGAAGCTGTGTCTTCAACTTCTTCAACTCTTTAGGTGCCATTCTATACGAAGCAATCGACACGGGAGCAGAATTTAAATACGTCTCAATAGCAAACTCCACATCTCTATCTGGAGGCATCCCATGCAATTCTTCTGGAAAAACACTCGAGAAGTCACAAACTATTCTGATATCTTGCGGTCTAACTTCACTCATATTCAAATTCATCACATAGGCTAAGTAAGCTTGACAACCCAAATCGATCATCCTTTGAGCCTCTAGAGCTGAAACAACATGTAGAACTAATGTTTTGATATAATAATTGAAAAATGTTTTGGACTAATTTGAAAAGAATTTAAAACTTGGTTTTAAGTCCAAATAACTTGAATTTTTGTTTGAGGTATTTTAAAAGGTTTTTGGCAAGATTTTTCATGCTTATAAACAACCAAACTTGTGATTTCAAAGTGCCCGTACCGATACAGTCCAACCCGTATCGATACCTTTTCTGCCCAGTTTGGTTACTGCCAAAACCCGTATCGAAACAGGCTTGGCCGTTTCGATACGTATGGTAAGCGTACCGATCCCCATTTAACAACCCCAACGATCATATTTCCCAACGGTCTTTTAAACGTCATACCGTATAGATACACCCTCAAGCGTATCGATACGTCTAGGCTGGCAAGAGCCCAACGACTAGTTTCTGATGAAGGTCGTACCGATACGGGTCCAAGCGTATCGATACGGAAGGCTGCAGAATAGCATTAATGAAGGGAGATAAAGTCCTCAACGGCTCCAATTTAACCCCAACGACTAGTAACAACTATAAACTCATCAAGGAGTATAAAAGGGACCTCCAAGCATCAAGATATGGTTAATGCTTCAATTGTCAATAAAAAAATGATCAAAAAGTGTCTTTGTACTTAAATTGTCAATTCTTGTATAGACAAACATAGTGAGCCAAAATTTTCAAATTTGCTCAAGTGTTTTAGGTTTTGGGTGAGTGCAAATTTTGCAAACAAATACCTATTAGAGGGATTTAAGTTTGCTTATCTTTTCTCTTTTGTAAAGAAGGTTTGATCAAGGCTTTGGGTAGAAAGCTTGATCGATGTATAAGGGTTTCCTCCTAAGCCTAGAAAAGGTGACGAATCTATAGTGGATTGATTGGAAAACCTTAGTGAGAAGCTAAGGTAGTGGATGTAGACCTTGGTTAAAAGGTTGAACCACTCTAAAATTATTGTGTCAATTATCTTTTTAGCTTCCTTACCACATCCACCAAAAATTCCACCTCTCCACCACTTGGTGAGCAACATCAGTTGAAGGAATCGAGCACCCTATAACTCAACAATTAGTATCAGAGCTTGGCTCAATCGAAGATGATTAACATCCTATTGAGAAGATCCGACAAGCTCGATCATCATTTCACCAACCGGCTCAAATGGCGCAATCCATCGACAAACCGCCTTTCTTCGACGGAACCTACAATGCCCATTGGAAGATAAAGATGAAGTTCTTCATCAAGTCTAAAGACTACAAGCTATGGGACATAGTTGAAGACGGTCCGTTCGTGCCTCAACGAAGCAAAGCGGAGTGGAGTGCCGACGATCGCAAGAAGATGAAGCTTAATTGCAAAGCCTTGCACATCCTCTTCTGTGCATTTAGCCCAACCATCTATGAGAAGATGTCTTCTTGTGAGAGTGCCAAGGAGGTATGAGACAAGCTTGAAGTCACATACGAGGGAACCGATGAAGTTTAGGAGACCAAGATTGGGCTCCTCACCTTAGAGTATGAGAACTTCAAGATGGATCCGGAAGAGAACATTGAGAAGATGTTTGATAGGTTCTCCACTATCACCAATGGTCTCAAAGGCTATGGAGAAGCCATCCTGGAGAAAAAGCTTGTCCAAAAGCTCATTTACTCACTTCCCGAGTCTTGGGACTCAAAGAGGACCGCCATCATCGAAGCCAAAAATTTGAAGACCTTGAAGCTTTATGAACTCATGGGGTCACTACTTACTCATCAAATCATGAAGAAGAACAAAGAAGATGAGAAGAAGAGGGAAGAAATTAGAGATATGGGAGAGAAGAAGCTCAAGGGACTTTGCATCAACACCAATGCCATTGCTATCAAATCCTCCATTTGCCATCACGTTGATTCAAGTGAAGAGGAGGGTGAAGAAGAAGAGATAGTTCATCTCTTCAAGAAGTGTGCCCCGTTTATGAAGAAAGCTTTGAGAGAGCTTGAACGAGAATCCATGAAAAGGGAGAGGGCAATCACTTCAAGCCATAAGAAGAAGGCACATGTGGCTACTTGGAGTGATGAGGACTCCACCAACGATGAACAAGCCAACCTTTGCCTTATGGCCATCGAAGAAGATTCAAGGGTAACTTCTAATTCATCTACTTCATGTTCTTACTCTTTTGATGAATTACAAGATGCCTACGATGATTTGGTTTTTGAATTTAAAAATCATATTTTGAAAAACAATAAATTGATTTCAAAGTTAAAAATTAAAAATGATTTGATTTCTAAAACCAAACTTGAACTTGAAGCAAAACTCGAAGAGTTTGAACTAAAGTGTTTTGATTTACAAAATTTTCTTCAAAAAGTTCAAGAAGAAAAAAAATTTGATTTCCAAAGAGCTAGAAATGAAAAACAATTTTGGAAAATCAAATTTTTATGTAAGACAATCTAGTGCCCCTAGATTTGTAAAAGGAAAATGTTTTAGAAGTATTTGGGTCCCTAAAGGACTTTGTACTTCAATTAAAAAGGATGAAATTGAAAAATGGATTCCTAAGGGGACTAAAGTTTGTGCTACTAATGTCTATGGATCCAAAAGTAATTTGGATACAAAAACTTACTTGATTGTCTTTTGCTAGGTGTGATGGAGAGTGATCAACAAGTCCAATTAATGAGTGGAGTTCCATGCACACTAAGAAAGAACACTTGAAGAAGGAAGGCTTCACATCCTCCCTTGAGTTCAAATGTGGTGAAATCTAGTTGCTTTTGTTTCATTTGATTTATTTTTATTTATGTCAACTAGATGATCATAAATGTTGGACTAACACTTTTAATGATGCTTTGAGTAAGAGGGAGTCATTTTAAAACCAAATTCTTATTTTTTTGTCAAAATTTTCCTCTATAGTTATTTTGAACTTAATGTTTTAAATTCTTTTTGATATAACAAAAAGGGGGAGAAATTGTTTGAAAAATTGAATTTTCAAATGAATAAGGGGGAGATTTATTTGATTTCATATCTTTGATCTCTTATTCACATTTTTAAACTTAAAGGGGGAAAATCCCAAACAATTTTTCAAGTTAGTTTTATTATATCAAAAAGGGGATATTGTAGAACTAATGTTTTGATATAATAATTGAAAAATGTTTTGGACTAATTTGAAATTTAAAAGGTTTTTGGCAAGACTTTTCATGCTTTTAAACAACCAAACTTGTGATTTCAAAGTGCCCGTACCGATACGATCCAACCCATATCGATACCTTTTCTGCCCAATTTGGTTACTACCAAAACCCGTATTGAAACAGACTTGGCCGTTTCTATACGGAGAGGGGTCGTTTCGATACGCCTGGTAAGCGTACTGATCCCCATTTAACAACCCCAACGCTCATATTTCTCAACGGTCTTTTAAACGTCATACCGTACCGATACTCCCTCAAGCGTATCGATACGTCTAGGCTAGCAAGAGCCCAACAGCTAATTTCTGATGAAGACCGTACCGATACGGGTCCAAGCGTATCAATACGGGAGGTTGCAGAACATCATTAATGAAGTGAAATAAAGTCCTCAACGACTCCAATTTAACCCCAACGGCTAGTAACGACTATAAACTCATCAAGGAGTATAAAAGAGACCTCCAAGCATCAAGATATGATTAATGCTTCAATTCTCAATCAACAAATGATCAAAAAGTGTCTTTGTACTTAAATTGTCAATTCTTGTATAGACAAATGTTACGTGTAAAAGTGTCTATCGCAATGTAGTGCAAGTGTACACGACGCAAGTAGTAAAGTGATACGTAAGTATCAGATATCGTCTCCTCAGGGACTGGGCTAATAGCTTTAACCTTGGATTTCTGCACAAGAAGGAAAAGAAATAGTTTTAAATGTTTACCACGAGATAATAAAGAAGACTGAAAATAAAGGATGAAAATATTCAGAGTAAAGAATGGGATGGTATTGATCTGCTCCGTAGTGTAGGTGTTGCAATGTCTAATACTTCTCTGTTCTATCGTAGCGCCTGTCGCGTCAGTACTTGCTGCGGCAACGGTCTGTTGTTGTCGCGTCAGCGAACACACAACTCAGCACTTCAAGCTTGGCAAGAATCCCTGCTATGCCTTGGCCTATCCCTAGGTCCAAGTCTGTCGATGAACACGTCTTTGATGATACCTCCCGGCGTGAATCGAAGGATGAACACCGATGTTGTTGAATTCTTCCTTAGCCACTTAACCTCGTTCTATCCCTAGATCCGATATAGTTCAACCATAAACTGGAGAACCCATACTTATTCCTTTCGTATACTTAACTCTCCCGATATTAAGTAAATGTGTAATCTTACAATGCACTCCCGATACTCTTGCAAGATGTTGAAAACCAAAATAAGCAAACTTAAAGTTTATTTTAGTGAACGGAAGAAAATCCTAAAACAAATGCAATCCTTGCAACTACTTTGCAGAATCAACCCTTAGCCCTAGGGGAAGTTTAGAACATGATGAGAAGGGGAAAACGACTAGGGTTTAGGGGAAGATGGCTAGAGAGTAAGATATCCTTCCCTAGGTCGAATTACATGCCTTTATATAAGCCTTGGGTTCATGTTTTCTAATATGACAAGAATACAAGTTTAAATTAAAGTACAATTCTAGTAAAGACTAAATCTTCAGAATATATGTCTTTAATTCGTCCTTCCTTCTGGCCTGGAGTTTCTTCCTTGAACTTTGGGCTTGGCCTTCATTATGATCTAGGGATCAGAAAAACATACGAGTGCTTCACGACAGACCAACTTAATTTCCTCTTTCTGTCCACCTCCACTTCACTTCTTCCCTTCACCATTGCTGTCGTCCTTGGCTGCCACGGCACCGACCATGGCATCATCCTTCTTCTCAGCTGCAGTCCAGTGTTCCAGCTCTGCTTCTCCACTGCCCTTAATCTGCTACAGCAGCTACCTGCAAAAGCAACCAATTTCAGTAGAAACTGTGCCATTTAATCTAATTGTGATACATGAATGAAATCTATCATAAATGCAATGAATTATGCTTGCATGCAGCAGAAATATGGATTAAATAGGGGGTAAAATATAGAACTTTTACACACTCAACACACCCCCAAATTCAAGTTTTTTCTTGCCCTCAAGCAATTTAGACCTAACTTAACAATACTAATTTTTTCTTCTTTGGCTTAAGTCAGCGAACTCTACATTACCTACCACTTGTAGTCTATCAAGAGTAGTACCTTGTCGGACATTTCTGGACTTATTTGGAACCATGCTATAATTCTTGTGATGTGTGTGGGTTTTGTGAACACTTATGCATCTATACTACTTTAGTATACCAAAATAGTTATGTCTACAAACTTGAGGTTATGCCATTTCAATTTTTTCTGGAGGCAATTCTTAGGCTCCTTTAGTTTTTTCTAACTTAGCTCAAAAATAAATATCCTAAAATATGTGCAAGGCAGTTTTGCAAGTTATTGAGTCTGAATATTTTTTCTTTCTTTCTTATTTTCCTAGAGCCAGTGATAGGCACCTCTAGGGGCAAGTTCAAGCAGGTAAACATTCCTATTCCAGTGTACTAAAGTAATCTAAACAACATAAGTGTCACAAAGAGTGTTTTACAGGGTAGAATCATAGCAAGGCTCTAAACAGATCCTAAAATTTCCTAAAGGCATTGTCACGACAACATATGTCGTGGCAGGTAAGTGAAGTTTAAAGACTTAAGCCAAATTTTTCATTTTTTAAAGCAAAAATAAACTAAATAATAAACACAACTTTTAAACTTAAAGACACTTCATTAATGGAGGGATGCCACCCCAAACTCGAGGGTTGCATTGCCCTAAATGCAAATGACAAAATGAAAAAGAAATAAAAACAACATCACAAATATAAAAAAATGGCAGACAACAAATATAATAAAAGAAACTTAAATTTTAAGCGCTGTCATCACCGCTGCTGCTACTGATTCGAATCTGCCGGCGGACAGTGACTTTCCTTGTTGGTGCCGACAGATGGATGGGAGAGGCAGCTGTGTTTTTGTTTTTGGCTTCCCTTGGAGGTTGGATGCGGGTAGGGGAGATATGGGCTTGTTTCTCCAGTACCTCAACCTCATCGGAGCTGCTGCTGCCGCTGGCAAATTTTCCCTGGTCGGAGGGTTCGACTCCGGAGCTTGGTTTCCGCCGTTTCACTGGGGTGAACTCATTGGACAAGTTCCTCTTGACAGAGGGCTCGTCATCAGATGCCCCCCAAATTTCAGAGGAAGAGAAGCCAACTATATACCTGTCGAGGTCAGACATGGGCTCTTTTCTCTTTGCTCCTCTAGCATATGTTGTGGCAGTGTGGCTGCCGCCTGCAGTTGTTGTGGCCGGGGTCGGGGTGGACGTGGCAGATGGTGTTCTCGGTGTGGCAGTAGGGGTAGGGGTATGGGCAGGTGTGGGGGCAGCAAAATAATGGTTGGGGAAGGCAGGAAACAGTACATCAGGAAAATTTAGATTGGTTTGAATGAAATGTACCATTGCTGTTGTGAAGTCCCGAATGAAGCTCATCAGGCCCAACTGCTGTTCCTCCATTTTTTGCAGGGCAACAAGGATTTGGGTTGAGGAGTCTGTTGGGGGAGCTGCTGTAGTAGTCTGCCTTGGTTCTGTGGCAGTAGGCTCGGTTTGGGTAGGCTCTGTCGGCTCACCTGCCGCGGCAGTGGGGTCGAAGGACGACAGGGGTGTGGCAACTTTTAGTTTCATCAAGCTGAGGATGTTCCTTTCCGTCCATCCTTTTCCTCGAACTCGCAAATCCTCGGCAGCTTCAGGTACGTTGTGGCCACGGAAGAGGGCTGTTATAAGGTAGGGGAAGACGAGTGGTCCCAATGGTCGGTACGCGCAATCCAAAATTCCCTTCCGAGCGTATTTACCAATGTTATTATGACTCTCATTTAGAATTGATTGGATGATGGCTAACCATGGTTGGTCTATCGTTGTGTTGTGCGAGGAGGGCATAATTCTCTTTTTGATGAACGCGTTCCACAACTTGGCTTTCGGAGTAAGTTGGACTCGTTTTACCATCCCTGGATGTTTAGGATCAGTATTCCATTAGGTGCCTTCATCGGTGAGTTCTGCCATAACAACTTCATAATCTGCCAGCTCCAAGCTCTCCACAAATCTCTGGTGGCCGTCTTCCCTTCTACCCACTTAGAACCCATAAAGGGTGTTGATGTATTCTGGCTCAAAGGGTACTTCCTTCCCACGAACCGTTACTGCTGTTGCCTCCCTGCCGTCGATGGCAGCATAAAACTCTCGGACCAAAGTGACGTTCATTTCTTCCAGCTGCTCGACAAACATTTTCCATTGTAGAGCTATGATCTTGCGGGCTATGAATGGTTGTAGCCCGAGATTCTCCGTTCTGGTGCTGTAAATGAAGCCCTTTTCTTCCCACATGTCTCGCCTTGGTAGGAGCTGCGAGTCGATGCTGCTGGGGCAGATCTTGAGGCAGCACTACGATGGGTGTTTTTGGTACTTATATTGCAAGGAACTGCAGAAAAAGATCTAGTAAGGAAACAAGTAGAGAGAGTAATAGTGAGTGAAAATGAATAGTAAAACGAGGTTTATATAGATGAGGAGTTTGCTGCCCGTTGGAGCTGAAACGGCAGGCGCGAATAACGGGGCCAGCTGTTATGCGGTTTCTAACGCGTCTGTCACGCGTTTCCGTGTCTTCTGCGCGTCTGTTACGCGTTTGCGTGTCTGCCGCGACAGCGTGTTGACAGGCTGAATATTCCGTGTCTGTCGCGGCAGCTGTAACGTCAGACTCCTAGTTTGGGCTTTTTGGGCTGATGGAAATATGGAGGGCTGAATTCACTTCTCCTCCTCTTCTTGTCTCCTTTATTTCCTAAAAATAATAAAAATAAAAATTTAGTTCCTAAAAATAAAATAATTCTAATTACCTAATATATATAAATAATAAATATTATAAAAAATAAAAATAAAATTAGGTTAAATTAGGGATGCCATGAGGGGCATCTCCTAAAGTAACCACTTCCTGCATTCTTGAGGGCTTTAGTCCCCTGATAATGCTTTAATATCTGTCCGTTGACTTTAAATTGGTTCCCGTCCTTTAAAGATTTGATCATGATAACACCATGAGGGAAAACTTGCACCACTTTGAATGGGCCGGACCACCTAGATTTCAACTTCCCTGGGAAGAGTTTCAACCTGGGTAGAACTGTCGTGGCAACAGTTTCTTGTCATGCCACTTCTTTGTCTTGTCTTTGTAGATTCTTGCGTTGTCATAGGCCATTGCTCGAATTTCTTCAATCTCATTCAAGTCAAGTAGCCTTTTCTGTCCTTCTTTTTCCAAGTCCATATTCACTGCCTTGATGGCCCAATATACTCTGTGCTCAATCTCAATAGGTAGATGGCATGTTTTCCCGTAAATCAGCCGGTAGGGTGACATTCCCAATGGAGTTTTGAACGCTGTTTTGTAGGCCCATAGTGCATCATTGAGGTGTAGAGACCAGTCATTTCGAGTTGGCTTAACCATCTTCTCCAGAATGTTCTTTACCTCTATGTTAGATATTTCAACCTGTCCATTGGTCTGAGGGTGGTATTCTGTTGCGATTCGATGTTTAACACTATATTTCTTTAAGGCAACAGCTATAATCCTATTGTCAAAATGCCTCCCTTCATCACTGATGATCGCCTTGGGGATGCCAAATCTGGAAAATATGTTCTTGTGTAAAAACCTCTAAACAGTCTTGGCATCGTTTTTCTGTGTAGCGATCGCTTCAACCTAGTTGGACACATAGTCCACTGATAGGAGGATATATAAGTTCCCACATGATGCTGGGAATGGTCCCATAAAATCAATCCCCCAAACGTTGAAGATCTCGACTTCAAGAATGTTTTGCAGCGGCATCTCATGTCTTCTTGAGATATTTCCAGTCCGTTGGCATTTGTCACAGTTTTTATAGAATGCCTTGGCATCCTTGAACAGTGACAGCCAATAAAATCCCGAATGAAAAACCTTGGCAACAGTTTTGTTACCACCTAAGTGTCCTTCATATTGTGAAGCATAGCAGTGATGAAGCACAACTTCCTGCTCATCCCGTGGTACACATCTCCTAATAACCTGATCTGCACAATATTTGTAAAAAAGAGGTTCGTCCCAATAATAATGCTTAACATCATTTTGGAACCTCTTTCTAGCTAGATAGTTAAGACCAGAAGGAGATATTTCGCTAACTAAATAATTAACGAAATCAGCATACTAGGGGAGTTCAGAAAACTTACCTGCCGCCATGGCTGTCGCGGCAGTGCTTGTGGCAGCGAACAACTGCTCGTCAGGGAAGGTCTCCAGTATGTATGTCTCGTCTGTTGGGAGACTCTTTCCCTTCTCTAATCTTGACAAGTGATCTGCAACTTGGTTCTCTGTCCCCTTTTTGTTTTTGATCTCAAGGTCGAACTCTTGCAGTAGCAGAATCCAACGTATCAATCTAGGCTTTGCATCCTTTTTGGCGAACAAATACTTTAATGCAGAGTGGTCTGTGTGGACTATGACCTTCATTCCAAGTATGCATGAACGAAACTTGTCAATCAAGAACACCACAGCTAACAGTTCCTTCTCTGTTGTTGTGTAGTTTACTTGGGCGTCGTTCAGTGTTTTGCTTGTATAGTATATAACATGAAAAAGCTTGTCCTTCCTCTGCCCAAGTGCTGCCCCAACAACATAGTCACTAGCATCACACATGATCTCAAATGGTAGTTTCCAATCCGGTGCCTGTACTATCGATGCTGTTACCAACTTTTCTTTCAGAACCTTGAATCCCTCAGTACATTCAGTGTTAAAGTCGAAGGGACGGTTCTGCTCCACAAGGTGGCACAAAGGTTTGGTGATCTTTGAAAAGTTTGCGATAAACCTCCGATAAAACCCAGCATGCCCTAAGAAACTCCTGATTCCCTTAACTATGGTGGGTGGCGGTAACTTTTCAATTACCTCGATCTTTGCCCTGTCGACCTCTATGCCGCGGCAGCTTACTTTGTGGCCTAGGACTATCCCTTCATCCACCAAGAAGTGACATTTCTCCCAGTTCAATACCAAGTTTGCTTTCTCGCATCTCTCGAGCACTTTCTGTAGGTTGCCTAGGCATCTTTAAAAATTGTCTCCAAAGACAGAGATATCATCCATGAATATCTCCAGTAAATCCTCCACCATGTCAAAGAATACTGCCATCATACACCTCTGAAAGATTGCTGGTGCATTACAAAGTCCAAATGGCATCCTCCGAAAAGCGTAAGTACCGTATGGGCAAGTGAACGTCGTCTTCTCTTGATCCTCTGGTGCGATGGCTATTTGATTATAACCTGAGTATCCATCAAGAAAACAATAGTAAGGCTTTCCCGCTAATCTATCAAGCATTTGATCAATAAAAGGCAGGGGGAAGTGGTCCTTCTGGGTAGCTTTGTTAAGCTTTCGGTAGTCCATACAAACCCTCCAACCGGTCACAGTCCTGGTTGGGATTAACTCGTTTTCTTCGTTGGTTACCACGGTTATTCCTCCTTTCTTAGGCACGCATTGCACCGGGCTCACCCACTTGCTATCCGAGATGGAATAAATTATTCCAACATCTAGCCATTTGATGATCTCCTTACGAACCACCTCTCGCATATCATTGTTTAGACGTCTCTGGGCATCAATGGTCGGCTTGTGATCATCCTCTAAGAGGATTTTATGCGTGCATAGTGCCGTACTGATGCCTTGAATATCAGCTATCGTCCATCCAATAGCCCGTTTGTGTTGCCATAGCATCTCTATCAGCTGTTGTTCCTGTTCCTGCATCAACTTGGAAGAGATGATTATGGGCAACGTATCATTTAATCCAAGAAAAACGTATTTGAGCTACCATGACAGGGGCTTAAGATCTAGAACAGGTGGCTCTATAGTTGATGGCTTTTTGACTATATGTTCATTCGAGGTATAGTTTAAGGTCTCGAATAACTTACCTGGACGATTGCCTATCCAGTTTACCACCTCATGATCTTCAGTATCAGATATATCAGAGTCTGAGGAGCTGCTGTCGGCGTCGCTGCCATGACAGTCTTCTAAATGGCTGCTGGGGCAGTGGCCAAACTTGTTGTCATGGCAGTCCGACCTGATGCAGGGTTGGTCAAGGATAACTTCAGTGATAGCCTTGCATTCTTCTTCTGCATCAGCATGTTTTATTGCTTGGAGAACGTTCAACTTGATCCCTTGATCGTTCACTCTCATAGTGAGTTCTCCCTTTTCTACATCAATCAGTGATCTTTCTGTGGCTAAGAAGGGTCGCCCCAGGATGATTGGTGCATTCTAATTTGCTTCACAATTTAAAACAAGAAAGTCAGCAGGAAAAATGAATTTATCCACTCTTACCAGAATATCTTCTATCTTCCTTTTTGGATGTACGTAAGAGCGATCTGCCAGCTGCAGTATGACTGTTGTGGGCCGTGCTTTTCCAATACCTAACTTCTGAAATACATATTTGGGCATTAAATTTATACTAGCACCGAGATCACAAAGTGCCTTACCCACAAACTTATCTCCGATTATGCACGGTATTATGAAACTCCCAGGATCCTTCTTTTTTCTGGGGTGGATGCTTGTGTAGAATAGTCATGCATCCCTCTGTCATTTTAACCGTCTCAAATTCCCCAAGTCTAGACTTCTTCGACATGGCATCCTTGAGAAATTTGGCATAACCAAGCATCTCCTTGATAGCATCTAACAGCGGAATATTAATGTGAACCTGCTTAAAAATATCATAGATCTTCTTAAGCTGGGATTCCTGTTTCAATTTCTGTAACCGCTGAGGGAAAGGAGGTGGAGGACGATAATCTGCAATGCGTCCTTCGCACTGCATTCGGATTTGAGGAGGCTTAGGTTCTTCATCCTTCTCCTCTATCCCTTCTGATGTCGTGACAGCTTCATCGGCAACAGGCTTTTTGTCGTCCGCCGGGGCAGCATTCTCAGCAGTTGATTCTAGGGCTGGTTCCTTAACTGGTTCAACTTCCTTATCTGGCTTTGATAATTTCTTCCCACTCCTAGTAGTGATGGGTTTACACTGCTCATGTGTGGGTTGTCTAGCGTTTTCAGTATCGCTAGGGAATCCTCCATTCTGCCTCAGTTTAATATGCTGGGAAACCTAACCCATCTGTGTCTCCAGTGATTTTAGAGTAGCTTCATGGTTAGTCATCCGCATCTCTATTTTATCCATGAATGACTCAGTCTTCTTGACGAAGTGATTCATGTTCTCAATGTAAGTTCCTGTTTGAGACATAAATGTAGCCAAGGTCTGCTCTAATATACTGGTCGTGGCAGCTGGTGGCTGTTGCGGTTGCTGCCGAGTTAGTAATCTAGGTCCTCCCTGATTTTGAGTGTTCTGTGCTTGAGGATTCAGGGCATTGTTAGGGTTGCTCCACGAGAATTTGGGATCCTTTCTCCAGTTGGGATTGTTGTTGTTGGAATTGTAGTTCTGTTTGTTGTAGTTTTCAATGTACATCCCTTCCTCTAACTGTAGCGGACAATCTTCCGAGCTGTGATTCCCATCACAAGTTTCTCATACCTCTTCAGTAGAGTAGACAGGTTTTGAATATTTTTTCAATAGCTTTTCCACTGCCTTTGTTAGATATACCACTTATGTTTTTAAGGAGTCATCGGCCTCATAATCTTTCACAGCCAATACTCGTTTACGCCCTCTTCTTGTTGTAGGGAATTGTTCCTCGTTCTTTGCCAGGTTTTTCAATACTACCATTGCTTCATCTGGATATTTGTCCAACAACAATCCATTCGCTGCTGAATCAATTCTCATACGAGTTTGTAGGTTGGCAGCATTATAGAACTTAATTACCTGGTTCCAAATAAGGAGTCCATGCATCGAGTAGTTCCTCAGTAGAGTGGTAAATCTGTCCCATGCCTCGTGCATTGACTCGTCATCTTCTTGTTGAAAAGTAGAAATTTCGTTACGTAATCACTCAGATAAATGTGAAAGATTAAAATGAGACAAAAATTCACGAGTTAAATCTGCCCAAGTTCGTATTGAACCCAACGTTAGTTTATTCCACCAAGTTTTCGCCCTGTCCCTCAATGAATGGGGAAATAACCGAAGCCTCAGTATCTCCGGATTTACTCCTGGTAGTCTAAACGAACCACAAATTTCCTAGAACGTTTTCAGATGTTCCCTAGCATCCTTTGTAGCAGCACCACTAAATTGGCCAACGTTATTAATCATGCTGAACATAACAGGTTTCAGCTCGAAATTTTCAGCTTCCACGTCTAGCAGGGTGGTCTCTAGTTCCACATGATCATTGATCATGTAGTCTCGGCATGATTGGCGTGCGGCAACAACATGAGGATCGGCAGGTTGTCCGTTTCCTCCATCTCCGACAGGATCATCAAGACCTCGGAGATTCTTTTGGTCGTTCCTCCTGTGTTCGCGTCTTTCGTTCACCATTGCTTCCAACTGTTCCTCCAAGTATTCGTTTCGTTCTACTAGGAGGAGGACTCGTTTCCTGAGGTTGCACGTTTGTTCGATTTCAGGATCTAACTGGTGCTCAGGTTCTTTTCCTCGTTGAGATCTGCGCATAAGCAAACAAAAGACCATGTGAAAAGCACATGGTGAACAATCCAAGTAAAAACAGAAATATAAAAGAAGTGTAGTAAAAGATAGGGTAAAGATATGTTGCCAGTCCCTGGCAACGACGCCAAAAACTTGTTGCTTGTAAAAGTGTCTATCGCAATGTAGTGCAAGGGTACACGACGCATGTAGTAAAGTGATACGTAAGTATCGGATATCGTCTCCTCAGGGACTGGGCTAATAGCTTTAACCTTGGATTTCTGCACAAGAAGGAAAAGAAATAGTTTTAAATGTTTGTCACGAGATAATAAAGAAGACTGAAAATAAAGGATGAAAATATTCAGAGTAAAGAATGGGCTGGTATTGATCTGCTCCGTAGTGCAAGTGTTGCAATATCTAAGACTTCTCTGTTCTGTCGTAGCGCCTGTCGCGGCAGCACCTGCTGCGGCAACGGTCTGTTGTTGTCGCGACAGCGAACACACAACTCAGCACTTCAAGCTTGGCAAGAATCCTTGCTATGCCTTGGCCTATCCCTAGGTCCAAGTCTGTCGATGAACACGTCTTTGATGATACCTCCCGGCGTGAATCGAATGATGAACACCGATGTTGTTGAATTCTTCCTTAGCCACTTAACCTCGTTCTATATCTAGATCCGAGATAGTTCAACCATAAACTGGAGAACCCGTACTTATTCCTTTCGTATACTTAACTCTCCCGATATTAAGTAAATGTGTAATCTCACAATGCTCTCCCGATACTCTTGCAAGATGTTGAAAACCAGAATAAGCAAACTTGAAGTCTATTTTATTGAACAGAAGAAAATCCTAAAACAAATGCAATCCTTAACTACTTTACAGAATCAACCCTTAGTCCGAGGGGAAGTTTAGAACATGATGAGAAGGGGAAAACGACTAAGGTTTAGGGGAAGACGGCTAGAGAGTAAGATATCCTTCCCTAGGTCGAGTTACATGCCTTTATATAGGCCTTGGGTTCAAGTTTTCTAATATGGCAAGAATACAAGTTTAAATTAAAGTACAATTCTAGTAAAGACTAAATCTTCAGAATATATATCTTTAATTCGTCCTTCTTTCTTGCTTGGAGTTTCTTCCTTGAACTTTGGGCTTGGCCTTCATTCTGATCTAGGGCTCAGAAAACATAAGAGTGCTTCACAACAGACCGGGTTAATTTCCACTTTCTGTCGAGCTCCACTTCAATTCTTCCCTTCACCATTGCTGTTGTCCTTGGCTGCCATGGCAGCGGCCATGGCAATATCCTTCTTCTCAGCTGTAGTCCAGTGTTCCAGCTCTGCTTCTCCACTACCCTTCATCTGCTATAGCAGCTACCTGCAAAAGCAACCAATTTCAGTAGAAATTGTGCCATTTAATCTAATTGTGATGTATGAATGAAATCTATCCTAAATGCAATGAATTATGCTTGAATGCAGCAGAAATATGGGTCAAATAGAGGGTAAAATATAGAACTTTTACACACTCAACAAAAAACACTAGTGGGCCAAAATTGTCAAATTTGCTCAAGTGTTTTAGGTTTTGGGTGAGTGCAAATTGTGCAAACAAATACCTATTAGAGGGATTTAAGTTTGCTTATCTTTTCTCTTTTGTAAAGAGGGCTTGATCAAGGCTTTAGGTAGAAAGCTTGATCGGTGTATAAGGGTTTCCTCCTAAGCCTAGAAAAGGGGACGAATCAATAGTGGATTGATTGGAAATCCTTAGTGGGAAGCTAAGGTAGTGGATGTAAACCTTGGTTAGAAGGTTGAACCACTCTAAAATTATTGTGTCAATTATCTTTTTAGCTTCCTTACCACATCCACCAAAAATTCCACCTCTCCACCACTTGGTGAGCAACATCGGTTGAAGGAATCGAGCACCCTACAACTAAACACATCATTAGACAAGAACTTAATGTTCTCGCCAACTACCACAACCCCGTAGTCCAAAAAGCCTCAAAGAAACTCTCTTAGTCTCAAAATCTATCATAGCTCTATGCTCCACAAGCCAATCCATACCCATAATTACATCAGAACCATAAAAGGGCAACTCTATCATGTCAACGGGAAATACGTGACCCTAAACCATCAAGAGACATCTACTGAACACTTTCCTAACTACAACTGTCTCACCAAAAGAACTCATAACATTCATACTTATATCCAACAACTCAAAATACAAACCTAATGATCTTGTATTCTCACTCAAAACATACGAATGCATCGAGCCAGAATAAATAACAAAAGCAAAGATAAGGACTGTAACAGAAAATTACCCGCGATCACATCTGTGTCATTTCGAGCCTCACGCTGTGCATATACTCTAGTCGGTCCGCCTCTCTCGGGCTGTACCACGACAACATAGGCCACATTTCTCTAACCATCATTCCTAGGCTGGAAGTTACCTTGACCACGCCCACAACCTCTCTAATGCTCAACAGCTCTAGCTAGTGCCTGACCATCCCTAGCCAGATGAGGACACTCAGGCCTCAAATGTGTCGGAGATCCGCAGTTCCAACAAGCATGAAAGGTACCCCAATACTCTCATGAATGGTTCCTCCCACATCTAGCACACTCGGGTGTGCGAGAAACAAAACCTCGACCCTGATGGCCTCGTCACAAGTTACCACCTGCACGCCTAAAGTCCGGTTGGTGCCTTTTATCCTTGTGCCTCTTGTTACGATCTCGCTCCCACTCGGCAGACCTTTTCCCTGAACTGGATCCACCTGAACGAGATACCGAACCTAGACTTTGCTCAATGTCTTTAGCCCTAGAGATCATGACATCAAACTCGGTGTAATCAAAAGGAAGCATGTAGGTCTTCACCTTCGTAACCAACCTGTAATGGACTCGTTTACACCTTTCCCTCTTAGTGGGAACCAATTCTGAAGCATACTGACTCAAGCGCACAAACTATACCTCATACTCAGATACGGACATACTGCCTTGTACTAAAGTCATGAATTCTCTCTTCTTCTCGTCTTGATAGCGAGCACCAAGGTACTTCTTGCGGAACGCACTACAGAAGAACTCCCAAGTAACCCCGGCCTCGGGCATACCTGAGATAACCGTGGTCCACCAAGCATACGCATCTCCCTGAAGCAACGAAACAATACAACCCAACATACGAGGTGACCGATGAACTCAAGAAGACCAAGATTGGGCACTTAACTTTAGAGTATGAGAACTTCAAAATGGATCCGGAAGAGAACATCAAAAAGATGTTTGATAGGTTCTCCACTATCAACAATGGTCTCAAAGGCTATGGAGAAGCCATCCTGGAGGTAAAGCTTGTTCGAAAGCTCATCTACACACTTCTCGAGTCATGGGACTCAAAAAGGACCGCCATCATCGAAGCAAGGAATTTGAAGACTTTGAAGCTTGGTGAACTCATGGGGTCACTCCTTACTCATCAAATCATGAAGAAGAACAAAGAGGATGAGAAGAAGAGGGAAGAAATTAAAGCTATGGGAGAGAAGAAAATCAAAGAGCTAGGCATCAATGCAAGTGCCATGGCTCTCAAATCCTCCATTTGCCATCACGTTGATTCAAGTGAAGAGGAGGATGAAGATGAAGAGATAGTTCATCTCTTCAAGAAGTGTGCCCCGTTCATGAAGAAAGCTTTGAGAGAGCTTGAACGAGAACCCAAGAAGAAGGAGAGGGCAAGCACTTCAAGCCATAAGAAGAAGGGATATGTGGCCACTTGGAGTGATGAGGACTCCACCGACGATGAACAAGCCAACCTTTTCTTTATGGCCATCGAATAAGATTCAAGGGTAACTTTTAATTCATCTACTTCATGTTCTTACAGTTTTGATGAATTGCAAGATGCCAATGATGATTTGGTTTTAGAGTTTAAAAATCACATTTTGAAAAACAATAAATTGATTTTAAAGTTGAAAATTCAAAATGATTTGATTTCTAAAACAAAACTTGAACTTGAAGCAAAACTCGAAGAGTTTGAATTGAAATGTTTTGATTTACAAAATTTGCTTCAAAAGGTTCAAGAAGAAAAGTATTTGATTTCCAAAGAGCTTGAAAAGAAAAATAATTTTGGAAAATTAAATTTCTATGTTAGAGAATCTAGTGCCCCTAGATTTATTAAAGGAAAATGTTTTAGAAGTGTTTGGGTCCCAAAAGGACTAACCACTTCAATAAAAAGGATGACAATGATAAATGGATTCCTAAGGGGACTAAAATTTGTGCTACTAACGTTCATGGATCCAAAGCAATTTGGATACCAAAAATTACTTGATTGTCTTTTGCAAGGTGTGATGGAGATGTTCAACAAGTCAAACATTGAGGGGGAGCTCCATACACACAAGGAAGAACACTTGAAGAAGGAAGGCTTCACATCCTCCCTTGGGTTCAAGTGTTGGTAAAAATTCTAGTTGTTTTTTATTTCATTTGTTTATTTTATTTTTTATTCAACTAGATGATCATAAATGTTGGACTAACATTTTATTGATGCTTTGAGTAAGGGGGAGCCATTTTAAAACCAAATTCATATTTTTGTCAATTTTTACCTTTATTGTTATTTTGAACTTAATGTTTTGAATTCTTTTTGATATAACAAAAAGGGGGAGAAATGGTTTGAAAAATTGAATTTTCAAATGAATAAGGGGAGCTTTATTTGATTTCATATCTTCAATCTCTTATTCACATTTTTAAAGTTAAAGGGGGAGAATCCCAAACAATTTTTCAAGTTAGTTTTATTATATCAAAAAAGGGGAGATTATAGGACTAATGTTTCGATATAATAATTGAAAAATGATTTGGACTGATTTAAAAAGTATTTAAAACATTTTCAAAGTCCACACAACTTGAAATTATGTTTAGAGAAGTTTTTATAAAGGGTTTTACATGTTTTTCAAAGCCAAACTTTACAAAACTGTCCATGCGTTTCGAAACCCCTTAGGGCGTTTCGATACGGGAATTCCAGTAGCAAAAACGTTTCGATACTTGTATCGAAACGGGCATTCTATGGATAAGATTTTTGCCCAGCGTTTTGAAACGGACTATGCTGTTTCGATACGCCTACGTGGCATTGACCACAACGGTCATAAACCACAACGACTATTTCTCAACTAACTTTTAAATGGAGGCGTTTCGATACGGGTTGTAACGTTTCGATACGGGTGTTCCGAAACAGCCAGAGGCGTTCCGAAACGGGTGCCCAGACAGACTGCAACGCCTCTTTCTACTTATAGATCATTTCGAAACGGGGAGCTGCAGAACTGCATTTATGGTGGGAATTAAAGTCCTCAACGGCTCCAATTTGATCCCAACGGCTAGTAACGGCTACAAACTCAATTGGGAGTATAAAAGGGACCTCCAAGCATCAAGTAAAGGCTAATGCTCATATTGTCAAACATCAAATGATCAAGAATTGTCTTAGAGCTTAAATTGTCATTTATTTTATAGACAAACACTAGTGAGCCAAAATTGTCAAATTTGCTCAAGTGTTTTAGGTTTTGGGTGAGTGCTTTAATTGTGAAAACAAACACCTATTAGAGGGATTTGTGTTTGCTTTCATTATCTCTTTGTAAGAGAGGGTTTGATCAAGGCTTTGGGTAGAAAGCTTGATCAGTGTAAAGGGTTTCCTCCTAAGCCTAGAAAAGGGGACGAATCAATAGTGGATTGATTGGAAATCCTTATTGGGGAGCTAAGGTAGTGGATGTAGACCTTGGTTAGAAGGTTGAACCACTATAAATCATTGTGTTGATTATCTTTTTAGCTTTCACAACCCTTCCAACCAAAAATCAACCTCTCCACCACTTGGTGAGCCATATCGGTTGAACGAAGCGAGCCCCACACAACTCAACAAAATTACCTGACTTACCTTCTCAGGGAACCTCGTAATCGAGGCTATGATACTACCAAATGTAACCCCCTCGACTTGGCCTAGCTACCAGACCGAACCGAATGGATTACACGGGGAAAACTGAAGCGAAACTCATTAAGGCCGCACTTCGATTAGCAACCCTAATTTTTTTCTTTTAAAATTTATCTTGTCTAAATGCCATCTTTAACCTATGTGAGGTAAGAAGCAAAGAAAAAGCAAACATGAACACGAACCAAGCAAGACGAACATCAGAGGTAACATTTTTATGAATTTTCCACAGGCAATATCGATACACATAGGGCCCGTATCGATACGCCTACAACGGTCAAACTCCCCAAGGTCAACTCCAAAAGACCATATCGATAATGCCCTCCAGCGTATCAATACTCCCTTAATGGTGAAGGTCCCAAAGTCAACCTCAAGAGCTGTATCGATACCACTAAGGCTCGTACCGATACCCTAAGTTCTCGCCAAAATCTCATAAATTCATGTCCGAGCATCCCGAGATGGACTTTTCTAATGCGAAGCTCATGTAAATCGGAGGGCGCACCCTACCACTCTGTTTTCTCGTTTTTGGTCATATGTGCATTCGTACTCTCGCGGTTTTCCCAAGTACTGTCTCCAATCCCTTGTGCGTAGCAGTCTTTTCCTTCAAACTTGGGTTTGAATCTGTAAGACTTCAATTTAGAGTAATTTTTAAGCGTTTATCTTCTCTTAAAAAAACGGTATCGGTACACCCCACGTATCGATAAAATAGACTTAAAACAAGGAACCATATTGATACTTCCCTTGAGCATATCGATACGCCCTGCCCAGAAAGACTGGTTTCTGCAATTTTAAGCGTAAGGGGAAACAACATAACTTACATACAAGCACCCAATTGTCTTCTAAACATCCATACAACTTAAGAAAACCATTCTAGAGGCAAAACACCCTAAAAACATGTCCCGATCATACATACACACAAACATGAATCTCAAACTCAAAAGCCCAAAAAAACACTTCAATTCAAAGCACTAACAAGCCAAAACACAAGGCATTTAACAAAAAGCCAAAACAAGTCTAAACATAGCATGGTTTCGACATTTAAAACATGTAGCAACATGATCAAACACATGGGAGTTCACAACAACCTCCCCAACCACAAAAGCAAGTATTCCCATTGCTAATATATTATTACAACTTAAAAGCATACTTGAGCTTAAGCTACGATCACCGGAGCCTTTCCCTCACATTCCTTTGCTTCTTGGATCACTAACGACCTGCATTGTTGGAAAGGAGCGTGTAAGCATAAGAGCTTAGTGAGTGGTGCTCAAAACCACAACTACAACAATGCAGTTTTAATAAAACCATTTATGAGATGAAAAACAAAACCACAACGAAAATCCATCAACATGATTATCAACAATCCTACATATGCTTGGCATCTTACATCAAACAATGCATCAACATATAACAACATAGCATAGCTCTCAACCACCAACGTGATAGCATTCAATCTTTTAGCACAAGGAGTATATTGGCAACTATGGTTACATTACTCGGATACACGGATTGGATTCGATGGCATCTTACATCACCAAATCTATAAGAACAACAAGACTCACGATGACATCTTACATCACCGAGGTCTATTCATAAAGCTTCCGATGGCATCTTACATCACCGTAATCCTCCCTAATGGCATCTTAAATCACTAGGGCCACGCGTGAATTTTATTAGTGCACTCTAACTATATGGTCGACCAATTATACCCTATAAGACTCTCATACTTGCCAATACTCATACACCATGTAATCCAACCATAACAATATCACACTCATTTATCAAATACACACATTCATCTTATCTCATATCAATAATGCATAACAAGATCGAAGTATAGAATTCCAGAAAAGTAAAATGTAAACATTTAATACTTACTCTCGAGCTTAGATTGGCCTTTTAAGCACAACCTAAACTCTGAAAGACATTTCCACTCACCGATAGAGCCCAACGATAGCCGATACACCGATTTCAAGCCTCTGCAACAACGAGTATCGCGTCTGAAGTACCCAAATCTCTATTCACTGCTTCTACCCAAATCAAAACAAGGAGTTAACACACTTTTCAATAATCAAACCCACTAAATCAACCCTATCGCAATTTGACAACAATCATTCCCGATTTCTACCCGAAACTAACCAAAACCATTTTCATTTCCACTCTAACCGAGAATAAGCCATAACTTCATCATTTTAACATCCAAAACATACTCCAAAGCTCCAAAGTCATCAATGCACATCCACAAACCCCTTAGGAACCATCTCCAACCATAAACAACCCAAAAACCCATATTTCCCTAACTCAAAATTTACCCATTTATATCACTTCGAGATTTCTTGTTAAACCCATCATCTTAACATCCATTACCTTAGCTCCCCACTAAGGATTTTCAAACAATTCAACTAATTGATCTTCCCCTTTTCTAGGCTTAAGAGGTAACCCTTATACACAATCAAGCTTTCTACCCAAAGCCTTGATTGAAACCCTCTCTTACAAAGAGAAATAAGAAGAAAACTTAAAACCCTCTAATAGGTGTTTGTTTTCACAATTAAGCACTCACCCAAAACCTAAAACACTTGAGCGAATTTGACAATTTTAGCTCACTAGTGTTTGTCTATTCAATAAATGACAATTTAAGCTCTAAGACGATTCTTGATCATTTGATGTTTGACAATATGAGCATTAGTCTTTACTTGATGCTTGAAGGTCCCTTTTATACTCCTAATTGAGTTTGTAGCCGTTACTAGCCGTTGGGATCAAATTTGAGCCGTTGAGGACTTTAATTCCCACCATAAATGCAGTTATGCAGCTCCCCATTTCGAAACGCTCGAACCCGTTTCGAAATGCTCTCTAAGTAGAAAGAGCCGTTGCTGTCTGTCAGGGCACCCGTTTCGGAACGCCTCTAGCCATTTCGGAACACCCGTATCAAAACGTTAAAACCCGTATCGAAACACCTGCATTTAAAAGTTAGTTGGGAAATAGCCGTTGGGGTTTATGACCGTTGTGGTCAATGCCACGTAGGCGTATCGAAACGACATAGCTCGTTTCGAAACGCTGGGCAAAATCCTCATCTAGGGAAAGCCTGTTTCAAGACTCGTATCGAAACGTTTTTGCTATTGGAATCCCCTGTTTCGAAACACCTTAGAAAGTTTCGAAACGCCTGGACGGTTTTGTGAAGTTTGGCTTTGAAAAACATGTAAAACCCTTTTAAAAGCTTCCCTAAACAGAATTTCAAGTTGTTTGGACTTTGGAAATGTTTTAAATACTTTTTAAATCAGTCCAACATATTTTTCAATTATTATATCAAAACATTAGTTCTACAATCTCCCCCTTTTTGATATAATAAAACTCACTTGAAAAATTGTTTGGGATTCTCCCCCTTTAACTTTAAAAATGTGAATAAGAGATTGAAGATATGAAATCAAATAAAGCTCCCCCTTATTCAAATAAATGTGAATAAGAGATTGAAGATATGAAATCAAATAAAGCTCCCCCTTATTCATTTGAAAATTCAATTTTTCAAACCATTTCTCCCCCTTTTTGTTATATCAAAAAGAATTTAAAACATTAAGTTCAAAATAACAATAGAGGTAAAATTTGACAAAAATACAAATTTGGTTTTAAGATGGCTCCCCCTTACTCAAAGCATCAATAAAATGTTAGTCCAACATTTATGACCATCTAGTTGAATTAAAAAAAAAATGTAAAAACAACTAGATTTTTACCACACTTGAACTCAAGGGAGGATGTGAAGCCTTCCTTCGTCAAGTGTTCTTCCTTAGTGTGCATGGAGTTACCCCTCAATGTTTGACTTGTTGAACATCTCCATCACACCTAGCAAAAGACAATCAAGTAATTTTTGGTATCCAAATTGCTTTGGATCCATGAACATTAGTAGCACAAATTTTAGTCCCCTTAGGAATCCATTTTTCAATGTCATCCTTTTTAATTGAAGTGGTTAGTCATTTTGGGACCCAAACACTTCTAAAACATTTACCATTTTTGAATCTAGGGGCACTAGATTGTCTTACATAAAAATTTGATTTTCCAAAATTATTTTTCTTTTCAAGTTCTTTGGAAATCAAATCCTTTTCTTTTTGAGGTTTTTGAAGCAAATTTTGTAAATCAAAACATTTTAATTCAAACTCTTCGAGTTTTGCTTCAAGTTCAAGTTTGGTTTTAGAAATCAAATCATTTTGAATTTTCAACTTTGAAATCAATTTATTGTTGTTCAAAATGTGATTTTTAAACTCTAAAACCAAATCATCATAGGCATCTTGTAATTCATGAAAAGAATAAGAACATGAAGTAGATGAATTAGAAGTTACACTTGAATTTTCTTCGATGGCCATAAGGCAAAGGTTGGCTTGTTCATCGTCGGTGGAGTCCTCATCACTCCAAGTAGCCACATGTGCCTTCTTCTTATGGCTTGAAGTGCTTGCCCTATCCTTTCTCTTGGGTTCTCGTTCAAGCTCTCTCAAGGCTTTGTTCATGAACGGGGCATACTTCTTGAAGAGATTAACTATCTCTTCATCTTCATCATCCTCTTCACTTGAGTAGACATGATGACAAGTGGAGGATTTGAGAGCCATGGCACTTGCATTGATGCCTAGCCCTTTGATTTTCTTCTCTCCCATAGCTCTAATTTCTTCCCTCTTCTTCTCATCCTATTTATTATTCTTCATGATTTGATGAGTAAGGAGTGACCCCATGAGTTCATCAAGCTTCAAAGTCTTAAAATTCTTTGTTTCGATGATAGAGATCCTTTTTGAGTCCCAAGACTCGGGAAGAGAGTAGATGAGCTTTCGAACAAGCTTTTCCTCCAGGATGACTTCTACATAGCCTTTGAGACCATTTGTGATAGTAGAAAACTTATCAAACATCTTCTCGGTGTTTTCTTCCGGATCCATTTTGAAGTTCTCATGCTCTAAGGTTAGGAGCCCAATCTTGGTCTCCTTGATTTCATCGGTCCCCTCGTATGTGACTTCAAGCTTGTCTCATACCTCATTGGCACTCTCACAAGAAGACATCTTTTCATAGATGGTTGGGCTAAAAGCACAAAACAAGATGTGCAAGGCTTTGCAATTAAGCTTCATCTTCTTGCGATCGTCGGCACTCCACTCCGCTTTGCTTCTTTGAGGCACGAACGAACCATCTTCAACTACATCCCACAGCTTGTAATCTCTATATTTGATGAAGAACTTTATCTTTGTCTTCCAATGGGCATAGTGGGTTCCGTCAAAGAAAGGCAGTTTGTCGATTAATTGTGCCATTTGAGCCGGTTGATGAAATAGTGATCGAGCTTGCCGAATCTTCTCAATAGGATGTGAATCCCCTTCCATTGAGCCAAGCTCTGATACTAATTGTTGACATGTGTGGGGCTCGATTCGTTCAACCGATATAGCTCACCAAGTGGTGGAGAGGTGGATATTTGGATGGAAGGGTTAAGGAAACTAAAATAAAGATTGACACAATGATTTATAGTGGTTCAACCTTCTAACCAAGGTCTACATCCACTACCTTAGCTCCCCACTAAGGATTTTCAAACAATTCCACTAATTGCTCTTCCCCTTTTCTAGGCTTAGGAGGTAACCATTATACACAATCAAGCTTTCTACCCAAAGTCTTGATTGAAATCCTCTCTTACAAAGAGAAATAAGAAGCAAACTTAAAACCCTTTAATAGGTGTTTGTTTGCACAATTAAACACTCACCCAAAACCTAAAACACTTGAGAAAATTTGACAATTTTAGCTCACTAGTGTTTGTCTATAAAATAAATGACAATTTAAGCTCTAAGACGATTCTTGATCATTTGATGTTTGACAATATGAGCATTAGCCTTTACTTGATGCTTGGAGGTCCCTTTTATACTCCCAATTGAGTTTGTAGCCGTTACTAGCCGTTGGGATCAAATTTGAGCCGTTGAGGACTTTAATTCCCACCATAAATGTAGTTCTGCAGCTCCTCGTTTCGAAATGCTCGAACCCATTTCGAAACGCTCTTTAAGTAGAAAGAGCCGTTAAAGTCTGTCAGGGCACCCGTTTCGGAACGCCTCTGGCCGTTTCGGAACACCCCTATCGAAATGTTAAAACCCGTATCGAAACGCCTACATTTAAAAGTTAGTTGGGAAATAGCCGTTGGGGTTTATGACCGTTGTGGTCAATGCCACGTAGGCGTATCGAAACGACATAGCCCGTTTCGAAACGTTGGGCAAAATCCTCATCAAGGGAAAGCCCGTTTTGATACTCGTATCGAAACGTTTTTGCTACTGGAATCCCCTGTTTTGAAACACCTTAGGGGTTTCGAAATGCCTGGACGGTTTTTTTGAAGCTTGGCTTTGAAAAACATGTAAAACCCTTTGAAAAGCTTCCCTAAACATAATTTCAAGTTGTTTGGACTTTGGAAATGTTTTAAATACTTTTTAAATCAGTCCAACACATTTTTCAATTATTATATCAAAACATTAATTCTACATTTACCTCATTGAATCCTTCAAAAAGGTGAAGATTGGTGTAACCCCCTTAACCCGGCCTAGACGGTCGACCCGAATTAAGAAGATCACACGGGGAAAACTAAAGTCAACCCGAATTAACGACCCTTTTTTTTCTTTTTAAACTTGTCTAGATGCATATTATCCCTAAACGTGAACATACAATCAGCATACCCAAAGATCATAACCATCAGAGAACATTCAGGGACCCAATTTGCACAAATTACACTTTAGGGACCAAATTGTAATTTCAGAAAATTATAAGGACTAAACCCCATTTTAAGTTACCAATATGTAATTAATCATATTTCATGCTTCTCAGTCAAATTTCAGCTCAAACGGACATCTCAAACTCATTTAATTACATAAACATGTTTCAGGACCAAAATGCAAACATTTCAAAACATATAACCGCCCATGTCAGCCCTCAACGGTCAGGTGTTCCGAAACAGGGAGAACCTGTTTCGAAACGCGGGACCGTTCCGCAACGTGTTCCGAAACGGGGCCTGGCAGAAACATTACCGTTTCGGAACGGTACCTTCCATTTTGAACGCCTGGGCCACTACAGGGCCCCCGTTCCGAAACGGTAGCTCCCGTTCCGATACGGCCTGCCCAGATTGCAGAAAAATTGCTCTTTAAACACTCAATTGACCTACCAAACATGCTCCAAAAACCACCAAATCTTACCAGCAAGACATTCAACATACAAGGAACATAATTGCATCAACCAAACATCAACATGGCATCAAAATAAGAAATACCCAATTCTAAAGGCATGCATCCTACTTATCAAATCATTCAAGCATCAAAATACCAAATCCACTTCATATAGGCCAATTACAAGTTCCAGCATTATTAACATCATAAATCCAACTTAGGGAGTTCAAAACATCTCCCAAAACAACAACATAGGCCCCCCATTGCCAAATGCCAAAAGCTAATAGTGTTTAAGAAACCTTCACCATACTTGAGCTTAGTTCACCACTTGGATGCTTGCCCTTCCTTGCTGCCCTCAATGCACTTTAATGCTCTGCATTATTGGTTTAAGAAAAGAGAGAGAGCGTAAGCAAAAGCTTAGTGAGGAATGCTCATTTAAAACCACACAATAATGCATTTATAAAACACCTTTATAAACCATACTTCAAAATAACCTTTAGTCATGCACATAAGAATTTAAAACAAGCAATTCATGCTTCCATTTCATTACATGTCATATTGGCAACAAGTGATACATTCCACATAAGATCCACACATGGACTTTTAAACACCATTGTGATCTTATACTTTCCAAGGACCACACATGGACTTTTAAACACCATTGTGTCCTTAACCCATGGACTTTTAAACACCATGGCAAGGACCACACAAGGACTTTTAAACACCTTTGTGTCCTTAACAAGAATCATCCAAGGAATTTTAAATACCTTGATGTTCTTAAATAACAAGGCTTACACAAGGAATTTTAACCACCTTGAACCTTAACCAAGAATCAACCATGGACTTTTAAACACCATGTTGTTCTTAAAATTCACAAGATTCACACAAGGACTTTTAACCACCTTTGTGATCTTAACCAAGAGCCAACCATGGACTTTTAACCACCATGTTGCTCTTAAATAAACATGGCTCACACAAGGACTTTTAACCACCTTTGTGACCTTAACCATCACTTGCCAATATGCATCATTAACATCAATATTCCACTGTTTTAAAGCATTTAACAAAGCCATAAACATCATGCATCTTTAAGAATCAAACCACATTAAAACAATGTTCAAAAACAAGGAACTCTTACCTTGAGTTTCCTTCAACACATGGCTTATAATCTCAGCAAATAAACATGCTAGATATGCTTTCAAAACAGAGTTTAAAACATGCAAACAAACCACATTGCATACAACCAATCCATGGTTCCTCATCAAGAGAGTTTTTCCGAAAACTTACTCTTGAGCTTAGCTAAGTTGCTTAGACTTAAACTAAGCTCCCAAACCTTCAAAACATTGGTTTTGTAACGCCCCGGTTTTGGGCTTGGTAGTTTTGGGCGTTGACCGGTTTGGTCAAAGTGCTGTTCGAATATAAAGAGGTGAAATTAGGAAAGCCTAGTTCGGGTTGCATTAAAAATATGGAAAAATGTTCTAAAATCATCTTTTAATATATATAAGTGAACTGTGAAATCAATTTTACAAAATGAGGTTTGGAAGGCTGACATTTTGGCTAGTGACCAAAATGTAATTTTTGAAAGTTGCGTGACTGTTTTAGAAAGGGTTGAAACTTTGAATCTTTAAGGAGCTATTATTCCAAAAAGAGTTTCTCCAGATTTTTCTAAGATATTTTAATGTATAATTCTGATTTTAAAGCTTAAGAAAAGTGGAGGGAAATCATTTTACTATTTTGTAACCAACTTTTCATTTTCTTCCAATTTTCCTTTTCTCTCATTTTCTCTCAACCCAAACACTTTCTCTCCAGATAATTTCTTCTGATTTTGTCACTCAAATCTATCTTTTCAATTCTCTTTGGATTCCTAATCATTTCAACAACAAAACCTTGCAATTTTCTAATTGGATTTTCAAGCTTTTTGGCTCTAAAGAAGAGAAACTCAAGTTTGGAGGTAAGAACGTCCTTCTCCTCTAAACTACCAGTTCTTTACTGAAATTCCTAAGTTCTCAATCCTTAATTGATGTTTTATTAAAGGCTTTTAAGTTGTTTAATGGATCTTGGCTTAAAATGCAAGATTTGGTGATTTTTGATGAATTTTCGTTAGATCTGTTTAAGTTGTGATTTGAGATGTGTTTTTGATGATTAATGAACATTAAGTTGATATGGAATTGAGTTTTGATTAATACAATCCCGGATAGGTTGAATTTCCTAAGTTTAGCTTATGATTCTAGGTTGTTTTTGGTGTGATCTTGTGGATCTGTTGTTGCTGGAGGTATAAGGATGTTGTTAAGATCTTTTTAGATGTTAAGTGATGTTAAAGGATGTTTGGTTTTGATGTTTTATGGTTGGGCTTTGTTGAGAAGTGGTTTGGAGGCATTTTTGGTTGTGTTTGGTGGCCGAAAGTGGAGTGTGGATGAGAGCAGCGAGTTTAGGTGCTTTCATTGAAGCTATTAATGCATGATGATGCATTAATCCTCTGCTTTGATGTGTTTAAAACAGGGGAGTCATCTTTGGATCCAAGAGTTGGTGATCTGGAGGCTTGAATTGGTGCTTCGGCAAGAGGCGAAGTGGAATCGGTGAGTGAAATTGGGTTTTCGGATTTGAAACCAATGTCTTGGGAGCTTAGTTTAAGTCTAAACAACTTTACTAAGCTCAAGTGTAAGTTTTCGGAAATACTCTCTAGTGGTGGCCATGGTTTGTTTGTTGTGCAATGTGGTTATTGCATGTTTTAAATTCTGTTTTGAAAGCATGATTTAGCATGGTTAATGCTGGTTTTGTGAGCCATATGTTGAAGGAAGCTCAAGGTAAGAGTCCCTTGTTTTTGAGCATGGTTAAAATGTGGTTTGATGCTTATAAATGCACGATGAACATGGCTTGGTTTAAATGCTTTAAAACAGTGGATTAAATGATGGTTTAAATGCAAGATGGAACTTATCACTTGTGGCCAATATGACATGTAATGTTATGGAAGCATGTATTGCTTGTTTAAATTGCTTTTGAGCATGAATAAAGTATGATTTGAAGCATGATTTATAAAGTGTTTTATAAATGCATTATTGAAAGGTTTTTATGAGCATTCCTCACTAAGCTTTTGCTTACGCTCTCTTCCGTTTTCTTAAATCAATAATGCAGATCATTAAGGTACCTAAGGGCAGCAAGGAAGGCAAGCAATCAAGTGGAAGTTGAGCTCAATGTATGGAAGGTTTTCTAAAGTACATTTTAGCTTTTGGTAATTTGGCAATGGGGGACCTATGAGTATGTTTTGGGAGAGGTTTTGAACTCCCTAAGTATGTTAAATGTTGTTGAGATTGCTGGTTTTGTAATTGGCCATTATATGCTTGTTTTGGAAGTTTTATGCTTGAGTGGTTTGCTTGTGTAGGAAGTATGCCATTTGAATTGGGGCTTTTCATTCATGATGTTAATATGTTGAATTGCTGATGCAAGCCTGTCTCTTACATGTTGAATTGCATGCTGGTAAAGTTTGGTAGCATTTGGTGCATGATTGGATGTTTAATTGCATGTTTAAGTGTGCATCTTGTGGTATTCTGTGCAGGGTGTTTCGGAACAGTGCCTACCTTTTCGGAACAGGTGCCTTTAACCAGCCCAGGCGTCCGAAACGGGAGAGACCGTTCCGAAACGGAAAGGCCACTGCCAGCCCGTGTTTCGGTACGCGTTGCGGAACGGCCCCGCGTTTCGAAACGGGACCTTGGGGCCAAGGTGTTTAAAAGTCCTTGGGAAGAACACAAAGGTGGTTAAAAGTCCTTGTGTGGTTCTTGTGAATTATAAGATCACAATGGTGTTTAAAAGTCCATGTGTGAGTCTTATGTTGATCTTGTTTTAAAAAGATGGAACTTATCACTTGTGGCCAATATGACATGTAATGTTATGGAAGCATGTATTGCTTGTTTAAATTGCTTTTGAGCATGAATAAAGTATGATTTGAAGCATGATTTATAAAGTTTTTTATAAATGCATTATTGAAAGGTTTTTATGAGCATTCCTCACTAAGCTTTTGCTTACGCTCTCTTCCGTTTTCTTAAATCAATAATGCAGATCATTAAGGTACCTAAGGGCAGCAAGGAAGGCAAGCAATCAAGTGGAAGTTGAGCTCAATGTATGGAAGGTTTTCTAAAGTACATTTTAGCTTTTGGTAATTTGGCAATGGGGGACCTATGAGTATGTTTTGGGAGAGGTTTTGAACTCCCTAAGTATGTTAAATGTTGTTGAGATTGCTGGTTTTGTAATTGGCCATTATATGCTTGTTTTGGAAGTTTTATGCTTGAGTGGTTTGCTTGTGTAGGAAGTATGCCATTTGAATTGGGGCTTTTCATTCATGATGTTAATATGTTGAATTGCTGATGTAAGCCTGTCTCTTACATGTTGAATTGCATGATGGTAAAGTTTGGTAGCATTTGGAGCATGATTGGATGTTTAATTGCATGTTTAAGTGTGCATCTTGTGGTATTCTGTGCAGGGTGTTTCGGAACAGTGCCTACCGTTTCGGAACAGGTGCCTTTAACCAGCCCAAGCGTCCGAAACGGGAGAGACCGTTCCGAAACGGAAAGGCCACTGCCAGCCCGTGTTTCGGTACGTGTTGCGGAACGGCCCCGCGTTTCGAAACGGGCTCTGCCAGTTTCGGAACACGTGACCGTTGGGGGCTGACATTGGTAGTTAAATGTTTTGTATTGTTTGCGTTTTAGTCCTGAATCATGTTTGTGCAATTGTATGAGTTTGGAATGTCCGTTGGAGCTGAAATTTGGCAGTGAAGCATGAAACCTGTTTAATTTCAAGATGGTAACTTTATTTCGGGTTAAGTTCTCATAATTTACAGAATTTACAATTTGGTCCCTAAAGTTATAAAATTGTTCAATTGGGTCCCTGTTTGATCTCTGGTGTTTGTGATCTCTGAATATGATGTTTGTGTGATCACCATTAGGGTTAATGAGCATCTAGACAAGTTTAAAAAGAAAAAAAAAGGGTCGTTAATCAAGGTTGACTTTCGGGTTGACTTTGGTTTTCCCCGTGTGACTTTCTTAATTCGGGTCAACCGTCTAGGCCGGGTTAAGGGGGTTACATTTGGTGGTATCAGAGCTGAGTTCTTGAGTAATTGGGAATGAATGTGTGCATGATTGAAGTATGTATGGTATGTATGCTTGTTGATCGAAAGCATGTTAGTGGCTTGTGTTTTTGATGCAATTGAGTTATATGCTATGGTGAAGCATGATGTGGGTACCCATTGCCAAATCAAAGCTAATGAAATGATGTTGATTTTGAATGAAATTGAGCTTGAATACTTGGATTGCTTACGTTGCTGGGCCTGACTTTGTTTATTTGCATTGTGATTGCATGGTTAAAGTATGGCACCACGTAGAGAGTTGAGAGGTAATGTGCGAGCTACGGCTCCTAATGAGAACGAGAATGAGGAAAACACGGGTAGTGCGGTGTTACCTCCTCCTCCACCTGGTGGTGGTGGTGCTGAGAGAGAAAGAGCTGAAGCTGCAGCTGGTGCTGGAGCTTCTGGACCTGAGGTTGGTCAGGGGCAAGCTATGCCTGATATGTCTATGTTGGTACAAGCTATTGCGGGTGCTTTTCGAGCAGAAGTAGCTGGAGCTCAAGGAGCTGGGCATCAGGGAGATGCTGGAGTTAGACTACCTTTGGAGCGTTTGCGCAGTCTTGGTGGGACTGAGTTCAGGGGTATGTCAGCTGAAGGTTCTAAGGCTTGGTTAGAGAGTACCAAGAGGATTTTGGGACAGATGAGTTGCACTGATGTGCAAAAGCTGGGTTGTGTTGCATCCTTGCTACAGGATGATGCTTATACGTGGTGGACGACCACTATAGCTGGGATGGCTGAGGCTGACATCACTTGGACATTCTTCCAGAATGTGTTCAAGAGGAGATATCTTGGTGTGAGATATCTTGATGAAAAGAAGCGTGAGTTCATGTCTCTTACTCAAGGAAGCATGAGTGTGGCTGAGTATGAAGTGCAGTTTGTGCGACTCAGTCAGTATGCACCTTAGCTGGTACCTGATGAGCGGGCGAGGTGCGAGAGGTTCCGTTATGGTTTAGTGACGGATGTGAAAATGTATGTGCTGGCCACTGAGTATGATGATTTTGATGTGTTGGTGGGCCGAGCTAAGGATATTGAGATGAACTTGGGTTTATCTGTTAGAGGTGCTGGAGCAAGTGCTGGTAAGCGAGCTGCTGAGTTTAGTTCCGATGGTGGACGGAACAAGAGGGGACATGATCAGAAGTATCAGTCCTCAGGTAAGAGAGGTGGTGGTACACCTGCTAGAGGAGGCAATGCTAGAGCTGATCTGAGTGCTTGCTGGATCTGTGGTTCACGTGGTCACATGAAGCGTGACTGTCCTCGTGCTGTGAGGGAGGTGCAAGCTCCTGTTGCGGCAGCTGGTAATGGTTGCTGGAATTGTGGATCTGCGGACCACTTGAGGCGAGATTGTCCTATGTTAGCCGGTGGCCAAGTGCGTGCTCCTGTTGTTGCTGCACCGCAGAGAGGTCATGGGCGCGGCCGCGGTAATTTCCAGAGGAGAGAGGAAGGCGGTCGTGGAGTGGCCCATGTTGTGGCTATTCAGCTTGAGGGCGGTGGTCAAGCGAGGGTGTATGCTCAGCGAGAGGGAAGAAATGATGCGGATGTGATTGCAGGTACCTTTACTTTGCAGTCCTTGTCATTGCTTTCTTTGATTGATTCTGGATCTACGCATTCATATATTCTGCGTGAGCATGCTGAATTGCTTGGTTTGCCTGTTGAGTCTTTGGATGTTGGTGTTCGTGTCACTAGTTCTTTTGGTGAGACTGTTGTGACTCGAAAGTTGTATAGAAGGTGTCCTTTGGTTGTGCAAGAACATGTTTTTCATGTTGATCTTATGGAGTTGCCTTTCTATGGTTTTGATGTAATCCTTGGTATGGATTGGCTTGTTGAGCATCGTGCTGTTGTGGATTGTGAAAATAAGCGAGTTTCGCTGAAGCTTGCGGATGATTATGATGTTGTTGTGGTTGGTGAGAATGTGAAGTTTCTTGCCAATGTGGTGTCTACCTTGGAGGCGAGCAGGATGCTGAGGCAAGGTTGTGAAGCTTATCTAGCGTTTGTGATGAATCCTAGCTCTAAGGAGTTGAGGGTGCAAGATATCAGGGTTGTGGAGGAGTTTCCTGGAGTGTTCCCTGAGGAGTTGCCTGGTTTACCTCCTAATCGCGAGGTGGAGTTTGGAATTGAGCTGTATGAGAATACAACTCCTGTGTCCATTACTCCTTATAGAATGGCACCTAAGGAGCTGAAAGAGCTGAAGACGCAGTTGCAAGAGTTGCTTGATCGTGGTTTCATTCGGCCAAGTGTGTCACCTTGGGGTGCACCGGTTTTGTTTGTGAAGAAGAAGGATGACACTATGAGAATGTGCATTGATTACCGTCAGCTGAACAAGTTGACTATCAAGAATCGGTATTCTTTGCCGAGGATTGATGATCTCTTTGATCAATTTCGGGGAGCTGCTGTGTTTTCTAAGATTGACTTGAGGTCAGGGTATTATCAGTTGAAGGTGAAGGATGTGGATGTGCCTAAGACAGCTTTCAGGACAAGGTATGGGCATTATGAGTTCCTTGTGATGCCGTTTGGTTTGACAAATGCTCCTGCTGCTTTCATGGACATGATGAATCGTGTGTTTCATGAATACCTAGACAAGTTTGTTGTGGTGTTCATTGATGATATCCTCGTGTACTCGCGTACTGAGGAGGAGCATGAAGAGCATTTGAGGATTGTTTTGCAAGCTTTGTTGGAGAATCAGCTTTCTGCTAAGCTGAGCAAGTGTGAGTTTTGGCTTAAGGAGGTGGTGTTTCTTGGGCATGTTGTTTCTGCTGAGGGGATTCGTGTTGATCCTCAGAAGATTGAGGCGGTGATGAATTGGAAGATTCCTAAGTTTGTTCATGAGGTTCGTAGTTTCCTTCGTTTGGCAGGATACTACCGGAGGTTTGTGGATGGTTTTTCTAAGATTGCTGCACCTTTGACGAAGTTGTTGCAAAAGGATGTTAAGTATGAGTGGACAGAAGCGAGACAGCAGGCTTTTGAGAAGCTGAAGGCGGCTTTGACGCAAGCTCCTATCTTGGTTCACCCTGAACCAGGGAAAGAGTTTGTGGTCTACAGTGATGCATCCTATGTTGGTTTGGGATGTGTGCTGATGCAAGAGGGTAAGGTTGTAGCTTATGCATCGCGGCAGTTGAAAGTGCATGAACGCAACTATCCTACGCATGATATTGAGTTGGCTGCGGTGGTCTTTGCTCTAAAGATCTGGAGACATTATCTGTATGGTGAGAAGTGTACTGTGTACACGGATCACAAGAGTTTGAGGTATCTGATGTCTCAGAAGGAGTTGAAATCTTAGGCAGCGGCGATTGGTTGGAGTTGCTCAAGGATTATGATCTGACCATTGAGTACCATCCTGGAAAGGCTAATGTTGTTGCAGATGCCTTGAGTAGAAAGGTAGCTGTTGAGCTGAGGGCTATGTTTTCCAGTTTGAGCGTTTCGCGTGATGGTGGTCTTGTAGCTGAGTTGCAAGTGAAGCCATCAATGGTCCAGTTGATCAAGGAAAAGCAGTTGTTGGATGATTCCTTGGTGTCTCATGTTCAGGATATCGCGGAGGGTAGACCTTCGGATTTCTGCTTTAATGATGATGGTGTGTTGTGTTTTGGGAGTCGAATAGTAGTGCCCAATGATGCGAAGTTGAGGCATGCTATTCTAACTGAAGGTCATAGTAGTCCTTTTGCTATGCACCCTGGTAGTACTAAGATGTACCGTGATCTTCGTGATGAGTACTATTGGGTGGGTTTGAAGAAGGATGTTGCAGAGTTTGTGAGCAAGTGTATGGTGTGTCAGCGAGTTAAGGCTGAGCATCAGGTTCCTTCAGGATTGTTGCAACCGTTGAGAATCCCTGAATGGAAGTGGGAAAGGGTTACCATGGATTTTGTATCTGGTTTACCTTTGTCTCCGTCGAAGAAGAATTCGGTTTGGGTGATTGTGGATCGCCTGACGAAGTGTGCGTATTTCTTGCCTGTGCATACTACGTTTTCTTTGGATAAGCTTGCCGAGCTGTACATTGCTGAGATTGTGAGGCTACATGGTGTGCCTAAGTCGATTGTGTCGGATAGGGATCCGAGGTTCACATCACGTTTCTGGCAGTGTTTGCATCAAGCTTTGGGTACAAGGTTGAATTTCAGTACATCCTATCATCCTCAGTCGGATGGTCAATCTGAGCGCGTTATTCAGATTTTGGAGGATATGTTGAGGTGCTGTGTGATTGAGTTCCAAGGTTCTTGGGAGAAGCATCTGCCTTTGGTTGAGTTTGCTTATAACAATAGTTATCAGGCGAGTATACAGATGGCACCTTATGAGGCTTTGTATGGGAGGAAGTGTAGGACTCCTCTTTGTTGGGCTGAAACTGGTCAAAAGTTGGTTTCGATGCCAGCTTTGTTGAAAGGAACCACCGAGAAGGTGAAGCTCATTTGTGAGCGGTTGAAGGCAGCTTCTGATCGGCAGAAGTCTTACGCGGATTTGAAGCGTAAGGAGATAGAGTATGCGGTGGGTGACCGTGTGTTCTTGAAGGTTTCGCCTTGGAAGAAGGTGATGAGGTTTGGCCGGAAGGGTAAGTTGAGCCCTAGGTACATTGGACCATACGAGGTGGTTGAGCGTGTGGGTCTTGTTGCGTATCGGTTGAGGCTACCCCAAGAGTTGGAGAAGATTCATGATGTGTTTCATGTTTCTATGCTCCGGAAGTATAGATCTGATCCTTCGCATGTGTTGCCAGTGGAGGAAGTTGAATTGAATCCGGATTTGACCTATGATGAGGAACCGGTGAAGGTTCTGGATTCGGATAGCAAGGTTCTTCGTGGCAAGACCATTGAGTTGGTGAAGGTGCTGAGGAAGCATGGCGGTGTTGAGGAAGCCACGTGGGAGCGGAAGGAAGACATGCTGAAGCAGTTTCCTTATCACTTTCCTTCAGGTAAATTTCGAGGACGAAATTTCTTAAGGGGGGGAGAGTTGTAACGCCCCGGTTTTGGGCTTGGTAGTTTTGGGCGTTGACCGGTTTGGTCAAAGTGCTGTTCGAATCTAAAGAGGTGAAATTAGGAAAGCCTAGTTCGGGTTGCATTAAAAATATGGAAAAATGTTCTAAAATCATCTTTTAATATATATAAGTGAACTGTGAAATCAATTTTACAAAATGAGGTTTGGAAGGCTGACATTTTGGCTAGTGACCAAAATGTAATTTTTGAAAGTTGCGTGACTGTTTTAGAAAGGGTTGAAACTTTGAATCTTTAAGGAGCTATTATTCCAAAAAGAGTTTCTCCAGATTTTTCTAAGATATTTTAATGTATAATTCTGATTTTAAAGCTTAAGAAAAGTGGAGGGAAATCATTTTACTATTTTGTAACCAACTTTTCATTTTCTTCCAATTTTCCTTTTCTCTCATTTTCTCTCAACCCAAACACTTTCTCTCCAGAGAATTTCTTCTGATTTTGTCACTCAAATCTATCTTTTCAATTCTCTTTGGATTCCTAATCATTTCAACAACAAAACCTTGCAATTTGCTAATTGGATTTTCAAGCTTTTTGGCTCTAAAGAAGAGAAACTCATGTTTGGAGGTAAGAACGTCCTTCTCCTCTAAACTATCAGTTCTTTACTGAAATTCCTAAGTTCTCAATCCTTAATTGATGTTTTATTAAAGGCTTTTAAGTTGTTTAATGGATCTTGGCTTAAAATGCAAGATTTGGTGATTTTTGATGAATTTTCGTTAGATCTATTTAAGCTGTGATTTGAGATGTGTTTTTGATGATTAATGAACATTAAGTTGAAATGGAATTGAGTTTTGATTAATGCAATCCCGGATAGGTTGAATTTCCTAAGTTTAGCTTATGATTCTAGGTTGTTTTTGGTGTGATCTTGTGGATCTGTTGTTGCTGGAGGTATAAGGATGTTGTTAAGCTCTTTTTAGATGTTAAATGATGTTAAAGGATGTTTGGTTTTGATGTTTTATGGCTGGGCTTTGTTGAGAAGTGGTTTGGAGGCATTTTCGGTTGTGTTTGGTGGCCGAAAGTGGAGTGTGGATGAGAGCAGCGAGTTTAGGTGCTTTCATTGAAGCTATTAATGCATGATGATGCATTAATCCTCTGCTTTGATGTGTTTAAAACAGGGGAGTCATCTTTGGATCCAAGAGTTGGTGATCCGGAGGCTTGAATTGGTGCTTCGGCAAGAGGCGAAGTGGAATCGGTGAGTGAAATTGGGTTTTCGGCTTTGAAACCAATGTCTTGGGAGCTTAGTTTAAGTCTAAACAACTTTACTAAGCTCAAGTGTAAGTTTTCAGAAATACTCTCTAGTGGTGGCCATGGTTTGTTTGTTGTGCAATGTGGTTATTGCATGTTTTAAATTCTGTTTTGAAAGCATGATTTAGCATGGTTAATGCTGGTTTTGTGAGCCATATGTTGAAGGAAGCTCAAGGTAAGAGTTCCTTGTTTTTGAGCATGGTTAAAATGTGGTTTGATGCTTATAAATGCATGATGAACATGGCTTGGTTTAAATGCTTTAAAACAGTGGATTAAATGATGATAATGATGTATATTGGCAAATGATGTTTTGAAAAAGGTTAAGGTCACTAAGGTGGTTAAAAGTCCTTGAGTGAGCCTTGTGGATTCTAAGAACTTCATGGTGGTTAAAAGTCCATGATGATTCTTGTAAGGTCACTAAGGTGGTTAAAAGTCCTTGAGTGAGCCTTGTTGCTTAAGAACATCAAGGTGGTTAAAAGTCCTTGGATGATTCTTGTTAAGGACACAAAGGTGGTTAAAAGTCCTTGTGTGGTCCTTGCCATGGTGTTTAAAAGTCCATGGGCCAAGGTGTTTAAAAGTCCTTGGGGCCAAGGTGTTTAAAAGTCCTTGGGAAGAACACAAAGGTGGTTAAAAGTCCTTGTGTGGTTCTTGTGAATTATAAGATCACAATGGTGTTTAAAAGTCCATGTGTGAGTCTTATGTTGATCTTGTTTTAAAAAGATGGAACTTATCACTTGTGGCCAATATGACATGTAATGTTATGGAAGCATGTATTGCTTGTTTAAATTGCTTTTGAGCATGAATAAAGTATGATTTGAAGCATGATTTATAAAGTGTTTTATAAATGCATTATTGAAAGGTTTTTATGAGCATTCCTCACTAAGCTTTTGCTTACGCTCTCTTCCATTTTCTTAAATCAATAATGCAGATCATTAAGGTACCTAAGGGCAGCAAGGAAGGCAAGCAATCAAGTGGAAGTTGAGCTCAATGTATGGAAGGTTTTCTAAAGTACATTTTAGCTTTTGGTAATTTGGCAATGGGGGACCTATGAGTATGTTTTGGGAGAGGTTTTGAACTCCCTAAGTATGTTAAATGTTGTTGAGATTGCTGGTTTTGTAATTGGCCATTATATGCTTGTTTTGGAAGTTTTATGCTTGAGTGGTTTGCTTGTGTAGGAAGTATGCCATTTGAATTGGGGCTTTTCATTCATGATGTTAATATGTTGAATTGCTGATGCAAGCCTGTCTCTTACATGTTGAATTGCATGCTGGTAAAGTTTGGTAGCATTTGGAGCATGATTGGATGTTTAATTGCATGTTTAAGTGTGCATCTTGTGGTATTCTGTGCAGGGTGTTTCGGAACAGGTGCCTTTAACCAGCCCAGGCGTCCGAAACGGGAGAGACCGTTCCGAAACGAAAAGGCCACTGCCAGCCCGTGTTTCGGTACGCGTTGCGGAACGGCCCCGCGTTTCGAAACGGGACCTTGGGGCCAAGGTGTTTAAAAGTCCTTGGGAAGAACACAAAGGTGGTTAAAAGTCCTTATGTGGTTCTTGTGAATTATAAGATCACAATGGTGTTTAAAAGTCCATGTGTGAGTCTTATGTTGATCTTGTTTTAAAAAGATGGAACTTATCACTTGTGGCCAATATGACATGTAATGTTATGGAAGCATGTATTGCTTGTTTAAATTGCTTTTGAGCATGAATAAAGTATGATTTGAAGCATGATTTATAAAGTGTTTTATAAATGCATTATTGAAAGGTTTTTATGAGCATTCCTCACTAAGCTTTTGCTTACGCTCTCTTCCGTTTTCTTAAATCAATAATGCAGATCATTAAGGTACCTAAGGGCAGCAAGGAAGGCAAGCAATCAAGTGGAAGTTGAGCTCAATGTATGGAAGGTTTTCTAAAGTACATTTTAGCTTTTGGTAATTTGGCAATGGGGGACCTATGAGTATGTTTTGGGAGAGGTTTTGAACTCCCTAAGTATGTTAAATATTGTTGAGATTGCTGGTTTTGTAATTGGCCATTATATGCTTGTTTTGGAAGTTTTATGCTTGAGTGGTTTGCTTGTGTAGGAAGTATGCCATTTGAATTGGGGCTTTTCATTCATGATGTTAATATGTTGAATTGCTGATGCAAGCCTGTCTCTTACATGTTGAATTGCATGCTGGTAAAGTTTGCCACCCGTGTTTCGGTACGCGTTGCGGAACGGCCCCGCGTTTCGAAACGGGCTCTGCCTGTTTCGGAACACGTGACCGTTGGGGGCTGACATTGGTAGTTAAAATTTTGTATTGTTTGCGTTTTAGTCCTGAATCATGTTTGTGCAATTGTATGAGTTTGGAATGTCCGTTGGAGCTGAAATTTGGCAGTGAAGCATGAAACCTATTTAATTTCAAGATGGTAACTTTATTTCGGGTTAAGTTCTCATAATTTACAGAATTTACAATTTGGTCCCTAAAGTTATAAAATTGTTCAATTGGGTCCCTGTTTGATCTCTGGTGTTTGTGATCTCTGAATATGATGTTTGTGTGATCACCATTAGGGTTAATGAGCATCTAGACAAGTTTAAAAAGAAAAAAAAGGGTCGTTAATCAAGGTTGACTTTCGGGTTGACTTTGGTTTTCCCCGTGTGACTTTCTTAATTCGGGTCAACCGTCTAGGCCGGGTTAAGGGGGTTACATTTGGTGGTATCAGAGCTGAGTTCTCGAGTAATTGGGAATGAATGTGTGCATGATTGAAGTATGTATGGTATGTATGCTTGTTGATCGAAAGCATGTTAGTGGCTTGTGTTTTTGATGCAATTGAGTTATATGCTATGGTGAAGCATGATGTGGGTACCCATTGCCAAATCAAAGCTAATGAAATGATGTTGATTTTGAATGAAATTGAGCTTGAATACTTGGATTGCTTACCTTGCTGGGCCTGACTTTGTTTATTTGCATTGTGATTGCATGGTTAAAGTATGGCACCACGTAGAGAGTTGAGAGGTAATGTGCGAGCTACGGCTCCTAATGAGAACGAGAATGAGGAAAACACGGGTAGTGCGGTGTTACCTCCTCCTCCACCTGGTGGTGGTGGTGCTGAGAGAGAAAGAGCTGAAGCTGCAGCTGGTGCTGGAGCTGCTGGACCTGAGGTTGGTCAGGGGCAAGCTATGCCTGATATGTCTATGTTGGTACAAGCTATTGCGGGTGCTTTTCGAGCAGAAGTAGCTGGAGCTCAAGGAGCTGGGCATCAGGGAGATGCTGGAGTTAGACTACCTTTGGAGCGTTTGCGCAGTCTTGGTGGGACTGAGTTCAGGGGTATGTCAGCTGAAGGTTCTGAGGCTTGGTTAGAGAGTACTAAGAGGATTTTGGGACAGATGAGTTGCACTGATGTGCAAAAGCTGGGTTGTGTTGTATCCTTGCTACAGGATGATGCTTATACGTGGTGGACGACCACTATAGCTGGGATGGCTGAGGCTGACATCACTTGGACATTCTTCTAGAATGTGTTCAAGAGGAGATATCTTGGTGTGAGATATCTTGATGAAAAGAAGCGTGAGTTCATGTCTCTTACTCAAGGGAGCATGAGTGTGGCTGAGTATGAAGTGCAGTTTGTGCGACTCAGTCAGTATGCACCTGAGCTGGTACCTGATGAGCGGGCGAGGTGCGAGAGGTTCCGTTATGGTTTAGTGACGGATGTGAAAATGTATGTGTTGGCCACTGAGTATGATGATTTTGATGTGTTGGTGGGCCGAGCTAAGGATATTGAGATGAACTTGGGTTTATCTGTTAGAGGTTCTGGAGCAAGTGCTGGTAAGCGAGCTGTTGAGTTTAGTTCCGGTGGTGGACGGAACAAGAGGGGACATGATCAGAAGTATCAGTCCTCAGCTAAGAGAGGTGGTGGTACACCTGCTAGAGGAGGCAATGCTAGAGCTGATCTGAGTGCTTGCTGGATCTGTGGTTCACGTGGTCACATGAAGCGTGACTATCCTCGTGCTAGAGGAGGCAATGCTAGAGCTGATCTTAATGCAACCCGAACTAAGCTTTCCTAAATTCACTTTTATACATTAGAACCGCACTCCGACCGAACCGGTCCAAATCCCAAAACTCCTAAGCCCAAAACCGGGGCGTTACAATTGGTTAAAATAGATGGTGGCTAGGCTTAAGACATTTTTTAACGAGAAATGGAATTGGAAGGGGAAGAAGAAAAAAAGTGGATATCGTTTTCTTAAATATACTATTTTATTTCCCTTTTATTTTAAAAGCCCCTTATTCAACAAAAAAATCATTATTTTTCTTTATTATTATTACTATTTATTTCTTTAAAAATCTAAATCTAAATTTAAAACTCTTTTATGAAACCATTTTCATTTAAATTAAACCCAACCCCCAAAATTTGATTTACAAACTTTTCCCGGGTCTCGGTCCAAACTCCCAGACCCTTAACCCTGGGCGTTACAACAATATTTAAAATGAAAATAAATTTATGGTTTTTATATTTTTATATTAGATTGAATACTTTTTTCTCACATTTAGTTTAATAATTTCATATGTATAATATTGGAACGAGTTTTTTAATTGAATTAGTAATTTTAATTTTTTTATTAAATATCTTAATTCATTGATTATATATTAAAATTATATATTTAATAAAAACATGTTAATATATAATCATTGAATTAAGTTTTTTATTAAATATATACATTTTAATATATAATCAATGAATTAATATATTTAATAAAAAATTATTAATTAAATTAAAAAATCATTTCTGTAGACACCGTTTTTTGTCCGGGTCGGAATAAATTGGGCTTTTAAAAGCCCATCAAACATTTGGAGTCGCCATCGGTCGTTTTGGGTTGGGTACGACCGAAAAACCTGTAAGACTGGTCCGCGTCAACATCGAGATCGTCGTCGGGTTCGGGAGTCGGTTACGAGTGGGGAAGGTTATAGCACCCCCACTACGCCCAAAATTGGTACCTAAGGGTTTTGGTTGTCTAAAAAAAAGGAGTCTAAAAAAAGGGGGTTAATAGCACTACTTAAAAAAATATTATGATGCTAAAAATATGAAAAATGACTTGGCGTGATAAAAAGTGCAAATGCATGAGAGAAAAAATAATTAGCAAAACAATTAGAAATTTAATTTCAATCGATTCACCAATTAAAACAAATTCAACCTTAATCTAATGAATTCATGTCAAATAATTAATCAAGTTCAAATCATGCACCTAATTAGACTAGATCAATTCTAATTAAAAGCCAATTCATAATTTAATCAAACATCAAAGCCAATTAATTACCAAATCTTTAAACGATGACCAAATTAGATTTAAAGCAAATTAAAAGGCTTAAATATTAATCAATTTTATGAAAAGGATCTAATTAAAAAAAGAACATAAACCTAAAGGCCAAAATCTAATTAAAATAAACTAAAAACATGACTAAAATGAAACAAAATAAAACCTAAAGGATAAAAAAAACATAAATGCACAGCTCTTAAAAGAAGAAGGACTTATGGTGTAAATTTACCCTAAATCTAATGCATGCGTCATTTGCCTATAAATGCAGCAAAACTTTATTAAATATGTGCACTCCCAATTACCAACTACACTCACTGTTTCGGTCAGAAACAATAAAAGGAGTCAAGCCTCATTTATTACACGATGTTTGATTTCAAATAAAACCAAATTTAAACCTTTTCTTTTCTCCCAATGTGCACAACTCACCAACACCGTCGGCCACAACTCTGATCACCGTTTGTCGCCGCCACTGGCCGTCGATGGCGGCCAGTCAATTTCAAATTTTACTAGGAAGCTCGTCTCAACGCCCCAAGTTCAAATCTAAGGCCGGTTTTTCCGGAAAATGCTTCAAACTCTTCGAATTCGACATTGAACTCTTCGACTTCTTCCTCGTCGATCTCTACCCTCCACCGTCAGATCGACTTGATTTCAGATTATGTCACTCTTCGTCGTCTGGGCTTCCTCCTCACCGTTCAGTTTTGCGAAACGAGTTTCCGATCACTGGGATTGAACTTCGGCCGAATGGGTAAAGGCACTCTTCTCTCATTTTTATTTTTTGTCTTTGTAAATTGGCTACTAATTCGTGGTTGCTTCTTAGGCTCTTTGTGGTTTAATTCTTGAAGTGAATTCAATGGTAATACAAGTGGGTGTGAGCTCATGGACTAGCTGGGTTTTAGGTTAGATGGTGATAGTATTTGATGAGTGTGTTGTGGAAGGGTGGTAGTATGTTTCGTTTCGGTATGGGTGTTGTAAGGTGATGCTGGGGCTTTTGTGGCAGTTTGGTGTCGGGTGTGAAATTGCCAAGGGTTGGCGGTGGAGAAGTTTGCTAAATGGTGAGGAAGACGGTGCTTGATAATGATCCATGGCCAAAAGGCCTTTTCCTCCGTCCCCCCTTTTTATTTCTTTGCAGGTTATATAAGCTTAAAAAGAGTCCAAACTAAGATCAAAAGCTTGATTTTCGTTCAAGTTTACAGATCATGGTCCAAGTGGGTATACAAGATTTTTTAGGGGTGATTTGTGTTTGACCGAGAAATAGGGAGAGTAGGTTCATGTGAGGTTGAAGGAGTATTTGACTAGGTTAGTTTAAGTGGAACCTGATATGACTTGGTGCAGATGGTGTAAATTTACCCTAAATCTAATGCATGCGTCATTTGCCTATAAATGCAGCAAAACTTTATTAAATATGTGCACTCCCAATTACCAACTACACTCACTGTTTCGGTCAGAAACAATAAAAGGAGTCAAGCCTCATTTATTACACGATGTTTGATTTCAAATAAAACCAAATTTAAACCTTTTCTTTTCTCCCAATGTGCACAACTCACCAACACCGTCGGCCACAACTCTGATCACCGTTTGTCGCCGCCACTGGCCGTCGATGGCGGCCAGTCAATTTCAAATTTTACTAGGAAGCTCGTCTCAACGCCCCAAGTTCAAATCTAAGGCCGGTTTTGCCGGAAAATGCTTCAAACTCTTCGAATTTGACATTGAACTCTTCGGCTTCTTCCTCGTCGATCTCTACCCTCCACCGTCAGATCGACTTGATTTCAGATTATGTCACTCTTCGTCGTCTGGGCTTCCTCCTCACCGTTCAGTTTTGCGAAACGAGTTTCCGATCACTGGGATTGAACTTCGGCCGAATGGGTAAAGGCACTCTTCTCTCATTTTTATTTTTTGTCTTTGTAAATTGGCTACTAATTCGTGGTTGCTTCTTAGGCTCTTTGTGGTTTAATTCTTGAAGTGAATTCAATGGTAATACAAGTGGGTGTGAGCTCATGGACTAGCTGGGTTTTAGGTTAGATGGTGATAGTATTTGATGAGTGTGTTGTGGAAGGGTGGTAGTATGTTTCGTTTCGGTATGGGTGTTGTAAGGTGATGCTGGGGCTTTTGTGGCAGTTTGGTGTCGGGTGTGAAATTGCCAAGGGTTGGCGGTGGAGAAGTTTGCTAAATGGTGAGGAAGACGGTGCTTGATAATGATCCATGGCCAAAAGGCCTTTTCCTCCGTCCCCCCCTTTTTATTTCTTTGCAGGTTATATAAGCTTAAAAAGAGTCCAAACTAAGATCAAAAGCTTGATTTTCGTTCAAGTTTACAGATCATGGTCCAAGTGGGTATACAAGATTTTTTAGGGGTGATTTGTGTTTGACCGAGAAATAGGGAGAGTAGGTTCATGTGAGGTTGAAGGAGTATTTGACTAGGTTAGTTTAAGTGGAACCTGATATGGCTTGATTTCGGGTATGATTGGATTGGGATCAAATGAGTGTGGGTTTAATTTTGGGTTTGGGCTCAGATATGTTTGGGCTCACTTCAGTTTATTTATTTCATATTCAATGTGGTAAAAATTTGGTGTGTACAATTTCAATATTATATATGAAATTATTAAACTAAATGTGAGAAAAAAATATTCAATTTAATCTAAAATATAGAAACCATAAATTTGTTTTCATTTTAAATCTTGCTTTAAATATAATTTAAATTTAATTTTCTACTAAAAAATTGACTTAATATATCAGTTTGTATAGTTTTACACATCCCAAATAACTTAAGTTTGAATTCTCTCTCAACTATCTTAAAAATTGACTTATATATATAAGGGTGTAATTTGTATTGATACGAATGTTTTGGTGTAGTGGTAATGGCATGTGTTTTTTACCCTGGAGGTCCCAGGTTCAAACCCTACCAAGCACACTCCTTATTTCTTTAACTTTCCTTTAACCGTGGACGTGTCACCACCTGGTTAGAGAATAAATATATTAAATTAAAATAAATTATTCAACCGGTGATGACACGTGTCGTCATCCGACTGGATTAGGTAAATAACATGGACTAAATGTGTAATTTTATAAATTTCCGTTAACTGCCACGTCATCTGTTGATTTTTTAACGATGACGATCAAAATAGGTCAATTTAATAAGTTTGGTGGTCTGATTGACGAGTTCGATAGTTCGGTGGTCAAAATAGGTACACCCTAATAGTTCGATGGTCAATGGTGTAGTTTACCTTTAAATTTATACTTAAAAATTAATTGTTTAAAGGCAATTTTATCTAAATATATTGTTTTATAACTTCAATTATAAAAAGAGATCCACTAATTGATCGAATTTCAAAAATATTCATTTGATTCTATCTCGTATAGATTTAAATTCCGATATTTATTTCAAGAATGTAATATCACTCCTGAAAAAATAACACGCATCAAATATTAACTTTTCAAATGACACTCATTTGTATTGTGGAGGGAAAAGTCAGAGAAATTATATCATAGGCCCGGCTCGCCACGTCATCCATGGTCCCAACCAATAAAAAGCATCCATTTCATTAAATTTTTTCCATGTCATTTTTTACCAAGTGAATCTACAATTGGTAAAAAGTATTTTTTTTAATTTAATTTACAGTAAATCTAAGTGAAGATTCACTCGGTAAAAAAATGACATGGAAAAAACTAATGAAATGTATGCTTTTTATTGGTTGGGACCATGGATGACGTGGCGAGCCGGGCCTATGATATAATTTCTCGAAAAGTCATGTCCTGTTAGCAACGGTTTCAGAATCCACGTTTGACAGGATGTGTTTCTGCCTTACTTGACACAAACGTTCAAACACATCCCACCAAAAGTGTCTTTCATGGAAATTTTCACTTTCAATTTTATTTTTAGGGTACTAACTTAGGGTTTTGGTGGTTAGTGAAATTAGAGTTTTGTAAGGTTTAGAGTTAAAGTGTTATATTTTGAGTATTTTAGGGTTTATAGTTATAGTTTAAATTGGAAAAAAATTATTTGGTGGTTAGTGAAATTAGGGTTTTGTAAGATTTATGGTTTACGGTTATATTTGTATATATTAATATGTTAAGAACGGATTTATTTGAAAAAAATAATATTATAAAAGATAAATTACAAAATAAAACAATCGACAATTATGATTTATGGTTGTGAGTTGTTAAAAGAGATGATCATTGTTTCTTATTGTGGCATGGGTTTCTAGAGTATCAACATCGTTTATATTGTCTCGTCTTCTCTCTGATATCCATATCACTACAAATCATTGTGGATTTGGGAAAACATGTAGGTTCTCTATGCTAGTGGTGAGCGTTCAAGCGAGTCGAGTTAAAAATTTCGAGTTATTCGAGTTGACGCGTCATATTTTACGACTTGAACTTAATTTGAATTTTTTCAATTCGAGTTCGAGTCGAGTTGAGTTTTCGAGTTTCTATACAAATTTAATTGTAATTATTTACCATGCATAAGTAAGATTTGTAATGTTATTTAATAAAAAAAGGATTAATATCCTATACACTGGCGGTGGAAACTGAAAGTTTCCACAAGCGCCTTAGTTTTAGGGTATAGGGTGTTAGTTTAGGGTATATGGTTTAGGGGTTTAGGTGTAGGGGTTTAGAATTTAGGGATAGTTGTTTCAATTTAAAGTTTAGGGTTATAATTTAGGGTTTATAGGTTAAAACCTAAATCCTCACTCTATTACACTAAAAACTAAACCCTAACCTATAAACCCTAAATTATAACCCTAAACTTTAAATTGAAACAATTATCCCTAAATTCTAAACCCCTACACTTAAACCCCTAAACTCTATACCCTAAACTAACACCCTATACCCTAAAACTAAGGCGCTTGTGGAAACTTTCAGTTTCCACCGCCTGTGTATAGGATATTTATCCATAAAAAAATATCATCTAAACTTCTAAAATATATTTATAATATTATTTTTAAATAAAGAACTTTTGAGGATAAAGTGCTGATGGGGATATAAATGAATCAATGAATTGATGTAAAGAAAAAAAATACAAAAAATTCAATTGAATGATCAAATTGAATAAAATATAAAGTTAAAGGGATAAATTAAAAAAAACAATAAATTTGTTAAAAATATGAATTGAAGTTATATAGATATTATATAGTGTTAGTGAATCATGTGATTTAATTTTGGTAAAAAATAGACTTAAAACGAAAGAGAAATTACAGAAATGGGAAACATTCAAAGTTGAGGGGCTAAATTACAAAAGTAGGAAATTTAATTTAAAAATATGAATTGAAGCTAAATAGGTATTCTAGTTTCTACAATGGTTTAGGAGCATGTGGTTCAATTTTGGTCAAAATTGACTTAAAACGAAGGAGATGTTGAAGAAATGAGGAAATCATACAAAGTTAAGGGGCTGAATTGAAGATATGAAATTTATTTTCAAAAATATAAATTGAAGATAAATACGTATTCTATGCTGGTTTAGGAATACATGGTTCAAATTTGGTCAAAAATGGACTTAAAATGAAGGAGGAATTGAAGAAAAATGAAATCAGTGACTAAATTGCAAAACTGTAAAATTCGGTTTTTCGATTTTTCGAGTTGGGCTAGTTCCAAACCGACTCGAAATCGAAATTTTTTCGAGTTAATCGAGTTGACTCGAATAAATCGAACAACTCGAATAACTCGACTCGAATAACTCGAAATTGAAAAAAAATATCGATTTTTTCGAGTCGAGTCGAGTTTAGCTCACCCCTACTCTAGGCAATGTAAGATCTGGTAGAATTGTAGGCCAAATGATAACCATATTTAATTCTATTTCATTACCGACCTATGGAAACTTATATTTTTATACCTTGAAGACTTGCTGAAGCTTATATACAATATTCACGTATCTTTTATAATCAATATTGACATGTGAACATGTGCAGTTACGAAGTGGGGAAGTAAATACTTTAGTGCTTGAAAGAAGTTACAATTACATCATCTTTTCTCCCAGATGCACCCTCAAAGATTTTACTTTAATATCTTCAAGAGGACGTTACATCTCTGTAACACGGAAGATTTATTGTGTATGAAAAAACGTTAAACCAACATCTCGTTTGAGAACATAATTTTCTTTTTGTAGACATGTCTTTAATTGTAAGTGAAAATATTGTTGTTATTCATCCAAGTTAAGGCTTGTCCAACTAGGTTACCACATAGCTTACTCATGATAATATGTACATATGATCGATGCATCCTCTTTAAAGATGAATTAATAGCCTCAGCCAACTTGGTGTGAAGAGATGAGAGCTTCCAAGTTTCAGAGTTGAAAGCTTCTACGTTTGAGAGTTGAGAGCTTATTAGTTTGAGAAATGAGAGTTTATATGTTTGAGTGTTTGAGAAATGAAAGGTTCTAAGTTTGTGAGCTTGAGAATGAGAGCTTATTAGTTTATTGGAGTTTTGTGCCTAAGTGAAGTAATTTATATAATTATTGAATCATTTGGACTTAAATGAAATAAATAAAATGTTTATATGTTATTTACAGACTACTTTGTTATGTACATTGTCCTCACAATTGATATTGCATGTAAAGTAATAAGAAAATATCAGCTCATTGATTATATATAATTTAATTGAAGATAAATTGTATTAAAATATTGATTATAATACGTAAGACAACTTATATTAGTTGATAATCTAAACATGTGTAACACCCCAGTTTTGGGCCTAAGAGTTTTAAAGGTGGTTTAGGGTCCGTAGAACTTAGACTAGAGACCCGGATTAGTTCGAGGTTTGTTAAGGGAAAACGTGATTCAAGAAGTGATAAAATTATGAAAAATTTTCCTAAAATCCTCTTAAAATATATATAAAGGATTGATGAAGCTAATTTTAGAAAACGACTTTTAGAAGGTTGACATTTTAGTTTAGTGACTAAAACGCAAAAATGCAAAATTATTTTTAAAAGGACTGTTTTAAAAGAGGACCAAAATTTAGAATTTTTAGGAAGCTAATATGGTACTAATCAGCTATTCCTTTAACTGGCCATATTTTAAAGTTTTTTAATTAAAGAAAATAAAGAAAGGTTTTGATTAAAAGAGAATTAGTTTACAAAATTTATTTTTGACGTAACTTTTATTTTCTCTCTTTTCTCATCAGCCAAACATCTCCTTTCTCTCATAACTTACAGAGATTTTCATCTTTTCATTTTACTTTTTTTTGCAAATGATTTCTTTGGTGTTTCCTCTATTTATCTCAAAGGATTCTTGAAGATTTTTCAACAGATATTGTCAATTGAAGGAATAGGCAAGGGTTAGAGGTAATTTTCGTCCAACTCCTCTAATCAAAGTTCTTTAAAGAAATTCTCAAGTATTTGACTCTCTAATTATATTTCTTAACAAAGTTTTATGATTAATTTGATGAAAATGGTTAAATCAAGCTTAAAATGGTAATTTTGAATGATTTTCGTATTGGATATGTTTTGGCTAAGTTATGATTGATTTTAATCATGTTTTGGATGTTACGTAATGTTGAAATAAAGGTTTTGTAATGCCCCGATTTTGGGCTTAGAAGTTAACCAGGTTCGGCTAAGAGGTTCGAGTGAACCGATTTGAGTGAGTTATGCTAGTTTTGGGATTAATTTGAAATAAATGGGTTTTGAGGGAAATAAAATATGGAAAAATAATTATAATCTTAAAATAATGTTTTGAAGGTTTTGGAGTGTTCAATTTGATTAAATTGGACTGATTTAATTGGTATTTTGAAAACGGTGACTAATTTGTAAAAATTGCAAGATACGTTTTAATGACTAAATAGAAGAGGGCCAAAACTTAGAATCCTTAGGGAGCTATTACACCAAGGTGTTATCAGCCTTTTTCCTTGATTTTTTGTTTTTAAAATGATTTAATTAATTGATTTATTAAAGGAGATTTGATAAAAAAGATTTTTAAAGGCTAAACATTTTTTTACGTACTTATTTTTCTCTCTACTTTCCAATAGCCAAACTATCTTTCCATCACTAAAATCTCCAAAGATTTATCTATTTTCATTCACTTTTGATTTCTAAATGTTTCTCATGGATTTCTACATCAACTAGCTTGGGATTTCTTGAAAGATTTCTTCTAAATCATTGCAAATCAAGGGGAAAGCTTGTGTTAGAGGCGATCTTTCTTTTCCCTCCTCTAATCAAGGTTCTTTATTGAAATTTCTAAGTCATTGGCTCTCTAATTATGTTTTATAACAAAGTTTTAAAATCTAATTGATGAAAATGGCTAAATCAAGCTTTGGAAGATGTTTTCTCAAGATTTTCGTAATGGTACTGTTCTGATTGATTTGAGATTGATTTTAGGAAAAACTACATCACTGACCACCAAATAAATTGGGGATACCTATTTGAACCACCGAATAATAAAAAACGTTAATCACACCACCGAACTTATAAAATAACCTATTTTGACCACCGTCGTTAAACACCTAACGGTGGAGTGACAGAACTGCCACGTGGCAATTGATGGGTATATTTAAAAATTAAACATTTGGTCCCTGTTATTTACACATTATTTCAATTTAGTCCTAATTTTTAATTAAGAAAATAATAAATTATTTAATTAAGTGGTGACACGTGGCAAGTTCTTATTGGAAGATTTTAATTATTTATATTTAATTTTATTAATTTATTTTCCGACTCCAATCAGGTGGTGACACGTGTCACCACCAATTTAGAGGAGAAAAATAAATTTTACTTCACATGCGCTGGGGTGGATTCAAACCTAGGTCTCCCAGGGGTAAAGCTAATGGCTTTGCCACTATACCAAGCACAACTTTGTGCTACAATTCTCCAGATATAATATATATCTCTTATTAGTTTCTACATTTATAAGCCAAAAGCTCAAACCCTAAACACTAATTTCACATATATAAATCCTAAACCCTAAACTCTAACCCTAAATATTTCAAATTAATTTCACACTGAATATTTAAAATTAAACCTCAAACCCTAAAATTTTCAAATTAATTCCACGCTAAAATATTTTAAATTAAACCCTAACCCCTAAAAATTTCAAATTAATTTCACGCTAAATATTTCAAATTAAGCCTTAAACCCTAAACCCTAAAAATTTCAAATTATTTTCATGCTAAATATTTCAAATTAAACCCCAAACCCTAAACCCTAAATCACAAACCACAAACCCTAAACCTTAAACCCTAAAAAATTTCAAATTAATTACACGCTAACTATTTTAATTTAAACCCTAAACCCTAAATATTTCAAATTAATTTCACGCTAAATATGTCAAATTAAACCCTAAATATTTAGCGTGTAATTAATTTGAAATATTTAGCTTGAAAATAATTTGAAATATACAGGGTTTAGGGTTTAAGACTTAATTTGAAATATTTAGCGTGAAATTAATTGGAAATTTTTAGGGTTTGAGGTTTAATTTGAAATATTTAGCATGAAATTAATTTGAAATATTTAGGGTTTAAGATTTATATATGTGAAATTAATGTTTAGGGTTTGAGCTTTAGGCTTATAAATGTAGAAACTAATAAGATATATATATATTATATCTGGAGAATTATAGCACAAAATTGTGCTTGGTGCAGTGGCAAAGCCATTGGCTTTACCCTTGGGAGACCCAGGTTTGAATCCACCCTAGCACATGTGAAGAAAAATTTATTTTTCTCCTCTAAATTGGTGGTGACACGTGTCACCATCTGATTGGAGGGGGAAAATAAATTAATAAAATTAAATATAAATAATTAAAATCCTCCAATAAGGTCTTGACACGTGTCACCACTTAATTAAATAATTTATTATTTTATTAATTGAAAATTAGGACTAAATTAAAAGAATGTGTAAATAATAGGGACCAAATGTGTAATTTTAAAATATACCCATAAATTGCCACGTGGCAGTTCCATCACCCCACCATTAGGTTTTTAACGGCGGTGGTCAAAATAGGTTGATTTTATAAGTTCGTGTAACCCCCTTAACCCGGCCCAGACGGATGAACCGAATTAAGAAGTTTACACGGGGAAAACCAAAGTCAACCCGAAAGTCAACCTTGATTAACGACCCTTTTTTCCTTTTAAACTTGTCTAAATGCATATTATCCCTATATTTGATCACATTAGAATCAACGAAATAATATTTACAAACTGCATACTCCAAGATCATAACCATCAGAGAACATTCAGTGGCCCAAATGCACAAATTACAACTTTAGGGACCAAATTGTAAATTCTATAAATTATAAGGACTTAATCCAATTTAGAGTTACCAACTTGAAATTAATCATCTTTCATGCTTCTCAGTCAAATTTCAGCTCAAACGGACTTCTCGAACTCATACAATTGCATAAACATGTTTCAGGACCAAAATGCAAACATTTCAGAACATATAACCAACAATTTCAGTGCCCAACGGTCGAGTGTTTCGGAACAGGGAAGACTCGTTCCGAACACGGGACCGTTCCGCAGCAGGTTCCGAAACAGTGCCTGGCAGTGGCATATCCGTTCCGGAACAGCTCCTACCGTTTCAGAACGCCCAGGCCATTTCAGGCCCCCGTTCCGATACGGTAGCACCTGTTCCGAAACAGGTTGCCCATATTGCAGAAAAATTGCTGGTTTATCACTTAATTGGCCTATCAAACATGCTCCAAATGCAACCAAATTTTACCAGCAAGTCATTCAACATACAAGGAACATAATTGCATCAACCAAACATCAACATGGCATCAATTATGAAAATCCCCAATTCTATAGGCATGCATCCTACTTTGAAAACCATTCAAGCATCAATTTACCAAAACCACATCACAAAGGCCAATTACATGTTCCAACATTATTAGCAACATAAATCCAACTTAGGGAGTCCAAAACATCTCCCAAAACATCAACATAGGTCCCCCATTGCCAAATGCCCAAAAGCTAATAGTGTTTAAGAAACCTTCACCATACTTGAGCTTTGTTCACCAGTTGGATTCTTGCCTTCCTTGCTGCCTTTAGTGCACTTTAATGCTCTGCATTATTGGTTTAAGAAAAGAGAGAGCGTAAGAAAAAGCTTAGTGAGGAATGCTCATTTAAAACCACACAATAATGCATTTATAAAACACCTTTATAAACCATACTTCAAAACAACCTTTAGTCATGCACATAAGCATTTAAAACAAGCAATTCATGCTTCAAGTTCATATCATGTCATATTGGCAACAAGTGATACATTCCACATAAGATCCGCACATGGACTTTTAAACACCATTGTGATCTTATACTTTCCAAGGACCGCACATGAACTTTTAATCACCATTGTGTCCTTATTCCATGGACTTTTAAACACCATGGCAAGGACCACACAAGGACTTTTAAACACTTTTGTGTCCTTAACAAGAATCATCCAAGGACTTTTAAACACCTTGATGTTCTTAAATAACAAGGCTTACACAAGGAATTTTAACCACCTTGAACCTTAACCAAGAACCAACCATGGACTTTTAAACACCATGTTGTTCTTAAAATTCACAAGATTCACACAATGACTTTTAACCACCTTTGTGATCTTAACCAAGAGCCAACCATGGACTTTTAACCACCATGTTGCTCTTAAATAAACAAGGCTCACACAAGGACTTTTAACCACCTTTGTGACATTAACCATCACTTGCCAATATGCATCATTAACATCAATATTCCACTGTTTTAAAGCATTTAACAAAGCCATAAACATTATGCATCTTTAAGCATCAAACCACATTAAAACAATGTTCAAAAACAAGGAACTCTTACCTTGAGCTTCCTTCAACACATGGCTTATAATCTCAGCAAATAAACATGCTAGATATGCTTTCAAAACAGAATTTAAAACATGCAAACAAACCACATTGCATACAACCAATCCATGGTTCATCATCAAGTGAGTTTTTCCGAAAACTTACTCTTGAGCTTAGCTAAGTTGCTTAGACTTAAACTAATCTCCCAAACCTTCAAAACACTGGTTTCAAAGCTGAAAACCAAAATCCACTCACCGATTCCGTTTCGCCACTTGCCGAAACACCAATCAAGCTTCCGGATCACAATCACTAGGATCAAAAGATGACTCCCCTGTTTTAAACACATCAAAGAAGAGGATTAATGCATCATCATGCATTAATAACTTCAATGAAAGCACCTAAACTCGCTGCTCTCATCCACACTCCATTTTCGGCTACCAAACACAACCGAAAATGCATCCAAACAACTCCACAACATTGCCCAGCCAAGATCCATCAAATCTAAAAATCTTTACACATCAATTAACATCCAAAAAGGATCTAACATCACCCTTATACCTCCAGCTATAACAGATCATCAAGATCACTCCAAAAACAACCAAGAACTCAAGCTAAACTTAGGAAATTCAACCTATCCGGGATTGCATTAACTAAACCTCAACTTCTCATCAATTTAACATTCATTTAACATAAAAAAGACACCTCAAATCACTGCTTAAACAGATCATACGAATTTTAACCAAAAATCACCAAATATTGCATTTAAAAGCCAAGATCAAGAACACAACCTTAAAACCTTTTATAAAACACAAATTAAGGATTGAGAACTTGAGAATTTCAGTAAAGAACTGAGAGTTTAGAGGAGAAGGACGTTCTTACCTCCAAACTTGAGTTTTCTCCCTTTTTAGAACCAAATTCTTGAAAATCCACTTAGCAAATACAAAGGTTTTGATGAAGAGATAATGAAGGATCAAAAGAGAATTGAAATGAGTTATTTAGGTGACAAAATCAGAGGGAAAAGCTCTGGAGAAAAGGTGTTTGGTTTGAGAGAAAAGATGAGAGAAAATGAAAATGGAAATTTGGAAAGTTAGTTAGAAAATGCTAAAATATCTTCCCTCCACTTTTCTTTTATTTTAAAACCATTAATAAATCATTTAATACTTTAGAAAAATCTGGAGAAACTCCCATTGGGTAAATAGCTCCTTAAAGATTCAAAGTTTCAATCCTTTTTAAAACAGTCTCACAGTTTTCGAAAATTACATTTTGGTCACTAGCCAAAATGTCACACTTCCAAACCTTATTTTGTAAAATTGATTTCACCATTCTCTTATATATAATAAAAGAGGATTTTAAGACATTTTCCATATTTTTAATGCAACCCGAACTAGGCTTTCCTAAATTCACCTTTAAATATTCGAACCGCACTCCGACCGAACCAGTCCGAATCCCAAAACTCCTAAGCCCAAAATTGGGGCGTTACAACTCTCCCCCCTTAATAAATTTCGTCCTCGAAATTTACCTGAAGGAAAGAGATAAGGAAACTGCTTCAGCATGTCATCCTTCCGTTCCCACGTGGCTTCCTCAACACCACGATGCTTCCACAACACCTTTACCAATTCAATGGTCTTGCCACGAAGAACCTTGCTATCCGAATCCAGAATCCTCACCGGTTCCTCATCATAGGTCAAATCCAGATTCAATTCCACTTCTTCCACAGGCATCACATGCGAAGGATCCGATCTATACTTCCGAAGCATAGAAACATGAAACACATCATGAATCTTCTCCAACTCCTGAGGTAACCTCAACTTGTACGCAACAGGACCCACACGCTCAATCACCTCGTATGGTCCAATGTACCTAGGGCTCAACTTACCCTTACGGCCAAACCTCATCACCTTTTTCCAAGGCGAAACCTTCAAAAACACACGGTCACCCACCGCATACTCAATCTCCTTACGCTTCAAATCCGCGTAAGACTTTTGCCGATCAGAAGCTGCCTTCAAACGCTCACAAATGAGCTTCACCTTCTCGGTGGTTCCTTTCAACAAAGCCGGCATCGAAATCAACTTCTGACCCGTTTCAGCCTAACAAAGAGGAGTCCTACACTTCCTCCCGTACAAAGCCTCATAAGGTGCCATTTGAATACTTGCTTGATAACTATTGTTATAAGCAAACTCCACCAAAGGCAAATGTTTCTCCCAAGAGCCCTGAAACTCAATCACGCAGCACCTCAACATATCCTCCAAAACCTGGATAACACGCTCGGACTGACCATCCGACTGAGGATGATAAGATGTACTGAAATTCAACCGCGTACCCAAAGCTTGATGCAAACACTGCCAGAAACGCGACGTAAACCTCGGATCCCTATCGGAAACAATCGACTTAGGCACACCATGCAGCCGCACAATCTCAGCAATGTACAGCTCCGCAAGCTTATCCAAAGAATACGTAGTATGCATAGGCAAGAAATGCGCACACTTCGTCAGGCGATCCACAATCACCCACACCGAATTCTTCTTCGATGGTGACAAAGGTAAACCAGATACAAAATCCATGGTAATCCTTTCCCACTTCCATTCAGGAATTCTCAACGGTTGCAACAAACCTGATGGAAACTGATGCTCAGCCTTAACCCGCTGACACACCATGCACTTGCTCACAAACTCCGCAACATCTTTCTTCAGACCCACCCAATAGTACTCATCACGAAGATCACGATACATATTAGTACTACCTGGGTGCATAGCAAAAGGACTACTATGACCTTCAGTCAGAATAGCACGCCTCAACTCAGCATCATTGGGCACTACTATCCGACTCCCGAAACACAACACTCCGTCATCATTAAAACAGAAATCCGAAGGCCTTCCCTCCGCGATATCCTGAACATGCGGCACCAAGGAATCATCCAGCAACTGCTTTTCCTTGATCATCTGAACCAAAGATGGTTTCACTTGCAACTCAGCCACAAGACCACCATCACGCGAAATACTCAAACTGGCAAACATAGCCCTCAGCTCAACAGCTACCTTCCTACTCAAGGCATCCGCTACAACATTAGCTTTTCCTGGGTGATACTCAATCGTCAAATCATAATCCTTGAGCAACTCCACCCAACGCCGCTGCCTAAGATTCAACTCCTTCTGAGACATCAGATACTTCAAACTCTTGTGATCCGTGTACACAGTACACTTCTCACCATACAGATAATGTCTCCAGATCTTCAAAGAAAAAACCACTGCAGCCAACTCAATGTCATGCGTAGTATAATTGCGCACATGCACCTTCAACTGCCGTGATGCATAAGCCACCACCTTACCCTCTTGCATCAGCACACATCCCAAACCAACATAGGACGCATCACTATACACCACAAACTCTTTCCCTGATTCAGGCTGAACCAAGATAGGAGCTTGCGTCAAAGCTGCCTTAAGCTTCTCAAAAGACTGCTGTCTCGCCTCTGTCCACTCATACTTAACATCCTTCTGCAACAACTTCGTCAAAGGTGCAGCAATCTTAGAAAACCCATCCACAAACCTCTGGTAGTATCCTGCCAAACCAAGGAAACTACGAACCTCATGAACAGACTTAGGAACCTTCCAATTCATCACCGCCTTAATCTTCTGAGGATCAACACGAATCCCCTCGGCAGAAACCACATGACCAAGAAACACCACCTCTCTAAGCCAAAACTCACACTTGCTCAGCTTGGCATAAAGCTGATTCTCCAACAAAGCTTGCAGCACAATCCTCAAATGCTCTTCATGCTCCTCCTCAGTACGCGAGTACACGAGGATATCATCAATGAACACCACAGCAAACTTATCCAGGTATTCATGAAACACACGATTCATCATGTCCATGAAAGCAGCAGGAGCATTTGTCAAACCAAACGGCATCACAAGGAACTCATAATGCCCGTACCTTGTCCTGAAAGCTGTCTTAGGCACATCCACATCCTTTATCTTCAACTGGTAATACCCTGACCTCAAGTCAATCTTAGAGAACACAGCTGCTCCCCGAAATTGATCAAAGAGATCATCAATTCTCGGCAAAGGATACCGATTCTTGATAGTCAACTTGTTCAGCTGACGATAATCAATGCACATTCTCATAGTGCCATCCTTCTTCTTCACAAACAAGACCGGTGCACCCCAAGGTGACACACTCGGCCGAATGAAACCACGATCAAGCAACTCTTGCAACTGCGTCTTCAGCTCTTTCAACTCTTTGGGTGCCATTCTATAAGGGGTAATGGACACAGGAGTTGTATTTTCATACAGCTCAATTCCAAACTCCACCTCACGATTAGGAGGTAACCCAGGCAACTCCTCAGGAAACACACCAGGAAACTCTCGCACAATCCTGATATCCTGCACACGCAACTCCTTAGAGCTAGGATTCATCACAAAAGCTAGTTAAGCTTCACAACCTTGCCTCAGCATCCGGCTCGCCTCCAACGTAGACACCACATTGGCAAGAAACTTCACATTCTCACCAACCACAACCACCTCATAATCATCCGCAAGCTTCAACGAAACTCGCTTATTCTCACAATCCACAACAGCTCGATGCTCAGCAAGCCAATCCATACCAAGGATTACATCAAAACCATAGAAAGGCAACTCCATAAGGTCAACATGAAAAAGATGATCTTGAACAACCAAAGGACATCTTCTATAAAGCTTACGAGTCACAACAGTCTCACCAAAAGAACTAGTGACGCGCACACCAACATCCAAAGACTCAACAGGGAAACCAAGCAATCCAGCATGCTCACGCAAAATGTATGAATGCGTAGATCCAGAATCAATCAAGGAAAGCAATGACAAGGATTGCAAAGTAAAAGTACCTGCGATCACATCCGCGTCATTCCTTCCCTCCCGCTGAGCATACACCTTGGCTTGGCTACCACCCTCAGGCTGAATAGCCACAACATGAGCCACACCCCGACCACCTTCCTCTCTCCACTGGAAATTACCACGGCCGCGCCCACGACCTATCTGTGGTGCAGCAACAACAGGAGCACGCACTTGGCCACCAGCCAACATAGGACACTCTCTCCTCATGTGATCCGTAGATCCACAGTTCCAGCACGCATTACCAGCTGCCAGAACAGGAGCTTGCACCTCCCTCACAGCACGAGGACAATCACGCTTCATATGGCCACACGAACCACATATCCAACATGCACTCGGATCAACTCTAGCATTGCCTCACCGAGCAGGCGCACCACCACCTCGCTTAGCTGAGGACTGATACCTCTGATCACGTCCCCTCTTGTTCCGTCCACCACCGGAACTATATTCAGCTGCTCGCTTACCAGCACTAGACCCAGCACTTCTAGCAGATAAACCCAAGTTCATCTCAATATCCTTTGCTCGGCCCACCAGCACGTCAAAATCATCATACTCGGTAGCCAGCGCATACATCTTAACTTCCGTCACTAAACCATAACGGAACCTTTCACACCTCTCCCGCTCATCCGGAACAAGCTCAGGCGCGTATTGACTGAGTCGAACAAACTGAACCTCATACTCAGCCACAGACATGCTCCCTTGGGTAAGAGACATGAACTCCCTCTTTTTTTCATCTAGGTACCTCACACCTAGATACCTTCTCTTGAACGCGTTCTGAAAGAACGTCCAAGTTACACCAGCTTCCGCCATCCCAGCGATAGTGGTTGTCCACCATGTATAAGCATCATCTTGTAGCAAGGATACTACACAACCCAACCTTTTCACATCAGTGCAATTCATCTGACCCAAGATTCTCTTGGTACCCTCTAACCAAGACTCCGAACCTTCAGCTGACAAACCCCTGAACTCAGTCCCTCCCAGACTGCGCAAACGTTCCAAGGGTAGTCTAACTCCAGCATCTCCCTGATGCACAGCTCCTTGAGCTCCAGCTACCGCTGCTTGAAAATCTCCAGCAATAGCTTGTATCAACACCGTCATGTCAGGAACAGCTTGCCCCTGACCAGCCTCAGGTCCAGCGACCCCAGCACCAGCTGCAGCTCCAGCTCCTTCACCCCCAGCATCACCACCACCAGGTGGAGGAGGTAAATCCACCGCACTTTCAACATTCTCTTCATTCTCATTCTCATTTTGAGCCGTAGCTCGCACATTACTCCTCAACTCTCTACGAGGTGCCATACTCTAACAATGCAATCACAATGCAAATAAACAAAGTCAGGCCCAGCAAGGTAAGCAATCCAAGTACTCAAGCTCACTTTCACTTAAAAACAATATCATTACATTAGCTTTGATTTGGCAATGGGTACCCACAACATGCTTCACCACAGCATACACCTCAATTGCAACATATTCACAAACCACTCAACATGCTTTCACTCAACAAGCATACAAAGCATACATACATTAATCATGCACACAATCATTCCCAATTACTCGAGAACTCAACTCTGATACCACCAAATGTAACCCCCTTAACCCGGCCCAGACGGATGAACCGAATTAGGAAGTTTACACGGGGAAAACCAAAGTCAACCTTGATTAACGACCCTTTTTTTCCTTTTAAACTTGTCTAAATGCATATTATCCCTAGATTTGATCACATTAGAATCAGCGAAATAATATTTACAAACTGCATACTCCAAGATCATAACCATCAGAGAACATTCAGGGACCCAATTGCACAAATTACAACTTTAGGGACCAAATTGTAAATTCTGTAAATTATAAGGACTTAATCCAATTTAGAGTTACCAACTTGAAATTAATCATCTTTCATGCTTCTCAGTCAAATTTCAGCTCAAACGGACTTCTCGAACTCATACAATTGCATAAACATGTTTCAGGACCAAAATGCAAACATTTCAGAACATATAACCAACAATTTCAGTGCCCAACGGTCGAGTGTTTCGGAACAGGGAAGACCCGTTCCGAAATGCGGGACCGTTCCGCAGCAGGTTCCGAAACAGTGCCTGGCAGTGGCATATCCGTTCCGGAACAACTCCTACCGTTTCGGAACGCCCAGACCATTTCAGGCCCCCGTTCCGATACGGTAGCACCTGTTCCGAAACAGGTTGCCCATATTGCAGAAAAATTGCTGGTTTATCACTTAATTGGCCTATCAAACATGCTCCAAATGCAACCAAATTTTACCAGCAAGTCATTCAACATACAAGGAACATAATTGCATCAACCAAACATCAACATGGCATCAATTATGAAAATCCCCAATTCTATAGGCATGCATCCTACTTTGAAAACCATTCAAGCATCAATTTACCAAAACCACATCACAAAAGCCAATTACATGTTCCAACATTATTAGCAACATAAATCCAACTTAGGGAGTCCAAAACATCTCCCAAAACATCAACATAGGTCCCCCATTGCCAAATGCCCAAAAGCTAATAGTGTTTAAGAAACCTTCACCATACTTGAGCTTTGTTCACCACTTGGATTCTTGCCTTCCTTGCTGCCCTTCGTGCACTTTAATGCTCTGCATTATTGGTTTAAGAAAAGAGAGAGCGTAAGCAAAAGCTTAGTGAGGAATGCTCATTTAAAACCACACAATAATGCATTTATAAAACACCTTTATAAACCATACTTCAAAACAACCTTTAGTCATGCACATAAGCATTTAAAACAAGCAATTCATGCTTCAAGTTCATATCATGTCATATTGGCAACAAGTGATACATTCCACATAAGATCCACACATGGACTTTTAAACACCATTGTGATCTTATACTTTCCAAGGACCACACATGGACTTTTAAACACCATTGTGTCCTTAACCCATGGACTTTTAAACACCATGGCAAGGACCACACAAGGACTTTTAAACACCTTTGTGTCCTTAACAAGAATCATCCAAGGACTTTTAAACACCTTGATGTTCTTAAATAACAAGGCTTACACAAGGAATTTTAACCACCTTGAACCTTAACCAAGAACCAACCATGGACTTTTAAACACCATGTTGTTCTTAAAATTCAAAAGATTCACACAAGGACTTTTAACCACCTTTGTGATCTTAACCAAGAGCCAACCATGGACTTTTAACCACCATGTTGCTCTTAAATAAACAAGGCTCACACAAGGACTTTTAACCACCTTTGTGACCTTAACCATCACTTGCCAATATGCATCATTAACATCAATATTTTACTGTTTTAAAGCATTTAACAAAGCCATAAACATCATGCATCTTTAAGCATCAAACCACATTAAAACAATGTTCAAAAACAAGGAACTCTTACCTTGAGCTTCCTTCAACACATGGCTTATAATCTCAGCAAATAAACATGCTAGATATTCTTTCAAAAAAGAATTTAAAACATGCAAACAAACCACATTGCATACAACCAATCCATGGTTCATCATCAAGTGAGTTTTTCCGAAAACTTACTCTTGAGCTTAGCTAAGTTTCTTAGACTTAAACTAAGCTCCCAAACCTTCAAAACACTAGTTTCAAAGCTGAAAACCAAAATCCACTCAACGATTCCGTTTCGCCACTTGCCGAAACACCAATCAAGCTTCCGGATCACCACCACTAGGATCCAAAGATGACTCCCCTATTTTAAACACATCAAAGCAGAGGATTAATGCATCATCATGCATTAATAACTTCAATGAAAGCACCTAAACTCGCTGCTCTCATCCACACTCCATTTTCGGCTACCAAACACAACCGAAAATGCATCCAAACAACTCCACAACATTGCCCAGCCAAGATCCATCAAATCTAAACATCTTTACACATCAATTAACATCCAAAAAGGATCTAACATCACCCTTATACCTCCAGCTATAACAGATCATCAAGATCACTCCAAAAACAACCAAGAACTCAAGCTAAACTTAGGAAATTCAACCTATCCGGGATTGCATTAACTAAACCTCAACTTCTCATCAATTTAACATTCATTCAACATCAAAAAGACACCTCAAATCACTGCTTAAACAGATCATACGAATTTTAACCAAAAATCACCAAATCTTGCATTTAAAAGCCAAGATCAAGAACACAACCTTAAAACCTTTTATAAAACACAAATTAAGGATTGAGAACTTGGGAATTTCAGTAAAGAACTGAGAGTTTATAGGAGAATGACGTTCTTACCTCCAAACTTGAGTTTTCTCCCTTTTTAGAACCAAATTCTTGAAAATCCACTTAGCAAATACAAAGGTTTTGATGAAGAGATAATGAAGGATCAAAAGAGAATTGAAATGAGTTATTTAGGTGACAAAATCAGAGGGAAAAGCTCTGGAGAAAAGGTGTTTGGTTTGAGAGAAAAGATGAGAGAAAATGAAAATGGAAATTTGGAAAGTTAGTTAGAAAATGCTAAAATATCTTCCCTCCACTTTTCTTTTATTTTAAAACCATTAATAAATCATTTAATACTTTAGAAAAATCTGGAGAAACTCCCATTGGGTAAATAGCTCCTTAAAGATTCAAAGTTTCAATCCTTTTTAAAACAGTCTCACAGTTTTCGAAAATTACATTTTGGTCACTAGCAAAAATGTCACACTTCCAAACCTTATTTTGTAAAATTGATTTCACCATTATCTTATATATAATAAAAGAGGATTTTAAGACATTTTTCCATATTTTTAATGCAACCCGAACTAGGCTTTCCTAAATTCACCTTTAAATATTCGAACCGCACTCCGACCGAACTGGTCCGAATCCCAAAACTCCTAAGCCCAAAATTGGGGCGTTACAGTTCGGTTGTGTGATTGGCGTTTTTATAGTTTGGATGTTCAAATAGGTATCCCCAATTTTTTTGGTGGTTAGTGGTTTACTTTTCCCTTGATTTTAATCATGATTTGGATGTTAAATGATGCTTGTTGCATGTAAAAGAGTCTATCGCAATTGTAGTGCAAGTGTACACGACGCAAGTAGTAAAGTGATACGAAGTATCGGATATCGTCTCAATAGAGATTGGGCTAATAGCTTCACCTTATATCACTGCACGAAGTAAAGAAAATATTTAAGAGAATTGTCACGAAAATAATAAGGAAAACACAAATAAAAGAATTGAGATATCAAGATAGAGAGAATGGGCTAGTATTGAATTGCTCAGTAGTGCAGGTATTGCAATGCTTAGGAACTTCAGTTCTGTCGTCGCGCCTGTCGCGGCAGCTGTCCGTTGGTCGTCGCGGCAGCAGACACACCAACTCCGTACTTCAAGTTTGGCAAGAATCCCAGATCTGCCTTGGCCTATCCCTAGGTCCAAGTCTGTCGATGATCACGTCTTTGATGATACCTCCCGGCGTGAATCGAAGGATGAACACCGATGTGTATGAATTCTTCATTAGCCACTTAACCTTGCCCTATCCCTAGGCACAAGATAGTTCAACTATAAACTAGAGAACTTGCTCTTATTTCTTTCGTATACTTAACTCTCCCGATGCTAAGTAAATGGATGACCTCACAATGCTCTCCCGATGCTCTTGCAAGATATTAATAACCAAAATAAGAGAACTTAAAGTTTATTATATTGAACTTGGAAAATCCTAAAACAAAACAACCCTTGCAACTACTTTACAAATCAACCCATGGCCATAAGGGGGTTTTAGAACATGTCGACGGCGGGTAAACGGCGGAGGGGTTTGGTTATCGATTATGGGGTATTCGATGTCTCCTAGGTTAAAATCTATGCCCTTATATAAGATTTGGGTTCAAGTATTCTAAGATAACAAGGATTACAACTTTAATTAAAAGTAAGATTCTAATAAAGACTTAATCTCCAAGGATCCTACTTTTCAGCCGCCTTCCTTGTTTCTTGGGATTTCCTCTCCTTGAGCTTTGGCTTGACATATCTTTTGATCCGGGGCTTGGAAAAATATATGGTTTTCACACGACAGACGAGCATAATTTTCTCTATCTATCGAGGTCCACTTTGCTTTTTCTCCACTAACTTGCTGTCGTCCTCCTGTCACGGCAGCACCATGGCAGCATCGTCCTCATCGTCTGCTTGTCCAGTTCAGCTCTCCTACTTCTCTGCCCTGTGCCTGCCTTCACCGTCTACGACGGCGACAACCTGCCAAAATCAGCCATTTTTAGTAGAATCTGTGCCTTTTATATATTTGTGATGTTTTGCTGTAAACTGACCTAAATGCAATGAAATGATGCTTGAATGCAGCAGAAATATGGGTTAAAAAGGGTGTAAATAATAGTACTTTTACACACTCAACACACCCCCAAACTCAAGTTTTTGCTTGCCCTCAAGCAATGAAGACCTAAAAGAAAAATGAATATTTTTTGTGTTGGCTTTCAAACAGTGAACTGTCCCTTACCCGTCGCTCATTCTCTGTGACGGCAGCAACCTGTCGGAAAGATTAAGATCTGTCCGGAATCTCACTATAGTCCTCGTGCAGTGTGTGCATGCTTGTGAACAGTTATATGCTAAGACTCTCTTAGTTTCACTAGAATATTCAACTTTTTTAACTCGAATTTTTATGCCAAAGTTTATTTTCTTGAAGACACTTTTTCATGCTTATTTTTCTTCTATTTTCAAGCTAAGTTTTACTAGAGCCAGTTTCGGGCACCTCTAGTTAGCTTCCTAGAGCCGGTTTCGGGCACCTCTAGTTAGCTTCCTAGAGCCGGTTTCGGGCACCTCTAGGTTTTTGAGTTTCTTTTGCTAAACTTCTTTCCTAGAGCCAGTGTTAGGCACCTCTAGGGGCTATTCAAGTACTAAGCTTCCTATTCTAGTGTGGCTAAAAGAAGTCTAAGCAATATAACAGTCACAATGGTGTTTAAGTTTTCAGAACTATAGAAAGACTCTAAACTTCTCCTTAAACTATCCTAAAGATGCTGCCACGACAGAGCTGTCATGACAGGTAAGTTTACTTCACAATTTTAAGCCAACAATTTATTCTTTTCTGATTTTTTTTAAGAGAACTTAAAAGACACAACAATTAACTAAAGATGTACTAAGACTCCATTAAAATGGAGGGTTGCCACCCCCAAACTCGAGGGTTGCATTGCCCTCAATGCAAATGACAGAAAAAAATGAAGGCAGGTACATCACAAAATATGAATAAAGCAGGCATCAATAAAAAGAAAATGAAAGACTTAAATTTTAATCGTTGTCTTCACTACTGCTACTGACAGGAATCTGGCGGCGGATTCTAGGCTGTGGAGCAGGCTGGGCAGGTTGCTCCACGACCTGGATGTCTGAGCTGCTGCTGCTATCCCAAGTGCTGGTGGTGGTGGTGCTGGCCTTGGGCATTAGCTTTCTGTCGGCCACATGTTTCTGCCTCTTGACAGGCGTGAATTCCTTCTCCAAATTCCTCCTAATAGGAGGTTCTTCCTCGCTGTCGTCTGAGGCCGGTCGCTTCGTTCCTCGGGCGGAGGTGTCGGCCGGAGGACTGCCAGCTGCCGTCGGGGCAGGTGATGGGGTGGAAGCAGCGGAATGTGCATGTGGGGAGGCAGGTGGTGTAGGTGTGTGGACAGGGGTGGGGATGTGGAAATAATAGGCAGGGAAAGTGGGGAAAACAACATTGGGATAATGTAAAGTATTGGTAATGAAATTTACCGTAGAGTTGGCGAAATCCCGGATGAATGTCATCAGCCCCATCTGTCTGTCTTCCACCCGCTGTATGGCAGCAAGGATTTGAGCAGATTGGTCTGTCGGATGATTCGGCTGGGGAGGCAGCCGAGTTGAAAGAGGAGAGGGGGGTTGCGACTATCAGCTCTATGAGGCTGGTAATGTTGTTATCCGTCAAGCCCCTTCCTTTGATCAGTTTATCGGTGGAGGCTTCTGGTAAAGCAGCACAACGACAGAGAGATGTGATCATGAAAGGTAGGCAGAGGCGGGCGGTTGATCGATTGGTGCAGTCCAATACGCTTTCCCTCATATAACGACCCACGTTGATAGCCCGGTTGTTCATGATCGAATGGATAAAGGCTAGCCTCTCCTGGTCCACCGTCGTGTGATGGGAGGACGGCAGGATGCGCTTCTTGATGAAGGCGTTCCATAGCTTGGCTTCTGGAAGCAGCTGCCCTCTTTTCACAGAATTGGGGTTCTTTTTGCTCGTATTCCATTCCGTCCCCTTTTCTGTTACCTCTGCCATGACAGCACCGTAGGCGACAGAGTCAAGGGTGTCCAAAAACTGTTGATGGGCATCGTCGTTGGGACCAAAATAGAGGCCATACATATGGTTGATACTATCGGCTGTGAATGGTACCTCTACCCCTCGGACAGTTACTGATGTTGTTGTCCTGCTGTCGATGGCAGCATAGAACTCCCTCACCAACGTGTCATTTAATTCTGCAGGTTGTTCTGCGAATTGCTCCCATAGCTGAGCCCTTATCGCCTTCACGATGAATGGTCTGAGCCCTATGTTTGCTGCCTTGCAGACGTAGATGAATCCTCTTTCCTCCCATAATTCCTTGGTGGCGAATGGTGACGGTACGGGTGCTGCTGATGAAGAGGCTGAAGCAGCACCGCGGCGGGTCTGTCTGGAAGACATTTTAGTTGCAAGGGTTGTGAAAGTAAAGAAAACAAATAAAAACGAGAGGAGAAAGCAAGTAAGAATAAGTAGAAGTGAGGAAAATGAAAATGAGAACGGGGTTTTATAGCGGTCAAGTTGCTGCCCGTTTAATGCTGTAACAGCAGGCGTGAATAACGGGGCGACTGTTGAGATTTGGCGTGTCTGACGCGTCTGACACGCATTTATGCGTCTGTTACGCGTCTGCCACACGCTTCTGCGTCTGCCGTGTCAGTCTGTTGACAGCCTGTCTTATCCGTGTCTGCGGCGGCAGCTGGAACGACAGGCTTCAATAAATGGTCTCTATTGGGCTGATGGATGGATGGTGGGCTTGGGTCACTTCTCCTTTTCTTCTTGACTCCTTTATTTCCTAAAAACAAAAAATATAAAAACATTATTCGAATAAAATAAACCTAATTTCCTAATAAATAATAAATAATAAAAATAAATAAAAATAAAATTTAGGTTAAATTAGGGAAGCCTTGTAGGGCATGTCCTAAAGTAACCACTTCATGTATTCCTGGGGCTTCAGTCCCCTGATAATGCTTGAGGCGCTGTCCATTGACTTTGAATTGGTGCCCGTCTTTTAATGATCGGATTGTGATGGCACCATGGGGAAAAACTTGTACCACTTGGAACGGGCCAGACCATCTAGACTTTAGCTTTCCTGGGAAGAGTTTCAGTCTAGAATTGAACAACAATACAAGCTGCCCTGGGCAGAACTGTCGTGGTAGAAACTTCCTATCGTGCCACTTCTTAGTCTTCTCCTTGTAAATTCTCGCATTGTTGTAGGCCATTGTCTGTATTTCTTAAATCTCGTTTAGATCTAACAGCCTTTTCTGGCCTGCCTTGTCCAAATCCATATTTACTGCCTTGATTGCCCAGTATGCTTTGTGCTCTATCTCGACAGGCAGATGACAGGTTTTTCCATAAATCAGTCTGTATGGAGACATGCCCAATGGAGTCTTAAAAGCCGTCCTATATGCCCATAATGCATCATTAAGGAGTAAAGACCAATCTTTCCTAGTTGGCTTAACCATCTTCTCAAGAATGTTCTTAACTTCCCTATTGGATATCTCAGCTTGTCCATTGGTCTGTGAGTGGTATGTTGTCGCGATCCTGTGCTTGACACCATATTTCTTCAATGCGACAGCAATTACCCTATTATCAAAATGTCTCCCTTCATCACTGATAATCGCCTTAGGGATGCCAAATCTAGAAAAAATGTTTTTGTGCAAAAAAATTTGGACTGTCTTGGCATCATTCTTTTGAGTGGCGATAGCTTCAACCCACTTAGAGACATAATCCACTGCTAGGAGGATGTATAGATTTCCATATGAAGATGGAAAAGGTCCCATAAAATCGATCCCCCAAACGTCGAAGATTTCGACTTCTAGAATGTTCTGTAGTGGCATCTTGTTTCTCCTCGAGATGTTACCTGTCCGCTGGCATCTGTCACAGTTCTTGTAGAAGTCCTGTGCATCTTTATACAGTGTCGGCCAGTAGAACCCTAACTGCAGCACCTTGGCATCAGTTTTGTTGCCTCCTAAGTGACCTCCATATTGTGAAGCATGGCAGTGATGGAGAATGTCTTCTTGCTCTTCTAGTGGTACACACCTCCTTATCACCTGATCTGCACATATTTTGAAAAGAAGAGGTTCGTCCCAATAATAATGCTTAACATCATTTTGGAACCTCTTCCTGGCTTGATAATTAAGATTAGAAGGAAGTATTCCGCTAACTATAAAATTAACGAAATCATCATACCAAGGGAGTTCAGAAGACTTACCTGCCGCCAAGGCTATTGCGGCAGCGATTGCGGCAGCAAAGAGCTGCTCGTCTGGGAAGGTCTCCAGTATGTTTGTCTCGTCGATTGGTAGACTCTGTCCCTTCTCCAACCTTGACAACTGGTCTGCCACCTGATTTTCTGTCCCCTTTTTATCCTTGATCTCAAGGTCGAACTCTTGCAATAGCATGATCCACCGTATCAATCTAGGCTTTGCATCCTTTTTCGCGAACAGATACTTCAGGGCAGAATGGTCTGTGTACACTATTACCTTCGTTCCAAGTATGTAAGAGCGAAACTTGTCGATGGAGAATACCACAGCTATTAGCTCCTTTTCTTTGGTGGTGTAGTTTACTTGGGCGCCATTCAATGTCTTGCTGGCATAATATATGACATGAAACAGCTTATCTCTGCGCTGCCCAAGTGCTGCCCCGACAGCATAGTCACTAGCATCACACATAATCTCGAATGGTTGTGTCCAGTCTGGTGGCTGTACTATGGGGGCTGTTACTAGTTTTTCCTTCAGAACCTTGAATGCTTCAGTACATTCATCATTAAAGTCAAATGGTCGGTTCTGCTCTAAAAGATGGCATAGGGGCTTAGTGATTTTTGAGAAATTTGCAATGAATCTCCGATAAAAACCAGCATGCCCTAAAAAACTTCTAATGCCCTTGACAGTGGTCGGCGGCGGCAACTTCTCAATTACTTCTATTTTAGCCATGTCGACTTCTATCCCACGGTAGCTAATCTTATGGCCAAGGACTATCCCCTCATCCACCATAAAGTGGCATTTTTCCCAATTCAAAACAAGATTTGCTTTTTCACATCTTTCAAGTACTGTTGAGTGTGTAAAAGTTCTATTATTTACACCCTTTTTAACCCATATTTCTGCTGCATTCAAGCATCATTGCATTGCATTTAGGTTAGTTTACAGCAAAACATCACAAATATATTAAAGGCACAGATTCTACTAAAAGATGGCTTATTTCGCAGGTTTCCGCCGTCATAGACGGTGAAGGCAGGCGCAGGGCAGAGAAGCAAGAAAGCTGAACTGGACAAGCAGACGAAGAGGACGATGCTGCCATGGATCTGCCGTGACAGGAGGACGACAGCAAATTAGTGGAGGAAAAGCAAAGTGGACCTCGATAGATAGAGAAAATTATGCTCGTCTGTCGTGTGAAAACCCTATATTTTTCTAAGCCCCGGATCAAAAGATATGTCAAGCCAAAGCTCAAGGAGAGGAAATCCCAAGAAACAAGGAAGGCGGCTGAAAAGTAGGATACTTGGAGATTAAGTCTTTATTAGAATTATACTTTTAATTAAAGTTGTAATCCTTGTTACCTTAGAATACTTGAGCCCAAAGCTTATATAAGGGCATAGATTTTAACCTAGAAGAGAAAAAGAATACCCCATAACCGATAACCAAACCCCTCCGCTGTCTACCCGCCGCCGACATGTTCTAAATTTCCCCTAGGGCCACGAGTTGTTTTGTAAAGTAGTTGCAAGGGTTGTTTTGTTTTAGGATTTTCCAAGTTCAATAAAATAAACTTCAAGTTCTCTTATTTTGGTTATTAATATCTTGCAAGAGCATCGAGAGAGCATTGTGAGGTTATCCATTTACTTAGCTTCTGGAGAGTTAAGTATACGAAAGAAATAAGAGCGAGTTCTCTAGTTTATAGTTGAACTATCTTGTGCCTAGGGATGGGGCAAGGTTAAGTGGCTAAAGAATAATTCATACACATCGGTGTTCATCCTTCGATTCACGCCGGGAGGTATCATCAAGACGTGATCATCGACAGACTTGGACCTAGGGATAGGCATAGGCAGATATGGGATTCTTGCCAAACTTGAAGTACGGAGTTGGTGTGTTTGCTGCCGCGACGACCAGCAGACAGCTGCCGCGACAGGTGCTGCCGCGACAGGCGCGACGACAGAACTGGAGTTCTTAAGCACTGCAATACCTGCACTACTAAGCAATTAAATACCAGCCCATTCTCTCTATCCGATACTTCGCATCACTTTACTACTTGCGTCGTGTACACTTGCACTACAATTGCGATAGACTCTTTTACACGCAACAAGTTTTTGGCGTCGTTGCCGGGGATTGGCAACATAACTACACCTTTCTTTTATTGCACTTTTCGTTTTTGTTTTTGTTTTTGTTTTCTTTTATTTTTCTTTGGTGCTTTAAACTCTCGCTTTTCACGAGGTTTTCTTGTTTATGCGCAGATCTAAAAGAGGTGAAGATCCTGAGTATAAATTAGATCCGGAAATCGAACGTTCCTTCAATTTCAAGAAACAACTTCGCCACCTTTTAGCCAGGAACGAGTACCTTGAGGAACAGCTAGAGCAGATGGCCCGTAATCCGCCCGCTGGTGGAGGTATACCGCCTGTCGGTGACCCGCCTGCGGCAGATGGACGACGGTCCTGCCGTGACTACATGTTGAACGATCATGTAGAGCTGGAGACCACGCTGCCGGATATTGAAGTTGATAACTTTGAGCTTAAACCTGTCATGTTTAGTATGATCAAAAATGTCGGGCAGTTTAGTGGTGCTGTGACAGAGGATGCTAGAGAGCATCTCAAGACGTTCCAAGAGATCTGTGGTTCGTTTAGACTACCAGGAGTTAATCCGGAGATACTGAGGCTTCGGTTATTTCCCCATTCGCTGAGGGACAGAGCTAAAACTTGGTGGAATAAACTTACGCCGGGTTCAATCGTAACTTGGGTAGATTTATCTCGTGAATTTTTATCTCATTTTAATCCTTCGCATTTATCTAAGCGATTACGTAATGAAATTGCTACTTTTCAACAGGAAGATGACGAGCCGATGCACGATGCCTGGGACAGATTTACTACTCTTCTACGGAACTGCCCTATGCATGGATTCCCCGTCTGGAATCAGGTAACTAAGTTTTATAATGCTGCCAACTTACAAACTCGCATTCGAATTGATTCTGCAGCAAACGGACTATTATTGGATAAAGATCCGGACGAGGCTTTGCAAGTTTTGAAAAATCTAGCCAAGAATGAGAAGCAGTTTCCGACTGCAAGAAGAGGGGGGTAAACGGGTACTTGCTGTCAAGGACTATGAGGCCGACAGCACTATGAAATCACATGTAGCATTCCTTACTAAAGCAATGAAAAGGTTATTGAATGAGGATTAATTACGAGGATTTGCTGTTGAAGAAGTTTGTAATATCTGTGACGGAAATCATACTCGGGATGAGTGCCCAATACAAATAGAAGAGGGAAAATATGTTGGAAACTACAAGCCAAATTACAATTCCAACAATTATAATCCCAATTGGAGGAAGGATCCCAAATTTTCCTGGAGTAATCCCAATAATGCCTTGAATTCTCAAGCACACAATCAGAATCAGGGAGGACCTAGATTGCTAACGCGACAGCAACTGCCGCCGCAACTGCCACCGCAGCAGCAACAGCAGCCACCACCTGCCACGAGCAGTATATTGGAACAGACTCTGGCCACCTTTATGTCTCAGACCGGTACGTATATGGAGAATATAAATCAGTTTGTCAAGAAGACAGAGAATTTCATAGATAAAACAGACATGAGGATGACAAATCATGAAGCTACTTTGAAATCTCTGGAGACACATATGGGTCAGGTTTCCCAACATATTAAGCCAAGGCAGAATGGAGGATTTCCTAGCAATACTGAAAACGCTAGGCCGCCCACACATGAGCAATGTAAGACAATTACTACTAGGAGTGGGAAGAAACTACCAGGGCCGGAAAAAGAAACCGAAACAGTAAAGGAACCTGCCTTGGATAAACCTGCCGAGGAAGCTGCCCCGACAAGTGATAAACAGACTGTTGCCGATAAGCCTGTCACGACAGCAGAAGCGACAGAGGAGAAAAAAGATGATTACCGTCCTCAGATTCGCATGCAGTGGGAATGACGTATTGCTGATTATCGTCCCCCACCTCCATTTCCTCAACGGATACAGCAAGCTAAGCATGAATCTCAACTTAAAAAGATTTATGATATTTTTAAGCAAGTTCATATTAATATTCCGCTGTTAGATGTCGTTAAGGAAATGCCCGGTTATGCTAAATTTCTCAAGGATGTCATGTCGAAAAAATCTAAACTTGGGGAGTTTGAAACGGTAAAGATGACAGAAGGTTGCATGAGTATTCTTCATCGGCAGCCACCCCAGAAAAAGAAGGATCCGGGGAGCTTCATCATACCTTGCGTAATCGGAAACAAATTTGTGGGTAAGGCACTTTGTGATCTTGGTGCTAGTGTTAATTTAATGCCAAAGTCTGTTTTTCAGAAATTAGGTATTGGAAAGGCGTGACCCACGACAGTAACTCTGCAGCTGGCAGACCGCTCTTACGTTCATCTAGAGGGAAAGATTGAAGATATTCTGGTAAGAGTGGATAAGTTTATTTTTCCTGCTGACTTTCTTGTTTTAGATTGTGAGGTAGACGAAAATGCACCAGTCATCCTTGGGCGACCCTTCTTAGCCACAAGAAGATCACTGATTGATGTGGAGAAAGGAGAACTCACCATGCGAGTAAACGATCAAGAGATTAAGTTGAATGTTCTCCAAGCGATGAAACATGCTGATGTAGACGAGGAATGCAAGGCTATCACTGACGTTACCCTTGATCAACCCTGCATCAGGTCGAGCTGTCACGATATTAAATTTGGGCACTGCCGTGGCAGCCACCTACAGGACTGTCACGACAGCAACGACGACGACACCAACGACAACAACTCCTCTGACTCCGATACATCTGATACTGAAGATCAGGAGGAGGTAAACTGGTTAGGCAATCGTCCAGGTAAGTTATTTGAACCTTTGAACTATACTTCGGATAACCATTTAATCCAAAAGCCATCTACTGTTAAACCACCTGCCTTAGAACTTAAGCCCCTGCCAGGGCAGTTAAAATATGCTTTTCTTGGTTCAAATGACACACTGCCCGTAATCATCTCTTCTAAGTTGCCGCAGGAACATGAACGACAGCTAATTGACATGCTAAGGCAGCACAAAAAGGCGATTGGATGGACGATAGCAGACATTCAAGGCATTAGTCCGGCATTATGCATGCACAAAATCCTCCTCGAGGAAGATCATAAGCCGACTATAGATGCCCAAAGGCGGTTAAACCATGCGATGAAGGAGGTAGTGCGTAAAGAGATAATCAAATGGTTAGATGCCGGTATTATTTACGCCATCTCCGACAGCAAATGGGTAAGCCCGGTGTAATGCGTTCCAAAGTAAGGAGGAATGACCATGATAACCAATGAGAACAATGAGTTAATCCCAACCAGGACTGTGACCGGTTGGAGGGTTTGTATGGACTATTGGAAGCTTAACAAAGCTACCCGAAAGGACCACTTTCCTTTACCCTTTATTGATCAAATGCTTGATAGATTAGCGGGAAAACCTTACTATTGTTTTCTTGATGGTTATTCAGGTTACAACCAAATTGCTATTGCACCGGAAGATCAAGAAAAGACGACTTTCACATGCCCCTACGGAACGTATGCTTTTAGGAGGATGCCGTTTGGACTATGTAATGCATCCGCCACCTTCCAAAGGTGCATGATGGCTATATTCTCCGACATGGTAGAGGACTTCCTGGAAATTTTTATGGATGATTTTTTCGTCTTTGGAGACGATTTTGAGAGCTGCCTCGACAATCTTAAAAAGGTACTTGAAAGATGTGAAAAAGCAAATCTTGTTTTGAATTGGGAAAAATGCCACTTTATGGTGGATGAGAGAATAGTCCTTGGCCATAAGATCAGCTTCCGAGGGATAGAAGTCGACAGGGCTAAGATTGAAGTAATTGAGAAGCTGACGCCGCCAACAACTGTCAAGGGCATTAGAAGTTTTTTAGGGCATGCTGGTTTTTATCAGAGATTCATTGCAAATTTCTCAAAAATCACCAAGCCCCTATGCCATCTTTTAGAGCAGAACCGACCCTTTGACTTTAATGATGAATGTACTGAAGCATTCAAGGTTCTGAAGGAAAAAACTAGTGACAGCCCCCATAGTACAGCCACCAGATTGGACACAACCATTTGAGATCATGTGTGATGCTAGTGACTATGCTGTCGGGGCAGCACTTGGGCAGCGCAGAGATAAGTTGTTCCATGTCATATATTATGCCAGCAAGACATTGAATGACGCCCAAGTAAACTACACCACCGCAGAAAAGGAGCTATTAGCTGTGGTGTTCTCCATCGACAAGTTTCGTTCTTACATACTTGGAACGAAAGTAACAGTGCACACAAACCATTCTGCCATGAAGTATTTGTTCGCAAAGAAGGATGCAAAGCCTAGATTGATACAGTGGATCCTGCTATTGTAAGAGTTCGAACTTGAGATCAAAGACAAAAAAGGGACAGCAAATCAGGTGGCAGACCACTTGTCAAGGTTGGAGAAGGGACAAAGTCTACCAATCGATGAGACAAACATACTGGAGACCTTCCCAGATGAGCAGCTCTTTGCTGCCGCAATCGCTGCCGCGACAGCTATGGCGGCAGGTAAGTCTTCTGAACTCCCCTGGTATGCTGATTTCGTTAATTTTATAGTTAGCGGAATACTTCCTTCTGATCTCAATTATCAAGCCAGGGAGAGGTTCCAAAATGATGTTAAGCATTATTATTGGGACGAACCTCTTCTCTTCAAAATGTGTGCAGATCAGGTTATAAGGAGGTGTGTACCACAAGAAGAGCAAAAAGACATTCTCCATCACTGCCATGCTTCACAATATGGAGGTCACTTAGGAGGCAATAAAACTGCTGCCAAGGTGCTGCAGTCAGGGTTCTACTGGCCGACACTATATGAAGATGCACAGGACTTCTACAAGAACTGTGACAGGTGTCAGCGGACAGGTAACATCTCGAGGAGAAACGAGATGCCACTGCAGAACATTCTAGAAGTCGAGATCTTCGACATTTGGGGGATGGATTTTATGGGACCTTTTCCATCTTCATGTGGAAATCTATACATCCTCCTAGCAGTGGATTATGTCTCTAAGTGGGTTGAAGCTATCGCTACTCAAAAGAATGATGCCAAAACAGTCCATTTTTTTTTACACAAAAACATTTTTTCGAGGTTTGGCATTCCTAAGGCGATTATCAGTGATGAAGGGAGACATTTTGATAATAGGGTTATTGCTGCCGCCTTAAAGAAATATGGTGTCAAGCACATGATCGCGACATCATACCACCCACAGACCAATGGACAAGCTGAGATATCTAATAGGGAAGTTAAGAACATTCTTGAGAAGATGGTTAAGCCAACTAGGAAAGATTGGTCTTTACTCCTTAATGATGCATTATGGGCATATAGGACAGCTTTTAAGACTCCATTGGGCATGTCTCCATACCGACTGATTTACGGAAAAACCTGTAACTTGCTTGTCGAGATAGAGCACAAAGCATATTGGGCAATCAAGGCAGTAAATATGGACTTGGATAAGGCAGGCCAGAAAAGGCTGTTGGATTTGAACGAGATCGAAGAAATACGAACAATGGCATACGACAATGCAAGAATCTACAAGGAGAAAACTAAGATGTGGCATGACAGGAAGTTGCTGCCACGACAGTTCTGCCCAGGGCAGCTTGTGTTGTTGTTTAATTCTAGACTGAAACTCTTCCCAGGAAAGCTAAAGTCTAGATGGTCTGGCCCTTTCCAAGTGGTACAAGTTTTTCCCCATCGTGCCATCACAATCCGATCATTAAAAGACAGGCACCAATTCAAAGTCAATAGACAGCGCCTCAAGCATTATCAAGGGACTGAAGCCCCAGGAATACAGGAAGTGGTTACCTTAGGAGATGCCCCACCAGGCTTCCCTAATTTAACCTAAATTTTATTTTTATCTATTTTTATTATTTATTATTTATTAGGAAATTAGGTTTATTTTATTTGAATAATGTTTTTATATTTTCTGTTTATAGGAAATAAAGGAGTAAAGAAGAAAAGAAGAAGTGACCCAAGCCCACCATCCATCCATCAGCCTAACAGAGCCCATTTATTGAAGCCTGTCGTTCCAGCTTCCGCCGCAGACACGGATAAGACAGGCTGTCAACAGACTGACACGGCAGACGTAGAAGCGTGTGACAGACGCGTAACAAACGCATAATTACGTGTGAGACGCGTCAGACACGCAAAAACTCATCAGTCGCCCCGTTATTCACGCCTGCCGTTACAGCATTAAACGGGCATCAACTCGACCGCTATAAAACCCCGTTCTCATTTTCATTTTCCTCACTTCTGCTTATTTTTACTGGCTTTCTCCTCTCATTTTTATTTGTTTTCTATACTTTCACAACCCTTGCAACTAATATGTCTTCCAGACGTACCCGCCGCAGTGCTGCTTCCACCTCTTCAGCAGCAACACCCACACCACAATCGTTCGCCACCAAGGAATTATGGGAGGAAAGAGGATTCATCTACGTCCGCAAGGCAGCAAACATGGGGCTCCGATCATTCATCGCGAAGGCGATAAGGACTCAGCTATGGGAGCAGTTCGCAACACAACCTGCTGAACTAAATGATACGTTGGTGAGGGAGTTCTATGTTGCCATCGACAGCAGGACAACATCAGTCACCGTCCGAGGGGTAGAGGTACCATTCACAGCCGATAGTATCAACCATATGTATGGCCTCTATTTTGGTCCCAACGACGATGCCCACCAGCAGTTCGTGGACACCCTTGACCCTGCCGCCTACGGTGCTGTCATGGCAGAGGTGACAGAAGAAGGAACGGAGTGGAACAGGAGCAAAAAGAACCCCAACTTTGTCAAAAGGGGGTAGCTGCTCCCAGAAGCCAAACTATGGAACGCTTTCATCAAGAAGCGTATCCTGCCGTCCTCCCATCACACAACAGTTGATCAGCAGCGGCTCGCCCTCATTCATTCGATCATGCACAACCGGCCTATCAACGTGGGCCGCTATATGAGGGAAAGCGTCTTGGATTGCACACATCGATCAACCTCCCGCCTCTGCTTACCATTCATGATTACCTCTCTCTGCCGCTGCGCTGCTGTCCTAGAGGCCACAACCGACAAACTGATCCAAGGACGAGGTTGGACCGACAACAATATTACCAGCCTCATGGAGCTGATAGTCGCAACCCCCGTCTCCTCCTTCAACCCGGCTGCCTCCCCCGCAGAATCATCCGAGGAGCCTACCCCTGAAGCTGCTGCCGCCACCGCCCAGACAGACCAATCTGCCCAAATCCTTGCTGCGATACAACGAGTGGAAGACAGACAAATGGGGCTGATGACATTCATCCAGGATTTCGCAAACTCAACGGTAAATTTCATTACCAATACTTTACATTATCCCGATGTTATTTTCCCCACTTTCCCTGCCCACTATTTCCACATCCCCACCCTTGTCCACACACTTACACCATCTACCTCCCCACATGCACATTCTGCTGCTTCCACCCCATCACCTGCCCCGACGGCAGTCGGCAGTCCTCCGGCCGACAACTCCGCTTGAGGAACGAAGCGACCTGCCTCCGATGACAGCGAGTCAGAACCTCCTATTAGGAGGAATTTGGAGAAGGAGTTCACGCCTGTCAAGAGGCAAAAACACGTGGCAGACAGAAAAATAATGCCCAAGGCCAGCACCACCACCACCAGCACTTGGGATAGTGGCAGCAGCTCAGCCATCCAGGTCGTGGAGCAACCTGCCCAGCCTGCCCCACCACCCAGATGCCGCCACCAGATCCGTGTCAGCAACAACAGTGAAGACAGCGATTAAAATTTAAGTCTTTTATTTTCTTTCCATTGCTGCCTGCTTAATATATATTTTGTGATGTACCTGCCTTCATTTTACCTGTCTTTTATTTAATTAAGTTCTCTTAAAAAAACTGTTGGCTTAAAACTGTGAAGTAAACTTACCTGTCATGACAGCTCTGTCGTGGCAGCATCTTTAGGACAGTTTAAGGAGAAGTTTAGAGCCTTTCTATAGTTCTGAAAAACTTAAACACCTTTGTGACTGTTATAATGCCTAGATTTCTTTTAGCCAAACTAGAATAGGATTCTTAAAACTTGAATAGCCCCTAGAGGTGCCTAACACTAGCTCTAGGAAAGAAGTTTAGCAAAAGAAACTCAAAAAACCTAGAGGTGCCCGAAACCGGCTCTAGGAAGCTAACTAGAGGTGCCCAAAACTGCCTCTAGAAAAATTTAGCTTGAAAATAGAAGAAAAGAAGCATGAAAATGTGTCTTCAAGAAAATAAACTTTGGCATAAAAATTCGAGTCAAAAAGTTGAATATTCCAGTGAAACTAAGAGAATCTTAGCATATAACTGTTCACAAGCATGCACACACTTCACGAGGACTATAGTGAGATTCCGGACAGATCCTAATCTTTCCGACATGTTGCTGCCGCCACAGAGAATGAGCGACGGGTAAGGGACAGTTCACTGTTTGAAAGCCAACACAAAAATATTCAATTTTCTTTTAGGTCTTAATTGCTTGAGGGCAAGCAAAAACTTGAGTTTGGCGGTGTGTTGAGTGTGTAAAAGTTCTATTATTTACACCCTTTAAACCCATATTTCTGCTGCATTCAAGCATTATTGCATTGCATTTTGGTTAGTTTACAGCAAAACATCACAAATATATTAAAGGGACGGATTCTACTAAAAGATGGCTTATTTCGCAGGTTTCCGCCGTCATAGACGGTGAAGGCAGGCGCAGGGCAGAGAAGCAGGAAAGCTGAACTGGACAAGCAGACGAAGAGGACGATGCTGCCATGGATTTGCCGTGACAGGAGGACGACAACAAATTAGTGGAGGAAAAGAAAAGTGGACCTCGATAGATAGAGAAAATTATGCTCGTCTGTCGTGTGAAAACCCTATATTTTTCCATGCCCCGGATCAAAAGATATGTCAAGCCAAAGCTCAAGGAGAGGAAATCCCAAGAAACAAGGAAGGCAGCTGAAAAGTAGGATACTTGGAGATTAAGTCTTTATTAGAATCTTACTTTTAATTAAAGTTGTAATCCTTGTTACCTTAGAATACTTGAGCCCAAAGCTTATATAAGGGCATAGATTTTAACCTAGAAGAGAAAAAGAATACCCCATAACCGATAACCAAACCCCTCTGCCGTCTACCCGCCGCCGACATGTTCTAAATTTCCCCTAGGGCCACGGGTTGTTTGGTAAAGTAGTTGCAAGGGTTGTTTTGTTTTAGGATTTTCCAAGTTCAATAAAATAAACTTCAAGTTCTCTTATTTTGGTTATTAATATCTTGCAAGAGCATCGGGAGAGCATTGTGAGGTTATCCATTTACTTAGCATCGGGAGAGTTAAGTATACGAAAGAAATAAGAGCGAGTTCTCTAGTTTATAGTTGAACTATCTTGTGCCTAGGGATAGGGCAAGGTTAAGTGGCTAAAGAAGAATTCATACACATCGGTGTTCATCCTTCGAATCACCCCGGGAGGTATCATCAAGACGTGATCATCGACGGACTTGGACCTAGGGATAGGCCAAGGCAGATCTGGGATTCTTGCCAAACTTGAAGTACGGAGTTGGTGTGTTTGCTGCCGCGACGACCAACGGACAGCTTCCGCGACAAGTGCTGTCGCGACAGGCGCGACAACCGAACTGGAGTTCTTAAGCACTGCAATACCTGCACTACTAAGCAATTCAATACCAGCCCATTCTCTCTATCTTGATATTCCTACTCTTTTATTTACATTTTCTTCAATATTTTTGTGACAACTTTCTAAACTATTTTCTTTAATTCGTGCAGTGAAATAAGGTGAAGCTATTAGCCCAATCCCTGTGGAGACGATATCCGATACTTCGTATCACTTTACTACTTGCGTCGTGTACACTTGCACTACAATTGCGATAGACTCTTTTACACGCAACAAGTACCTTTTGTAGATTGCCGAGGCAGCTCTCAAAATCGTCTCCAAAGACGGAAAAATCATCCATAAATATCTCCAGGAAGTCCTCTACCATGTCGGAGAATATGGCCATCATGCACCTTTGTAGGGTGGCGGGTGCATTACATAATCCAAACGGCATCCTCCTAAAAGCGTACGTTCCGTAGGGGCATGTAAAAGTCGTCTTTTCTTGATCCTCTGGTGCAATAGCAATTTGATTATAACCTGAATAACCATGAAGAAAACAATACTAAGGTTTTCCCGCTAATCTATCAAGCATTTTATCAATAAAGGGTAAGGGAAAATGGTCCTTTCGAGTAGCTTTGTTAAGCTTCCGATAGTCCATACAAACCCTCCAACCGGTCACAGTCCTGGTTGGGATTAACTCATTGTTCTCATTGGTTATCACGGTCATTCCTCCTTTCGTAGGAACGCATTGCACCGGGCTCACCCATTTGCTGTCGGAGATGGCGTAAATAATACCATCATCTAGCCATTTAATTATCTCTTTACGCACCACCTCTTTCATCGCATGGTTTAGCCGCCTTTGGGAATCTATAGTCGGCTTATGATCTTCCTCGAGGAGGATTTTGTGCATGCATAACGCCGGACTAATGCCTTGTATATCAGCAATCGTCCATCCAATTGCTTTCTTGTGCTGCCTTAGCATGCCGATTAGCTGCCGTTCCTGTTCCTGCAACAGCTTAGAAGAGATGATTACGGGTAGTGTGTCATTTGAACCAAGAAAAGCATATTTAAGCTGTCCTGGCAGGGGCTTAAGTTCTAAGGCAGGTGGTTCAACTGTAGATGGCTTTTGGATTAAATGGTTATCCGAAGTATAATTCAAAGGTTCGAATAACTTACCTGGGCAGTTGCCTAACCAGTTTACCTCCTCCTGACCTTCAATATCAGATGTATCGGAGTCAGAGGAGTTGCTGTCGTCGGTGCTGTCGTCATTTCTGTCGTGACAGTCTTGTAGGTGGCTGCCGCGGCAGTGCCCAAATTTAATATCGTGACAGCCCGACCTGATGCAGGGTTGATCAAGGGTAACGTCAGTGATAGCCTTGCATTCCTCGTCCACATCAGCATGTTTCATCGCTTGGAGAACATTCAATTTAATCTCTTGATCGTTCACGCGAATTGTGAGTTCTCCTTTCTCCACATCAATCAGTGATCTTCCCGTAGCTAAGAAGGGTCGCCCAAGGATGATTGGTGCGTTTTCGTCTGCCTTACAATCTAAAACAAGAAAGTCAGCAGGAAAAATAAATTTATCCACTCTTACCAGAATATCTTCAATTTTTCCTTCTGGATGAACGTATGAGCGGTCTGCCAGCTGCAGAGTTACTGTCGTGGGTCGCGCCTTTCCAATACCTAATTTCTGAAAAACAGACTTTGGCATTAAATTAACACTAGCACCAAGATCACAAAGTGCCTTACCCACAAATTTATTTCCGATTACGCAAGGTATGATGATGCTCCCCGGATCCTTATTTTTCTGGTGTGGCTGCCGATGAAGAATACTCATGCAACCTTCTGTCATCTTTACCGTTTCAAACTCCCTAAGTTTAGATTTTTTCGACATGACATCCTTGAGAAATTTAGCATAACCGGGCATCTCCCTAACGACATCTAACAACGGAATATTAATATGAACCTGCTTAAAAATATCATAAATCTTTTTAAGTTGAGATTCTTGCTTAGCTTGCTGTATCCGTTGAGGAAAAGGTGGTGGAGGACGATAATCAGCAATACGTCCTTCCCACTGCATGCGAATTTGAGGACGATAATCATCTTTTTTCTCCTCTGTCGCTTCTGCTGTCGTGACATGCTCATCGGCAGTAGTCTGTTTATCACTTGCCGGGGCAGCTTCTTCGGCAGGTTTATCCAAGGCAGGTTCCTTTTCTGTTTCAGCTTCTTTTTCCGGCCCTGGTAGTTTCTTCCCACTCCTAGTAGTAATTGCCTTACATTGCTCATGTGTGGGCGGTCTAGCATTTTCAGTATTGCTAGGGAATCCTCCATTCTGCCTCGGCTTAATATGTTGAGAAACCTGGCCCATTTGTGTCTCTAGAGATTTCAAAGTAGCTTCATGGTTTGTCATCCTCATCTCTGTTTTATCCATAAAGTTCTCTGTCTTCTTGACAAACTGATTCATATTCTCCATATACGTACCGGTCTGAGACATAAAGGTGGCCAGAGTCTGTTCCAATATATTGCTCGTGGTAGGTGGTGGCTGTTGTTACTGCTGCGGCAACAATTGCGGCGGCAGTTGCTGTCGCGTCAGCAATCTAGGTCCTCCCTGATTCTGATTGTGTGCTTGAGGATTCAAGGCATTCTTAGGATTACTCCAAGAAAATTTGGGATCCTTCCTCCAATTGGTATTATAATTGTTGGAATTGTAATTCGGCTTTTAATTTCCAACATATTTTCCCTCTTCTATTTGTATTGGGCACTCATCTCGACTATGATTTCCCTCACAGATGTTACAAACTTCCTCAACAGCAAATCCTTGTAATCCATCATCATTCAATAACCTTTTCATTGCTTTAGTAAGGAATGCTACCTGTGATTTCATAGTGCTGTCGGCTTCATAATCCTTGACAGCAAGTACCCGTTTACCCCATCTTCTTGTAGTTGGAAACTGCTCCTCATTCTTGGCCAGATTTTTCAAAACTTGCAAGGCCTCGTCTGGATCTTTGTCCAATAATAGTCCATTTGCTGCAGAATCAATTCGAATGCGAGTTTGTAGGTTAGCAGCATTATAGAACTTAGTTACCTGATTCCAGACAGGGAATCCATGCATTGGGCAGTTCCGAAGAAGAGTAGTAAATCTGTCCCAGGCCTCGTGCATTGGTCCGTCGTCTTCCTGTTGAAAAGTAGCAATTTCATTACGTAATCGCTCAGATAAATGTGAAGGATTAAAACGAGATAAAAATTCACGAGATAAGTCTGCCCAAGTTATGATTGAACCCGGCGTAAGTTTATTCCACCAAGTTTTAGCTCTGTCCCTCAATGAATGGGGAAATAACCGAAGCCTCAGTATCTCCGGATTAACTTCTGGTAGTCTAAACGAACCACATATCTCCTGGAACATCTTTAGATGCTCCCTAGCATCTTCTGTCACATCACCACTAAAATTCCCGGCATTGTTGATCATACTAAACATGACAGGTTTAAGCTCGAAGTTATCAACATCAATATCTGGCAGCGTGGTCTCCAGCTCTACATGATCGTTCAACATGTAGTCACGGCAAGACCGTCGTCCATCTACCGCAGGCGGGTCACCGACATGCGGTATACCATCACCAGCGGGCGGATTACGGGCCATCTGCTCTAGCTGTTCCTCAAGGTACTCGTTCCTGGCTAAAAGGTGGCGAAGTTGTTTCTTGAGATTGAAGGAACTTTCGATTTCCGGATCTAATTTATACTCATAATCTTCACATCTTTTAGATTTGCGCATAAACAAGAAAACCTTGTGAAAAGCAAGAGTTGAAAGTACTAACGGAAAATAGAAAAAGAAAAATTAAAAGAAAAACAAAAACAAAAACGAAAAGTGCGATAAAAGAAAGGTGTAGTTATTTTTCCAATCCCCGGCAACGGCGCCAAAAACTTGTTGCGTGTAAAAGAGTCTATCGCAATTGTAGTGCAAGTGTACACAACGCAAGTAGTAAAGTGATACGAAGTACCGGATATCGTCTCCACAGGGATTGGGCTAATAGCTTCACCTTATTTCACTGCACGAAGTAAAGAAAATATTTAAGAGAATTGTCACGAAAATAATAAGGAAAACACAAATTAAAGAATTGAGTTATCAAGATAGAGAGAATGGGTTGGTATTGAATTGCTCAGTAGTGCAGGTATTGCAATGCTTAGGAACTCCAGTTCTGACATCGCGCCTGTCGCGGCAGCTGTCCATTGGTCGTCGTGGCAGCAGACACACCAACTCCGTACTTCAAGTTTGGCAAGAATCCCATATCTGCCTCGGCCTATCCCTAGGTCCAAGTCTGTCGATGATCACGTCTTTGATGATACCTCCCGGCGTGAATCGAAGGATGAACACCGATGTGTATGAATTCTTCCTTAGCCACTTAACCTTGCCCTATCCCTAGGCACAAGATAGTTGAACTATAAACTAGAGAACTTGCTCTTATTTCTTTCGTATACTTAACTCTCCCGATGCTAAGTAAATGGATGACCTAACAATGCTCTCCCGATGCTCTTGCAAGATATTAATAACCAAAATAAGAGAACTTGAAGTTTATTTTATTGAACTTGGAAAATCCTAAAACAAAACAACCCTTGCAACTACTTTACAAATCAACCCGTGGCCCTAAGGGGGTTTTAGAACATGTCGACGGCGGGTAAACGGCGGAGGGATTTGGTTATCAGTTATGGGGTATTCGATGCCTCCTAGGTTAAAATCTATGCCCTTATATAAGCTTTGGGCTCAAGTATTCTAAGATAACAAGGATTACAACTTTAATTAAAAGTAAGATTCTAATAAAGACTTAATCTCCAAGGATCCTACTTTTCAGCCGCCTTCCTTGTTTCTTGGGATTTCCTCTCCTTGATCTTTGGCTTGACATATCTTTTGATCCGGGGCTTGGAAAAATATATGGTTTTCACACGATAGACAAGCATAATTTTCTCTATCTATCGAGGTCCACTTTGCTTTTTCTCCACTAACTTGCTGTCGTCCTCCTGTCACGGCAGCACCATGGCAGCATCGTCCTCATCGTCTGCTTGTCCAGTTCAGCTCTCCTGCTTCTCTGCCTTGTGCCTGCCTTCACCGTCTACGACGACGGCAACCTGCCAAAATCAACCATTTTTAGTAGAATCTGTGCCTTTTATATATTTGTGATGTTTTGCTGTAAACTGACCTAAATGCAATGAAATGATGCTTGAATGCAGCAGAAATATGGGTTAAAAAGGGTGTAAATAATAGTACTTTTACACACTCAACAATGCTAAAATAAATGAAAATTATGACTAAATTGAAAGAATATGTAAATAACAGGGACCAAATGTGTAATTTTTAAATATACCCATCAATTGCCACGTGGTAGTTCCGTCACTCCACCGTTAGGTTTTTAACGGCGGTGGTCAAAATAGGTTGATTTTATAAGTTCGATTATGTGATTGACATTTTTTATAGTTCGGTGGTTCAAATAGGTGTCCCCAATTTGTTTGGTGGTCAGTGGTGTAGTTTTCCCTTGATTTTAATCATGATTTGGATGTTAAATGATGCTAAAATAAATGTTTTATAATAGTAATCCCAAACTTAGTTGGATCTCTAATTGTTAGATTGTTATATTTGGGGTTTTGTGGTGTTAGTGTGAAATCTATGTTGCTGGAGGTATAATGATGTAATTAGGTTGATTGTGGATGTTGGTTGATATTTAGAAATGGATGGAAGTGATAGGTTTTCGCTGGGCTGAGTTTGAAGTGTAATCGAAGGTGTTTTCGGTTGTTTCAGATAGGCATTTTGGTGTTTTTGGGCAGAGCAATGGGGTAGATTTCAGTGGTATAAACAAGGGAGAACATATCGGCTAGTCGGCTAGTCGAGTTTGAGTGTGATGGTGAGTGAGAACGTGAATTTCAGTTTTGAAAGCTTTAAATGATGATTTGGGAGCTTAGTGGTAAGCTTGAAACGCTTAACTAAGTTCAGAAGTAAGTGAAAGGAATTTCCTCTCTCGGTTGTGCTATTATGTGATGATTTATGCATTGTTTTGAATTAATGGTTTTACCTACTTTTAAAGCATATTTATAAGAATGTGGTTATTGTTTTTAATGATGTAATGTTGAAGGATGCACATGGTAAGTGATCCTTGAAGTATATGAATTATACTTGTTATTTTAAACATGTTTTAATGCTTGGAAATGTGATTTATTGATCATGCTTTGAAAACAATGAGATGTGTAATAAATGTGAATTATATTGGCAAGTGATGTTGCGAAATGATTTATAAATGAAATCAGATATAGTTAGCCGGCTATAGGATTGAGTGCACTATAAACAAGCCGCCTTGGATTTTGAGGGGTTTATACGGTGTATCGAGTACTCCATCTAAGCACCCCTAAAGATTGAGGAAAGTGTATGGTGGTGTCCCGTCTCTCATTAATGGGGTTATACATCTACCGATGAGTGGTGTTGAGGGGTTTATAGGGTGTACCGAATACTCCACCATGGGTGTCACAACCGTGGAGGGTAGCTCCCGTGTGTGAACCTTGAGATGACGGTGAGAATGTATGAAGTGTTGGGACAACACTTGTGAATCCTCATATTCGATGTGGTTTTGAGAAATGAGCATGTTGATGATCACTTGTAAACCAATATAATTGATGATGTATTATAAAATTGTTTATGATGCATAATATGTAAATGCATGTTTTACTCTTTAAGCTTTGTATATGGTAGCTATGCATGGGAAGGCTTAAGTTGAGTGTTAGCAATGGATTTGATGTTGGATTCATAATACATGTTGCATGATGTTTAACATGCTGATTTTGATTGAGGAAAGTGCGTGGTTTTAAAAAGGGCATGATGGTTTTCAAATGATGTTTTAGAAAATTGAAATGAGGTTTCAATGTGGACATGAAAAATGGTTTTAATGCATTATGGTGTTTTGCTTATGAGCCTCTTCACTAAGCCTTGTGTTTTTACGCTCTTATTTTTCCATCAATGCAGATAATTGAGGTTTAGGAGGCAGCAAGAGGCAAGGGATTCCAAGAGACTTCGCTTTAGAAAGTATGTTTCAGTTTAGACTAAAGTAATAAGGGCAATGGGGGATCCGTTGAATTGTTGGGAGATTTGTGTAAACTCCCTTTTGTACAAGTTTGGTTTGTTGTTTTAGACTTGTAAATGGCCATTGGTATTTGGTTTATGCTTTACTTTTCATTTTGGTATCTTGCTTGGTTTGATAATAGGTCATATGCCTTTAGTTTACCTTTGATGCAATTGTTCATGTTATGTTGATGAATATGCCATGGATGCTGGAGGATTGATGCTTATATATGTTATATGCATGTTGGATTGTTATATATTGGGTTAAAGTATGAAATACCAGCAAAAAGTGTCATTACAGGCCCAAGTGTTTCGGTACACCTAAGCCTATACCAAAACAGGGTGCTTGAAATGGCCTTGGGGTTTCGAAACAAGGAGGGGCTTTTCGGTATGTTTGGCTACTAGAAGGTTGTGTTTCGAAACGGGTTTGAGGTAGTATCGAAATGACCTCGTGCACCGAAACAAACAATCCTGTTTTGAAATAGGCGTTTCGATACAGGGCAACATGTACCGAAACACCCTACAGTTATGTTGGTTTGTGGAATCTTTTGATGTTCTGATTTTTTACGTTTTGGTCCCTAAATGTTGTGGATGCAATTAAACTAGTTTGGATGATTGCTTTTTTTTGAGTGGATCGATCGAATGGAAAATGCCAAGAGGGAGTGGTGAATTGGATTTTTAAGAGTTGTGGGATGAAATTGGAAAATTGAAAAATCAAGACCAGAGAATTTATTGTGGTTCAAGCTTAGAACAAGCTCTACATCCACTACCTTTGTCACCACTAAGTATTTTCAACCAATTTCACTATGAAATCTTCCCATTTTCTAGGCTTAGAAGGAAACCTTTTACAAAGATCATTTTTTCTACCCAAAGATTAATCTTGAGATCCTCACAAGAACAAAGATTTACAAAGGCAATAAAATGTATTTCTCAATAGACAAATATGCCCAAAATACACTCAACCACACACCCAATTTGAGAATAAAAGGTTTACAATAAACGGATTACAAATTGGGGTACAAGATTTGAAATTTGAGTGCAATGGTTTGGATTAATTGCTTGGATGTTGCTTTGATGATCAATAGTTGTTGGTGGTGCTTAAAATGCTTCCTTTTATACTTTCTCATTTATTTCTAGCCGTTTACGTGGTTAACATCATAAATATAGCCGTTGAGACTCCATCTTCCCACTATAAATGCAGTTCTGCAACTACCCGTATCGAAACGGTACCTACCTGTTTTGAAACACGACTAAAAAAGAAAGAGCCTTTATGTACATTAAAGAGGCCGTATCAAAACATTTGAAAGCATTTCTAAACAATAGGGGCCATTTCGAGACATGTATCGAAACGGTTGAGCTCATAAAATTCCAGTAGCAAAACATTTTGAGACCAAGCCAGGCCGTATCGAAACGAGTACTTTACTTTGAAAATTTTGGTTCTGACAAGCAATGGTCGAAAACATTAAATGCCCAACTTGAAAATTTTTAACCCCGATATCGAAATGGATAACAGTCGTTTTGAAATAAAGTCAAAGTATGACTTTCTCAGATGAAGGTCATATCGAAATGAGCTAAAGTTGTTTCGAGACCTATTCGATATGAAAAATTCCAATAGAAAAACATTTCAAAGCACGCCTAATCCGTATCGAAATGCTTGGGCAAAATCTACAGATTTAGCTTGAAAGCACTTAGAAGAATTTATGGGGATTATTTTTAAACCTTAAAAAATTTTGGGTTAAGTTTTTACTTGTCAATTTTTGATCTTTTTGCGAACTTAAAAATTTATTTACTTTGCAAAATAGTCCTTAAAGTATTTGTTATATCAAAATCAAGTTGAGTCAAATTAAGAGTTTTACAGTTTTGAGTTGAGTTTTGACAGAGATGCATGTAATATGATTAATTAAAGGTTGGTAACTTAAAAAGTGAAAAAGTCCCTATAATTTGGTAAAATTACAAAATGGTCCCTAATATGTGTTTGTATGCAAATGAGTCCCTAATTGTTGTCTGGTTAATTTGGAAATCGTTCCGTTGCGGTGTTTATCACATAGGATAACAATGAGCATCTAAAAAGATAAAATGAAAAAAATGTCGTTTATTGAGGTAAACTTCATGGTTTACTTCAATATTCCCCGTGTGATCCGTCTCTCACCCAGACCGAGTCGAGAGGGTTTCATTTGGTGGTATTAGAGTCAGGTTACGAAAGAGTGGGATGATGGTATGTTATTGGTAAGTTGATGTGATGTAATTCTGAGTGAATGATGATGTTTGCTTTGCACGATGATTGTTATAATCATGTTTTTGATGAACAAGTGATATTGTTGCCATGCATGATGATTGTGATGTGTGTGTAAATTGTTATATACATGATGATGTTATTAGCTGAATCTGATTGATTGCTGTGCACGATGCTTATGATACGTATGTTGTATGCCTTATGCTATGCTTGGGGGAAATTGGGATACCCATTGCCTTATTACTATAGTTAAAGTGTTTTAAATTGAATTGGAAGTCTTGGATCCTTGCTTGAAGCTGGCCGAATTTCTTTGTTTTGTTTTATTATCACGCCTTAATTATAATAACATAGTGGGACCGAGGAGAGAGTTATGCTCGAGTATGATTGTTGTTGTTGGAGAGCAAGGAAATTAGGAGAACAAGGTTCTTCCTGGTGGGAATTTACCTTCTCCACCGCCTCCACCCAGGGGTGAGGAGCAAAGACATCATGAGCAAGTTGGGCCTTTGTTAGGTGATTTGACGCCTCTAGTTCAGGTGATGACTGGAGCATTCTAGGTTGCTGTTGCTGGAGTGCAAGTGTAAGCACCTGTCGCTGGGCAATTAGGATTGTCATTAGAACACTTGCGTAGTTTGGGCGGAGTTGAGTACCGTGATTTTTCACTCGAGGCATATGAGGCTTGGATGGCCAGTACGATCTAGATTTTGGATCAAATAGGGTGCAATATTGCACGTAAGCTGGGATGTGATGTTCCGTTGTTACAAGGTGATGCTTACAGTTGGTGGACGACTATAACTGCGGATATGAAGCCCAGTGAGGTGGATTGGGAGTTCTTCTAAGCTGCCTTTTAGAAGGAGTATCTAGCAGTTAGATACTTGGATGAAAGTAAATGTGAGTTTATATCCTTGGTTCAGGGTAGCATGACTGTGCTTTAGTATGAGGTTCAGTTTGTCTGTTTGAGCCAGTATGCCCCTAAATTAGTGCCAAGTGATAGACATCGTTGCGTTCGTTTCCGTTATAGATTGGTGCAAGAAGTGAAGACGTTCATGTTGGCATCTGATTACACAAATTTTGATGTGTTGGTGACGCGATCTAAGGATATCGAGCAGAGTTTGGGCTTGTCTTATCACGTGGGTAGTTCTAGATTGGGTAAGAGAGCTACAGATTCTAGTCGTAGTGGTGGACAGTTTAAGAGGCATCGTGATCGAAGGTATTGGCTTAAGCCGAGGAGAGGTAATGTTAGGTGTGGTATGCCAGTTCATGGTAATAGGGTGAGGTCTGAGACAAATGCTTGTTGGCTTTGTAGATTGCGCGAGCATTTGAGGTGTGACTGTCCTTGTTTGGTTCGTTAGGGACAGGCTTCTACGGCTATGACAACTAACTCTTGTTGGAGTTCTGGATCCGCTGATCATCTGAGGCGAGATTGTCCATTGTTGGCTGGAGGTGGTCAGGATAGAGCACATGTTGTTGCACGTCAAAGAGGTCGTAGGCACGGTCATGGTAACTTCCAGCGTAGGGAGGATGGCCAGAGAGCTGTAGCACATGTTGTGGCTGTTCAACATGAGGGTAGTGGTCCTGCGAGGGTGTACGCACATCGTGAGGGATACAATGACACCGATGTGATTGTAGGTACTTTCACTTTGAAATCCTTGACATTGTTATCTTTGATTGATTCTGGTTCTACACATTCATTTATCTTGAGTGAGCATGCACATTTGCTTGATATCCCTGTCGAGATGTTAGATGTGGGAATGCAAGTAACTAGTTCCTTTGGTGAAATTGTTGTAACGAGAAGGTTGTATAAGAGATGTCCTTTATCTTTTCAAGGCCATGTGTTTGCAGTTGATTTAATGGAGTTACCTTTCTATGGTTTTGATGTAATCCTTGGAAAAGATTGTTGACTGAGCATAAGGTTGTGGTCGATTTTGATGCTAAGCGAGTTACCTTGAAACTTGCTGATGATTACGAAATGGTAATCGTGGAGTTGGGTATGTGAGTTGGGTTTCGAGGCTTTCTTAGCTTATGTGATGAATCAAGGATCGAAGGAAGTGCGTGTACAGGACGTACGTAGAGTTTGTGAATTTCTGGGTGTATTTATGGAAGAGTTTCCTGGGTTGCCGCCGAATAGAGAGGTTGTGTTTGGCATATAGTTGTTTGAAAATACGACTCTAGTGTCTATTACTCCCTATCGAATGGCTCCAAAAGAGTTGAAGAAGTTGAAGACGCAACTTCAGAAGTTGCTTGATCGAGGGTTTATTAGACCTAATGTTTCACCTGAGGTGCATCCGTCTTGTTTGTGAAAAAGAAAGATTGCACGATGCGAATGTGTATAGATTATCAGCAACTAATCAAGTTGATTGTTAAGAACAAGTATCCTTTTCCAAGGATTGATGATTTGTTTGATCAGTTTCGAGGTGCTTCAGTGTTTTCTAAAATTGATATGAGATCCAGATATTATCAATTGAAGGTAAAGGATGTGGATGTGCCTAAGACAGCTTTTCGTACAAGGTATGAGCATTATAAGTTCTTGGTGATGTTGTTTGGCTTGACTAATGCACCAGTTGCATTCATGGACATAATGAATCGTGTGTTCCATGAGTTTTTGGATCAGTTAGTGGTTGTGTTTATTGCTGATATTCTCGTGTACTCTCGTACCGAGGAGGATCATGATAAGCATTTGTGGATTGTATTGCAAGTGTTGTTGGAAAATCAGCTTTATGCCAAGTTGAGTAAGCGTGAGTTTTGGCTTAGGGAAGTTGTCTTTCTTGGACATGTGGTGTCGGTCGAAGATATCCAGGTTGATCCACATAAGATTGAGGCAATGATGAATTCGAAGACGCCTAAGTCGGTGATGGAAGTTCGTAGTTTCCTTGGTTCGGTGGGTTACTATCAAAGGTTTGTGTATGATTTCTCTAAGGTTGCTGCTCTGTTAACCAAGTTGCTACAAAAGAATGTTCTTGGACGGATGTTAAACAACAATCTTTCGAGAGGTTGAAGGAAGCTTTGACACAAGCTCCTATCTTGATTCAACCTGAATCAGGTAAGGAGTTTGTAGTTTATAGTGATGCATCGTATGTTGGTTTAGGATGTGTGTTGATGCAAGGTAAGAAGGTTGTGGCATATGTATCTAGACAATTGAAGGTGCACGAGCGCAACTATCCTACTCATGATATAGAGCTTGTTGTAGTTGTGTTTGCTTTAAAGATTTAGAGGCATTACCTTTGCGGTGAGAAGTGTGTGGTTTATATGGATCATAAGAGTTTGAAATATCTAATGTCTCACAAAGAGTTGAATTTTAGGCAAAGGAGATGGTTTGAGTTGCTTAAATATTACGAATTGAAGATAGAGTATCACCCTGGAAACGCTAATGTTGTGGTCGATGCCTTGAGTAGGAAGGTGGTTGTAGAATTGAGAGTGATGTTTGCTCGGTTGAGTATATTGCGTGATGGTGGATTGATAGGTGAGTTACAAGTGAAGCCTTCCTTGGTTCAGTTGATTAAAGAGAAGCAGTTGCTTGATGATTCATTGGTGCCTCATGTTTAGGACATAGCAGATGGTAATGTAACATATATTTGTTTCAACGATGATGATGTTTTATGCTTTAAGAATTGAGTACTTGTGCCAGAGGATGTTGAGCTGAGGCGCATTATCTTGACTAAGGCTCATAGTAGTCCTTTTGCTATGCATCCTTGTAGTACAAAGATGTATCGGGGGTTGAAACACGAGAACTATTGGGTTGGGTTGAAGAAGGATGTTGCTGAGTTTGTGAGTAAGTGTATGGCTTGCCAGTGCGTGAAAGCTGAGCATCAATTTCCTTCTACGATTTGCAACCTTTGAAGATACCGAAATGGAAATAGGAGAGGATTATGATGGATTTCGTGTCTTGTTTGCCTTTGTCTTTGGAAAAGAACTCTATTTGGCTGATTGTGGATCGTCCTATGAAGTGTGCGCACTTTATAGCTTTGCATTCTACGTATACATTGGATAAGCTGGTAGAGTTATACATTGCGGATATTGTGAGGTTGCATGGTGTACCTAAAACTATAGTGGTGGATAGAGATATGAGGTTTACAGTGAGGTTTTGAGAGTGTTTACATCAAGCTTTGGGTAAGCGTTTGAATTTCAGCACCTTGGATCATCCTCAGACGGATGGTCAGTCTGAGCGAGTTATCAAGGTGCTTGAAGATATGTTAAGGTGTTGTGTTATAGATTTCCAAGGTTCTTGGGAGAAACAGTTGCCTTTGGCGGAGTTTGCTTTTAATAATAGCTTTCAAGCGAGAATACAAATGGTTTCGTAAGAAGCCTTGTATGGTAGGAGGTGTAGGACGTCTATTTGTTGGGCGGAAGCGAGGCAAAAGTTGGTTTCCTTGCTGAATTTTCTTAAGGGAATGACGAAGAAGATAAAGCTTGTTTGTGATCGGTTGAAAGCAGTATTGGATTGTCAAAAGTCTTACACGAAGTTAAAACGTAAGGATATTGAGTTTACGGTTGGTGATCCTGTGTTTTTGAAAGTGTCACCTTGGAAGAAGGTGATTAGGTTTGGACGTAAGGGTAAGCTTAGTCCAAGGTTTATTTGACCATATGAAGTGGTGGAGCGTGTTGATCCTATTGCATATCGGTCGAGGTTGCTTCCCGAGTTGGAGAAAATTCATGATGTGTTTCATGTTTGGATGTTGCGAAGGTATAGGTCAGATCCGTCTCATGTTATGCTTGTTGAGAAGATTGAGTTGAATCTGGATTTGTCTTATGATGAAGAACCTGTTGGGATTCTTGATTCTAGTAGCAATGTTCTTCGTGGTAAGACAATCGAACTTGTAAAGGTGTTGTGGCGACATTGAGGAGATGAAGAGGCCACGTGGGAAGCAAGGCAGACATTATGAAGCAGTTTTCGCACCTTTTTCCTTCAAGTAAAATTTTGAGGAAGAAATTTCCTAAGTGGGGGAGAGTTGTAACACCCCGATTTTGGGCTTAGAAGTTAGCGGGGTTAGACTAAGAGGTTCGGGTGAACCGGTTCGAGTGAGTTATGCTTCGGGTTTAATTTAAAATAAATGGTTTTTGAGGGAAATAAAATATGAAAAAATATTTTATAATCTTAAAATAATGTTTTGAAGGTTTTGGAGAGTTCAGTTTGATGAAACTGGACTGATTTAATTGGTATTTTGGAAACGGTGACTAATTTGTAAAAATTGCAAATACATTTTAATGACTAATTTGTAACGCCCTGAGTTTAGGGCCGGGAGATAATCGTGTTGGTTAAACCATTTCGGGTTAGGTAAATTTTAAAGCTATTTTTTAGATGGATAACCTTGGTTTTTATTAAAAGGCAAGATGGGAATTTTGAATAAAAGAAATAAAGAAAAGGTTTTGAAAAGCTATCATCTTCTCCAAAACCCCCCATTTTACGTAAAACCCCTTCTAAACCCCATTTCACTATTCCATTGCTCCTAACTCTCCATCCAAGCAAGATTTTTCAAGGCAATTTCTTCCTTGCTTAGATTTTTACTTATTTGACTTGTACTCATTGAAAACTTTCCTTTAAACCCATTAAAATGCAGTTTTGGTTTTGGGTTGGAGAAATGGGTATTTTTCATGGGTTTGTTTTACAATGGTTATATATGTGCTTTAATATTAGTTTTAAGTAGTAAAACATGTTGGAATGATGGTTGGATATCGGGAAACCTGAAATGGGTCTAAAAATGGGATTTTTGGGTTGAAAAGGTAGAGTTTTTAGCTTGGTTTTGGGTTGAAATCGTGGCTGATGATTCCTTTGTTGTTGGGGGATGTTTTTAGATGATATTTGGTGTGTTTTGATGTTTGGAAATGATGGGTTCAGCTTGAGGTTTCATTAGAACGAATTTGGGTGAGGTTTGGGTTGAATGTCAATGTGTTTTGTTGCAAGATTGTTGAGTTCTGAGTTGCTGCTATGTTTGTGGGTATATTAGCATCCTAATGTTCTGTTTTGGGTTGAATGTCGATGTGTTTTGTTGCAAGATTGTTGAGTTCTGATTTGCTGCTATGTTTGTGGATATATTAGCATCCTAATGTTCTATTTTGGGTTGCCTAAAGCAGAGGAAACAGATTTGGGCTTCGTGGACGTGAATCCGGGTAGTTCGGAGGCTTGAATCGGCATCTTGCATAACGTTTGTGTGTTTGCTGGTGAGTGAAAATCGTTTGAAGCTTTAATATGTTCAATGAAGGTTTCTTGGGGTTTGGGTGGAGCCTTAGAGGCTAACCTAGACCCAAGCATAAGTTATCTATTCTTGCCTTGTTTAGTTGATTGTAGGCGTTCATGTTTATGTGTGTTATGGTGTTGATTGCGGAATGCTTTTATCCCTATTTTAATGTTGTTGTGTTTTCGTAGTTGATGTCAAGCCTCACGTGATGGTCAGTCGTTGTGTACGGTGATGTGTAGTGTAATGCCCTAGTTTTGGGCCTAGAGGTTTTAGACATCAGATTGGACCAGTCGGAAATAGTTCGAATCATGTAAGGTGATTTAAGGAAATCAAGGATCGGGATAGAATAAAAATTTGGTAAAAATTGCTAAAATCCTCTAAAAATATGTGCAAGAGGTTGGTCAAATCAATTTTACAAAAAGAGTTTTGGAAGTGGTACATTTTGAGTAAGTGACCAAATTTTAAAGATTCAAAAATGTGGAAAATGTTTGCTTGGAATGGACAGATGCAACAGAAGAATGTTCACTTTGAATGTTCGCTTTGAATGGACCGTTTCGAAAGTGGTACATTTTGGAAGAGGTTGTTAAAATCCTCGAAGATAGCTGCACCTTTGACCAACTTGTTACAGAAGAATGTTCACTTTGAATGGACAGATGCAAGGCAGCAAGCTTTTGAGAAGCGGAAGGAAGCTTTGATGCAAGCTCCTGTTCTGATTCAACTTGTGTCCGGTAAGGAGTTTGTGGTATATAATGTTGTGTCCATTGTTGGTTTGGGTTGTGTGTTGATGTAGGAGGGTAAGGTGGTAGCCTATGCATCTAGACAGTTGAAGGTGCATGAGCATAACTACCCTACTCATGATCTTGAGCTTACGGCTGTGGTGTTTTCCCTGAAGATTTGGAGGCATTACCTGTACGGTGAGAAGTGTGTTGTGTTCACAGATCATAAGAGCTTGAAGTATCTCATGTCTTACAAGGAGTTGAATCTTAGGCAACGTCGCTGGGTGGAGTTGCTTAAGGATTATGATCCGACGATCGAGTATCACCTGGGCAAGGCTAATGTCGCGGCCGATACTTTGAGCTGGAAAGTGACTATGGAGTTGAGAGTGATGTTTGCTCGCTTGAGCATATCGCGTGATGGTGGTCTTATCGCTGAATTGAAAGTGAAACCATCTCTGATTCAGTTCATCAAAGATAAGCAGTTTCTTAAGGATTCCCTTGTTTAGCATGTTCAGGACATTGCGGAGGGTAGACCTTCGGATTTCGGCTTTAATGATGACGATGTTTTGTGCTTTGGAAGTTGAATAGTGGTGCCAGATGATGTTGAGTTGAGGCGCACTATTTTAACTGAAGCTCATAGTAGTCCTTTTGCTATGCATCCTGGTAGTACAAAGATGTATCGTGATTTGAAAGATGAGTACTATTGGGTGGGGCTGAAAAAAGATGTGGCTGAATTCATTAGTAAGCGCATGGTGTGTCAGCGAGTGAAGGCTGAACATCGGGTTCCTTCTGGGTTGTTGCAACCTTTGAGAATCCAGAATGGAAGTGAGAATTGATTACCATGGGTTTTGTGCCTGGGTTTTCGTTGTCACCGTCAAAAAAAAATTCGGTTTGGGTGATTGTTGATCGGCTTACGAAGTGTGCACATTTCCTCCCTGTGCATACTACGTATACCCTGGAAATGTTGGTTGAGTTGTACATTGATAAGATTGTGCGGTTGCACGGTGTGCCAAAGTCCATTGTGTCAGATAGGGATATGAGGTTTACAGTGCGGTTTTGGGAATGTTTGCATCAAGCCTTGGGTACACGGTTGAATTTAGTACTTCCTACCATCCTCAAACGGATGGACAGTCGAAACGTGTGATCCAAGTACTTGAGGACATGTTGAGATGCTGCGTGATAGACTTTCAGGGTTCTTGGGAGAAGCACTTGCCATTGGTTGAGTTTGCTTACAATAATAGTTACCAGGAAAGTATTCAAACGGCTCCATACGAGGCTTTGAAGGCAGCATCGGATAGGCAAAAGTCTTACGCGGACCTGAAGCGTAAATAGATTGAGTTCACTGTTGGCGAACATGTGTTTTTGAAAGTATCGCCTTTGAAGAAGGTGATGAGATTTGGGCGTAAGGGTAAGCTTAGCCTAAGGTTCATTGGACCTTACGAGGTTCTGGAGCTTATTGGTCCTGTGGCATATCGATTGAGATTGCCTTTGGAGCTGGAAAAGATACATGATGTGTTCCATGTCTTGATGTTGCGGAGGTACAGATCGGATCCTTCACATGTGATGCCTGTTAAGGAGATAGAGTTGAATCTGAATCTATCTTATGATGAGGAACCAGTGAGGGTTCTGGATGTGAGCAGCAAGGTTCTTCGTGGCAAGACGTTAGAACTTGTGAAGGTGTTGTGGCGGCATCGAGGAGTTGAGGAGGCCACGAGGAAAAGCAAGGCTGACATGCTGAAGCAGTTTTCGCACCTTTTTCCTTCAGGTAAAATTTCGAGGACGAAATTTCCTAAGTGGGGGACAGTTGTAACACCCTGGTTTTGGGCCTAGATGTTTTAGACATCGGACCAGACCGGTCGGAAACAGTTCGAATCGCGTAAGGTGATTTAAGGAAATCAAGGCTTGGGATAGGATAAAAATGTGGTAAAAATTACTAAAATCCTCTAAAAATGTTTAAGAGGTTGGTCAAATCAATTTTACAAAAAGAGTTTCGGAAGTGGTACATTTTGAGTAAGTGACCAAATTGTAAAGTTTCAAAACTATGGAAAATGTGATTTTTAAAGGAGAAGCCAAAATCTTAGAATCTTTAGGGAGCATTATGGAAATTTAGCCTTTCCTTAATGTGACATGTGTTTAAAATGGTTTTAATTAAATAATTTTAATTGGATTTTATTTTATTTAATTAATTAGGTGGTTAATTAGTGAGATTCCATCACGTAACTACCATTCTCTTCTCATTTTCAGCCAAACACAATTATAACTCATTTTCTCAAGAATTCTTTTCTCCCAAACACTCTCTCAATATTTTCTAAACAAACTTTAAGAGTTCTTTCAAGTTCTTCAAGATTTTAGCTAACGAAAACTTGTCATTCATTGAGGAAAGAAATGATTGGAGGTAAATCTCGTTCTGAACCTCTAATCAAGGTTCTTTATTGAAATTCCCAAGATCTTTGGCTTCTAATTAATGTTTTTGGTTGAGTTTTCATTATAGTTTCGATTTGAGATTGAAATCTTGCAAAAATAAAATGAAATTCTTAATTTTCGGACTTGTTTTGTTAAGCTCTAATTTATATTGATTTTAATTGAGTTTTGTGTTGGTTGATATGTTGAAAAGTGGTTTTGTTGATATAGATCCCGAAATCTTTGAGATCCTTGAGTTTCTTGATAGTTCTAGTTGGGTTTTTGAGATGAAATGATGAAGTAATGCTTGCTGGAGGTATAAGGATGGGTTTGGATTGATTTTAGATTTGTTTTGATGTGTATAATTGATTGGAAGTGATGTATGATAGCTGGGCTTGGTGTAGGAAGCAATCGATTGAGTTTTTGGTTGTTTCAGATGGGTAAATTTGTGTAGTTTGGGTGAGCAACGAGTTTGTGATTTGTTGTTGGTGTTGAAATGCATTTTAATGCATTTGGATCTCTATTTTGATGATGTGAAAACAGGGGATCTTGATCCCGGAGCAAACGAGGCATTGTTGGAGGCTTCGAAAGAGTAATTTTCGTGTCGGCGAGCAAGTCTTCACGTATCGGTGAGTGGAAATGGATTTTTTTTGCTTTGTAACGCTTTGAGCGTGGTCTTGGGAGCTTAGTGTAAGTTTGAAACACTTAGTTAAGCTCAAGAGTAAGTGATTCGAAAGTCTCTCTCGGAAATGTGCTATGTTTTGAGTGAAATGCACTTGAGTTAAATGTGGTTTTGATTATTGTTTTAAAGCATGTTTTAAGCATGGTTAATGTTGGATTTTAATGCCATTATGTTAAGGATGCACTAGGTAAGTGATCCTTGGTTTTATGTGATAAATGCATATGATGTTAAGCATGTTATGCTTGTTGAAATGGCATTGTGTTTATGCTTGTAGAACAGCGGAATGTTGATGTTAAATGATTATATTGGCAAGTGATGAAAGTGGTGTTTGGTTACTTTTAATAGGATATAGTTAGCCGACTATAGGATTGGGTGCACCGTGAATAAAGTCACCTTGGATGTCGAGAGGTTGTGATTGTGACGTAATCTCCATCCAAGTACCCTAACGATTGAGGCTAAGATCACAATGGTAAATGGTTTAATCCCGTGTGTGATTCTTGTGGTATGTGTCCTGTACTCTCGTTAGTGGAATTATACAACTACCGATAAGTGATGTTGAGGGTTGTGATTGTGCCATTTATCTCCATCATGGGTGTTGAGGGGTTGTGATTGTGCCATTGATCTCCACCTTGTGTAGTCCGGTAGTATGTATAAAGCATGTGGGACAACGCTTGTAATCCGCGTATCCGATTGTGTCATTTGTTTTGGTATGGTTTGAGGATTATCACTTGTGAGCCAATATAATGTTAATGGTAAATGATTAAGCATGAGATGCTTGTGAATGATGCAAGAATGCATGTGATGCTTGGTTTAAGCATGAGCAAAGGAATTTAATGTTGTTATAATGATGCAATATGTATGTAGTTTGAAAAGTGCATTGAATGCTTAAATGAGCAAGTTTGAAAGAGAGGCATGAGTTTGCAAATGATGTTTCAATGATTAAATGAAATGCATTGATGAATGTTGTTTTAGTGATCCTCACTAAGCTATATGCTTACGCTCATTTGTTTCATCAATGCAGGGAATTGAGCTTTCAAGGCTGTCCAATAGCAAAGGGATTCCAAGAGTTTTGACTAAGCGATGTATGTGGTTCACCTTTAGTGTAATAAGTGGCAATGGGTGGGATTTCTACTCTTATTAGTATTTGGTGATGTTAAACACCTTAAGCATGTTTGGTTTGCTTATTTTTGTTTGTAAATGGCCTTTGAGGTTTGATTTGTGCTCGAATGTGGCTTTTAGCTTTTGTATGGTTTTAAAGACTAAGAAGCATGCCTGTAGATCTAATGATTGCATGAATGATGCTATGTTTTAGTTTGTGCTTCGTAATGTTGATCATTGATGCTTACACATGTTGTATGTATGTTGTGGCATGAATTGGAATGATTTCGGAGGTGATTATGTGAGAAAAACCAGCAAATTGTGAAGTTCCAGTGCAAGGCGTATCGAATCACCCTTACCTGTTTCAGAACGGTGGCTTGGAATGGTCATGGGGTTTCGAAACGGGGAGGAACGTTCCAGAACGTTTTGCTACTAGAAAGAATTGTTTCGATACAGGTTTCAAAACGCACCCGCGTATCCAAACGGTCAACCTGGTTTCGAAACGACCATTCTGATACAGTGTCATGTGTTTCGAAACACCCGACCGTTGGAATTGAATTTTAATTGTTTCAGATTTATGTTTTCTTACGTTTTAGTCCCCGAGTCTTAAATGCTTAATTAAATGAGTTTGGATGATCTGTTTAAGATGAAATTTGACATGATGGCATATTATATGATCAATTTTGGATTGGTAACTTTAAAATTTGTTTAGTCCCGATAATTCTAGAAATTTACAAATGTCCCTAAAAGACATTTGTATGCAATTGAACCCCTAATTGAGTTCCGTTCGCTGTGTCACTTCCGCTGAAATGAATTTCTAATCATATAGGTTAATAATGCGCATCTAGAAAAGATAAAAAGAAAAAAATGGTCGTTAATTAAGGTTGACTTTAACGAGTTGACTTTGGTTTTCCCCGTGTAATCTTCTTAGTTCGGGTCGGGCGTCTAGGCTAGGCTAAAGGGGTTACATGTAGTCCCACTGGTAGTGACAAGCAGATGAGTACGATGACATGTAGTCCCACCAGAAATATGCTAGTTGTTGTGCATGGTGATGTGTAGTCCCACCGGGGGATGGTTGTGCATGTGCATACCACGTTTCGTTTATGTTTCCATTTTATGGCATCTCTTTCTTAAACGGTTTTGTTTCTAAAACTAAGATATATGTTTCAAACTGCATTGTTGTTGTGTTTTAGAGCTCCACTCACTAAGCTTTTAAGCTTACGCTCTTTTTTTCCAACAATGCAGATCGTTAGTAGCTTAGGAGGAAACCGGGGCAAGGGAGGAGTTCTTGGAGTTCTTTGCTACCTCAAAGTATGGTTTTCTTAGTTGTGATAATACTTAGGAAATGGGAATGCTAGACCATGTTAGGGAGTTTGTGATCAAACTCCTATGTTTGGCTATTGTTAATGTTGCTAACATGTTTTAAATGTCGTTACCATGATATGTTGAGGCTTGTTATGGCCTTGGGTTAATTGCTATGTGTTTTGACCTTTTAGTGTTTTTGAACTAAAGTGTTCTTATGAGCTTTTGGGTTTGAGATCCATTTTTGCGTGTATGCATGTTTGAAGCTTGTCTTTAGGGTGTTTTGCCTCTAGATTGTTCGTTTAATAGGTTGCCATGTGGTTTGTGATGTTTCGGGAAAGTTTGGGTACATTTGAAGAAGCCAAAATGTCTTTTCGGGCCAAACTATGTCCAAGCGTTTTGGAAGGGCCAAGCTCCAGGGGCACTCATATCAGAACGGGGGTGGTGCCATTTCTGTACGGTTTGCCACTGGAGGCTCCTTTTTCAGAACCACGAGGAGCCCTTCTGGAACAGCCTGATGTTACTTTTTGAATGAAGCCCACGTTCCGGAATAGGTAGTCTTGTTTCGAAACGCAGGTAGTTAAAACTGTTAAGGGGCATCCTTGAAGGTTTCCAAATGTTACGGTTTAGTCCCTAATACTTGTATGCTTCCTAAATGAGCTTATATGTATCCTTTGTGATTGTATTGCCTCGTGTGCGTGGAACTTGACTAATACCTACATGGTAAGGCTAAGTTACCTTTATGCTTCTGCTCGGTTCGTATCTGTATTCGTTTTTCCATTGATTGCCTGCATACATAGGATTAAACGTATATCTTAGACAAGATTAATAAAATAAAAAAATAGGGTTGCTTATCGGAGTGAGGCCTTAGCGGGTTTCACTTCGGTTTTCCCCGTGTAACCCGTTCGATTCAGTCTGCTGGCTAGGCTGAGACGAGGGGATTACATTTTGTGGTATCAGAGCCTCGGTTACAAGGTCTCCCAGGAAGGTAAGTCAGGTAAGTTTGTTTGCCACTGCACGGTGTGTGAAAGCATGGTTTATTGTTCTTGTTGTTGGTTGAATTATAGTCGAGCATCCCCTTTGCTAGGTATTATTATTGGAAAATGGTTTTGGTTAAAGAGCTTGAGCACTTGGATCCTTTCCCTTTCTAACCCAATGTTTTCTTGTGTGTGATGTGTTTATTGTTTAGATTCTATCTTCGTTATGGTAAGACCGAGAGGACGGCCAAGAGCGGGTGACCAGGCACCCGGGGATGTGCCTCATGTTTCTCCTGCTCCCGATGGTAATGGGGTGGATATCGGAGATAATGTGCCTCAGGCCGGTGCGAATGTTGGGGGTAATGGAGCTCAGGCGGGTCAGGGTCTGGCAGGTGCGGATATGACTCATTTGATTCAGACTAAAGCTGGGGCTTTATAGACATCTTTGGCCAGTATACATGATGCAGCACCACCTCAGGGTGTGGGGGTAGGTTTACCCCTTGAGAGGCTTCGTAGCTTGGGTGGAGTTGAGTTCCGTGGTTTGACTCCTGAGGGTTCAAAGGCTTGGCTCGAGAGCACTACATGAATCTTCCGTGTTTGTTCTTGTCTCCTTGCTTCAGGGAGATGCATATGCTTGGTGGACTACCGTTACTTCGGGTATAGCAGAAGTGGATGTCACTTGGGAATTCTTTAGAACAACCTTTAAGAAGAAGTATCTTGGAGTCTGATACCAAGATGAAAAGAAGAGAGAATTTATGACCTTGGTTCAGGGTAGTAAGATGGTGTCAGAGTATGAGGTTCAGTTTGTGAGGTTGAGCCAGAATGCTCCCGAGTTGGTTCCTAGTGAGAGGGAATAGTGTAAGGGATTTCGTTATGATTTGACTAGGGATGTGAAGACTTATATGCTCGCTTCTAATTACACTGAGTTTGATGTTTTGGTCTCTAGGGCCAAAGATATTGAGCAAAACTTAGGCTCGAGTACTCGTGCTAGTGGGTCTGATTCTGGGAAGAGACATGCGGATTGGGACAGAGATTATGCCAAGAGGCACAAAGATAGGAGGTATCAACCTGATTCGAGATATAGGGGCGATAGCCATGGATGGAGCCATCAGGGCCAATGGACTGTCGTTCACACTTCTAAGTGCACCAGATGCGGGAGACGCCATCCGGATGAGTGTATGTGTACCTTTGGGGTATGTTGGAACTGTGGTTCCAGAGATCATTTGAGGCGTAACTGTCCACACCCGGCTAGAGGCGGACAGACCCCAGATAAAGGGTTTGAGCATCATAAAGGTCGTGGGCACGGTCGAGGTAATTTTCAGCCGAGGAACAATGGTTAGATGAACTTAGCTCATGTGTGGCAGTTCAACCCGAGGGTGGAGGACCAGCTAGGGTGTATGCACAGCGAGAGGCTGGGAATGATACGGATGTCATCGCAGGTAATTTCTCGTTACAGACTTTTCTTTCTTTGATAGACTCGGGTTCGACACATTCCTACATTTTGGGTTAACATGCAAGGTCTCTAGGTTTACCGTATGAGTGGTTAGAAGTAGGTGTGAATGTTACTAGTTCTTTCGGTGAGACCGTGGTAGTTAGGAAGATGTATAGGAGGTGTCTTTTGATGATTCAAGGCCATGTGTTTCTAGTTGACATGATGGAACTGTCGTTCTATGGTTTTGATGTGATTTTGGGAATGGATTGGCTCGTAGAGCATAGAGCTAGGGTAGACTTTGAGACCAAGAGAGTCTCCTTGAGGCTTACAGATGATTTTGAAGTTGTAGTGGTTGGCAAGAACATTAAGTTCTTGTCCAATGTTGTTTCTGCTTTAGAAGCTCAAAGATTGCTGGGTTCGGGTTGTCAGGTATATTTGGCTTATGTGATGAATCTAAATATAAGTGAGGTTAGACTGCAAGATATCCTAATAGTTTGTGATTTTTCGAGTGTTTTTCCGATTGAGCTGCCTAGTTTGCCTCCAGATAGGGAAGTTGAGTTTGCTATTGAGACGTATTCCGATTTTGCACTCGTGTCTATTGCTCCGTATATAATGGCACCGAAAGAGTTGAAACAGTTGAAGACACAACTTTAGGAACTGTCAGATAGAGGTTTCATTAGGCCTAGTATTTCTCCGTGGGGTGCTCCGGTCTTGTTTGTGAAGAAAAAACATGGCAATATGAGGATGAGTATAGACTATAGGCAGTTGAACAATGTAACAGTGAAGAAGAAGTACCCTTTACCACTGATAGATGACTTGCTTGATCAGTTGAGAGGTGCTTCAGTGTTTTCAAATATTGATTTGAGATCGAGTTATTATCAGTTGAAGGTAAAGGATGTGGAAATACCAAAGACAACCTTCCGTACACGTTATGGGCACTATGAGTTCTTGGTAATGCCTTTCGGTTTGACTAATGCTCCAACTGCATTTATGGATATGATGAATTAAGTGTTCCACAAGTTTTTGGATATGTTTGTAGTAGTGTTCATAGATGATATCTTAGTGTACTCTAGGACCGAGGAAAAGCAAGATGAGCATTTGCGGCTAGTGCTTCAGACTTTGCTTGAAAATCAGTTGTATGCCAAGTTAAGTAAATGCGAGTTTTGGATTAGGTAGGTAGTCTTCTTAGGTCATGTGATATCAACCAATGGAATTAGTGTGGACCCCAAGAAGATAGAAGTCATAGTGAATTGGAAGCAACCGAAGTTAGTGATCGAAATCCGTAGTTTCCTAGGCTTGGCGGGGTACAACCGAAGGTTTGTCGAGGGATTTTTGAAGATTGCGGCACCCCTGACTAAACTGCTTCAGAAGAATGTTCCATATGAGTGGTCAGATGCAAGGCAACAAGCGTTTGAGAAGTTGAAGAAAGCTTTGATTGAAGCTTCTATTTTGATTTATCCTAAACTAGGGAAAGAGTTTGTGATTTACAGTGATGCATCATATGTAGGTTTAGGTTGTGTGCTTATGCAAGAGGGTAAGGTTGTAGCTTACGCTTCGAGACAGTTGAAGGTTCACGAGAAGAACTACCCCACTCATGATATAGAGTTAGCCTCAATAGTGTTTGCTTTGAAGATTTGGAGACACCATTTTTATGGTGAGAAGTGCACAATTTATACCGACAATAAGAGTTTGAAATACTTGATGACTCAGAGAGAGCTGAACCTTAGACAACGTAGGTGGAGAGAACTTCTTAAGGACTATGACCTTACGATAGAGTACCACCCGCGTAAGGCAAACGTAGTGGCCGATGCTTTGAGTATAAAAGTGGGAGTTGAGTTGCGAGCTATGTTTGCGAGATTGAGTGTGTCATGAGATGGCGGTTTGATAGCCGAGCTACAGGTTAAACCTTCGTTGGTTCAGTTGAGTCTAGAGAAACAGTTGCAAGACGAGTCTTTGGCACCTCACGTGCAAGATATAGCCGATGGTAAGCCTACAGATTTCTGCTTTGGTGAGAACGAAATCCTATGCTTCAAGGATAGGATAGTAGTTCCAGAAGATGCCGAGTTAAGGCGTACTATCTTGAATGAAGCACATAACAATCCTTTTTCTATACATATGGGTAGCACGAAGATGTAACGTGGGTTAAAAGAAGTGTACTACTGGATTGAGTTGAAGAAAGATGTGGCCGAGTTTGTGAGTAACTGTATGGTATGTCAGCGAGTTAAGGTCGAGAATCAGTTTCCTTCATGTTTGTTACAGTCGTTGAAGATTCTGGAATGGAAGTGGGAACGTATTACCATGGAATTTGTGTCGGGTTTACCGTTGACTCTTTCGAAGAAGAATTCAGTGTGGGTGATAGTCGACAGATTCACTAAGTGTGCCCGTTTCATACCTGTTCATACTACCTACACCTTGGTGTATCTGTACATCAGTGAGATAGTGAGGTTGCATGGTGTACCGAAGTCAATTGTATCAGACCGAGATCCGAGGTTTACAGACAGATTTTGGGAATGTTTGCATCGTGCCTTGGGTACTTGGTTGAACTTCAGTACTTCGTATCACCCACATTTAGATGGTCAGTCAAAGAGAGTTATTCAGGTGTTAGAAGACATGTTGAGGTGTTGCATCATTGACTTTCAGGGTTCTTGGGAGAAACACCTACCGTTAGTGGAGTTTGCATACAACAACAGTTATCATGCTAGTATTTAGATGGCATCGTATGAAGCTCTGTATGGTAGGAGGTGTAGGACACCTATTTATTGGGAAGAGGCCAGAAAGACGCTTGTACTGATGCCAGACTTGCTCAACGGCACTACCGAGAAGGTAAAACTGATCTATGATCGCTTGAAGGCAGCTTCAGACCGATAGAAATTGTATGTCGATTTGAAAAGAAATGAGATAGAGTATATTGTAGGCGACAAAGTGTTTTTTAAAGTCTCACCTTGGAAGGAAGTGATGAGGTTTGGGTAGAAGGGTAAGTTAAGCCTGAGGTTCATTGGTTCTTACGAGGTAGTTGAGAGGATTGGTCCCGTTGCTTATAGATTGAGACTGTCGACAGAGTTAGAGAAGATTCATGATGTCTTCCACGTTTCGATGATTTAGAAGTATAGATCAGATTTGTCTCATGTAATGCTAGTGGAAGAGGTCGAGTTGAACCCATACATGTCGTATGATGAAGAGCTGGTTGAAATCCTTGCTACGAATAGGAAGGTGTTGTGTGGGCGATCTATCGAGTTTGTAACCCCCTTAACCCGGCCTAGACGGTTGACCCGAATTAAGAAAGTCACACGGGGAAAACCAAAGTCAACCCGAAAGTCAACCTTGATTAACGACCCTTTTTTTTTCTTTTTAATCTTTTCTAGATGCACATTAACCCTAATTGTGATCACTCAACAACATATTCAAAGATCACAAGCATCAGAGATCAAACAGGGACCCAATTGAACAATTTACAACTTTAGGGACCAAAGTGTAAATTCTGATAATTAAGAGGGCTTAACCCAAATTGAAGTTACCAACTTGAAATTAATCAGGTTTCATGCTTCCCTGTACAATTTCAGCTTAAAAGGACATTCCAAACTCATACAATTGAAGTTACTAATTAGGAGGGCTCAACATTTCCTTGTGATGTCGTTTGGTTTGACAAATGCTCCTGCTGCTTTCATGGATATGATGAACCGTGTGTTTCATGAATACCTGGACAAGTTCGTGGTGGTGTTCATTGATGATATCCTCGTGTACTCGCGTACTGAGGAGGAGCACGAAGAGCATTTGAGGATTGTTTTGCAAGCCTTGTTGGAGAATCAGCTTTATGCTAAAATGAGCAAGTGTGAGTTCTGGCTTAAGGAGGTGGTGTTTCTTGGGCATGTGGTCTCAGCTGAGGGGATTCGTGTTGATCCTCAAAAGATTGAGGCGGTGATGAACTGGAAAGTTCCTAAGTCTGTTCATGAGGTCCGTAGTTTCCTTGGTTTGGCGGGATACTACCGAAGGTTTGTGGATGGTTTTTCCAAGATTGCTGCTCCTTTGACGAAGCTGTTGCAAAAGGATGTTAAGTATGAGTGGACGGAAGCGAGACAGCAGGCTTTTGAGAAGCTTAAGGCGGCTTTGACGCAAGCTCCTATCTTGGTTCAGCCTGAATCAGGGAAAGAGTTTGTGGTCTATAGTGATGCATCCTATGTTGGTTTGGGATGTGTGCTGATGCAAGAGGGTAAGGTTGTGGCTTATGCATCGCGGCAGTTGAAAGTGCATGAGCGCAACTATCCTACGCATGATATTGAGCTGGCTGCAGTGGTTTTTGCTCTGAAGATCTGGAGACATTATCTGTATGGTGAGAAGTGTACTGTGTACACGGATCACAAGAGTTTGAGGTATCTGATGTCTCAGAAGGAGTTGAATCTTAGGCAGCGGCGTTGGTTGGAGTTGCTCAAGGATTATGATCTGACGATTGAGTATCATCCTGGAAAAGCTAATGTTGTTGAGAATGTAGGTTTTTGAGTTTGGCCTTTACATGCTTGAAATGGAAGTTTATGCTTGAATGGTTTGCTTGTGTAGGAAGCATGCCTATAGATTTGGGGCTTTTCACATATGATGTTATTTTGTTGAATTGTTCATGCATGTATGTCCCATATATGTTGAATTGCATGTTGGTAAAGTTTGGTGGTAATTGGAGCATGATTGGATGTTTAATTGCATGTTTAAGTATGCATTTTGGGGCAATCTGTGCAGGGCGTTTCGGAACAGTGCCTGCCGTTTCGGAACGGGTGCCTTAAACAAGCCCAGGCGTCCGAAACGGGAGAGACCGTTCCGAAACGGTTTGGCTACTGCCAGCCCGTGTTCCGGTACGCGTTGCGGAACGGCCCGTGTTTCAAAACGGGCTCTGCCTGTTCCGGAACGGGTGACCGTTGGGGGCTGACATTGGTAGTTAAATGTTTTGAATTGTTTGCGTTTTAGTCCTGAACCTTCTTTGTGCAATTGTATGAGTTCGGGAAGTCCTTTTGAGCTGAAATTTCTCAGAGAAGCATGAAATCTGACTAATTTCAAGTTGGTAACTTTAATTTGGGTTAGGTCTTCCTATTTATCAGAAATTACAATTTGGTCCCTAAATTTGTAATTTGTTCAATTGGGCCCCTGTTTGATCTCTGATGCTTGTGATCTTTGAATATGTTGTTGAGTGATCACAATTAGGGCTAATGTGCATCTAGACAAGTTTAAAAAGGAAAAAAAGGGGTCGTTAATCAAGGTTGACTTTCGGGTTGACTTTGGTTTTCCCCGTGTGACTTTCTTAATTCGGGTCAACCGTCTAGGCCGGGTTAAGGGGGTTACATTTGGTGGTATCAGAGCTGAGTTCTCGAGTAATTGGGAATGAATGTATGCATGATTGAAGTATGTTTGCCTGGTATGCTTGTTGACCGAAAGCATGTTTAGTGGCTTGTGATTTGGATGCAATTGAGTTGTATGCTGTGATGTAGCATGATGTGGGTACCCATTGCCAAATCGAAGCTAATGAAATGTTGTTGATTTTGAATGAAATTGAGCTTGAATAATTGGATTGCTTGCCCTCCTTGCTGCCCCCAAAGTACTCTAATGTTCTGCATTATTGATTTAAGAAAATGAAAGAGAGCGTAAGCAAGAGCTTAGTGAGGAATGCTCATTAAAACCATTCAATAATGCATTTATAAAACACTTTATAAATCATGCTTCAATCATCATTTACACATGCTCAAAAGCATACTTAAGCAAGCATCTCATGCTTCATATCATAACATGTCATATTGGCCACAAGTGATAAATTCCATTTCTTTAAAAACAAGTTCATCAACTTTCACCCCAAGGACTTTTAAACACCTTGGCCCCAAGGACTTTTAAACACCTTGGCCCCATGGACTTTTAACCACCATGGAATGGACCACACAAGGACTTTTAACCACCTTTGTGTCCGTATTAAGTTTCACCCCAAGGACTTTTAAACACCTTGGCCCCAAGGACTTTTAAACACCTTGGCCCCATGGACTTTTAAACACCATGGAAAGGATCACACAAGGACTTTTAACCACCTTTGTGTCCGTATCAAGAATCATCCAAGGACTTTTAACCACCTTGATGATCTTAAGTAAACAAGGCTCACTTAAGGACTTTTAACCACCTTAGTGACCTTAACCTTTTCAAAACATCACTTGCCAATATACATCATTTTCATCAATTTATCCACTGTTTTAAAGCATTTAACCAAGCCATAATCATCATGCATTTAAAAGCATCAAACCACATTTAATCAATGTTCAAAAACAAGGAACTCTTACCTTGAGCTTCCTTCAACATATGGCTTACAAAAACAGCATTAACCATGCTAAATCATGCTTTCAAAACAGAATTTAAACCATGCAATAAACCACATTGCACAACAAACAAAACATGGCCACCACTAGAGAGTATTTCCGAAAACTTACACTTGAGCTTAGCAAAGTTGTTTAGACTTAAACTAAGCTCCCAAGACATTGGTTTCAAAGCCGAAAACCCAATTTCACTCACCGATTCCACTTCGCCTCTTGCCGAAGCACCAAATCAAGCTTCTGGATCAACAACTCTTGGATCCAAAGATGCCTCCCCTGTTTTAACACATCAAAGCAGAGGATTAATGCATCATTATGCATTAATTGCTTCAATGAAAGCACCTAAACTCACTGCTCTCATCCACACTCCATTTTCGGCCACCAAACACAAACAAAAATGCATCCAAACCACTTCTCAACAAAGCCCAGCCATTAACCAACAAAACCAAACATCTACTAACATCATTTAACATCTAAAAAGAACCTATTAACATCCTTATATCTCCGGCAACATCAGATCCACAAGATCACCTCAAAAACAATCAAGAATTACAAGATAAACTTAGGAAACTCAACCTATCCGGGATTGCATTAATCAAAACTCAATTCCTTATCAATTCAGAGTCCAAATAACATCAAAAACACATCTCAAATCACAGATTTAACAGATCAAACGAAAATCATCAAAAATCACCAAATCTTGCATTATAAGCCAAGATCCAATTCACAACTCAAAAGCCTTTAATAAAACATCAATTAAGGATTGAAAACTTAGGAATTTCAGTAAAGAACTGATAGTTTAGAGGAGAAGGACGTTCTTACCTCCAAACTTGAGTTTCTCCTCTTTTTGGAATCAAAAACCTTGATGAATCAAGTAGCAAATGATAAGGTTTTGTAGATATGTTGATTAGGAATCAAAAGAGAGTTGAAAGGAGGGATTTAGGTGAGAAAATCAGAAAAAATTCTCTGGAAAGAAAGTGTTTGGGTTGAGAGAAAATGAGAGAAAGGAAAATAGGAAGTTAGTTATCAAAATGGCCAAAATAGATTTCCCTCCACTTTTGATATGTTTTAAAATCAGAATAAATCCTTAAAATATCTTAGAAAAATCTGGAGAAACTACTTTTGGAATAATAGCTCCTTACAGATTCAAAGTTTCAACCCTTTATAAAACAGTCACAAAACTTTCAAAAATTACATTTTGGTCACTAGCCAAAATGTCACCCTTCCAAAACTCATTTTGTAAAATTGATTTCACAGTTCACTTAATTATATTAAAAGATGATTTTAGAACATTTTTCCATATTTTTAATGCAATCCGAACTAGGCTTTCCTAATTTCACCTTTTTAGATTCGAACAGCACTTTGACCAAACCGGTCAACGCCCAAAACTCCTAAGCCCAAAACCGGGGCGTTACAGAGTTAGTCAAGGTTATGTAGAGACACCGAGTGTGAAAGAGGTCACTTGGGAGATGAAGGAAGACATGGAAAACAGTTTCCGAATCTCTTTCAGCCATGTAAATTTCGGGTACAAAATTCGTTAAGTGGGGAGATAATCTTGTTGGTTAAACTATTTCAGGTTAGGTAAATTTTAAAGCTATTTTTTAGATGGAAAACCCGTGTTTTTATTAAAGGGAAAAATGAGAATTTTGAATAAAAGAAATAAAGAAAAGGTTTTGAAAAGCTATCATCTTCTCCAAAATCCTTTTTTCATGTAAAACCCCTCCTAAACCCCATTTAACTATTCAATTGCTCCTAACTCTCCATCCAAGCAATATTTTTCAAGGTAATTTCTTCATTGCTTAGATTTTTACTTGTACTCATTGAAAACTTTCTTTTAAACCCATTAAAATGCATTTTTGGTTTTGGGTTGGAGAAATGGGTATTTTTCATGGGTTTATTTTACAATGGTTATATATGTGCTTTAATCTAAGTTTTAAGTAGTAAAACATGTTGGGATGATGGTTGGATATGGGGAAACCCGAAATGGGTCTAAAAATGGGATTTTGGGGTTGAAAAGGTAGAGTTTTTGGCTTGGTTTTGGGTTGAAATCATGGTTGGTGATTCCTTTATTGTTGGGGGATGTTTTTAGATGATATTTGGTGTGTTTTGATGTTTGGAAATGATGGGTTCAGCTTGAGGTTTCATTAGAACGAATTTGGGTGAGGTTTGGGTTGAATGTCGATGTGTTTTGTTGCAAGATTGTTGAATTCTGAGGTGCTGCTATGTTGTTGGTATATTAGCATCATAATGTTCTGTTTTGGGTTGACTAAAGCAGAGGAAACAAATTTCGGCCTCGTGGGTGTGAATCTGGGTAGTTCGGAGGCTTGAATCGACATCTTGGATAGCGTTTGTGTGTTGACTGGTGAGTGAAAATCGTTTGAAGCTTTAATATGTTCAATGAAGGTTTCTTGGGGTTTGGGTGGAGCCTTAGAAGCTAACCTAGACCCAAGCTTAAGTTGTATATTCTTGCCTTGTTTAGTTGATTGTTGGTGTTCATGTTTATGTGTGTTGTGGTGTTGATTGCGGAATGTTTTTATCCCCGTTTTAATGTTGTTGTGTTGTCGTAGTTGATGTCAAGCCTCTCGTGATGGTTAGTCGTCGTGTACGATGATGTGTAGTCCCACCGGTAGTGACTAGAAGATGAGTACGGTGACGTGTAGTCCCACTGGAAATATGTTAGTTGTTGTGCACGGTAATGTGTAGTCCCACCAGGGGATGGTTGTGCATGTGCATACCATGTTTCGTTTATGTTTCCATTTTATGGAATCTCTTTCTTAAATGGTTTTGTTTCTAAAACTAAGATATATGTTTTGAACTGCATTGTTGTTGTGTTTTAGAGCTCCGCTCACTAAGCTTTTAAGCTTACGCTCTCTTTTTCCAACAATGCATATCGTTAGTAGCTTCAGAGGAAACCAGTGCAAGGGAGGAGTTCTTGTAGTTCTTTGCTAGCTCAAAGTATGGTTATCTTAGTTGTAATAATACTTAGGCAATGGGAATGCTAAACCATGTTAGGGAGTTGGTGTTCAAACTCCTATGTTTGGTTATTGTTAATGTTGCTAACTTGTTTTAAATGTCGTTACCATGATATGTTGAGGCTTGATACGGCCTTGGGTTAATTACTATGTGTTTTGACCTGTTTGTGTTTTTGATCTAAAGTGTTCTTATGAGATTTTTGGTTTGAGATCCCTTTTCACGTGTATGCTTGTTTAAAGCTTGTCTTTATGGTGTTTTACCTCTAGATTGTTTGTTTAAATAGGTTTCCATGTGGTTTGTGATGTTTTAGGTAAGTTTGAGAATGTTTGGAGATGCCAAAATGTGTTTTCGGGCCAAACTATGTTCAGGCGTTTCGAAACTTCTAATATGGTTTCGGAATGGCCAAGCTCCAAGGGCACTCGTATTGAAACGAGGGTGGTGTCGTTTTGGTACAATTTGCCACTATAGGCTATGGTTTCGGAACCATGAGGAGCCGTTTCGGAACGAATTGATGTTGCTTTTTGAATGAAGCCCGCGTTCCGGAACGGGTAGTCCTGTTTCGAAACGCAGGCAGTTAAAACAGTTAAGGGGCATCCTTGAAGGTTTTCAAATGTTACAGTTTAGTCCCTAATGCTTGTATGCTTCCTAAATGAGTTTGTATGTATCCTTTATGATGGTTTTGCCTCGTGTGCATGGAACTTGACTAATAACTACTTGGTAAGGCTAAGTTACCTTTATGCCTCTGCTCGGTTCGTATCCGTGTTCGTTTTTCCGTTGTTTTCCTGCACACATAGGATTAAAAGTGTCACTTAGACAAGATTAATAAAATGAAAAAAATAGGGTTGCTAATCGGAGTGAGGCCTTAGCGGGTTTCGCTTCGGTCTGGTAGATAGGCCGGGACGAGGGGGTTACAAAATTGAAGAGGGCCAAAACTTAGAATCCTTAGGGAGCTATTACACCAAGGTGTTATCAGCCTTTTCCCTTTATTAAAGGAGATTTGATAAAAAAAAGATTTTTAAAGGCTAAACATTTTCATACGTACCTACTTTTCTCATAAATTTTTCTCTCAAATTTCCAGCAGCCAAACTATCTTTCCATCACTAAAATCTCCAGAGACTTATCTCTTTTCATCCACTTTTGATTTCTAAATGTTTCTTATAGATTTCTACATCAATTAGCTAGTCATTTCTTGAAGGATTTCTTCTAAATCTTTGCAAATCAAGGGGAAAGCTTGTGTTAGAGGTGATCTTTCTTTTCTCTCCTCTAATTAAGGTTCTTTATTGAAATTTCCAAGTCTTTGGTTCTTTATTGAAATCAATCTTTGGAAGATGTTTTCACAAAATTTTCGTAATGGTATTATTCTGATTGATTTGAGATTGATTTTAATCATGATTTGGATGTTAAATGATGCTAAAATAAAGGTTTTGTAATAGTAATCCTGAAATGATTTGGATCTTTAATTGTTAGATTTGGGGTTTTGTGGTGTTAGTGTGAAATCTAAGTTGCTGGGGGTATAAGGATGTAATTAGGTTGATTGTGGTGTTAGATTTGGGGTTTATTGTAATTAGGTTTTATATGTTTTGGCAGGGCTAAGTTTGTAATGTAATCGAAGGTGTTTTTGGGTGTTTCAGATAGGCATTTTGGTGTTTTTGGGCAAAGCATCGGGGTATGTAACGCCCCGGTTTTGGGCTCAGAAGTTTTAGGCGTTGACCGGTTCGGTCAAAGTGCTGATCGAATATATAAGAGTGAAATTAGGAAAGCCTAGTTTGGGTTGCATTAAAAATATGGAAAAATGTTCTAAAATCATCTTTTAATATATAAAAGTGAACTGTGAAATCAATTTTGAAAAATGAGGTTCGGAAGGGTTACATTTTGGCTAGTGACCAAAATGTAATTTTTGAAAGTTGCGTGACTGTTTTATAAAGGATTGAAACTTTGAATCTTTAAGGAGCTATTATTCCAAAAAGAGTTTCTCCAGATTTTTCTAAGATATTTTAATGCAAAATTCTGATTTTAAAGCTTAAGAAAAGTGGAGGGAAATCATTTTGCTATTTTATAACTAACTTTCCATTTTCTTCCAATTTTCCTTTTCTCTCATTTTCTCTCAACCCAAACACTTTCTCTCCAGATTTTCTCCTCTGATTTTGTCACTCAAATCTTCCTTTTCAATTCTCCTTGGATTCCTAATCATCTCTACAACAAAACCTCACCATTTGCAAGTTGTTTCATCAAGCTTTTTGGTTCTAAAAAGGAGAAATTCAAGTTTGGAGGTAAGAACGTCCTTCTCCTCTAAACTATCAGTTCTTTACTGAAATTCCTAAGTTCTCAATCCTTGATTTGTGATTTATTAAAGGCTTTTCAATTGGAATCTTGATTTTGGCTTAAAATGCAAGATTTGGTGATTTTTGTGGAATTTTCGTATGATCTGTTTAAGCAGGGTTTTGAGGTGTGTTTTTGATGTTAAATGAATGCTAAATTGATTAGAAGTTGAGGTTTAATCAATGCAATCCCGGATAGGTTGAATTTCCTAAGTTTGGCTTGAGTTTTTGGTTGTTTTTGGAGTGTTTTTGATGATCTGTTATACCTGGAGGTATAAGGATGTGTTGGTGTTCATTTTGGATGTTAATTGATGTTTAAAAATGGTTAGAAGTGATGGATCTTGGCTGGGTTAAGTTTTGGATGTGTTTGGAGGTGATTTCGGTTGTGTTTGGTAGCCGAATTGTTGATTTTGGGATGAGCAGCGAGTTGAGTCTTGTTGCTGGTGTTTTTAATGCATAATGATGCATTAATGCTCTGTTTTTGTGTGCTTGAAACAGGTAAGTGTGATCCGTGAGCTTTAGAGGTGTTGCGGAAGGTTTCGGATGCTTGGAAGGCTTGTTGGCTAGCCTTGTTTTGTGTATCGGTGAGTGAAGTTGGGTTTTCAGCTTTTAAACCAAGGTTTGAAGGTTTTGGGAGCTTAGTTTAAGTCTAAACAACTTTGCTAAGCTCAAGAGTAAGTAAATGGTTTTTCGCTCTTGGTTGTGTTGTGAATTGGCTTAAAAGTAATTGTGTTTGATGGTTGCAATGCATGTGATTTGCATGGTTTATATTCTGTTTTGAAAGCATATTTTAAGCATGGTTTAATGCTAGTTTTGAAGGCCATATGTGAAGGATGCTCAAGGTAAGAGATCCTTGGTTTTATACATTGAAAATGTGGTTTTGATGCATGGTGTTGCATGTTGTTTCATGGCTTTGTGTAATGCTTAAAAACAGTGGATTGATGATGGTAAATGATGGTTTTTTCATATTGGTTATGCATGTGAATCATTGGACTAATGTGGTAAGATGGTTATATTGGCAAGTGATGTAAGTGGTTCTTGGTTCTTTGATCGGATATAGTTAGCCGGCTATAGGATTGGGTGCACCGTGAATAAAGTCGCCTTGGAGGTGGAGTGGTTAAGAGTGAACCGGTAAACTCCCTTCAAGTATCCTAACGAGATGGTTAAGGTCATAATGGAGGTTGAATGCCCATTCGAGGACCTTGGTTAAGCAAAGGTTATATGGTGGTTAAAAGTCCATATATGGGAACCTTGTGCTTGTTAAGATCACAATGGTGGTGTAAAGTCCATGTGTGGATCTTGTGTTGGGTGTCCCGGATCTCGTTAGTGATGTTATACAACTACCAATCGGTGAATGCAAAGGTTGTATGGTGGTTAAAAGTCCATACATGGGAACCTTGTGCATGTCAAGGTTGTATGGTGTTTGAAAGACCATACATGGGAACCTTGGGAAAAGTTAAGGTTGTATGGTGTTTGAAAGTCCATACATGGGAACCTTGGGAAAAGTTAAGGTTGTATGGTGTTTGAAAGTCCATACATGGGAACCTTGTAAAAAGCTAAGGTTGTATGGTGTTTAAAAGTCCATACATGGGAACCTTAGGATGGTGAGGTCAATGGTGTTTAAAAGTCCATTTGGAGACCTTGGATTGGTAGTGTGTATGAAGCGTGAGGGACAACGCTTGTGATCCGCGTATCCGATTGGGTGTTGAGTTGAAAAGTGGATGTGGTTGATCTCTTGGAAGCCAATATAACGTTCTTGATTATAAAGAAGCATGAGATGCTTGAAAAGATGCATGGTTGCATGAAATGTGTTAAATGCTTGTGAATGCATGTTTACTTGTTAAGTTGAACAAGTGTTGATTATCATTTGGTAAATGATGCATGTGTGCATGAAATCTCTTAAATGCATTGGAGTCTTGATAAGACTTGTCTTAAAAGGCATGTGAGGATGATGTTGTGGTTCATATATTGCCTTGGTTTAATGCATGTGTTGGATTGTTTGAGTAAAGGTTTTAAAGGGTTTCTTGTTTGGAATGACTTTCAAGTATAAGAGAGGTATGTTGTGAAATGGAAGTGTTTTCCAAGGTTTGAATTTAACTTTGCATATGGTGTTTATGCATGGAATGGTTAAATGGATGATTTTGCAAATTGAGCTTTGAAATGGTTTTCTTAGCTTGCTAAGCTAAGGGTTGGTTTTCATGTTTGAGGAATACATGGTTTAAGCATGTTGTTGAAAAGGGGTTTTCAAACTTTGCTTGGTAAACAAATCGAGTTGCTTTTCAAAGAGGTTTTATGACTCGCTGCATTGATGGTGTTTTGGTTTTGAGCATTCCTCACTAAGCATTATGTGCTTACGCTCCTTTTTGTCCATCAATGCAGATTCTTGAAGTTTGGACAGCGAGAAGCAAGGGATTCAAGGAGGACTCCATTTGAGATGTATGTCTCGGTGAATAGCTATAGTTAATAAAGGCAATGGGGTAGAATCTCTTGGGTTGATGTTTGTGTTCGTATATGTTTGGACAAGGATGGTTTTATGTTGTTGATGTTGTTGGAACATGTTTTGGCTTATATGAGATGGATTTGGAGATTTTGTGTTTAAATGGTTGCTTGTGTAGAAAGCATGCTTATAGAATTGGGGCTTTTCATATATGTTGTTATAATGATGAATTGTTGATGCAAGTATGTCTCCTTTATGTTGAATTGCATGTTGGTAAAGTTTGGTGGCTTTTGGAGCATGATTGGATGGTCAATTGCGTGTTTAAGCATGTCTTTTTCTGCATTTTGTGCAGGGCGTTTCGGAACAGGGACTACCGTTTCGGAACGGATGCCCTGAATCAGCCCAGGCGTCCGAAATGGTAGACACCGTTTCGAAACGGAAAGCATTCTGCCAGTCCCCCGTTGCGGTACGCGTTGCGGAACGGCCCCACATTTCGAAACGGGCTCTGCCTGTTTCGGAACAGGTGACCGTTGGGGACTGACAGTGGCAGTTATATGTTTCGAAATGTTCGCGTTTTGGTCCTGAATCTTGTTTGTGCAATTGTGTGAGTCTGGGATGTCCGTTTAAGCTGAAATTTGGCAGAGAAGCATGAATCATGATTAATTTTAAGTTGGTAACTTAAAATCTGGTTAAGTCCTTTAAGTTCTCAGAATTTACAATTTGGTCCCTAAAGTTGTAAATTGTTCAATTGGGTCCCTGGTTGATCTCTGATGTTTATGATCTTCGAGTATGTTGTTGTGTGATCACATCTAAGGTTAACGTGCATCTAGACAAGATTAAAAAGAAAAAAAAGGGTCGTTAATCAAGGTTGACTTTCGGGTTGACTTTGGTTTTCCCCGTGTGACTTTCTTAATTCGGGTCAACCGTCTGGGCCGGGTTAAGGGGGTTACAGGGTAGCTTTGTTTGTTGGAGATTTTTAATGCATTGTGATGCATTAATCCTCTATTTTTGTGTGGTATAAACATGGGAGAACGTATCGGCTAGTCGACTAATCGAGTTTGCGCGTGTTGGTGAGTGAGAACATGAATTTTAGTTTTGAAAGCTTTAAATGATGATTTGGGAACTTAGTGGTAAGATTAAAATGCTTAACTAAGTTTAGAAGTAAGTGAAAGGAATTTCCTCTCTCAGTTCTGCTATTATGTGATGATTTATGCATTGTTTTGAATTAATGGTTTACCTACTGTTAAAGCATGTTTATAAGAATGTGGTTACTGTTTTTAATGATGTAATGTTGAAGGATGAACATGGTAAGTGATCCTTGAAGTATATGGATTATACTTGTGATTTTAAGCATGGTTTAATGCTTCGAAATGTGATTTGTTGATGATGCTTTGAAAACAATGAGGTAAGTATTAAATGTGAATTATATTGGCAAGTGATGTTGCGAAATGGTTTATAAATGAAATCGGATATAGTTAGTCGGCTATAGGATTGAGTGCACTATAAACAAGTCACCTTGGATTTTGAGGGGTTTATACGGTGTACCGAGTACTACATCTAAGTACCCTAACAATTGAGGAAAGTGTATGGTTTCCCGTCTCTCGTTAGTGGGGTTATACATCTTTCGATGAGTGGTGTTGAGGGGTTTATACGGTGTACCGAATACTCCACCATGGGTTTCACAACGTTGTAGGGTAGCTCCCGTGTGTGAACCTTGAGATGGCGGTGTGAATGTATGAAATGTTGTGACAACACTTGTGAATCAGCGTATCTGATGTGGTTTTGAGAAATGAGCATGTTTATGATCACTTGTAAGCCAATATAATTGATGATGTATTATGAAATGGTTTATGATGCATAATATGTAAATGCATGTTTAACCCTTTAAGCTTTGCATATGGTAGCTATGCATGAGAAGGCTTAAGTTGAGTGTCAGCAATGGATTTTGTAACGCCTCAGTTTTGGGCCTAGGTGTTTTGCGTGTCGGGTTAGGCCGGTGGAACCAGTAGTCGGTTGTTTGAATAGTTAAAGTTGGTTCAGGGAAATCAAGGTTTGGGATGAGATAAAAATGTGGTAAAATTTTCTAAAATCCTCTAAAAATATATTTAAGAGGTTGGTTTAATCAATTTTGCAAAACAAGTTTTGGGAAGTATACATTTTAGGCTGTGACCAAAATGTAAGATTTTAAAACTGTGGAAAAAGGAGTGTTATTCAAAAGAGTCAAAATCTTAGATTCTTTAGGGAGCTAATTGGAAATTAAGCCTTTTCTCTAATTTGGCATGTGTTTTAAAAGGTTTATTAAATAAGTAAAGTGTCTTTTATTGATTTAATTAAAAGGTGGTTATTTTAGTTAAACAAAATTTGACGATCTTTTCATTTCCTCATTTTACATCAGCCAAACACTCTCTCAATTCTCTCTTTTTCCAGATTTCCTTCACTCTCATTTCCTCTATTGATTTTGAACTTCTCCTTTGTGATTTCTTCCAAATTTGTTCAAGATTCTTGAAAGATAAACTTGCCAAGTTAGAGAAGAAGCAAGGATCGGAGGTATATTTTGTCCTAACCCTCTAATCAAGGTTCTTTAATGAAATTCCAAAGATATTGGACTCTTTATCTATGTTTTTGATTGAGGTTTCATTGTGGTTTTGATAAAAATGATGAAATCTTGTTGAAAAAGATGAATTAATGTGATTTTCGGAGTTGTCTTGGTTTGATTTGTTTGAGATGGTTTCTAATTGAGTTTTGAAAGGTTTATGATGTTGAAATAGAGTATTAATCATATCAATCCCGAAATCCTTGAGATCTTTGGTTTTTAAGGTGTTTTTTGATGGGTTTTGGGGGTGTTATGTGAGATTTGAGTTGCTGGAGGTATAATGATGGTTTTAGGTTGTTTTTGGATTTTGATTTATGGTTAAAATGTGTTGGATGTGTTGGTTGATGGCTGAGCTGAGTTTGGAGATCAATTAATTGAGTTTTCGGTTGTTTCAGATGGGCAATTTGATGCTTTAAAGCAGGGCTGCAAGTTTCCTTTTGAGTGCTGGTGTTTGGATGCATTATGATGCATTGAATCTCTATTTTTAATGTGTTGAAAACAGGGGGTTGTGTTCAGAATCGAACGAAGTGGTTTTGGAGGCTTCAGACGATTGATTGTTGCGTCGATGAGTGTGGTTTCAAAAGTCGGTGAGTGGAAACAAGATTTCCAGCTTTGAAACTTCATAGAAGAGGTTTTGAGAACTTAGTGTAAGCTTGAAATGCTTTTTTAAGTTCGGAAGTAAGTAAAGTGAATTTCTCTCTCGGATTGTGCTATTGTGAGCTTTTGGATGCACTTGTTTTATTACATTTACCTACCGTTTTAAAGCATGTTTTAAGTTCATAAACCGTGTTTGATGATGCCATATGGTTTAAGGATGCACTAGGTATGTGATCCTTGTATGCATGTGTTGATGCATGAGTTTTGAAGCATGGTTTAATGCTTGTGATATGGCTTATTATGAATGCTTTGGGAAAATAGTGAGGTATGCATGGAATGTGGATTATATTGACAAGTGATGTTGTGTAAAGTGTTTTGTAAATGAAATCTGATATAGTTAGCCAACTATAGGATTGAGTGCACTATAAACAAGTCGCCTTGGATGTTGAGTGGTTGTGATTGTACCGAAAACTCCATCCAAGTATCCTAACGATTGAGGAATGTTTAAGGTTGCAACGGTAGAGGGTAGCTCCCGGGTGCGAACCTTGTGTATGTCACGTCTCTCGTTAGTGGGCTATACATCTACTGATGAGTGATGTTGCAGGGTTGTAATTGTACCAAATACTCCACCACGAGTGTCACAACAGTGGAAGGTTGCTCATGTGTGTGAGCCTTGAGATGTCGGTAGAGTGTATGAAGTGTTTGGGACAACACTTGGTAATCCGTGTATCCAATATGCTTTTTGGGAAATGATAATGTTGTTAATCACTTGAAAGCACCTATAATGGATTGAAATATTAAGGAAATGTTGATGATGCATATTATGGTAAATGCTTGCTTTATCTTAAGCTTAGCATAATGGTGAATATCCTTGTAAGGCTTGATTTTTTGTGAAGCAACGGTTTAATTGTTGTAAAGTAGGTGGTGCATGTTGCATGGTGTTTAGCATGCCGATTTTAATGATGAAGTGCATGGATTTTCAAAGGGGCATGATAGTTTTCAAAAGAGTGAAAACGATTTTGAGCATTGATGGTGTTTTTTGCTTTTGAGCATCCCTCACTAAGCTTGTATGCTTATGCTCTCTTTTGCTTATCAATGTAGATAATTAGGTGTTGGAGGCAGCAACTTCAAGGGATTTCCAAAAGACTTCACTAAATGTATGTCATGGTTTTGAACTAGTGTAATAAAGGCAATGTGCAATACTATGAATGTTGGTTGTTTTGGTATTTTCTGGTTTGGTATAATTTTGGTATGCTTTTATTGGTTTGTATGAGGTCTATAAATGTTGGATTATGCTTGGTTTTTATAATCGACCTTTGATGCTTGATTTTCATAGGAAACATGCATCTAGAACTCAATGTTGATGATTGTGTTGATTTGTTGATGTTCTCGCCATGTGTTATTAATGGTTGGGATGCATTTGAGTTGTATGTATGACTATATGCTTATTAGAATGTGTTAAACCAACGATTTGGGCAATTGCAGACTGCAGAGCATCGGTACTCTCCAAGTTGTATCGATACGGTCTTCATATTCTAGAGGAGCGTACCGATACATTGGGGCGTATCGATACCCTCTTTAGCCACTGGTCTAGGGAGTATCGATACGGTGCCCTAGTGTACCGATACGGTCCTTATAATGTTGGGTTTGGGAGGTTGATCATCGGGGTCGTATCGATACCCTCCCTAAGGGTACCGATACGAAGATCGTTAAGTTGGTTGGATGGCCTCTCTGTATGTTCTGAATCTTTATGTTTTAGTCCATGTTTTTCATGGATGCAATTAAATGAGTTCTATTGGTTGATTTGAGTTGAGTTTCGATAGAGACGCATGTAATGAACTTAATTAAAGGTTGGTAATAATAGATGTGTGCTCACGTTGTCTTTCAATCCGCTGCTTGTTGATCACATAGGAATGTAACTTGCATCTAGACAAGATAAAAGGAAAAAAATAGGGTCGTTTATTGAAGTAAACCTTCATGGTTTAGTTCAATATCCCCTGTGTGACCTATTCATTTCGGTCTATCGACTAGGCCGGGTCTAGGGGGTTACATTTGGTGGTATTAGAGCCAAGTTACGAAAGGTTGGGATGATGGTAAGATGTTGGTAAGTAATTGAGATGTGAATGCGTGTTTTAGGTGATGTTTGTTTTGTCCGGTGAATGTCTTAAGCATATTAATGTTGAGTATATGATGGCGATGCTATATATGGTGATTGAATATGAATGTGATCTGTTATATATGATGATAGATTGGGCTGAATTTTAATGCTTGTAATGAATTTTGGTTGTGACATGCATGTTGTATGCTTTATGCTATGCTGGGGGGAAATTGGAATGCCCATTTTCTTTATTACTTAGTGAAATGTTTTAAAATTAAATTTGAAGTCTTGGATCCTTGTTAGAAGCTGGCTTGATCTTTTGATTTGTTTTATATTCATGCCTTAATGTTAATAGCACAATGGAACCGAGGAGAGAATTATGTTCTGGGTTAGTTGCTCTTGCTGATGGGCAACGTAATCAGGAGAACGAGGTTCTTCCTGGTGCAAATTTACACCCTCCGCCGCCACCACCACCTGAGAATAAGGAGCAAGCGCAACATGGACATGCTGGTCCGGTGTTGGAAGATTTTACGCCTTTGGTACAGGCGATGACGGGAGCATTACAGGCTGTTGTTGCTAGAGTGCATGTACAAGCGCCTGTTGTTGGGCAATTGGGTTTGCCATTGGAGCGTTTGAGAAATTTAGGAGGCGTGGAATATCATTTTTTGACTCCTGAGGCATCTGAGGCTTGGAAAACCAGTACGATTGTAGAGCATTTGGGTGTTCTTTAAATATGAGCGCAAGTGCACACTATTGTCAAGTTATAGTATAAAAGATATAGTCTCCCACAGGCATTGGACAACTTGATTCAATTCGTAGTTCCTGCACAAGAAAAGTAAATGCACAATTAAGTTGGTTGTTTGAGAAGAAAAATAAAATAAAAACACAAGTAAATAAAAGGGAATAGATCAGGTTGATAGAATGGGAAGGGTTATGTTGTTGTTTAGTGTGAAACTACGTTGAACATGACAAGTTTTTTTGCACTGCCAAACTCTACTGCCTCGACGGGGGATGGCAGGTAAGCTGGTAAGACCCTCTCGCTGCCTCGATAGGGGAATAGACTTGTGTCTCGGCGATAAACTCGGCAGAACTACAAGGCTCGGTATAACGCTTCGAAAGTGATCCCGCTTATGTCTAAGTCAGAATTCTGTTGATGCCCACTAAAGATAATACCAGTCGCGACATGAATCGTGCAAAGACAACAATGTTAAATTGTCCTCTTTTAGCCGCCTTAAACCCTAACCTTTGTCTAGGCCTGATTGATCGCATTCTCTATAGATGAAATCATACTTACTCTTTTCGTGAGTTCGACTCTCTCGATGCCGAACAAATGGATAGTAATCAACTAATCTTTCACCTTAATTGAAAACTATGAAGCACGTGGAATAAGCAAACCTTGAAGCTTTATTGCAAAAACAAACTTGAAATCCTAAACAACCGTTCTCACACTAATTACAACATAACGCAAACCCAAGGAGAGTTTTAGAACATAATGGCGACAAGAAAACCTAAACTATGCCTAAGGGAAAACCTAAGTTGTCATAAAGTAATATTAGAATTAGTATATATAGGCATTAGCTAGGTCTAGTTCTTCTTGGAGTAGAAGTCTTCTAAGTAAAGTTTCATTAAATGGAACTCTAAATGCTGACTTCTTTGAGTTAAATGTGGACTTAATCATGTTGCCTTGCTGCACAAGTAAGCTCGAGTTACTCATTCGGTGGCTTTGCCTGCTGCTACAGACATTGGAAAATTGAGTAGACATCATCGATAGAATCAAGATTTTCTGCCCTACAAATCACACTCCAGTTCTCCAATTCCACAGCTTGTTGTCTTGGGCGACAGGTAGGGCGGCGACAGCTTCTTGGCAGCTGTTGTCTCTATCTAGAACTGCATCAGTACAACTCCTTGGTCTGCTACCTCAACATCATGACCTAAGCTCCTCTTTCCCTCTGTCAGCCCTTAGTACCTAAAACTAAAACTAAGCTAAAACTGTAACCCCATCGACCAGGCCTGGCCGATAGACCGAACCGAACAGATCACAGGGGAATATTAAAGTAAACCGAGAAGTTTTACCTCAATAAATGACCCTTTTTATATTTAGCTCCGTAAATGCAATTAGATTCCTAAGGGTACACACATAAGCAACAGATTAAACAACAACACAATTGCCCTTTGATTTCAACTAAATTAATATTTAGGGACCATTTCGTAAATTTGATAAAATATAAGGTTTATTAGTAAATTTAGATTACCAACCTTTAATTAGATTTATTACATATTTTTTGGTGAAATCTCAGCACAAAACGTCTCCTAGAACCCATCCAATTTCATACGAGGTAAACAAGGACCAAAATGTAAGAAATAGAAACTAAGAACAATTCAAAAACTGCACTAACGGTCGGATGTTTCGGAACAGGGAGCCCCGTATCGGAACAACCGTTTCGAAACAGAGCTAACCGTTTCGATGTGCGGTTTCGTTTCGTAACAACTCAGGCTCGTTTCGGAACACTGCTTCACAAAGGCAAAATGTTTCGAGAAAGGCCTCACCATTTCGAAACACCAAGGCCATTTCAGGCCACCGTTTCGAAACAGACAAGGGTGTTTCGAAACACATGGGCCTGCAATGTTTCAAAATGTTGTTTAAACTTGATTTAAACTGACTGAAACCATCATGACATATGCCCAACCAAGATGGAAACTCAAATACTCATCAAAGATGACTTACACGAAGCATAGGCAACAACATAGCATCATTCTCAAAAGCAATGAGACTAGAGGCATGGTTCCTAAGAGTTAAAAACACCAAAAGGCTAAAATCCAAATGCAAGCATAAACCAAAACTCAAAGGCCATTTACAAGTCCAAATATGCATCTCAAACTTGCACAAAACTAGAAATTAACAAACCAATAACATTCTTTGCATTGGACACCCTCATTGTCATTATTACACTAGTTCAAGAACACAACGTACTTTAAGAAAATATCTTGGTAAGATTCCCTTGAAGATGCTGCCTCCAAAAGCTTAATTGTCTGTATTGATGAACAAATAGAGCATAAGCATACAATCTTAGTGAGGATTGCTCAAAACCATAAGCATTATGCCTTTCTTGACAAAACATGCACTTTAACATCAACCTTATCGTATTAAACATCATGCAACATAATTCATATAAATTCAGCAACTAAACCATTGCTACATGTATTCAAAGCCTTCCAAGCATAAACACCATTATGCTAAACTTTAATTAAAACATCCATCTTTCAAAATATGCATTAACATCTTTTCCACAATAACTCATTTCATTATATTGGCTCACAAGAGATAAGCAACAATTCAAAACATATATCGGATACACAGATTACCAAGGGTTGTCCCACACCCTTCATACACTCTACCGGTATTAGAAGGCTCACACACGAGAGCGACCCTCCATCATTGTGACACCCGTGGTGGAGTATTCGGTACAATCACAACCCCTCAACACCATTCATCGATAGATGTATAACCAACTAACGGGAGACGGGACACACACAAGGTTCGCACCCGGGAGTTACCCTCAACCGTTACAACCTTAAACAATCTGAGAGTAAAATTCACTTTACTTACTTCCAAACTTAGTAAAGCGTTTCAAGCTCTTACTAAGTTCCCAAAACCTTTTCTAAAACGTTTCCATGTTGGAAAATCAAGTTCTACTCACCAACTTGCGAAACCACGCTTGCCAACGCAATTATTGACCGTTCGAAGCCTCTAAAACCACTTCGTTTTCTTCCGTAATAATACCACATGTTTTCAACACACCAAAACAAAGTTTCAATGCATTAAAATGCATCAAAAACACCAGCACTCACAAGAAATCCCGCACCCCTGCTCTAAAGCATCAAAACACCCATTCGAAACAACTGAAAACTCAATTGATTGACCTCTAACCTTAGCCCAGGCATTACAAAACTCATCCAACACATTTTATGCATTAATCAACATCTAAAAGCAACCTAAAACCATCCTTATACCTCCAGCAACTCGAATTCCTCAAGAACACCCCAAAAACTCAACCAAAAACACCTCAAAAATCAAGAAACTCAAGGATTTCGGGATCTCTATGATTAAGACACCACTTCATCACCAAAAACCTTTTAAAAATCATTTAGAAACAACCTCAAACCAGCCAAATCAAACAAGATCCAAAAATCATATTAAAATCCAATTTTCTAACAAGATTTCAATAGTTTATCAAACTAACAACAAAACCTCAAAAAATCACTAATAAAGAGTGAAATATCTTTGGAATTTCATTAAAGAAACTAGATTAGAGGGTTAGCATGAAATTTACATCCAATGCTTGCTTCTCCTCTAATTTGGCAAGATTAGCTTGAAGAAACTTGAAGGAAAATGGAAGAAATTAACATGGAAAAGATAAAAATCAAAAGAGGATTTGAGAGAAAAGAATTTTTGGAAAATTCGGAGAAAATGGAAAGTGTTTGGCTGAAGTGAAAGTGAAAAGTAAAAAGCTTGTCAAAAATTTTGTAAACCGATCAACTAACTCTCATTTAATTAATTAATTAACAGCCTTTTTAATTATTTAATAAACATTTAAAACACATGCCAAATTAGGGAAACGACATAATTGCCAAGTAGCTCCTTAAAGATTCTAAGATTTTGACTCTTCTTGAAAAACACATTTTTCCTAACTTTTAATTCTTTACATTTTGGTCACTGCCCAAAATGTATACATTCGAAAACCCATTTTGTAAAATTGATTTAACCAACCTCTTAAATATAATTTTAGAGGATTTTAGGAATTTTTATCATATTTTATCCCATCCCGAACCTTGATTTACCTAAACCACCTTTTAACGGATCGAACAACCGACATCGGTTCCACCGGCCCAACCTGATTCGCCAAAACATCTAAGCCCAAAACCGGGGCGTTACAACTCTCCCCCACTTAGGAAATTTCATCCTCGAAATTTTACCTGAAGGAAAAAGATGCGGGAATTGCCTAAGCATGTCCGCCTTGCTTTCCCACATGGCTTCCTCAACACCTCAGTGTTGCCACAACACCTTCACAAGCTCAATCGTCTTGCCACGAAGAACTTTACTACTCGTATCCAAAATTCTCACTAGTTCCTCATCATAGGATAAATCCGGATTCAACCCAACTTCCTCAACTGGCATCACATGCGAAAAATCCGATCTATACCTCTGTAACATAGATACATGAAACACATCTTGAATCTTTTCCAACTCGGAAGGCAAGCTCAACCGATAAGCCACAGGACCAACTCGCTCCACAACCTCATATGGTCCAATAAACCATGGACTAAGCTTTCCTTTACGTCTGAACCTCATCACCTTCTTCCAAGGAGATACCTTAAGGAACACGTGATCTCCAACCGCAAACTCAATCTCTTTACGCTTTAGATCCGCATAAGACTTCTGACGATTCGATGCAGCCTTCAACCTCTCACATATGAGCTTCACTTTTTCAATTGTTCCCTTTAACATATCCCGCAAGGAAAGCAACTTTTACCCTGCCTTAGCTCAACAAATAGGCATTCGACACTTTCTCCCGTACAAGGCCTCATACGGTGCCATCTGAATACTTGCCTAAAAGCTGATATTATAAGCAAACTCAACTAACGACAAATGTTTTTCCCAAGAACCTTGGAAATGAATCACACAACATCGCAACATATCCTCCAGCACCTGGATAACTCGTTTCGGCTGCCCATCCGATTACAGATGATATGACGTGCTGAAATTCAACTGCGTACCTAACACCTGATGCAAACATTCCCAAAACCTCGTTGTGAACCTCAGATCCCTATCCAACACTATGGACTTGGGCACCCCGTGCAAACACACAATCTCAGCAATATACAACTCTGCCAACTTATCCAACGTATACGTAGTATGCACAACTAAGAAATGTGCACACTTCGTAAGACGATCCACAATCACCCACACAAAGCTCTTATTTGATGGTGTCAAAGGAAACCCGGATACGAAATCCATCTTAATCCTTTCCCATTTCAACTCTGGTATCCTCAAAGGTTGTAAAAACCGGAAGGAAACTGATGCTCAACCTTCACTCGTTGGCAAACCATACACTTTCTTACAAAATCAGCCACATCATTTTTCAATCCCACCCAATAGTACTCATCCTTCAATCCACGATACATCTTAGTACTACCAGGGTGCATAGCAAAAGGAATGCTACGAGCCTCAGCCAAAATAATGTGCCTCAACTCAACATCTTTCGGCACCACTATCCCACTTTTGAAACATAGAACTCCTTCATCATTAAAGCAGAAGTTCATAGCCTTACCATCAACTATATCCTAAACATGAGGCACCAACGAATCATCTAACAAATGCTTCTCCTTAATCAACTGAATCAAGGAAGGCCTTCCCATGCATAACTACCATATGCAAAGCATAAAGAGTAAAACATGCATAAGCTACAGTATGCAACATAAACCAATCCACGATACATCATCAATTATATTGGCTTACAAGTGATCATAAAAAGAGTTCACAACTCAAAACCTCATATCGGATACACGGATTACAAGTGTCTACTCGACACTTAAAGCCATCTTAACGAGAGTTGGTACATTAACATCCAAAGGTACTTTATCAACCGAGTACAATTACAACCCATAGGGACACCAACCCTATCATCGGTTAGATGCTTAACCACTAATGAGAGATGGGACACCAACCTCCTCGATCGTTAGGGTACTTGGACAGAGACACGGGACACCAACCCCTCGACATCCAAGGTAACTTTTTAAAGTGCACTCAATCCTATAGTCGGCTAACTATATCTGATATCATTTATAAACAATTTCATAACAACACTTGCCAATATAATTCATATTTAATACATACCTCACTATTTTCAAAACATCGTCAATAAACCACATTACCAAACATTAAACCATGCTTAACATCACAAGTATAAGTCATATACTTCAAGGATCTCTTACCATGTGCATCCTTCAACATTACATCATTAAAAATAGTAACCACATTCTTATTAAAATGATTTAACAATAGGTAAAACCATTAATTCAAAGCAGTGCATAAATCATCACATAATAGCACAACCGAGAGAGGAAATTCCTTTCACTTACTTCCAAACTTAGTTAAGCGTTTCAAGCTTACCACTAAGTTCCCAAATCACCTTTTAAAGCTTTCAAATCCGAAATTCACGTTCTCACTCATCGACCGCGCAAACTCGACTAGCTAACGCAAAACCAAGCAATTGAAACTCACAAACCTTCACCGATTGCTTCCGATATGTTCTCTCATGTTTATACCACACAAGAACAGAGGATTAATGCATCACAATGCATTAAAATCTCCAGCAAACAAAACTACCTCGTTGCTCTGCCGAAAACACCTAAATGTCTATCCAAAATATAGCCCAGCCAAAACCTATTACTTTCATCCATTTTAATCATCAATCAACATCCAAAATAAACCTAATTACATCCTTATACCTCTAGCAACTCAGATTTCACACTAACACCGCAAAAGCCCCAAATCTAGCAATCTAACAATTAGAGATCCAACTCATTTCAGGATTACTATTATAAAACCTTTATTTTAACATCATTTAACATCCAAATCATGATTAAAACCAATATCAAATCAATCAAAACAATACCATTGAGAAAATCTTGAGAAATCATCTTTCAAAAGCTTGATTTAGCCATTTTCATCAATTAAATTATAAAACCTTGCTATTAAACATAATTAGAGAGCCAAAGACTTGGGAATTTCAATAAAGAACCTTGATTAGAGGAGAGAAAAGAAAGATCACCTCTAACACAATCTTTTCCCCTTGATTTGCAATGATTTAGAAGAAATCCTTCAAGAAATCCATAACTAGTTGATGTAGAAATCCATGAGAATCATTTAGAAATCAAAAGTGGATGAAAAAAGATGAATCTTTGGAGATTTTAGTGATGAAAAGGTAGTTTGGCTGCTGGGAAAGTTGAGAGAAAAGTTTAGAAGAAAAGTAGTTACGTAATAAGATGTTTGGCCTTTTAAAATTCTTTTTATCACTTCTCATTTAATAAATTATTTAATTAAATCATTTTAAAACACAAAATCAAGGGAAAGACTGATAACACCCTGGTGTAATAGCTCCCTAAGGATTCTAAGTTTTAGCCCTTTTCAATTTAGTCATTAGAATGTATTGTGCAACTTTTACAAATTAGTCACCATTTTCAAAATTCCAATTAAATCACTCCAATTCCATCAAATTGAACTCTCCAAAACCTTCAAAACTTTCTTTTAAGATTATAAATATCTTTCATATTTTATCTCTCAAAAACCATTTATTTCAAATTAATCCCGAAACTAGCATAACTCACTTGAACTGGTTCACCCGAACCTCTTAGCCGAACCCGACTAACTTCTAAGCCCAAAATCGGGGCGTTACACTCACCATCTTCATTCGGTTGCTGGTGAACACTAGTTTTCCATGTATTTTGAGTTACACCTTCTTCTTCATCATCGCGTCTAGCTTGGAGTAGTTGACAACTTAATCGCATGTGCCACAAGTCTGATGTCTCATTTCTTCTTGTTTTGTCAACATATGCATCTTTCACAAACATCACATAGATAGACTCTAATCTCCATCCCTTCATCACCGGCTCCTATTTGATCTCAAGATTATGGTATACTTTCACATTGTAACCCCCTCGACCCAGTTTGGGCGAAAGACCGAAACGAACGGATCACACGTGGAATATTGAGGTAAACCAAAAATTTTACCTCAATAAACGACCCTATATTTTCAATTTATCTTTTCTAGATGCTCTCTAATACCCTATGTGATAATCTTCACAGCGGAACAATTTGCAACTTGATCAGACAACGTTTAAGGACTCAATTGCATGCAAACACATTTTAGGGACCATTTTGTAAATTTATTAAATTATAGTGATTTCCTCAATTGCATCCACAACATTCAAGGACTGAAATGTAAAGAAACAGAACTCCAAAAGATTCCAATAACCAACTTAACAATTGGGTTTTTTGGTAGAGGTTACCCTGTATAGGAACACCTCTTTCGGAACAGGGTCAAGCGTCTCAAAGCTCGAGCTCGTATTGAAACACCCTCTATGGTATTTCAAAACACGGGATTCCAGTAGCCAAATGTATCGATACACTCCTCCTTATTTTGAAACCTCTAGGCCATTTCAGGCTCACCGTTTCGGTACAACCTTGGGCGTACTGAAATACCTGGGCATGTAATGACACTTTTTGTTGGTTTTTCACACTTTAACTCATCCATAATCATTCCAACATGCTTCCAACATATCTAAACATCAATCCTTAGTCATTCAAGGCATAATCATCATCATAACATGCCAACTTCCATTAAATGTATTCTATAGGCATGCAACCTAGTAACAAGCCAAGCAAGATACCAAAATGCAAAGTAAAGCATAAACCAAATACTAAAGGCCATTGACAAGTCAAAAACCACAAATAAAACTTTCTCAAAATGGAGTTTGCACAAATCTCCCAAAGACACAACGGATCCCTCATTGCCCTTATTACTTTAGTCTAAACCGAAACATACTTTCTTAAACGGGGTCTCTTGAGATCCCTTGCTATTTGCTGCCTTTAAAACCTCAATTATCTGCATTGATGGAAAAATGAGAGCGTAAGTGTTGAGTGTGTAAAAGTTCTATTATTTACACCCTTTTAACCCATATTTCTGCTGCATTCAAGCATCATTACATTGCATTTAGGATAGTTTTCAATTAAACATCACAATTATATAAAAGGCACGGATTCTACTAAAAGATGGTGTATTTTGCAGGTAACTGCCAAGGTTGACAATAAAGGCAGGCGCAGGGCAGATAAGCAGGAAAGCTGAACTGAACAAGCAGCTGAAGAAGACGAACCTGTCATGGACCTGTCGTGACAGCATGGTGACAGCAGATTATTGAAGAGGAAAAATGAAGTGGACATCGATAGATAGAGAAAAATCTGCTCGTCTGTCGTGTGGAAGCCAAATAATTTTCCAAGCCCCGGATCAAAAGATATGTCAAGCCAAAGCTCAAGGAAAAGAATTCCCACAAGATAGGGATGCGGCTGAAAAGTAGGATATTTTAGAGATTTAGTCTTTATTAGAATCTTACTTTTAATTAAAGTTGTAATCCTTATTACCTTAGATAACTTGAGCCCAAAGCTTATATAAAGGGCATAGATTAAACCTAGGGCAGAACCGATTACCCCATAACGGAAACAAAAACCCTGCCGTCCACCCGTCACCAACATGTTTTAAATTCCCCCTAGGGCCACGGGTTGTTTTGTAAAGTAGTTGCAAGGGTTGCTTTGTTTTAGGATTTTTCAAGTTCAATAAAATAAACTTCAAGTTCTTTTATCTTGGTTTTAATATCTTGCAAGAGCATCGGGAGAGCATTGTGAGGTTATCTATTTACTTAGCATCGGGAGAGTTAAGTATACGAAAGAGATAAAAGCGCGTTCTCTAGTTTATAGTTGAACCATCTCGTGCTTAGGGATAAGGCGAGGTTAAGTGGCTAAAGAAGAATTCATACACATCGGTGTTCATCCTTCGATTCACGCCGGGAGGTATCATCAAAGACGTGATCATCGACAGACTTGTGCCTAGGGATAGGGCAAGGCAGATCTGGGATTCTTGCCAAGCTTGAAGTACTGAGTTAGTGTCTGCTGCCGCAACAACTAACGGACAGACGCCGCGACAAGTGCTGTCGGCGGCGGGAGCGACGACAGAACTGGAGATCCTAAGCGATTCAATACCTGCACTACCGAGCAATACAATACCGGCCCATTCTCTCTATCTTGATAATTCAATCCTTTTATTTACGTTTTTATTTTATTATTCGTGACAACTTTCTAAAATATTTTCTTTACTTCGTGCAGTAAATCAAGGTGAAGTCATTAGCCCAATCCCTGTGGAGACGATATCCGATACTTCGTATCACTTTACTACTTGCGTCGTGTACACTTGCACTACAATTGCGATAGACTATTTTACACGCAACAAGTTTTTGGCGCCGTTGCCGGGGATTGGCAACATAACTACATCTCTCTTTTATTGCACTTTTTGTTTTTATTTTTTTTTATTTTAGTTTTCGTTTTTAGTTTTTCTTTAATTTTTATTTTGTGTTTTCAACTCTTGCTTTTCACAAGGTTCTCTTGTTTATGCGCAGATCGAAAAGAGGCGAAGATCCTGAGTATAAGTTAGATCCGGAAATCGAACGATCATTCAATCTCAAGAAACAGATTCGCCATCTTTTAGACAGGAACGAATACCTTGAAGAACAGCTAGAGCAGATGGCCTGTAACCAGCCTGCTGGTGGAGACATACCTGCCTGTCGGAGACCCGCCTGGGGCAGGTGGACGACGGTCATGTCGTGATTACATGCTGAATGACCATATAGAGCTGGAAACCACACTGCCGGATATTGATGTTGATAACTTTGAGCTTAAACCTGTCATGTTTAGTATGATCAACAACGCCGGACAGTTTGGTGGTTCTGCGACAGAAGATGCTAGGGAGCATCTCAAAACGTTCCAGGAGATCTGTGGTTCGTTTAGGCTACCAGGAGTTAGTCCGGAGATACTGAGGCTTCGGTTATTCCCCCATTCATTAAGGGATAGAGATAAAACTTGGTGGAATAAACTTACACCGGGTTCCATTATGACTTGGGCAGATCTAACTCGTGAATTTTTATCTCGTTTTAATCCTTCACATTTATCTGAGCGATTACGTAACGAAATTGCTACTTTTCAACAGGAAGATGACGAGCCGATGCACGAGGCCTGGGACAGATTTACTACTCTTCTACGGAACTGCCCAATGCATGGATTCCCCGTCTGGAATCAGGTAACTAAGTTTTATAATGCTGCTAACTTACAAACTCGCATTCGCATTGATTCTGCAGCAAATGGACTGTTATTGGATAAAGATCCGGACGAGGCATTGCAAGTTCTAAAAAATCTAGCCAAGAATGAGGAGCAGTTTCCGACAGCTAGAAGAGGGGGTAAACGGGTACTTGCTGTCAAGGATTATGAAGCCGACAGCACTATGAAATCACAGGTAGCATTCCTCACTAAAGCCATGAAACATTTATTGAGTGAAGAGGAAGTACGAGGGTTTGCTGTCGAGGAAATTTGTGCCACTTGTGAAGGAAATCATAGTAGTGAAGAGTGCCCTATAAATATAGAAGAGGGGAAATATGTTGGAAATTACAAGCCAAACTACAATTCCAACAACTACAACCCTAATTGGAGGAAAGATCCCAAATTTTCCTGGAGTAATCCTAACAATGCCCTGAATCCACAAGCATATAATCAGAATCAGGGGGGTCCTAGATTGTTGACGCGACAGCAACTGCAGCCGCAGAACCTGCCGCCTCAGCAACAACAGCAGCCACCACCTGCCACGAGTAGTGTATTAGAGCAGACTCTGGCCACCTTTATGTCTCAGACTGGCACATATATGGATAATATCAATCAGTTTGTCAAGAAGACAGAAAATTTCATGGATGAAACTAAGATGAGAATGACAAACCATGAGGCCACCTTGAAATCTCTAGAGACACAAATGGGTCAGGTATCGCAGCATATTAAACCGAGGCAGAATGGAGGTTTTCCTAGCAATACTGAGAATGCTAGACCACCCCCACATGAGCAATGTAAGGCAATTACTACTAGGAGTGGGAAAAAGCTACCAGGGCCGGAAAAAGAAGTTGATACAGAACAGGACCCTGCTGTGAATAAACCTGCTGAGGAAGGTGCCCCGACAGGTGATAAACAGACTGCTGCCGATGAGCCTGTCACGCCAGTAGAAGCGACAGAGGAGAAAAAGGAAGATTATCGTCCTCAGATTCGCATGCAGTGGGAAGGACGCATTGCTGATTATCGTCCTCCTCCACCCTTCCCTCAACGGATACAACAAGCTAAGAGTGAATCTCAACTCAAAAAAATTTATGATATTTTTAAACAGGGTCATATTAACATTCCGTTGTTAGATGTTGTTAGGGAGATGTCAGGTTATGCTAAATTTCTCAAGGATGTCATGTCTAAAAAATCTAAACTTGGGGAATTTGAAACGGTAAGGATGCAAGAAGGTTGCATGAGTATTCTTCATCGACAACCACCCCAGAAAAAGAAGGATCCGGGGAGCTTCCTCATACCTTGCGTAATCGGCGATAAATTTGTGGGTAAGGCACTTTGTGATCTTGGTGCTAGTGTTAATTTAATGCCCAAATCTGTTTTTCAGAAACTAGGTATTGGCAAGGCGCGGCCCACAACAGTTACCCTACAGCTAGCCGACCACTCTTACGTTCACCCCGAGGGAAAAATTGAAGATATTTTGGTAAGAGTGGATAAACTTATTTTTCCTGCTGACTTTCTTATTTTAGATTGTGAGGCAGATGAGAACGCACCAGTCATCCTAGGGCGACCCTTCTTAGCCACGGGAAGATCATTGATTGATGTGGAAAAAGGAAAACTCACTATGCGCGTGAACGATCAAGAAATTAAGTTGAATGTTCTCCAAGCAATGAAACATGTCGATGTGGACGAGGAATGCAAAGCCATCATTGAGGTGACCTTTGATTACCCCTGCATCAGATCGGGCTGCCGTGATATCAAATTTGGTCACTGCTGCGACAGCCACTTAAACGCCTGTCACGACAGTAACGACGACAGCTCCGACGACAGTGACTCCTCTGAATTCGATACACCCGACACTGAAGGTCATGAGGAGGTAAACTGGTTAGACCATCGCCCAGGTAAGTTATTCGAACCTCTAAATTACTCTTCGGATAACCATTTAATCCAAAAACCCTCTACTGTTGAACCACCTGTCTTAGAACTTAAACCCCTGCCAGGGCAGCTTAAATATGCTTATCTTGGTTGTGATGACACACTGCCTGTAATCATCTCTGCTAAGCTGCCGCAGGAACAGGAACGACAGTTGATCGACATGTTGAGGCAGCATAAAAGGGCGATAGGATGGACGATAGCAGACATTCAGGGCATTAGTCCGGCAATCTGTATGCACAAAATCCTCCTAGAGGAAGATCATAAGCCGACTATTGATGCCCAAAGGCGGTTAAACCTTGCGATGAAGGAGGTAGTGCGTAAAGAAATAATTAAATGGTTAGATGCTGGTATTATTTACGCCATCTCTGACAGCAAATGGGTAAGCCCGGTGCAATGTGTTCCCAAGAAAGGAGGCATGACTGTAATAACCAATGAAAACTACGAGTTAATCCCAACCAGGACTGTGACCGGTTGGAGGGTTTGTATGGACTATCGGAAGCTTAACAAAGCTACCCGAAAGGACCACTTTCCTTTACCCTTTATTGATCAAATGCTTGATAGATTAGCGGGTAAACCTTACTATTGTTTTCTTGATGGTTATTCAGGATATAATCAAATTGCTATTGCACCGGAAGACCAAGAGAAAACGACTTTCACATGCCCCTACGGTACGTACGCATTTAGGAGGATGCCATTTAGACTCTGTAACGCACCTGCCACCTTCCAAAGGTGCATGATGGCTATATTCTCGGACATGGTTGAAGACTTCCTAGAAATTTTTATGGATGATTTTTCTGTCTTTGGAGACGATTTTGAGAGTTGTCTAGGCAATTTACAAAAAGTGCTCGAAAGATGCGAAAAAGCTAACTTGGTTTTAAATTGGGAAAAATGCCACTTTATGGTGGATGAAGGGATAGTCTTAGGCCATAAGATTAGCTGTCGTGGGATAGAAGTTGACAGGGCAAAAATAGAGGTCATAGAGAAGCTGCCGCCGCCAACCACAGTCAAGGGCATTAGGAGTTTTTTAGGGCATGCTGGTTTTTATAGGAGATTCATTGCCAATTTCTCAAAAATCACGAAACCCCTATGTCATCTCTTAGAGCAGAACCGACCCTTTGACTTTAATGAAGAATGTACTGAAGCATTCAAGGTTCTGAAAGAAAAGTTAGTAACAGCCCCCATAGTACAGCCACCAGACTGGACGCAACCGTTTGAAATTATGTGTGATGCTAGTGACTATGCTGTCGGGGCAGCACTTGGGCAGCGCAAGGACATGCTATTTCATGTCATATATTATGCCAGCAAAACATTGAATGATGCCCAAGTGAATTATACCACCACAGAAAAGGAGCTGTTAGCTGTGGTGTTCTCCATCGACAAGTTTCATTCTTACATACTTGGGATGAAGGTTATAAAACACACCGACCACTCTGCCCTCAAGTATTTATTTGCAAAAAAGGATGCAAAGCCTAGGTTGATACGGTGGATCTTACTATTACAAGAGTTCGACCTTGAGATAAAAGATAAAAAGGGGACAGAAAATCAGGTGGCAGATCACTTGTCGAGGTTGGAAACGGGACAGAGTCTACCGCCAGATGAGACACACATACTGGAGACCTTCCCAGATGAGCAGCTCTTTGCTGCCGCACTAGCTGTCGCGACAGCCATGGCGGCAGGTAAGTCTTCTAACCTTCCTTGGTATGCGGATTTCGTTAATTTTATTGTTAGTGGAATATTACCCTCTGATCTTACTTATCAAGCCAGGAAGAGGTTTCAAAATGATGTTAAACATTATTATTGGGACGAACCTCTTCTTTTCAAAATGTGCGCAGATCAGGTTATAAGGAGATGTATACCACAAGAAGAACAAGAAGACATTCTCCATCACTGACATGCTTCACAATATGGAGGACACTTAGGAGGCAATAAAACGGCTGCCAAGGTGCTGCAGTCCGGGTTCTACTGGCCGACACTGTATAAGGACGCAAAAGAATTTTACAAAAACTGTGACAGGTGCCAGCGGACAGGTAACATCTCGAGGAGAAACGAGATGCCACTGCAGAATATTTTAGAAGTCGAAATCTTCGACGTTTGGGGGATTGATTTTATGGGACCTTTTCCATCTTCATGTGGAAATCTTTACATCCTCCTAGCAGTGGATTATGTCTCCAAGTGGGTAGAAGCAATCGCAACTCAAAAGAATGATGCCAAAACAGTCCAAAAGTTTTTGCACAAAAACATCTTTTCTAGATTTGGCATCCCTAGGGCGATTATCAGTGATGAAGGGAGACATTTTGACAACAAGGTAATTGCTGTCGCCTTGAGAAAATATGGTGTCAAGCACAGGATCGCGACAGCATACCACCCACAGACCAATGGACAGGCTGAAATATCTAATAGGGAAGTGAAGAACATTCTAGAAAAAATGGTTAAACCAACTAGGAAAGATTGGTCTTTGCTTCTGAATGATGCATTATGGGCATACAGAACAGCCTTCAAGACCCCATTAGGCATGTCTCCATACCGTTTGATTTATGGGAAAACCTGTCATCTGCCTGTCGAGATAGAACACAAGGCATATTGGGCAATCAAGGCAGTAAACATGGACTTGGACAAGGCAGGCCAGAAAAGGCTGTTAGATTTGAATGAGATCGATGAAATACGGACAATGGCCTACGACAATGCAAGGATTTACAAGGAAAAGACTAAAAAGTGGCATGACAAGAAGTTGCTGCCACGACAGTTCTGCCCAGGGCAGCTTGTGTTGTTATTTAATTCTAGGTTGAAACTTTTTCCTGGGAAACTTAAATCTAGATGGTCTGGCCCGTTCCAAGTAACTCAAGTTTTTCCCCATGGTGCCATTACAATTCAATCACTAAAGGACGGGCACCAATTCAAAGTCAATGGACAACGCCTCAAGCACTATCAAGGGACTGAAGCCCCAGGAATACAGGAAGTGGTTACTTTAGGTGATGCCCCACAAGGCATCGCTAATTTAACCTAATTTATTTTATTTTTCTTTTTATTATTAATATTATTTATTAGGAATTAGATTTATTTTATTTGAATAATGTTTTGTTTTTAATTTCAGTTTTTAGGTAATAAAGGAGGCAAGTGAGAAAGAAGAAGTGGCCCAAACCCACCGCCCATCCACCAGCCCAATAGAGCCCATTTATGATAACCTGTCGTTTCGGCTGCCGGCGCAGACGGAGTTGACAGGCTGTCAACAGCCGCACAGCAGACGACGAAGCGTGCAGCAGACGCACAGCAGAGGCATTAATGCCCGTCAGACGCGTCAGACACTCTACATTCAATCTGCCGCTCCGTTATTCCCGCCTGCCGTTGTGACATTAAATGGGCAGCTCCCCAACAGCTATATAAACCCCTTCTTCTTTTCATTTTTCATCACTTCAGATTTTCTCTCTTGCTATTCTCTTCTAGTTTTATCTATTTTCTTTCATTTTCAGCCCTTGCAACCAAAAATGTCTTCACGACAAACCCGTCAGAACGCTGCTGCCGCTTCTTCTTCAGCAGCAGCATCCCCGTTCGCTAACAAGGAACTTTGGGAGGAGAGGAGCTTCATCTACAACAGAGAGGCCCCTCTGTTTGGACTCCGGCCGTTCATCATGCAGGCCATAACAGCTCAATTGTGGGAAGACTTCGCCGAGCAGCCGGCAGAGCTTAATGACACCCTGGTCAGAGAATTTTACGCGGCAATCGAGAGTAAGACGGCGACATCTGTCACCGTCCGAGGAGTGACAGTTCCTTTCACCGCCAGCAGCATCAACCATGTCTTCGGCCTCTTCTTTGGCCCTAATGAAGACGCTCACCAACAATTTTGGGACACCCTCGACGCTGCCGGACATGATGCTGTCATGAGGGAATTGACAGAGGCGGGCACGACATGGAGCACAAGTAAGAAGAACCCCCACTCTGTCAATAGGGGGCAGCTACTCCCTGAAGCAAAACTATGGAACGCTTTTATCAAAAAGCGTATCCTGCCCTCGTCCCACCATACGACAGTCAACAGACAGCGGCTGGCCCTCATCCACTCTATCATGCACAACAGGCCCATCAATGTGGGCAGGTACATGAGGGACAGCATTCTTGATTGCGCCTTCCGATCGGACTCACGACTCTGCCTGCCATGCACCATCACTGCCCTTTGCCGCTGCGCTGCTGTACCGGAGGACCCTTCAGATAAAATCAAGCAGGGCAGCGGATGGACAGACAACAACATCTCCAGCCTCATGGAGCTGGTAGTCGTATCGCCCCTTAACGCCTTCGATCCAAACGCCCCTCCTGCTGAGTCTGATGATGAGCCTGCCACCGAACCTGCCCCAGAAGCTGCCACCAACACCGCTCCGACAGATCAGAACGCCCACATCCTTGCGGCCATCTTGAGGATCGAGGAGCGCCAGATGGGCTTAATGACATTCATCCGCGACTTCTCCAATGCAACGGTAAATTTCATTACCAATACTTTGAATTTTACGGATGTCATTTTCCCCACCTTCCCCGCCCATTATTTCAATATCCCCTCCCCTACTCCCACACCACCTGTCTCTCCCCACGGAGAATCTGCCTCCTCCACACCTTCCCCGACGGCAGCCGGCAGCCCACCGGCAGACACCTCCCCTCGAGGAACAAAGCGAGCTGCCACTGATGACAGCCCCCTTGTCCGGAGGAATTTGGACAGCGCCTTCACACGGGTGAAACGCATTAAGCATGTCGCAGACAAGCGAAGACTGTCCAAAGCCATCATGACCACCAGCTGGGACAGCAGCAGCAGCAGTTCCGATGTCAGGCTAGTGGAGCCACCTGCCCTTCAACCTGCCGACGACCCTGTCCCCCAACCGGAGGAAGACCCTGCCCCTCAACAGGCTGACGAATCTGTCGATCAACCTGCTCCGGAACCTGCCCAGCCACCTCCTCAACGCAGACGCTACCATCAAATCCGCGTCAGCAGCAGCAGCGAGGACAGCGAATAAAATTTAAGTTTTTATTTCTTTTTCTCCTCTTATTGCTGCCTGCCCTTATATTTGTGATGTACTTTTATTTATCTTGTTTTTCTTTATTTGTTTTTATGTCATTTTGCATTGAGGGCAATGCAACCCTCGAGTTTGGGGGAGGCAACCCTCCATATTTAATGGAGTCTTTAACACATCTTTTGTTTAGTTGTTATGTCTTTTTATTTACTTATTTTCTTCTAAAAAAATTAGAAAATTAAACCGTTGGCTTAAAACTGTGAAGTTAACTACCTGTCATGACGGCTCTGTCGTGGCAGCATCTTTAGGACAGGTTAAGGAAAAGTTTAGAGCCTTTCTATAGTTCTGAAAACTTAAACACTTTTGTGACTGTTATTTTGCTTAGATTTCTTTTAGCCAAACTAGAATAGGATGCTTAGAACTTGAATAGCCCCTAGAGGTGCCTAACACTGGCTCTAGGAAAGAAGTTTAGCAAAAGAAAATCAAAAACCTAGAGGTGCCTAAAACCGGCTCTAGGAAGCTAACTAGAGGTGCCCAAAACTGGCTCTAGAAAATTTTAGCTTGAAAATAGAAGAAAAAGAAGCATGAAAATGTGCCTTCTAAAAAATTAAACTTTGGCCTAAAGATTCGAGTTAAGGAGTTGAATATTCTAGTGAAACTAAGAGAGTCTTAGCATATAACTGTTCACAAGCATGCACACACTGCACGAGAGCTATAGGGAGATTCCGGACAGATCCTAACCCTTCCGACAGGTTGTTGCCGCCATAGAGAATGAGCGACGGGTAAGGGACAGTTCACTGTTTAAAGGCCAACACAAAATTTTTTCATTTTTCTTTAGGTTTAATTGCTTGAGGGCAAGCAAAGACTTGAGTTTGGGGGTGTGTTGAGTGTGTAAAAGTTCTATTATTTACACCCTTTTAACCCATATTTCTGCTGCATTCAAGCATCATTACATTGCATTTAGGATAGTTTTCAATTAAACATCACAATTATATAAAAGGCACGGATTCTACTAAAAGATGGTGTATTTTGCAGGTAATTGCCAAGGTTGACAATAAAGGCAGGCGCAGGGCAGATAAGCAGGAAAGCTGAACTGAACAAGCAGCTGAAGAAGACGAACCTATCATGGACCTGTCGTGACAGCATGGTGACAGCAGATTATTGAAGAGGAAAAATGAAGTGGACATCGATAGATACAGAAAAATCTGCTCGTCTGTCGTGTGGAAGCCAAATAATTTTCCAAGCCCCGGATCAAAAGATATGTCAAGCCAAAGCTCAAGGAAAAGAATTCCCACAAGATAGGGATGCGGCTGAAAAGTAGGATATTTTAGAGATTTAGTCTTTATTAGAATCTTACTTTTAATTAAAGTTGTAATCCTTATTACCTTAGATAACTTGAGCCCAAAGCTTATATAAAGGGCATAGATTAAACCTAGGGCAGAACCGATTACCCCATAACGGAAACAAAAACCCTGCCGTCCACCCGTCACCAACATGTTCTAAATTCCCCCTAGGGCCACGGGTTGTTTTGTAAAGTAGTTGCAAGGGTTGCTTTGTTTTAGGATTTTTCAAGTTCAATAAAATAAACTTCAAGTTCTTTTATCTTGGTTTTAATATCTTGCAAGAGCATCGGGAGAGCATTGTGAGGTTATCTATTTACTTAGCATCGGGAGAGTTAAGTATACGAAAGAGATAAAAGCGCGTTCTCTAGTTTATAGTTGAACCATCTCGTGCTTAGGGATAAGGCGAGGTTAAGTGGCTAAAGAAGAATTCATACACATCGGTGTTCATCCTTCGATTCACGCCGGGAGGTATCATCAAAGACGTGATCATCGACAGACTTGTGCCTAGGGATAGGGCAAGGCAGATCTGGGATTCTTGCCAAGCTTGAAGTACTGAGTTAGTGTCTGCTGCCGCAACAACTAACGGACAGACGCCGCGACAGGTGCTGTCGGCGGCGGGAGCGACGACAGAACTGGAGATCCTAAGCGATTCAATACCTGCACTACCGAGCAATACAATACCGGCCCATTCTCTCTATCTTGATAATTCAATCCTTTTATTTACGTTTTTATTTTATTATTCGTGACAACTTTCTAAAATATTTTCTTTACTTCGTGCAGTAAATCAAGGTGAAGTCATTAGCCCAATCCCTGTGGAGACGATATCCGATACTTCGTATCACTTTACTACTTGCGTCGTGTACACTTGCACTACAATTGCGATAGACTATTTTACACGCAACAGTAAGCACACAAGTCTTAGTGAGGAGGCTAAAAAGCAAAACACCATCAATGCATTAAAACCATTTTACATGCTTACATTGAACCCTCATTTCCATTTCCTAAAACATCATTTGAAAACCATCATGCCCCTTTTAAAACCATGCATATTCCTTAAACAAAACCCATCATATTAAGCTTCATGTTCATGTATCATGAATCATCAACACGTTCCAATTCCACACTCTATTTAAGCCTTCTCATGCATAGCTATCTTATGCAATACTTAAAGCGTAAAACATTCATAAACCACATTATGCAAAATAAACCATTTCATAATACATTATCAATTATATTGGCTTACAAGTGATCATTAAACAAGTTCACAACTCAAAACTACATATCGGATACACGGATCAACAAGTGTCTACTCGACACTTCAAGCCATCTTAACCAAAATTGGTACATTCACAACCAAAGGTACTATATCAACCGGGTACAATTACAACCCAAAGGTACACCAACCCTTTCATTGGTTAGATGCTTAACCACTAAAGAGAGACGGGACACCAACCTCCTTGATCGTTAGGGTACTTGGGTGGAGACACGAGACACCAACCCCTCGACATCCAATGCGACTTTTTATAGTGCTGTCAATCATAAAGCCGACTAACTATATTTGATAGCATTCATAAACCATTTTCACAACATCACTTTCCAATATAATTCACATTTTAACACATACCTCACTATTTTCAAAGCATCATCAATAAACAATATTTCCAAGCATTAACCATGCTTAAAATCACAAACATATAACATATACTTCCATGAATCACTTACCATGTGCATCTTTCAACATCACTTCATCAAAATAGTAAATTTGTAATGCTCTGGTTTTGGGCCTAGGAGTTTTATATACAGTTTAGGGGTTGCAGAACCTAGATTAGAGATCCATGTTAGTTTAGGAGTGGTTCAGGGAAAATATGGTTCAGGATGTGATAAAATTATTAGAAAATTCCTAAAATCCTCTTAAAGTGTATATAATGAATTGGTGAAGTCAATTTTGGAAAATGGTTTTTGGAAGAGAAACATTTCAATTTTGTGAGTAAATTGTAAAAGTATAAAAACTATTTTTAAAGGATTGTTTTGAAAGAGGGTCAGTGCTTAGAATCTTTAGGGAGCTATGTCAATAGTAATCAACAATGTCCTTCAATTGAGCATATTTTAATTGTCGTTTAATTAAAAGATTCAAAAGAGTTTTATTAAAAAGGATATTTAGTTTTACAAAATCATTTTTGATGTAACTTTCATTTTCTCTCTTTTCTCATCAGTCAAACATCTTCTTTCTCTCAAAACCTCTAGAGATAGTCATCTTTCCAATTATTTTTGTTTGGCAAATGATTTCCTTGGTGATTCCTCCTTTCATCTCAAAGGATTCTTGAAGATTTTCAACAAAATCTTGCCAATTGAAGGAATAGGCTAGGATTAGAGGTAAATATCGTTCAATTCCTCTAATCAAGGTTCTTTATTGAAATTCTCAAGTATTTGGATCTCTAATTATGTTTTCTTAACAATGTTATATATTTAATTTGATGAAAATGGTTAAATCAAGCTCAAATGGTGATTTTGAATGATTTTCGTATTGGATCTGATTTAGCTGAGTTACGATTGATTTTAATCATAATTTGGATGTTAAATAATGTTAAAAGAAAGGTTTGATCATATTGATCCCGAATAAAGTAGGTCTCTAGTTGTTTGGTTGTTAGATTTTGGGTTTTTGCGGTGTTAATGTGAAATCTGAGTTGTTGGAGGTATAAGGATGCAAATAGGTTGATTTTGGTTGTTACCTGATGTTTAAAAATGGATGAAAGTGATAGGTTTTGGTTGGGTTCAGTTTGTAGTGTAATTGAAGGCGTTTTCGGTTGTTTAGGATAGGTGTTTTGGTGTTTTTGGGTAGAGCAGCGTAGTAGCTTTGTTTACTAGAGATTTTAATGCATTGTGATGCATTAATCCTCTGTTCTTGTGTGATATAAACAAGGGAGAATGTATCAGAAGCAATCGGTGAAGGTTTGTGAGCTTGGATTGCTTGGATTTGCGTCATCTAGTTGAGTTTGTACGTGTTGTTGAGTTAGAACGTGGATTTCAGTTTTGAAATACTTTAAAAGATGATTTGGGAACTTAGTGGTAAGTTTGAAACGCTTAACTAATTTTGAAAGTAAGTGAAAGGAATTTCCTCTCTCGGTTGTGCTATTACGTGTTGTTTTATGTATTGTATTGATTTAATGGTTTTACCCATTGTTAAAGCATGTTTAAAGAATGTGGTTACTATTTTTAATGATGTGATGTTGAAGGATGCACATGGTAAGTGATCCTTGTAATTATATGCTATATACTTGTGATTTTAAGCATGGCTTAATGCTTGGAAATATGATTTATTGATGATGCCTTTGAAAACAATGAGGTATGTGTTAAAATGTAAATTATATTTGCAGGTAATGTTGTTAAAATGGTTTGTAAATGATATCGAATATAGTTAGTCGACTATAGGATTGAGTGCACTATAAAAAGACGCCTTAGTTGTCGAGGGGTTGGTGTCACGTGTCTCCGTCTAAGTACCCTAACGATCGAGGAGGTTGGTGTCTCCTCTGTCGTTAGTGGTTAAGCCTCTAACCGATGATAGGGTTTGTGTCTCTATGGGTTGTAATTGTACCCGTTTGATATAGAGTACCTTTGGTTGTGAATGTACCAATTCCGGTTAAGATGGCTTGAAGTGTCGAGTAGACACTTGTTGTAATCTGTGTATCTGATATGAGGTTTTAAGTTGTGAACTTGTTAAATGAGTACTTGTAAGCCAGTATAATTGATGATGCATCATGGTATGGTTTATGTCGCATAATGTGGTTTATGCATGTTTTACTCTTTAAGCTTTGCATATGGTAGCTATGCATGGGAAGGCTTTAATTGAGTGTGGTTTGGAACTTGTCGATGGTTCATGATACATGTGGTTTGATGTTTAACATGATGATTTTTTTAAGAAAAATGCATGGTATTAAAAGGGCATGATGGTTTTCAAATGATGTTTAAGTAATTGGAAATGAATTCTCAATGTGAGCATGAAGAATAGTTTTTTGGATTGATGGTGTTTTGTTTTAGAGCCTCCTCAATAAGCCTTTTGTGCTTACACTCTCACTTGTCCATCAATGCAGATAATTGAGGTTTTGGAGGCAGCACGTAGCAAGGGATCGCAAGAGACTTCATTTGAGAGTGTATGTTTCGGTTTAGACTATATGTAATAAGGACAATGGGGGATCCGTTGTGTTGTTGGGAGATTTGTGTAAACTTCCTTTTGAAAAAGTTTGATTTGTTGTTTAAAACTTGTAAATGGCCTTTGGTATTTGGTTTATGCTTTTCTTTGCATATTGGTATCTTACTTGACTTGACATTAGGTTGCATGCCTATAGTTTACCCTTGATGCAAATGCTCATGTTTTGTTGTTGAATATGTTATGATCGATTGTGGATTGATGTTTAAATATGATGTATGCATGTTGGAGGTATGTTGGATTGATTATAAATGAATTAAAGTATGAAAAACTATCAAAAAGTGTCATTGCAGGACCGGGTGTTTCAGTACACCTCAATCTTGTACCGAAACGATGAGCCTGAAATGGCCTAGGGGTTTTGAAACAGGAAAGGACTGTTTCGGTACGTTTTACTACTGGAAGTCCCTTTTTCAAAACACCCCTAAGGGTGTTTCGATACGGTCCCGAGCTTCAAGATGTTCGAACCTATTCTGATACGGGTGTTCCGATACAGGGCAACTTGTACCTAAATACCCACTTGTTAAGTGGTTGTTGGAATCTTCTAAAGATCTGATTCTTTATGTTTTGGTCCCTAAATGTTGTGGATGTAATTAAATGAGCTTGGATGATTGTTTTCAGCTGAGATTTAACAGACATGCATGTAATGTGACTAATTAAAGGTTGGAAATGTAAAATTCGAAGAAGTCCATGTATTTTGGTAAAATTACAAAATTTTCCTTAAAATGTATTTGCATGCAATTGAGTCCCTAATTGATGTCTATTCGAGTTGCAAATTGTTTCGTTGTAAATATTATAACATAGGGTGTCTAAATGTATCTACAAAATATAAATTGAGAAAATAGGGTCATTTATTGAGGTAAACTTCCTGGTTTACTTCAATATTCCCCATGTGACTCGTTCAGTTCGGTTTTTTACCCAGACCGGTACAAAGGGGTTACATTTGGTGATATCAGAGGTAGGTTTTGAAAAAATGGGATGATGGTAAGTTACTAGTAAGTTGACGTGATATAATTCTAAGTGAATGATGATATTTGCTATGCACGGTGATTGTTATAATCATTTTGTTGATGAGCAAATGATATTGATGCCATGCATGACGATTGTGATGTCTGTGTAAGTTGATATATTCATGGTGATGTTATGGGCTGAATCTGATTTATTTTTATACGTGATGCTTGTGATACGTACGTTGTATGCCTTATGATATGCTTGGGGGAAAAATTGGGATACCCATTGCCTTATTACTTTAGTCAAAGTGTTTTAAATTTAATTGGAAGTCTTGGATCCTTACTTGAAGCTGGTCTGATTTCTTTGTTTTGTTTTATTATCATGCCTTAATTATAATAGCACAATGGGACCAAGGAGCGAGTTACGTTCGGGTACGATCGCTGCTGCTGGAGAGCAGGGAAATCATGAGAACAAGGTTCTTCTTGGTGGGAATTTACATCCTCCACTGCCTCCACTCGGGGGTGAGGAGCAAGGACAGCGTGAACAAGCTGGGCGTATGTTGGGTGATTTGATGCCTTTAGTTCAGGCGATGACTAGAGCATTCCAGGCTGATGATGCCGGAGTGTAAGTGCAAGCACCTGCTGCTGGGAAAACTGGGTTGCCGTTAGAACACTTGCGTAGTTTAGGCGGTGTTGATTATCATGGTTTGTCGCTCGAGGCATCCGAGGCTTTGATAGCTAGTATGATCCGGATTTCAGATCAAATAGGGTGCAATGATGCGTGTAAGATGGGATGTGTTGTTTCATTGTTGCAATGTGATGCTTACAATTGGTGGACGATTGTAACTGTGGCTTTGGAGCCTAATGAGGTGGATTGGGAATTCTTCCAAGCTATCTTTAAGAATAAGTATCTAGATGTTAGATACTTGGATGACAGGAAACGCGAGTTTATGTCTTTGACGCATGGTAGGATGATTGTGGCTGAGTTTGAGGTTCAGTTTGTATGTTTGCGCCAGTATACCCTTGAGTTGGTGTCGAGTTATAGGCATCGTTGCGATCATTTCCGTTATGGACTAGTGGAAGAGGTGAAGACTTTTATGTTGGCCTCTGATTTCATAGAATTTGATGTGCTGGTGGCGCGGGACAAGGATATCGAGGCGAGTCTGGGTTTGACTCCTCGTGTGGATGGTTTTAGCTTGGGTAAGAGAGTTACTGGTTTTGGTCCTAGAGGTGGAAAGAATAAGAGGCACCGTGATTAGAAGTTTCACTCTGACGTGAAGCGAGGCGGAGGAAGGCCTAGACGTGGAGCTTATGGTTAGGGTGCTCAGGCTAGATCAGATTTTAAATCTTGTTGGGTATGAGGATCATGTGAGCATATGAGGCGAGATTGTTCTCGGTTGGCTTGTGAGGCGCAAGCTCCTACAGCTGTGGCGGCCAATGCTTGTTGGATTTGTGGTTCGGCTGATCATTTGATACGTGATTGTCCTTAATTGGATAGAGGTGGTAAAGTTAGAGCACTTGTTGTTGCACTACAAAGAGGCCGTGGGCGCGGTCGTGGTAATTTCATATGTAGAGAGGATGGTCAGAGAGCTGTGGCACATGTTGTAGCTGTCTAACTTGTGGGTGGTGGTCCTATGAGGGTGTATGCACAATGCGAGGGACACAATGACACTGATGTGATGGCATGTACTTTCACTTTGCAATCCTTGTCATTGTTATCTTTGATGGATTATGGTTCTATGTATTCATATATCTTGAGTGAGCATGTGTATTTGCTTGATATCCCTGTAGAGATGTTAGATGTGGGAATGCAAGTAACAGTGAAACTGTTGTTATGAGAAGGTTGTATAGGAGATGTCCTTTATTTGTCCAAGGTCACATGCTTGCGGTTGATTTAATGGAATTGCCTTTCTATGGTTTTGATGTAATCCTTGGGATGGATTGGTTAATCAAGCATTGGGGTGTGGTTGATTTAGATGCTAAGCAAGTAACCTTGAAACTAGTTGATGATTATGTGGTGGTTATCGTGGGTGAAAATGTGAAATTCATGTCCAATGCTATTTTGGCTCTTGAAGCGAGTCGTTTGATGGAATAGGGTTGCGAGGCTTTCTTAGCATATGTTATGAATCCAAGATCGAAGGAAGTGGAGAGGTTGTCTGGGTTGCCACCAAGTGGAGAGGTTGTGTTTGGCAATGAGTTGTTTGAAAATACGACTCTAGTGTCTATTGCTCCCTGTTGCGTGTAAATAAGGTTATCGCAATTAAGTGCAAGTATACACAACACAAGTAATATAGTGATACGAAGTATCGAATATAGTCTCCACAGGGACTGGAAATACTTCTATCTTTAAAGGCATGCACAAGGTAATAGATGAATTTAATAGATAGTTTTGAGTAATCTTGAAAATAATCTAAAATAGATAAAGGAATCAGATTGAGAAAATAGGCTGGTATTGATTTGTTCAGTAGTACAGGTGTTGCATTGCTCAGAGGACTTCTGATGTGTCTGTCGTCGAGCCTGTCGCGACAGAGGTATGTTGATGTCGCGACAGCGAACAAGAACATTGTACTTCAAGTTTGGCAAGAACCCCTGTTGTGACTTGTCTTATCCCTAGGTCCAAGTTCTGTCAATGAACACGTCTTACATGATACCTCCCGGCGTGAATCGAAGGATGAACACCGATGTTTGTGAATTCTTCTTTAGCCACTTAACCTTGTACCAATCCCTAGGCCAAGATAGTTTAACAATAAATTGGAAAACTCATATTTACTCCTTTTGTATACTCAACTCTCCCGATATTAAGTAAATGAATGACCTCACAATGCTCTTTCGATACTCTTATGAGATATGAAAACTAGAGTAATAAACTTGAAGTTTTATTGAATTGAATAGAAAAATCCTAAGAAACAGTTTAACCCTTAAAACTACTTTACAAGATCAACCATTAGTCCTTGGGGAAGTTTAGAACATGATGGATAAGGGATAAACTAGGGTTTGTGATGGAAGACGACTATGAACTATGTTATCATTCTCTAGGTAAAATTACAAGCATATATATAGGCCTAGGATACAAGTTTTCTTAATGGCCAAGAATACTAGTTAAAATTAAAGTACAAATCATTTAAAGACTAAATCTCCGAGTAGACTTCCTTTAAATCGTCCTATCTTCTTGCTTTGACTTTCCTTCTCAAACTTTGGGCAAAGCTTTCCTTGTGTTTCTGGACTCCAAGAATAATGCAAGTGGTCTCTAAAAATTAGGCTTGAAATCCTCTATCAGTCGAACTCCACTTTGCATTTTTCCATCTCTTCTTCTTCATTGTCCCCACCTCTGTCACGAAAGATGTTTCGACAGCAAGTATAAGGCAGTTTGCTTCGACCCTGTTTCTCCAACTTTCCAGTTATCTACTATTCCTCTGTTGCCCTGGATGCTACCACGATAGGTACATGCAAGAATTACCCGAAATTAGCAGTAATTGTGCAATAATTATTCATTTGTGATGTTTATGCAAAATCTATCCTAAAATGAAGGTAAACATGCTTGAGTGCATCAATAATATGGGTAAATGAGGGCTAAAATATAGAACATTTATGCACTCAACACACCCCCAAACTCAAGTTATTGCTTGTCCTCAAGCAAATGTAATCTAACTAAGAATGAATCTTTTTGGTTTTGGCTTAACTCAATGAACAACCATTACCTTCAACATCTTCACCATCAAGATCAATACCTCTTCGAATGTTTATGGATTTATCCGAAGCAATACTATAATTCTTGTGTGAGTGTGTGCGGGTTTTGTGAACAAATATGAGCCTAGACTTCTTAGCAAACAGAATAGTTACTTAACTTACTTGAGTTTTACTTTCAAAAATAATTCTTAACTAGAGCCAATTTCGGGCACCTCTAGTTTTCTTCTAAAGTTTTTCTATTTCTACTAGAGCCGGTTTTGGGCACCTCTAGTTTAATTTCCTAGAGCCAGTGTTAGGCACCTCTAGGAGTACTTCTAGTTATTTTCCTAGAGCCAGTGTTAGGCACCTCTAGGAGTAAACTGAATCTAAGTTTTCTTTCTAACTCAAGTGTCTAAGCTTTCTATTCTAAGTTTGCTAACAGAGTCTTAACATCATATAAATCACAAAGGTGTATGTAAGAGTCCATAACTATAGTAAGGATCTAAATACTTCCTAAAACATTCTAAAGCTACTATCACGACAGTGAGTACTGCGGCAGATAACATAAGTTCAAAAATTTTAGCCAAAACTTTTTTGACACAAAATTAAATAGTAATGAAACACAAAATAAGATAAGTTCATTAATAAAAGGAGGACTGCCTAGCCCCAAACTCAAGGGTTGCATTGCCCTCAATGCATGACAAACAGAAAAAAACATCACAAATAGAAAATAAAAACACAAACGACAGAAAGAGTAAAATAAACTTAAGTTGAAGTGTCGTTGTCGCTGCTGCTGTCGATGCGAAGCTGTCGGCGAGCAGTTTCTTTTGTAGCGGAGGCTGGCTTTGTGGCTGGAGAGGATAAGGCTACCTTCTTCTTTGCCTCTGGCGGTGGCTGGATTCTTGTAGGTGAAACTTTGGGAGCTTTGTCCAGAATCTCAAGCTCACTGTCGCTTTTGTTGTTGCTTTTGTTGTCGTCTGCTCTGCCGCGGTAGGGTCCCTCTACATCGATATGCAGCTTCTTTTTCTTCATTGGAGGGAAGTCCTTGGCTATTTTGCGGACGATAGAAGGTTCAGAGTCTGAGTCATCCTGTCAGACTGAAGAGGAGGAGAAACCTTTGAAATATTTTTGGGTCAATTTCTGGTAGTGGTTCTTTTCTCTTGGCTCCTCGAAGAGATGCAGACCTTCTGTCACCGGTTCCTGTTGTGGTAGATGGTAAGGCAGAGGCAGCTGTCGGTGTGGGTGTCTTGGGGGTAGTGGCAGGTGTTAGGGCAGAAAGAAGGTTTTCTAGAAAATGAGGGAACTGCACGTTTGGATAATTAAGTTCAACTTTAATGAAATTTACCGTAGTAGTATGGAAGTCTCTCATATACTCCATGTAACCTTTCTGCCTTGCCTCCATTCTTTGCCACAGTTGAATTATTTGGCTAGAGGAGATGCCTTCTGGTCTTGCAGATTCTGTCTGCTCAGGCTCTGCCGTGACAGGTTCTGTTGAGTCTGGTTCTGTCGTGATAGAGGGGTCGATGTAAGCCATTGGAGTGACTTTCTTCAGTTCTATCAGGCTGTAGAGATTCTGTTGCGTCCACCCCTTGCCTTGGATCTTCACATCCTCATCAATTTTAGGGACATTGTTGTCTCGACAAAGGGCCGTGATTAAATAAGGGAAGAAGAGGGGGCCTTATGTGAGAAAGGGGCCATGGTGGCCGGAGATGCAATGAATAATAGTGGTTTGTGTTTGATCGGTGGTTAGTGATTTGTTGTTTGAAGAAGATGAACAATATATTTTCTAGAGAGAACAATATGTTTATTTGTATATTCTTATTACTCTTAATTATTCAAATGTGTGTAAGGTGAGCCTTTAAATAGGCAATTACAGAGTTTTAGTATAGTTAAACTATACTTTTATCTCTAATTTAAATAATATTTATCCCTAATTTAAATAAGACTTCTAGTAAATCTAAACTATTGACTTGGGATTAAACTTTAATTACACATTAAATAAAACTCTACCACTTCTTGGATAACTTACACTCTCCCTCAAACTCTAACACTTCTCGGATAACATACACCTTATCCTTCAGTGCACACTCGTGGATTCCATCAAGAATGCATTTGCCCACATTGATCTGACGTTCGTTGATGATGGAGTGCACGAGGGCCAGCCTCTGTCGGTCCACTTTTGTGTTTTGAGATGTTGGCATGAGACGCTTTTTCACAAAATGGTTCCACAGCTTGGCACCAGGCGTGAGTTGGGTTCTTCGAACCGCCCATCGATGTTTTGGGTCCTCGTTCCAACTGGTGCCTTATTCAGTGAGGTCTACCATGATGTCGTCATAGTCTTCCGACAACATATTGCTGATGAACCTGTTGTGTGCATCCTCCTTCCTTCCCACATACATGTCATACAGAGAATTGATGTAGGCTGGTTTTAATTCGATTTCCTTACCCTTGATGGTGACTGTAGAAGTGTCCTTAAAGGTGACGGCAGCATATAATTCTCGGACAAGTGTGACATTCATCTCCTCGGGTTGTTCCGCAAACATCTGCCACTTTAGCCCAGTGATCCTTTTGGCGATGAATCCTTCGATTCCTAGATCTCCGGTCTTCTTTAGGTAGGTGAAGCCCCTTTCCTCCCACATTTCTCTTTTCTAAAAAGATTCATAATATATTTTCTCTGATTCTGCCGAGACGAAACTTCTGTGAATTCTGCTGTGAGTGGGAGTGGAGACTGTCACGGCAGAGGTGGAGGAAGCACTTCTTCGGGTCGATCTCATTGTCATCGTAAAGGTACTGTAGAAATGAAAGAAAAGAAAATACTAAAAAGCTAAAATATTTGGAAACATAGTAGAGAGAAGAGAATGAGGTGAAAAATGAAATGGGGTGAGGGTTTATATAGAACGGGGTTTTTGCTCGTTGAAGCCATAATGGGTGGCGTGAAAACGGAGCCAGCTGTCACATAGTTTCTTGATGCGTCTATTACGCGTTTCTGTATTTTTCTCACGTCTACTGCGTGTCTATCGCGACAACGTGGTGGCAGGCTGTCTTTGCGCGTCTGCCGCGACAACTGGTGGTTGGCTGTCACGACAGCCTTGTTACCATTGGGCTATCTCTCTTGGGTTTCTTGGGCTGAGGTGAATGTGATGGGTTGCTTCATTCCTTCCCTTTACTCTGTTTCTTTTCTTTTCCTGAAAACTAAAATAAACTAATATTAAATTCTTATTTCCTAAAGCAATAAAAATAAATTAAATTAAATTAAACTAAGTTAAATTAGGGATGTCTTGAGGGGCATCTCCTAAAGTAACCACTTCATGCTCTCTTGAGGCTTTAGTCCCTTGATAGTGCTTTAGCCTCTATCCATTGACCTTGAATTGGTGCCCATCCTTGATTGATCTTATTGTGATGGCACCATGGAGAAAAACATGTACTACCTGGAAGGGTCCAGACCACTTAGACTTTAGCTTCCCTAGGAAGAGGTTCAACCTGGAGTTAAACAACAACACCTTATGGCTTGGTGTGAATTGTTGTTGCAGCAGTTTTCTGTCGTGCCACTTCTTTTTCTTGTCCTTATACATTCTAGCTTTGTCGTAGGCCATGGCTCGAATTTCTTCAATTTCATTTAAGTTTAACAGCCTTTTCTGCCATGTTTTGTCCCAGTCCATGTTAACTGTCTTGATAACCCAATATGCTTTATGTTCTATCTCGACAGGTAGGTGGCAAGTTATTCTATAGATTAGTCGGTAGGGGGTGACATTCCCAATGGTGTTCTGAATGCAGTTCTGTGGGCCTGTAATGCATCATTCAAGTGAAGAGACCAGTCCTTCCTAGTTGGCTTAACCATCTTTTCCAGAATGTTCTTCACTTCTCTATTTGAGATCTCAGCCTGTCCATTGGTTTGAGGGTGATATGCTATTGCGATTCTGTGTTTAACTCCATACTTCTTCAATGCACTAGCAATTACCCTATTGTCAAAATGCCTCCCATCATCACTAATGATTGCCCTTGGGATGCCAAACCTGGTGAAGATGTGTTGTGTATAAATCTTTGAACGGTCTTGGCATCATTCTTTTGTGTGGCAATAGCTTCTACCCACTTGGATACATAATCTACTACCAGCAGTATATATAGGTTCCCACAAGAAGTTGGAATAGTCTCATGAAGTCGATTCCCCAAACATAAAAAATTTCGACTTCGAGAATGTTTTGTAGGGGCATCTCATGCCTTCTAGAGATGTTTCTAGTCTTTTGGCATTTGTCACAACGCTTATAAAAGGCTTGTGCATCTTTGAACAGTGTAAGCCAAAAGAAACCAGACTGCAGAACTTTGGCAACAGTTTTGTTTCCTCCAAAGTGTCCTCCATAAGAAGCAGCATGCCAATGGTGGAGCACTTGTTCCTGTTCTTCCATTGGTATGCATCTCCTAATAATCTGATCTGCACAGTGCTTAAATAGAAAAGGTTTGTCCCAATAATAATGGTTTGCATCATTTTGGAACATCTTCCTTGCTTGGTAGTTAAGTTCATGAGGTAATAAACCACTAACAAGATAGTTTACTATGTCAACATACCAAGGAATTTCATAAAGCTTACATGTCACCATGGCTGCTGCAGTAGTGCTTGTGGCAGTGAATAACTGCTTGTCAGGGAAAGTCTCGTCTCATGTATGTTAACTTTGTTTTTATCTTGATCCTTCTTCTTTGAGGGTGTACGGTTATGTAGGATTGCAATGCAACCCTCTATCATCATTACAGTTTCAAACTCCCTAAGTCTGGATCTCCTGGACATTGCATCTTTAAGGAACTTTGCATAACCAGGCATCTACTTAATGGCCTTCAACAATGGAATATTGATATGTACTTGCTTAAAAACATCATAGATCTTCTTAAGCTGGTACTCATGTTTCTGTTTTTCAACTGGTGTGGAAAAAGGGTGGAGGACGGCAATCTTCGAGACGTCCTTCATATGGAATTTGAATTTGAGGAGGCTCACATTCTTCAATTTCCTTTGTCGTCTCGTCCAATTCTTCTACTACCGTGGCAGGTGTGGCGATATCAGGTTGTTTTGGGTCTGCCGGGGCAGTGTCGTCGGCAGGTATCTGCAGGGTCGAGTTCTTACTAGGTGTTTCTTTTATTTTCATCCCTTGTAGTTGTTCCCCACTTCTCGTTGTTATGGCTTTACACTGCTCGTGTGTGGGTTTTCTAGTGACCTCAGTATCACTAGGGAATCCTCCATTCTGTCTTGTGTTGATAAATTGTGCTACTTGACCCATATGTGTTTCTAGAGACTTCAAAGTGGCCTCATGGTTTGTCATTCTCATTTCTGTCTTCTCCATGAATGTTTCAGTCTTCTTGACAAAGTGATACATGTTGGCCATATATGCTCCAATTTGAGACATGAAATGTGCTAGGGTTTGTTCCAATGTACTTGTGGATGACGCTGGCTGCTGTCGTGACAGAATTCTAAGGGCTCCTTAGTTCTGAGTGTTTTGGACATGAGGATTCAGAGCATTATCTGGATTACTCCAAGAGAATTTAGGGTTCTTCCTCCAGTTCGCGTTGTAATTGTTGGAGTCATAGCCTCTATTCTTGTTGAAATTTCCAACATACATTCCCGCTTTCGGTTGTAGGAGACACTCCTTTCTACTGTGGTTTCCACTACAATTTTCACACATCTCCTCGGTAGAAAACATCGCCTTAGATTCATTCTTCCGCTGTAGGTTTTCAACTACCTTGGTGATGTATGTTAATTGGGTTCTCATCGAGTTATCAGATTCGTGTTCCTTTACAGATACACCTCGTCTTCCTCCTCTCCATTCTGTGGGGAACTGTTCGTCATTCTTTGCCAATCTCTTCAACACAAGCATTGCATCTTCTGGCTCTTTATCCAGTAACAAACCAATGGCTGCCGAGTCTATTCTACTTTCGAGTGTGTACATTGGCAGCATTGTAGAATTTAACGACCTGGTTCCACATAGGGAATTCGTGCATTGGGCAGTTTCGGGAGAGAGTTGTAAAACGGTCCCACGCCTCATGCATTGGTTCGTCATCTTCCTGTTAAAAAGTAGCAATTTACTACGCAATCTTTCAGTTAAAAGAGGAGGATTAAAACGAAAGAGAAATTCATGACAGAGATCCGCCCAAGTTCTTATTGAACCCGGTGTTAACTTATTCCACCAGGTTTTTGCTCAATCCCTCAATGAAGTCGGAGTCTCAGCACTTTGGGCTTATTCCTGGTTGTTTGAATGATCCACAGATCTCTTGGAAGGTTTTCAAGTGTTCACGTACATCCTCTGTAGCAGAACCACTGAATTGTCTGGCTGAATTTATCATGTTGAACATCACCGGTTTTAGTTCAAAGTGTTCATCTTCCACATCTGGCAGCGTAGTTTGTAGTTCAACTTGATCATTGTCCATGTATTCTCCGCAAGTCTGTCATGCTACCGGGGTAGTAGAAGGTTGTTGGTTGTCATGAACATAAGCAGGAGGATCAACATCAACCCTGGGGTTGTTGTTGTTGTTGTTGTTGTTGTTGTTGTTGTTGTTGTTGTTGTTGTTGTTTGCCCTATTGCCTTGTCCTTCGTTCTCCATTGCTACAAGTCTTTCCTCAAGATAGTGGTTTCTTTCTATCAAGAGTCGGGCTTGGTTCCTGAGATGGTACGTCCGATCGATTTCCAAATCTAGTTCGTATTTAGGATCTTTACCATATCTCGATCTGCGCATAAGCAGGAGAAAACAACCTTGTGAAAAGCACATGGAAATATAACAACTAGAAACAGAAAATAAATAAAAATTAAAAGTACAATAATTAAAGGTAAAGGTATGTTGCCAGTCCCGGGCAGCGGCGCCAAAAACTTGTTGCGTGTATATAAGGCTATCACAATTGAGTGCAAGTATACACAACGCAATTAATATAGTGATACGAAGTATCGGATATCGTCTCCACAGTGATTGGAAATACTTTTATCTTTAAAGGCCTGCACAAGGAAAAAGATGAATTTAATAGAGAGTTTTGAGTAATCTTGAAAATAAACTAAAATAGATAAAGGAATCAGATTGAGAAAATAGGCTGGTATTGATTTGTTCAGTAGTCCAGGTGTTGCACTGTTCAGAGGACTTCAGTTGTGTCTGTCGTCGAGCCTGTCGCGGCAGCACATGTCACGGAAGAGGTATGTTGATGTCGCGGCAACGAACAACAACTCTGTACTTCAAGTTTGGCAAGAACCCCTGTTGTGACTTGTCCTATCCCTGGGTCCAAGTTCTGTCGATGAACACACCTTAGATGATACCTCCCGGCGTGAATCGAAGGATGAACATCGATGTTTGTGAATTCTTCTTTAGCCACTTAACCTTGTACCTATCTCTCGGCCAAGATAGTTTAACCATAAACTGGAAAACTCATATTTACTCCTTTCGTATACTTAACTCTCCCGGTATTAAGTAAATGAATAATCTCATAATGCTCTCCCGATACTCTTATGAGATATGAAAACCAGAGTAAATAAACTTGAAGTTTTATTGAATTGAACAGAAAAATCCTAAGAAAAAGTTTAACTCATACAACTACTTTACAAGATCAACCCTTAGCCCTTAGAAAAATTTAGAATATGATGGAGAAGGGAAAAACTAGGGTTTGTGAGGGAAGACGGCTAGGAACTAGGTTATCCTTCTCTAGATCGAATTACAAGCATATATATAGGCCTTGGGTACAAGTTTTCTTCATGGCAAAGAAAACTAGATCAAATTAAAGTACAAATCATTTAAAGACTAAATCTGTAACCCCTTAGCCCAGCCTAGACGCTCGACCCGAACTAAGAAGATTACATAGGGAACCGAAGCCATCTCGTCAGAGTAAACCTCGATTCACGACCCTTTTTCTTTTTATCTTCTCTAGATGCATATTATAATCCTATATGTTCAGCAAAATGGTTAGGTGAGAACGGCACAGCGATCGGAGTTCAATTAGGAGTTCAATTGCATACATTTGATTTTTATGGACTAAACTGTAATTTCCATAAAATACAGTGACTTCCAAGATTTTAAATTTGCCAATCTTCAATTAGTTATGTAACATGCCAACATGCCAAATTTCAGCTCAAGCGGATCATCCAAACTCATTCAATTGCATACACAATATTCAGGGACCAAAATGCAACATTTCCAAACTTTAAAAGATACTTTTAACTAAAATTTAACTACTTGTATCGATACACTTCGGCCTGTATCGATACGCGGGAAGACAGTAGCTAAAGAAGGGTTAAGCGTATCGAAACGCTTCCTCGCGTATCGGTACGACCTTCAAACTTGGCCTAGGCGTATCAATACGTAGGCAATCCGTTTCGATATCCCTGTACAGAAATGCCTCATTTTGCCTTAGCGTATCGATACGCCTTCCTGTGTATCGATACGCGTACCAGATTGGCTTCATCCAACTTCATTTAAACATACAAAAACACATCCAATCTAGCTCAAAACATGCATACAAGATATAATCTATCTAATAGACATTCAGGCACCATCAAATAGCAAATCTTACTCATCAACCACATCATATCATGATGACATTTAGCTATTCTAGCATGCTTAAGATATCAAGTTATAGAAAAGGTAAAACACCACAAACAAACCATAGAACCATATAAAGGCCAAATACAAGTCCACAATCAGAAACTAAACATGCTTGAAACAACAAACATCTCCAACCAAAATCAGGAAGTAGAAGTTCCACCCATTGCCACTTATTACACTAAGGTTGAACCAAATACATCTCTTAAACAAAGCCTTGGAATCCTCTTGCTTTTGGGCTGCATTGAAATGCTCAATTCTCTGCATTGATGAAACAAATGAGTGTAAGCATATAGCTTAGTGAGGATCGCTAAACAACATTCATCAATGCATTCCACATGACTTGCAAAACCACCACTTTTATCACATGCCTTTTCATAAAACATGTTTTCTCAAGACAACAATGCATTTAATAAACATATGCTCATATGCAACGTTTTAAAACAGCAATTAAACCATTGCTCATGCTTTACCTAGCATTCATGCATTCTTGCATCATTTACAAGCATCTCATGCTTCACATTTATCATTTACATTATATTGGCTCTCAAGTGATAATCCATAAATCATTTTAACTCAAAACACAATCGGATATGCGGATTACAAACGTTGTCCCACACGTTTCATACACACTACCGAACAACACAAGGTGGAGATCAATGGCACAATCACAACCCCTCAACATTACTCATCGATAATTGTATAATTCCACTAACGATAGTACAAGACACATACACAAGACTCACACACAGGACCAAACCATCTACCGTGGTGGTCTTAACCTAAATAGTTAGGGAACTTGGATGGAGATTACGGCACAATCACAACCCCTCAACATCCAAGGCGACTTTATTCATGGTGCACCCAATCCTATAGCCGGCTAACTATATTCGATTAAAGTAACCAAAAACCATTTACATCACTTGCCAATATAATCATTTAACCACATTAATTCACTGTTTTACAAGCATAACCATAATGTCATTTCCACGAGTATTACATGCTTAACATCATATGCATTCAACACATGAAAACCAAGGATCGCTTACCTAGTGCATCCTTAACATATTGGCATTAAAATCCAGCATTAAACCATGCTTAAAAACAGTAATCAAAACCACTTTTAATTCTGGTGCATTTTCATCACAATATAGCACATTTCCAAGAGAGATATAGCACATATACAAGAGAGACTTTCGAACAACTTACTCTTGAGCTTAGCTAAGTGTTTCAAACTTACACTAAGCTCCCAGGACCACGCCCAAAGCGTTACAAAGTAGGAAATTGCATTTCCACTCACCGATACGCGAAGCCTTGCCAGCCGACATGAAATTTACTCTTTCGGAGCCTCCAACAACACCTCGTTTGCTTCCGGATCAAGATCCCATGTTTTCACATCATCAAAACAGAGATCTAAAAGCATTAAAATGCATTCCAACACCAGAAACAATTCACAAACTCGTTGCTCACCCAAACTACACCAAAATACCCATCCAAAACAACTGAAAACTCAATCGATTGCTTCCTAAACCAAGCCAAGATAACATACATCACTTCCAACCCATAATAAACATCAAAACACATCTAACAAACAACCTAACCCAACCTTATACCTCCAGCAAGCAATATTCCACTATTTCACCTCAAAAACTCATTTAAAACCAACAAGAAACTCAAGGATTTTGGGATCTATATAATCAACACTTCATTTAACATATAAATCAACTTAAAACTCAATTAAAATCAACACAAAATAGAGCTTAACTCAACGAATCTGAAAATCAAGATTTCAACCATGTTTTTACAAGATTTTGATCTCCAATCAAAACCATAATGAAAACTCAACCAAAAATAGTATTTAGAAGCCAAATATCTTGGGAATTTCAATAAAGAACTTATATTAGAGGCTGAGAACGTGATTTACCTCCAATCCTTGCTTCCTTCAATGAATGACAAGTTTTCCTTAGCGAAATCTTGAAGGAATAGAAAATGTTTCTTGAAAATGGTTTAGAAAATGTTGAGAGAGTTTTTGGGAGAAAGAATTCTAGAAAAAGATGAGTGAATTAGTGTTTGGCTGAAAATGAGAAAGATTTGGTAGTTACATAATTGAAAATCTCATATTAACTAACTTTATTTATTAATTAATATAAACCCAATTAAATCCATTTAATTAAAAGCCTTTTAAAACACATGTCATATTGAGAAAAGGTCAAATTGACTTAAAGCCCCCTAAAGATTCTAAGATTTTGGCTTGCACATTAAAAATCACATTTTCCCAGTTTTGAAACTTTACAATTTGGTCACTACTCAAAATGTCCCATTTTCGAAATCCCTTTTGTAAAATTGACTTGACCAACCTCTTAAACATATTTTTAGAGGATTTTATCAATTTTTACCACATTTTTATCCTATCCCAATCCTTGATTTCCTTAAATCACCTTACGCACTTCAAACCGTTCTCGACCGGTCTGATCCGATGTCTAAACCATCTAGGCCCAAAACCAGGGCGTTACAACTCTCCCCCACTTAGGAAATTTCGACCTCGAAATTCTTACCTGATGGAAAGAGATACGGAAACTGCTTCAGCATGTCCGCCTTGCTTTCCCACGTGGCCTTCTCAACTCCTCGGTGTCGCCGCAACACCTTCACAAGCTCTATCGTCTTGCCACGAAGAACTTTGATACTCACATCCAGAACCTTCAATGGTTCCTCATCATACGACAGATCCGGATTCAACTCTATCTCCTCAACAGGCATCACATGTGAAGGATCCGATCTATACTTCCGTAACATGGAGACATGAAAACACATCATGTATCTTCTCCAATTCTGCAGGCAATCTCAACTGATATGCTACAGGACCAATATGCTCCAAAATCTCGTAAGGTCCAATTAACATCGGGCTAAGTTTACCCTTAAGCCCAAATCTCATCACCTTCTTACAAGGCGATACTTTCAAGAACACACGTTCACCAACTGCGAACTCAATCTCCTTATGCTTCAGGTCCGCGTAAGACTTTTTGCCTATCCGATGATGCCTTTAGACGCTCACAAATGAGCTTCACCTTCTCAGTGGTTCCCTTAAGCATAGCTGGCATCGAAACCAACTTTTGCCCAGCTTCTGCCTAGCAAAGAGGGGTTCTACATCTTCTCCCATACAAAGCCTCGTACGAAGCCATTTGAATACTTGCATGGTAATTGTTATTATACGCAAACTCAACCAACTGCAAGTGCTTCTTCCAAGAACCCTGAAAATCTATCACATAGCATCTCAACATGTCCTCAAGCACTTGGATCACACGTTCTGACTGTCCATCCGTCTGAGGATGATAAGAGGTACTGAAATTCAACCGTGTACCCAAGGCTTGATGCAAACACTCCTAAAATCACGCTGTAAACCTCGGATCTCTATCCGACACAATGAACTTTGGCACACCGTGCAACCACACAATCTCAACTATGTACAGCTCAGCTAACTTATCCAAGGTATACGTAGTATGCACAGGGAGAAAATGTGCACACTTGGTAAGCCGATCAACAATCACCCAAACTGAATTCTTCTTTGACGGTGACAAAGGCAATCCAGACACAAAATCCATGGTGATTCTCTCCCACTTCCATTCTGGGATTCTCAAAGGCTGCAACAACCCAGAAGGAACCTGATGCTCAGCCTTCACTCGCTGACACACCATGCACTTACTAACAAACTCAGCCACATCCTTTTTCAACCCCACCCAGTAGTACTCATCTTTCAGGTCACGATACATCTTTGTACTGCCAGGATGCATAGCAAAAGGACTACTATGAGCTTCAGTTAGAGTAGTGCGCCTCAACTCAACATCATTTGGCACCACTATTCGACTCCCAAAGCACAAAACACCATCATCACTAAAGCTGAAATCCGAAGGTCTACCTTCCGCAATGTCCTGAACATACGAAACAAGAGAATTGTCAAGAAAATACTTATCTTTGATCAACTGTATCAGAGATGGTTTCACTTTCAATTCTGCAATAAGACCACCATCACGCGATATGCTCAAGCGAGCAAACATTGCTCTCAACTCGACAGCGACTTTCCTGCTCAAAGCATCAGCTACAACATTAGCCTTTCTCGGGTGATACTCAATCGTCAGATCATAGTCTTTAAGCAACTCTACCCAGCGACGTTGCCTAAGATCCAACTCCTTTTGGGGCATGAAATACTTCAAGCTCTTATGATATGTAAACACAACACACTTCTCACCGTACAGGTAATGCCTCCAAATCTTCAAGGCAAACACCACAGTCGCAAGCTCAAGATCATGAGTAGGGTAGTTGCACTTATGCACCTTCAACTGCCTAGATGCATAGGCCACTACCTTACCCTCCTGCATCAACACCCAGCCCAAACCAACAATGGACACATCACTATAGAAGACAAACTCCTTACCAGACTCAGGTTGAATCAAAACAGAAGCTTGTGTCAAAGCTTCTTTCAGCTTCTCAAAAGCTTGTTGTCTCACATCCGTCCACTCAAAGCAAAGATTTTTCTGTAACAGCTTGGTCAAATGTGCTACTATCTTCGAGAAACCCTCGACAAACCTACGATAGTACCCAGCTAAACCAAGGAAACTCAGCACCTCCGTCACTAACCTAGGTACTTTCCAACTCATCACAACATCTACCTTGAGTGGATCAACGCGTATACCCTCAGCTGACACAACATGTCCAAGGAAGACCACCTCCCTAAGCCAAAACTCACACTTACTCAGCTTGGCATACAACTGATTTTCAAATAACGCATGCAAAACAATTCTCAAGTGTCAATCATGATCCTCCTCAGTACGCGAATACACAAGGATATCATCGATGAACACCACCACAAACTGATCCAAGAATTCATGGAAAACACGATTCATCATGTCCATGAAAGCAGCGGGTGCGTTGGTCAATCCAAACGGTATCACCAAGAATTTATAATGTTCGTACCTCATCCAAAAAGTTGTCTTAGGTACGTCCACATCTTTAACCTTCAGCTGATAATACCCTGATCTCAAGTCTATCTTAGAAAACACCGAGGCTCCCCAAAACTGATCAAAGAGATCATCATTTCTAGGCAAGGGATACTTGTTCTTGATCGTCAACTTGTTCACTTGCCGATAATCTATGCACATCCGCATTGTCCCGTCCTTTTTCTTAACAAACAAGATCGGTAAACCCCAAGGTGACACACTCGACTGGATGAAACCTCGGTCCAGCAACTTCTGCAATTGCATTTTCAACTCTTTTAACTCTTTGGGTGTCATGTGATAAAGAGCAATAGACAATGGAGTTGTATTCTCGTACAACTCTATACCAAACTCAACTTCCCTGTTTGGTGGCAAACCAGGTAATTCTTCTAGAAAGACACCAAGAAAATCACGAACAGTTCGGATGTCCTGCACACGCACATCCTTGGTGCTAGGATTCATCATATAGGTAAGGTAAGCCTCGCAACCCAACCTTATCATACGGTTTGCTTCAAAAACTGAAATCACATTTGACAAAAATTTCACATTCTCGCCAACTACCACTACCTCATATTCATCGACCAGCTTTAAGGTGACTCACTTGACCTCAAAGTCAACCACTGCCCTATTATACGACAATCAATCCATGCCAAGGATTACATCAAATCCGTAGAAAGGTAACTCCATCAAATCCAGAAGGAACACATGTCCTTGCACAGATAAAGGGCATCTTTTATACAACTTCCTAGTTACTACAGTCTCACCAAAAGAACTAGTCACTTGCATTTCTACTTCAAGCATCTCAACAGGTATATCAAGCAAATGTGCATGCTCACTCAAGATATAAGAATGTGTGGATCCCGAATCAATCAAATACAGCAAAGATAACGACTAGAGAGCAACGGTACCTACGATAACATCGGTATTATTGCGCTCCTCGTGTTGAGCATAAACTCTCATTGGTCCACCTCCCTCAGGTCGAAAAACTACTACATGAGCAATAACTCATTACCCCTCGTCTCTCCTCTGAAAGTTCCCACGGTCGCGCCTACGACCTCTCTAAGGTGCAACTACCACAAGAGCACGTCCTTGGCCACCACCAGCCAACAAAGGACACTCCCTCCTCATGTGATCCGCCAAACCACAATTCCAACAAGAATTCCCTATCACCACAACAGAAGCTTGAACCTCTCTAGCCGCCCAAGGACAATCTCGCCTCAAATGATCCCTCGAACCACATGTCCAGCATGTATGCTGCTCAGATCTCGCACGACCTCCCTAGGACTGACCACCTCGACCCGGAGCACCACGCCTCCCCTCAGGTTGATGTCTCTTGTCTCGACCTCTTTTGTTCCGTCCACCTCCAGAACTGTACTCAGCTGCTCTCTTCCTAGAGCTAGAACCAACACCTCGAGATGACAATCACAAGTTTTGCTCGATGTCTTTAGCTCGACATACAAGCACATCAAAATTAGTATAATCTACAGCCAACATATACGTCTTAACTTCCTATACCAGCCCATACCGGAAGCGATCACATCAGTGCCTCTCACTAGGTACCAACTTAGGAGCATACTGGCTCAAGCGTACGAACTGGACCTCGTACTCAACCATAGAAAGTTTGCCCTGAACAAGCGACATAAACTCACGCTTCTTTTCGTCCAAGTATCTCACCCCTAGATACTTCCTCCTGAAGGCACCTCTGAAAAACTCCCAATCAACATCATTGGGTTCCATACCAGTCGTGGTAGTCGTGTAACACCCCAAAAAATTCCCATTTTTAAAACCCTAAATTTTGGTAATTTAGGTTAAAACCCTAAATTAATTTTAGGAATTTGAATTTGGGAACCTTCCTCATTTTTGGCGGACGTAGTTGGGTGCATTGCATTACGCTTGTGAAATTGTATCATGTTTTTAAAGAATTTTAAGAAAATATTACTATGTTTTTATGACTATGATTTTCTTGCACTTTAGAGACACACTAAGCTCTTTAGCTTACTCCCCCATAGTTTCTCTTTTCAGATATACTCAGACTCTCTAGGCGACGTGGTACTTGGAGAATCTCAAATTTTTATCTGGTTATTTTATTATTTAGTACGAAACTATTTTAGTTTAATCAGATTTCTATTTATTATTTTGGGACATGGATGTAATTTTAGACTATTTATATTTTGAGATTACATTTAGCATTCATTTAATGTTATTTTAATTCAGAGATTTTATACAATCATTCGAACACTTATTATGGTATTTATATTTTTATTTATTATTAAATTTATGTTATTTTATTTTAATTAAAGTATAATTTTCAAAATTGGATTTCTTGAGGGAAAAATTTTCAAACGTAACTTTCTAAATTCGGTATTTTCTCCTAGATCGGGTTTAGAGGGTTACATTAGTGAGAAAGGCTTGATGAATTTACCAAATTAGGATGAATATATACTCTTAATAAGTTCATAACCCAATGTTGAGTGGGTGGTCCTAACGTGAATGACTATATGAACTTGTCGCTAGAGAGGATGAGTTTTCTTAAACTCTAATGAATTCAATCCCAAGAGTTTGGGTGATCCTATTTGTGAAGGACTTATTGAATTCACCGACTAAAGAGGTTGAGTATTTATTCTTAATGATTTCTTATCACAGAGTTTGGGTGGTTCATTTAATATGAACTTGAAGAATTCACCTTATTTTTGTAAGGTTGAGCTGTTCTAAAAGCTCTTAATTATTTCATAGCTCAGATTCGGGTGGTTTATACTGAGATAAACCTGATGAAATAACTTATGTAAGTGAGAAGGACTAGCCACCTTCTATGAAAAATGTTGGGCCGTTTTTCTAGTGCACTTACTAGAATCCTGAGGAAATAAGGCTATATATATACATTCGTACATATACTTTGTAGACACATCGAGAACTTCGGTGGATGAAAGGGGTTAGTTGTGTGTTATGAGTTCATCTTGTTATCAGAAAGTTCAAGATTCATTCACTTATATAAGAGAAGAATTACTCATTATCACTATGTTCTAGTTTCAGATACGTTCACTAGGGCTTAAGCAACTAATCTCGCTATTTCTCTTCTCATGTTTTAACTCCAATGTTCTCATTTTTACGATGGGCATTCTTTCACACTAGTGGGGGAATATTATTAATGCTCAATTATAACATTTATTTTATGGCTATTTAATTCTATTATAATAAGAATTAAATTGTTCTTTGGAAATGATGATTTTGCCCTCACTATTTAGTCTATAAATAGTGGCAATTTTCACTCATTTGAGACATCCCTAAGCAAGTGTTTGCTTTAGAAACAATCTCTTTGGTTTTCATATCCTATTTTCAATGTGATTTTTGAGTTGAGAGAAGAGCAGTACCACTAGAGTCCACTCCATCTTTCGGGTGTACGAAATTTGAAGAGTCATGCTAACATCAGGGGGCCATTCGTCCATTGTAGCGATTACACACATCGGGGTGAATTTGCTTCTAAGGCAGTGGTTAATAACACGACACAATTTAGTTTTATTTAGTTATTTTATTATTTTCTAGTCAGTGCTAATGCCTCGTTTTTGTAGCAGCCTATTTTTCCAATATTTACAATTATAAACGTAAACTAACCATATACTCTGGATATTTTCCTATAACCATTAAAAAAACTAGCCACCTGAGATAATACAAGGACCACACAATGAAAAAGGTTAAAAATCCAACCAAAAGACTCGAACAAAAGATACATACAAACAAAACAAGAAATAAACACTAACATTTAAAAAATACATATAACACTTATTGGCACGTTGGCAAAACAATCTTTACCACAATTCAATCGCGAATAAGAAACGGTGACTGTGAATGTGTACCCAAATCCAACCCAAGGGTCCAAAGCATGGAAGATCAACAAGATAACAAATAAGCATCATCTTGATCAGTCACGTCGTCGTCAAATCTATCCCTGAAAAACATAAAATGTAAAGAATAACCAAACGACCGAGAAAAAAAAATAAGAAACGTACTAAAAGATATAGAAAAACGTGTCATAAAGATAAACTTATTTTTATTAAAAACTAGTAAAAGAACAAAGAAAAAGTAATGTTATATACGATAAAGTTAAAAAAAGAGTACGTATGGTCGGTAATCAACACTAGGGATGTAAAAACAGGTAATCGGACAGGTTTCAGGTCGGGTTCTGTCAGGTCGGGTAAAATCGGATACAGGTCATTTCAGGTAAAAAAAATTGACTCGACTCGGGTCGGGTACGGGTCCATTGCAGTCGGATCCATTTCAGGTCGGGTCAATTTTCAGGTCGGGTCCATTTCAGGTCAAACTCGTTGCAGATCGGGTAAAAATAGGTCGGGTAAAATCAGTTAATTGGCAGGTAAATTGCAGGTCGGGTAAATTTCAGGTCGGGTAATTTCAGGTCGTCATGTTCATTTAAGTTCGGGTTAATTCAGGTTCACCAGAAATGAACAATTTTGAATAAAAACAAAGTTTTATGGACTATAGTGAAAAAATAATAATAAATAAGAGCTAATTTGGACGAAAATAAAGTTTTATGGACTATAATAGGCTCAATTTTGAATAAAAACAAAGTTTTATGGACTTAGTGAAAAAAATAATAAATAATAGTTAATTTGAAGTAAAAATAAAGTTTTAAGGACTCAATTGAATTGAATTAAAACTTAAAGGACTTGAATAAAAAAACTTATATAATATAAAGGGCTTTATTTATAATTTACCCCAAATTGAAATTCAATTTGGGAACTGGGCGGTTTCAAAATAAATTTTCCCGCCCATATATATTATAATTTAATATTATTTATTAATTATTATAATATAATATAACTTATTAATTATTATAATAACTTTATAAGTATAAATATATGTGATTATGTGTATATATATGTATTTTTATGTATTTACATGTATATAAATTACAATATATAATTATATATTATACAAACATGTATGTAATTATGTATATGTAATGTATTATACATAAATACATGTATATGTATATACATAATACATACTATGATACTAACAACATACATGTATATATACATGTGAGTATATATATATATATATATATATATATATATATATATATATATATATTATACAAACATGTGTATATATTAAATTATTAATACATTATACATATAACATATCTTACATAATAATGAATACATATTATACAAATATATGTATGTTAATATATAATATATAATATATAATGTACATGTATATATATATACATGTGTGTGTATGTATATAAATACATAAATATACATATAAAATATATGTATATATATATATATAGGGATAGGATCAAATTACACGGTGTAAAACTCTCTAAGTTTTACACCTTTTTTGGATCGTTGGATGAGTGAAACGGATGGATAAGATTAACAGTAAAATATGTGAAGATTATCACTTGGGAATTAAAAACACAGAGTTAATCTCAACCATCCATTTCCCCCATCCAACGATCCAAAAAAGGTGTAAAACTTAAAGAGTTTTACACGGTGTAAGTTGATCCTAACCCATATATATATATATATAAATATATGTATTTATAAAATTATAAAATATATGTATTTAAATACATAACTTGAATTGAACTCAATTGAATTGAACTAAAACTTAAAGGACTTAAATGAAAAACATCTAAAATTTAAAGAGCCACATAATATTTAGCCCATCTAAAATTCAAAGGGCTAAAAAATATTTAGCCCATCTAAAATTTTTAGCCCAAAGCCCAACAATTAATAATTATTATTAATTATTACATTTAGCTCATCTAAAATATTTAGTCCAAAGCCCAACAATTAATAATTATTATTTATTATTGATATTATTAATTATTATAAATGGGTGGTGGGATATGAGGCCAAAGGCCCAAGGCCCAAACTATTACTAATTATTAATTATTATATTATAAATACATTATATAACTTATAATTATAAGTTTATATATATATATATACATTATAGGTTTTAGGGCCCATCTCAAATAAATGGGTGGTGGGATATGAGCTCAAAGGCCCAAAGCCCAAACTATTACTAATTATTATATTATATTAATTATTATATTATAAATACATTATATAACTTATAAGTTATAAGTTATATATATATATATATATATATATATATATATATTATTTATATATTATAGGTTTTAGGGGCCCATCTAAAATACATTATATAATTGAAAGACAATTGTTTCACATGTTATAGAAGTATAATAACGTTAACTTTATGTTAAACATAATACTAACTTATATTTTGTATTTATTTTAATTTTATGAACATGATAAAGTTTATGAACATAATAAAGTTAACATAATATATATTATATAATAAAGCATAACAAGTTTAATATATTATATTATCTATATATTACTAATATATTATATACTTAGTAAAAATTATGACAAATTTTTTAAGTATATAATTTTATTATACATAATATATATTTTTATACTTAAACAAATTTGTAAGTATAATGGAAGATAAAATTTTTCTAAGTAATGAAATTAACACAATCTACTAAAAAATTGTTAAGTTTATAATGAACAGTTTACACTTTAAATTATTTCACATTTTTAGCCAGGTCTACATTAGTTCAGGTCAACAACAGTTCAGGTTCAAAACAGGTCGTGTCCATTAACAGGTTCAAAACAGGCCGGGTTCAAAACAGGTCGGGTAAAATCGGATCTCGGGTCGATTCAGTCAGATAATATCAGGTAATTTGCTAGGTCGGTCTCGGGTTCGGGTTCGTTTCAGTCGGATGCAGGTCGGGTTTCAGGTCAAAATTAACAGGTCATATTCGGGTTCGGGTCGTTTTCAGTCGGACGCAGATCATGTTTGGTTGCTACAATAACATGTTCAACTCGGGTTCGAGTCAACAATAGTCAGTTACAGTTCGAGTTCGAATCATCGAATTCTCGAGTCAAATCAGATTCTGACTCGAGCAGATTTCAGGCAGGTTTTCAGGTCCTGACTTGTTTTTACAACCCTAATCAACACCAAGATTAAAGTAGTTACCCCCGACAAAACACAAAATGTAAAAGAATGAAATTAAAACGGCGGAATAAGAGAAAAGATTAGGGTTGTGAAGATTTGTACACAATCCTTTATACGAAATAATTATATCTATCTAATACTATAAAAATAAATGTGCATATAATTTAGTTTTGAACATTTAGCGTACAATATTTGTATTATTCAGATTTCTTTCTACTTATAAATAAAAGGATTATGAGTGTTTAAATATGTACATTTTTAAAACTTTTTATGTATTATACGAACAATAATATTAATCGAGTTATACTTAATCACCAAATACATATAATTTTTAGAATATCTCTAATTGAGTTAAAATCAAAATTTTATATATACTATTAAAACAAAAGGTACAAATATATATGATTGTATCAAATAAAGTTCGTTTATTATATTATTTATTGGGTTAAAATTTGAATAATTTTGATATTTATATAAAGGAATTCAAATTGCAAAGCATATAAAATGGATTCCTGTTAGGCTTAGCCGCCTTTGAAGACTGCCAACAGCCAAAGGCACGTGTCACCGACAATCATTTGCTGTATTTTGAAGACTGCCAAGAGCGAAAGGCACGTGTCACCAACAGTCATTAGCTGTATATCATTTTCGACAACTGTCACTAATTGTATTCTGAATATTTTTCTTATTCTTAAAACGATATTAAATTTTATTAAATAAAAAAATATAACTGTAACAATACAATCATTTAAGGATAATAATTCAGAGATTATGTACCAAAATTCAAACAAAGAATAAAATAAAAAAAATTAAAGTCACAATGACAGTAGAAACTTTTTTTTGAACTTAGTATCGATCATCTATAATAGTACGGTAATCGTCAATAATACTCTTTTGTCTCTATTAATTAACTAGACGTTTTTATGATGAAGGAGTAGTGAGTGAACCAAAGCAAACTTACAAGCTGCTTCGCAAAAATAGATATAAATATATCGACAAACAAACACAAAGAGAATATAACATTTAAAAGACCACCAACAATTGCAGATCTGCCACAAAGATAGGCGAACAACGTACCATAAGACAGAAAAAACGTGCCATAAGAACGGAATGAAAGCGTGCCACAAGGCATACGAATATGCGAGAAAGAAAAAAATCAAACAAAAAATATTTTTATTAAAAGATAGAATAAAATTAAAGGAAAATACTAACAAATAAAACAAAATATAAAAGTATGAGGATATCAAACGTTGGTGGCCGAAACTAACACCAAACTGATGTCGTCGCTGGCAAAACAAAACTGGAAAAACAAGTGGCTGAATAGTTAATATTGCTTTAAATGTTTCCCAAACCTTGAGCATGATAATCATATAAAATAAAGAAGGTTTAGTGTACGCAACGCAATAGACCCGAATTTTGAATGATATTTTATTTTTACAATACTTTTCATTTAAATTTTTAGGTTGATTGAGTATAGTTCGTTTAATATTATTGTTTATACAATATATAAAAATATGAGATTAAATTTGTTTAAAAATTAAATGAGTTTAAAACAGACGACGCTTACTACACACTATTAATATTATACATTATTTTAAATTATTTTAATTAATTATTAACATTCTAACATTTGACTAGATATTTATAATAGTTTTTTCAACATTTTAACCACCAATATTTTTTTAAGACTAAAACAATCTCTCATATAAAAGAAATTATTAATTAAATAATAATAAATGACTCGAAATAGCATTACAAGCCTACATTGTTTACAAGCTGATAAAAATTAAAGTGACAATTCAATATTATTAAGAATTAAAAAGACCTAATGTCTCCGAAAGTTTCGGACGTGTTTGAAGGGCAAGAAAATCGCAACCCTAACGAAGTAGCTAGGTTGCCGGCGCCGACAGGTTCTGTGGACCTTGGTGGTCGGCCTCCTGGTGATGGGCAGGCAGTACCGACGGTGACGGGGGTGGTGTGGCGGATAGCGTAAACCCTACTCCCATTGGTTCTATGCATGGCGGGGCTGATAAGTTGCACCAACCTATAGCGGCACAACAGACGATGGTGGCTTCCATACAGGGGTTTTCGGGTGGTGTAGCAACACCGGCGGCAGCAGGGGGCATGGCTAATTCTTCGGCTGTACCGCCCCAAGGTAATATGACGGTGATGGGTAACCCTATTTTTGTTGCGGATGGGGCTTTCGGAGATAATAGCATAGATACGACCATGGATCTTGGTGAGCCTACGACAACCCCCGTCCCTCATGTTTCGTACGCGACTGCGGTTACAGGAGCGACGGCTAGCAAGGACCCTACGTTTCCTAATGGACCTGAAACTGTCATTGATGTTCGTGATGAGGATGTTCTCATAAGTCGTGGGGGCTCCTATCCGACTATCAAATTTTCTGAGAGGGTGCATGCTCTGGTGGATCGTAGCATGGAGAAAGCTGTGATTGTTCGATTGCTGGGTAGGTCTATCAGCTATCGGGTCCTTTGGAACAGGCTCCAGGCTCTATGGCAATTGGTAGGTCGTTTTCAGCTAATTGATATGGACAATGAATACTTCCTGGTGAAACTTGAAAAGGAGGAGGATTATGTTCGTGTTCTAACTGTTGGGCCTTGGACGATCTTTGGAAGTCATCTCACGGTACAACCATGGAGTCGTGATTTCTCTACGGCTAAGTCATACCCATCACAAGTGGTGGTATGGGTTCGCTTACCCGGGTTACCTTTTCGATACTATTCCAGAGGTCTCTTTCGACGTATTGCTGAGATGATTGGTAAAGTTGTTAAAATTGATTATAATACTGTGGCGGGCGAACGTGGCAAGTTTGCGCGACTTGCTGTTTTGGTTGATTTATCTAAGTCGTTACTCCCTTGCATTGGTATCGATAATTTCGTACAGAAAATTGAGTATGAGGGACTTCAGCTTATTTGTTATCATTGTGGCGTTTATGTCCATACTATGGATTATTGTGCCGTAAAGGTTGTGGAGAAAGCCGATGGAGAGCATGAGGTGGCACAAGATACGTCACATAGGGAGAATCGGGGTGATCTTTATGGCCCTTGGATGGTTGCTGAGAGTCGAAAACGACGGCCGCGGAAAACGGGGGATGGTATCACTACATCTAAGGGAGGTAATCCGAAGAGTGGACCATCTAGGTTTGAGGTTTTATGGGACATTGATGCGTTGGAGACAGAGTGTGCGAAGAGTGCATCTCAACATGGGAATAGTGGAGTTTATCAGACGGGTAATGCACATGACAAAGGAAAGCAAGTGGTCGATGTAGTGATTGGTGATGCCGCTGCTGTAGGGCAGCAGGATGTTGCGTCTGCAGGCCTTAACGTGATAAAGGTGGATAAGTGCATGGGGACGTCGAAGTTTCAGCAAGACGGGTCTGTTGGACAGTAGGATGTTGCGTCCACGAGACATGATGCCATTCAATCGGATGTGAGCGGGGGGAGTCGAAGGATAAGCGTGAGGTGATTGTCGAGCAGCATATTGATGCGTCTAAGGAATGGGGTGTGGTTCCGACAGTGCCGGGGGCAGTCCCGAATGTTGTTATTCATGCGCATAATACATGAGAGGTAAGCCACAATGCGATATCGATTTTGAATGATGGACGTAAGGTCCATACGTCCCAAAAGAATAGCAAAGTTCGTGTTCAAGGGGTTCAAAAAAGTAGCAAGAATGTTGCAAAGCCGCAGCCTCGGGGACGGAAAAAGTCGGACCGTTTACCGCCATCACCGTTGTTATCGGATTGGATACAATCCGCCACCAATTGCCTTGATGAGTTGCAAGTGAATGGCAATAGCAATAGCTCTAATCCTTCGACTGATGGTGTTGAGCAACAGCAAACTGGTGGTGAGGTGGGACGCGATGTGCGAACCAGCCCAGTTGAACCATCAAGTGCGACACTGACCGATGATACTGCTGATGGCAGTGTGGCTAATGTCATGCTCATTGATTAGGTTCTTCCTTTACTCTTCTATTATCTATGGTTAATTTTATTTTTTTGGAATATTCAGGGAGCTGCGAGCTCCTCCTTTCGTGATCATCTCTGTAGGATTCGCTCTTCGGCGAAGCCTTCTGTTGTGGCGTTCTTGGAGACGAGGATCAGTGGTGCTAGGGCAGACAGAATTGTTAGTCGTCTGGGTTTTCAGTCTTCATTTCATGTTGAGGCTCAGGGTTTCAGTGGGGGTATTTGGCTTCTTTGGAATGGTATTATCTCGATTGATATTATTACTATTTCTAATTAGTTCATACATTTTTCGGTTCATGGCATAGGCATTGCAAGACCTTTATTAGTTACGGTGGTTTATGCGAGCCCTCATGTCTAGTATCGAAAATTCCTTTGGGATCATCTTTCCGCGATTAGGCCTAGGGATGACCAACCTTGGCTTATTGGTGGCGATTTTAATGCCATTCTTCATCTTGATGATCGGCGAGGGGGTCAGAGCCGGCGTCATGGTACTAACAGGGATTTTCAAAATTTTGTTTTCGGTAATGCATTGATGGAGGTGGATTTTAAGGGAGCTCGCTTTACCTGGTCTAGAGGTGACTTATATGAGTGCCTTGATCGGTGTTTAATGAACCTGGCTTGGTCTGATATGTTTTCGGACACTCTCGTTCACCATCTTGACCGTATTGGATATGATCATCGGCCCCTTCTCTTGTGCACTAACTTTTCTATTCCTATTTTGGAGAAGAAGCCTTTCCGTTTTATCTCTCATTATCAGAATGAGGCTGAGTTTACTACTATTCTTCAGACTGTGTGGACGGATGAGTTCTCTTTAGGTGATAATATTGCTCAGCTCCGTGATACTCTTTCGACCTGGAATGGGAAGTGTAGTGTTGATCTGATTAAGCGTAAAAAGCGTATCCTAGCTCGTCTGCGTGGCATTGATAAAACTTTGGGGCAACGTCACTCAGCTGCTCTTAGTGCTTTAGAGGGCTCTCTTAAACAGGAGCTGAATGAAATTTTGACAATGGAGGAAACTTTTTGGCGCCAAAAAGCGCGTTGTGACTGGATTCGGGATGATGATCGTAACACTAGCTATTATCATGCTATTGCAAATGGGAGACGGAAGCGGAATACGATTATTTCTCTTAAAGATGCTCGGGGCAAATGGATTTCGGATCCGGAGGATTTAAAACGCCTTGATGTGGGTTTCTTTTAGTCGCTCTTTACGTCGGATGGATGTAACGGTTATGCTTATAATTGCCGTAATATGTTTTGTGGGATCGATCAGCAGGGGAGGGATGAGCTTATTCGGCCACTGTTGGACGAGGAGGTTCGTGAGGCGTTATTTCAAATGTATCCGACCAAGTCGCTGGGAGTGGACGAGTTTCACGCCTCGTTTTTCCAGCGTAACTGGAAGATTGTTGGGAAGAAGGTTTGTGAGACTATTCGTCATATGTTTGAGATTGGGGTTGTGGATCATGAGCTTAACAAAACTCTTATTGTTCTTATTCCTAAAGTTGAGTCTCCGGAAGTGATTACTCAGTTTCGTCCTATTGGGTTGTGCACAGTGGTCTATAAAATTCTGAGTAAAGTTATAGTGAACAGATTGAAACCGTATCTTCCGAATTGGGTATCGGAATATCAAACCAGTTTTGTCCCAGGGCGTTCTATCATCGATAATGTTATTGTGGCCCAGGAAATTATTCACTCCATGCGTATCAAAAAAGGCCGTGAGGGCTGGTTTGCTATAAAGGTTGATTTGGAGAAGGCATATGATCGTCTAGAGTGATCTTTCATTGACGATACCCTTGGTGATATTGGTATTCCTACTCATTTGCGTCAGCTTATTATGAGTTGTATCTCTACGGTTTCCACTCAAATCCTCTGGAATGGTAGCCCTTCTTCGAGTTTTCGTCCTTCGCGAGGGATTCGACAAGGCGATCCGCTCTCGCCTTAAATTTTTGTCCTTTGTATGGAGCGCCTTGCACAAGCTATTCAGCGGGAAGTTAATCAGGGTACTTGGAGAGCTTTTCGCTTTAAAAAAGAGGGGCCGGTGATCTCTCACCTCTTTTTTGCGGATGACCTTGTGTTATTTGCGGATGCTTCGCTTCAACAATTCGATATTATTAGTCGGGTCTTGAGGGAGTTCTGTGAATGTTCTGGGCATAAGGTGAGTATTTCCAAAACGAATATCTTTTTTTCTCATAATATCCATACTTCTCTTCAGGAGGATATCAGTGGTGCTTTTGGGTTCCAGTGTGTGATTGACCTTGGTAGGTACTTGGGTGTCCCGCTTCTCCATGGCCGTATTACCAAAGTCACTTATAGATATCTGATTCAGAAAGTGGCGGACAAGCTCGCCGGATGGAAGGTTCGGACGCTCTCCTTTGCGGGTCGTATCATTTTGGCAAAATCGGTTCTTGCCGCAATTCCTATGTATGCCATGCAGTCTATTCGTTTGCCTGCTTATGTTTATTCTGAAATTGAGCAGTTAATCAGGAATTTTATTTGGGGGCACTGCGATACTAATCGAGGTTTTCATGTTGTTAATTGGGCTACTGTTTGTGCTCCGCGGATTGAAGGGGTTTGGGTTTGAAGAGTTTGAAGTGCCAGAATGAGGCGTTTCTCATGAAGCTTGGTTTTATTATGATGACAGAACCAGATCGACTGTGGGTGCGTATTTTCCGCTGTAAGTATGGCATTGCTGATCTCATGCCGACTACTCTTCCCCGTGGTAGAGGTTCACGTCTTTGGAGTGGTATCGCGCTTATTTGGCCTGACCTTTGTCGAAACATTACTTGGAGTTTAGGGGATGGTGAATGTGTTGATTTTTGGAAGGACAACTAGGTTGTCGCGGTCGGACCGTTGTGTCATTATGTCGGCAGCACTAGTATCCCGGACACCTTCACTTCCGTGAGGAGTTTGACAACACATGATGGACAGTGGAATTGGCCTATGTTTGATGGTTTACTGCCGTTTGATGTGGTGCGTGCTATTATGGCCGTTAAGCCACCTTCGGCGACTACCTTGGTGGACAGGTCGGGGTGGAATCGTGAGCCAAATAGGGGCTTCACGGTGCGATCAGCTTATGGGGTTCGTGCTACGCCTTTGTAGGTAGTCGTTGATCTGATTTGGAGAGTGGTTAACGACTTTCGCGGTGCGCCTCGGGTTAAAATGTTTTTATAGAGGATTTGTCATGGTCGCTTAATGACTAACGCGGAAAGGGTTCGGCGCCATGTAACCGACAACACGGGTTGCGTTATTTGCGGGGTTGTGCTGGAGGACTTAGCGCATGTTTTTCGTGATTGTGTGCTGGACCAAGGGACGTGGCTGCATCTTGTGAAACCCGACAAAATGACTGAATTTTTCCATTGGGATATAAAGGATTGGATCATGAAGAATTTGACCGATGCTAGTTACTTTGTGAACTCCTCTGCGGATTGGGATTTATTATTTACGACTATCATTTGGTTAACTTGGAAGCGTAGGAATGCTCTTGTTTTTGGGGCTGATTCGCTTGATCAGGAGCCGCTTCTTGTTCAAGCAAGGCGGTACTGTCATAATTTCCAGCTTGCTTATGCGCCGGAGAATGACCGAGTTCCTCAGCAGGGGAGTGTACCTGCGGTGCAGCGTTGGAGCCGTCCGATGGAAGGGTGGCTGAAGGTGAACGTTGACGGTGCTAGGAATCCCAGCACTGGTTTGGCGACTTGCGGTGGAGTGGGAAGAGATTTTAATGGTCGATGGAGATTTGGTTTTACCAAACGCATTGGTGCATGTTCTATTTTTGATGCGGAATTTTGGGCGGTCTTAGAGGGTCTTGCGACGCCTTGGTCCCTTGGCTATACGCGGGTGATTCTTGAAACCGACAATCGTGACGTCTTCCATTGGTTGTGTATCCGGGATCCTCCTCGAATCCTGTCGAGTTTGAGGGGTCATATTGCCGATTTGTTAGCTCGTAATTGGGAGGTTAAATTCTCTTGGGTAAGGCGTGAGGCTAATGCCATTGCGGATATTATGGCGAAGAGGGCCAATGAGTTGCCCCTTGAATATTACCGCTTTATTGATCCGCCGGCGATGATTGTGGCTGCTGTCCGTGCGGAGGCTGCTGTTGACGAGGGCATGGAGCAGGTATGGGCGGTTGGCAGCTCGACAATTCAGCACACTGCTGGTGCTGGGGTGATAAGTAGTTAGGGTGTTTTGTTTCGTTGTAATGGTTTTTTATGATTTCTTCGGTTAATTTTGTTCATGAGCTCTATTACATATACTCTTTTTCCTCCATTAGGTTTAGGGAGGTTTTTTAACGAGGCATGTAATAGATGCTTTCCCCTTTAATTCAAAAAAAAATATTATTAAGAATTTTTTACATTATTTTTTTTATATTAGTCTAATAATAGAAGACAATTTTACCTTTTTTTTCTAAATCAAGTTGGATGAGTATTTTGTCCTTATCTAATAATTAATCAATATTTTTTTTCTTGGTTCTTCCATTTGGTCACACAAAAATTGACCTTTGGAAATATCTATGATCCACAGTTTGATTATATATTCTATAAAACTAGAAGGTGCCTTAATCCTCATCAACAAGAAGATTTAAAAGTCTTGGTTTGCAGTAGTGATTCCACAAAAGAGATTTCAAGGAAAAGATGAATTCCAATTCTTCGACAGCATCCACCAAAAGCAGGTAAGGAAAAGCACTAGATTTTGGAGTGGAAAGTGGTTGACGGTGATTTTGGGCATGATTCTTGTTAGGAAATCAGATGGAAGGCTTTTTGTAGTCATGTTGTATACCACAGAAGAATTTTTATCTTTGGGGGTGTTTGAATACTTGTGTGCGTGAGTTTTATCTTTGATTCTAAGTGCTCTATGTTTGTTTTACTGTTGTATTGTTAATCTGTTCTGTGTTTGGGACTGGGATGCTGAATGTTGGTTTTAATCTATTCTGGGAGCCTATAGTGCTGAATATTGTTGGTTTTAATCTATTCTGGGATCCTATAGTACCTGGGAGATTGCTCTTGTGGTTGTTGGAGTTGTTGGTTACTATAGTAGCTTGGGATTTTGAATCAACAATTGTTTGTGTAGGCGTTAGGCATCAGTGGAAAGTAGTCTTTGTAGTTGAATCGGACTCGTGTGTAGTTGAATCAACAATTGGATCGGATTTTCTGACCATGCTCGATATGGATTCTGTTTATTGATATTGTTTGCAATTGAATGGCTGATGCTCGTGAGGTAGCGTGTATGCGTCGATCCTCGATGTTCAACCCAATGGCTTTATTCTTGTTTCTACAGCTGGTTTTTGTTTTGCTTATTATTACATTGTTTGTGTCATTTTGTTCTGTCTTGATTTTGTGGAGATTGTCTTTTAAATCTGACTTTTTGCTGTTATACAGATTGTAACATCCTGCAAGTGCAACCACTAGTTTTTATTAATAATAGTGATAAATAATGGCCTTATTTACCTCAATTAACCCTTCATCTCACTATTTTGTTTCCATTACAGGCTTCAAGGTAAGGTGGCATTGATAACTGGAGGTGCTGGCGGCATAGGAGAGGTCACAGCAAGGCTATTTGTCCAACATGGTGCCAAGGTTGTCATGGCAGACATCCAAGATGATCACGGACAAGCTATTGTTCAAGAACTTGGAGAAGAAAACATCGCATATGTTCACTGTGATGTTACATTGGACTCTGATGTCGGAAACGCAGTTGATTTAGCGGTCTCAAAGTATGGGAAGCTTGATATAATGTTCAACAACGCGGGCATATCCAGTCCCGACCTGCACATAGTTACTTCAAAGGATGAGAGATTCAAAAGGGTTCTAGATGTCAATATCTTTGGAGGGTATTTGGGGTGCTAAACATGCTGCCAGGGTGATGATTCCGGCCAAGAAAGGATGCATTCTCTTTACCACAAGCGTTTTCTCGGTGATCGCCGGGGCCGATGCCGGCCATGCCTACGTGACATCGAAGCATGCGCTCGTGGGGTTGGCTAAGAACCTGGGTGTGGAGTTGGGGCAATTTGGAATAAGAGTGAACTGCATTTCACCGCATGGCGTGGCGACTCCGATGCTAACTAGACCGTTCGGCAACATGGAGAAGGAGAAAGTGGAGGAGCTGATTGCCATGGGGTCTAACTTGAAGGGGGCGGTGTTGGAAGCAGATGATGTGGCTCAAGCCGCTTTGTACTTGGCGAGTGATGAGTCTAAGTACGTAAGTGGACTGAATTTGATCATTGATGGAGGGTATAGTACAACCAATCCTTCCATGTCCAACATTCTTAAGGGACTGTCTTCCAAAGTTTGATTATCCATCTTTTTATCTTTTAGTTTCGTAATCAACAGTAATTCCTAGAGGTCTCCATACGGGGATGGAACGTATTATTAGGAGTTTTATTTGGCCAAGTACTAATGAGAGAAGAGCAGTAGTTTTTGGTTAATTAGCGTGAGTTTTGTCAGTTGCAAGAAGATGAGGGTCAAGGTCTTATTTTTAACTAAAAAATGACTCCCACAGTGATACATTTTTAATAAATATTGGCTTGAATCTTGTGGCCGCTGGTAATAAACTTTGGACTGAATTTGCCTGGCTCTAATTATGCCATTTTTTATGCAATTTAAAATAATAGGTTTAGGGTTTAGGGAATTAAAGATAAGGTGTATTTTTAATGTTTAGGATTTAGGAGGTAAAATTTAAGGTTATGGTTGTCGAAAAATATCAAAACCAACGCCACAAATAAATATTAATTAAGTTTGACATTAATTGTTACTTAATAAAGCCTAATTAAATTTAGCTAAGTTTAATTTTAATTAATGTTTAATAAATATTTAACGTTAAATTTTATGTTTTGCAATATACACCGAGTGAAATAAAAATAAGTGTTCATTCTTCCTCTTGTTTCTCCCATTTTCCTTTTCTTATTATTTTGGACTGTGGGGTGTTCAACAATTGATATCAGAGCCTCTTTGAATGTTATTTCGGTTTGCCCGGTTGATGCAAAGTAGTGTGGTATAGTGACAATGCATGTCTAGGAAAGTTTTGACTAGGAGAGACTTGATATTTGAGTGATCTGAGTGATTCACCTCTCTTTCTTGGGAGCTTATCTGTACGTTACACATACTTTTACTGTTGCATTTAATTTGGTGAGAATCATTTGTCGACACAATGACAGACCTACATTCTGTCGGCGAAATGATGAAACTTAACAACGACAACTACAATACATGGTCAACTTGCATGATGTCATATATGCAAGGACAAGACTTATGGGAGGTTGTCAGTGGTAGTAAAAAGGAGCAACTAGAAGCAGAGGATGCAAATGGCCTATTAAGAAAATAGAAGATAAAGGCATGCAAGGCAATGTACGCGTTGAAGACAATAGTGGAGGAAGATATGTTGGAACACATTCGAGATGTCAAAACCCCAAATGAAGCTTGGGAAATATTCACCAAGTTTTTCTCCTAGAAGAACGATACGAAGCTCCAACTTTTGGAGAGTGATTGTTGTGTATGAAGCAAGTCAACATGACGACCAAACAATACTTTCACAAAGTTATGTTGTTATGCTGGGAGATTTTTGAGTTGGATCCAGCAGCTCCTATTAGTGATACCAGAATGAAACGAATAATTGTTCATGGTCTGAAGCCAGAGTTTAGGAGTTTTGTTGTTGCTGTACAAGGATGGAAAACTCAACCATCACTTGTAGAATTCAAAAATTTGTTAGCTAGTCAGGAAGCCTTAGCTAAACAAATGGGATGAGCCTCATTGAAAAATGAAGAAGAGACACTCTACGCCAGTAAAGGCAAGCGAAACTTCAAGCAACGTGACAATGGTGGGTTGAATAGAAATCAAGGAGAAAGAAGCTCTTGTGAAGGGGGGAGATTCTAAAAATCATGGCCACAATAAAAGGTTTGAATGAAAGTGTTACGACTGTGGAAAGAAGGATCACATGGCCAAATCTTATTGGTCAAAGAAAAAATCTGTGAAGAGTAATGTTGGTATTTCCAACAGTGAAGAAGAATGCGACGCAAATGCATTCTTTGTAGTAGAATAGGAAGAGCTAGCTCTCACGGCGACTATGTTAGGCAAATTTGATTATCAAAATGATTGGATCGTTGACTATGGTTGTTCAAATCATATGACAAATGATAAAAAGAAATTACATAACTTGTCTGAATACAAGAAAAGTCGTGTGGTGGTCACAACAAATAACTCCAAGTTACCAATAGCACATGTTGGTAACACAGTGGTCTCTCCTCAGAATAATGGAATCGAGATGCCACTTCAAAATGTCTATCATGTTCTAGGGATGAAGAAAAATCTTCTTTCATTAGAACAATTAACATCTTCAGGCCATGTTGTTCTATTTGGTCCACAAGATGTGTGTAACGCCCCAGTTTTGGGCCTATGAATTTTAAAGACAGTTAGTTCGGGAGTGGTTCGGGGAAAATATGGTTCGAGATGTGATAAAATTATGAGAAAAATTCCTAAAATCCTCTTAAAATATATATTAAGGAATGGTGAAGCCAATTTTGGAAAATGACTTTTGGAAGGTTGACATTTCGGCTTAGTGACTAAAATGAAAAAGTGGAAAATTATTTTCAAAGGACTATTTTGAAACAGGGCCAATGCTTAGAATCTTTAGGGAGCTAAGTCAAAAGTAATCAACTACTCCTTTAATTGAGCACATTTTAGTTGTGGTTTACTTAAAAGATTAAAAAAAGTTTTATTAAAAAGGAGATTTAGTTTTACAAATTCATTTTCGACGTAACTTCCATTTTCTCTCTTTTCTCTTCAGCCAAACATCTCTTTTCTCTCAAAACTTCCAAAGGTTTTCATCTTTCCAATTCTTTTTGATTTGCGAATGATTTCTTGGTGATTCCTCCATTTATCTCAAAGGATTCTTGAAGGTTTTCAACAAATCTTGTCAATTGCAGGAATAGGCAAGGGTTAGAGGTAATTTTCGTTCAACTCCTCTAATCAAGGTTCTTTATTGAAATTCTAAAGTATTTGACTCTCTAATTATGTTTCTCAACAAGGTTTCATGATTAATTTGATGAAAAATGGTTAAATCAAGCTCAAAAGATGATTTTTAATGATTTTCGTATTGGATCTATTTTTGTTGAGTTATGATTGATTTTAATCATGTTTTGGATGTTAAATAATGTTAAAATAAAGATTTGATCATATTAATCCCGAAACAAGTTGGATTTCTAGTTGTTTAGGTTAGTAGATTTTGGTTTTTGTGGTGTAAATGTGAAATTGGAGTTGCTGGAGATATAAGGATGCAAATAAGTTGATTTTGGATGTTATTTGATGATTAAAAATGGATGAAAGTGTTAGGTTTTGGTTGGGCTGAGTTTGTAGAGTAATCGAAGGTGTTTTCGGTTGTTTCGGATAGGCGTTTTGGTGTTTCTGGCAGAATAGCGTGGTAGGTTTGTTTGCTGGAGATTTTAATGCATTAAGATGCATTAATCCTCTGTTCTTGTGTGGTATAAACAAGGGGAGAATGTATCAGAAGCAATCGGTGAAGTTTCGTGAGCTTCAAGCGTTTTGTTTCGCGTCGGCTAGTCAAGGTTTCACGTGTCGGTAAGTGAGAACATGGATTTCAGTTTTGAAATGCTTTAAAAAAAGATAATTTGGGAACTTAGTGGTATACTTGAAACGCTTAACTAAGTTTGGAAGTAAATATAAGGAATTTCTCCCTCGGATTGTGCTATTATGGATTTGTTTATGCACTTGATTTGTAAATGCATGTTGCCTACTATTAAAGAATGTTTTAAAGTGAGCGATTTTGTAACCCCCTTGTCCCAGTCTGGGCGAAAGACCAAACCGAACGGGTCACACGGGGAATATTCAAGTAAACTAGGAAGTTTAACTCAATAAACAACCCTATTTTTTCATTTTATCTTTTGTAGATGCTCTTAAAACCCTATGTGATATCTTTGCAGCAGAATAATTTGCAACTCGATCAGACATCAATTAGGGACACAATTGCATACAAACACATTTTATGGAGAATTTTTTAATTTTACCAAAATACAGGGACTTCTTCACATTTTACATTACCAACCTTTAATTAGTCACATTACATTTATTTCTGTTAAATCTCAACTCAAAAAAATCATCCAAGCTCATTTAATATCATCCATAACATTTAGGGACCAAAACGTAAAGAATAAGATCTTCAGAAGATTCCAATAACCACTAAACAACTGGGTGTTTCGGTACAGGTTGCCCTGTATCGGAACACCCGTATCAAAATAGGGTCGAACGTCTCGAAGCTCGGGAACGTATTAAAACACCTCTAAGGGTGTTTCGGAACAAGGAGTTCCAATAGTAAAACGTATCAAAATAGCCATTCCATGTTTCTAAACCCTTAGGCCATTTCAGGTTCACCGTTTCGGTACAGGCTCGAGTGTACTGAAATACTTGGGCCTGTAATGACACTTTTTGCTGGCTTTTCATACTTTAATGCATTTATAATCAATCCAACATACCTCCAACATTCATACATCATATTTAAACATCAATCCACAATCGATCATGGCATATTCATCAACATAGCATGATCATTTGCATCAAGGGTAAACTATAGGCATGGAACCTAATGTCAAGTCATGTAAGATACCAATATGCAAAGCAAAGCATAAACCAAATACCTAAGGCCATTTAGAAGTCTAAAACAGTAAACCAAACTTGCTCAAAAAGGAGTTTACACAAATCTCCCAACAACACAACGAATCCCCCATTGCCCTTATTATGTATAGTCTAAACCGAAACATACACTCTCAAATGAAGTCTCTTACGATCCCTTGCTGCCTCGAAAACCTTAATTATCTGCATTGATGGACAAGTGAGAGCGTAAGAACACAAGACTTAGTGAGGAGGCTCTAAAACAAAACACCATCAATGCATAAAACAATTTTCCATGCTCACATTGAGAACTCATTTCCAATTACTAAAACATCATTTGAAAACCATCATGCCCTTTTAAAACCATGCACTTTTCTTAAACAAAATCAACATGTTAAACAACAAACCACATGTATCATGAATCATCGACAAGTTCCAAACCACACTCAATTTAAGCCTTCCCATGCGTAATGTAACACATGGGTTTAGGGGTCGGGTGTTAGGTGGATTAATTTTGGTTCGGGTCTTTGGGCTTGTTTTAAATAAAATGGGTTTGGTTTTAAACTAGTAAGGCCATGAGATCTCATTAAGGGAAAAATGGAGATTTTCTAATTAATGAAAACAAAACAAGTAAAATGCTTTGAAAACTATCATCTTCTTCCCCAAGAATCAAAACTCACGACAACTAAACCTCTCCCAACCCAAAGTTACCATTCCATCCATTTCCTCATCGACTTCAAGTGTTTTCATTGATGTAAATATGTTTTTGACTTCTCTTCTTCGTCCTTAACGCTTCTATAGCTTTAGATTTTCATAAACTCCATTTTTAAGATATTTAAAATGTTTAAATTTTAAGTAAAAGTTGGAAACTTTAATGGTTTTTCATTGGGTTTTTGATTTGTAAAGTTAATGTGTGTTATAACCTTGCTTTCAAGTATATTATATCTTAAAATGGGAGAGTTTTATTGAAATCCCAAAATGGGTATTTGTGGGTGTGTTTAAGGGTAGAAATCTTGAATTTTTGAGGTAGTTTTGTGAGGGAAAGTTGGTTTGATGGTATGGTTATGCTTGAGGTTTTTTTGAACGCGTTTAATGATGATTTGGGTGATGAAACTGATGGGAATTTGCTGGGTTGTATGTAAGTCCGAAAATGAAGATTTTGGGTTAGTTCATGGCTTGAAAATGTAGTGAAATGGTATTGAGATTGTAATCTGATTTGTGGCAGTGGTTTTGTGGATGATTTGTTGAGTATTACGCTGTTTTTGATTGATTAGAAACAAAGGAAACCGTTGGAGAAGCTTCGGGCTCGATTCCGGGAAATTTGAAGGCTTAACCGACATTCTTGGCTTGTTTTTAGGGTGTTTGGTGAGTGGACTGTTTTCAATGGTTTTAAATTGGTTCAAAGTATGTTGTAGGAGTTTTAGATTGTACTTGGTAGGCCAATCTAATTTGGGGATTAAATTGGTAGCTTAATCCCTTGTTCATTCTTGTGTATTCCTTGTTAAATGTGCATAAGTGTGGACTTGTGTGATATGTGTTTGATTATGCATGTTGCGATATATTTATGTTGCATTATGGTGGTTTATATGTTGTATCGCATGATTTGTGAAATCATGGTGAGACTCGTTTAGTATGTTGGCACTACTTGTAATTACCAGATATAAATGATCGATCATTAGGATGAGTGTACACACGGTAAGAGTCAAATTCGCGCGTGGCCTTGGTGATGTGTAGTCACCAAGGAGGAGTACGGTGAAGTAACATTCCACCAAAAAGTGTATTTGTGTTTGATGATGTGTGGAATCCCATCCATAAGGAAACATTGATGTGTGAAATCCCACCGGAAGGTAATATTGTTGTTTGAGTACGTTGGGACGAAAATCCCAACGAAAGCTATCTGTATATCTGAGTAAGCTATATAGTTGCCAATATACTTGTTCATGTGTGATTGATGTGTAAGATGATTTGTTACATCCTTGTTTAGCATAACATGAGGTAAGATGCTATGTTCATGCATTTTTGTAGCGGTCGGTTGTGTTGTTATGTTGGTGTAAAGGTATGCCTTGTGAATGTCTTATGCATACCATGCTTTGAACCCTACATTGTCGATGTTTTGTTTTTGAGCTCCCTCACTAAGCTTTCAAGTTTACGCTCTCGTTTCCGAAAATGCAGATCATTAGTGTGGAAGTTAGCAAGGAGCAAGGATGGGGCACCCAAGAGCGTGTGTTGCTGCTCAAGTATGGTTTTTTTAAATAATGTAAAAGATAACGATGGGGATGCTATGTGTTGTAGGAGTGTTTGTTAGACTCCTATGTTAGCCTTTATGTTGTTGATTGCCTATGTTTTATGTTAAAGAGTGTAGTCCATGTTTTAAGTGATGCTTATGTTTGTGTGGAAGGCATGTAAACCTTGTTTATGTAATGTTTATGTGGATGTATATACCTTAATAGGTAAATGTCTCATATGCATGCTTGTATGTTTGATCATTCTCATGGTAGAATTTGATGCCTCTAGATTGTATGTATGATTATTTCTTGTGATCCTTGATGTTTGAGGCAAGTTTGAGGATGTTTGAAGATGTAGAAACCTAATTTCGGGTCACTCAGTGTGCATGCGTTTCAATACTCTCGTGGTTGTTTCGGAACGATAGTAGCTCTAGAGATTCTCGTATCAAAATGAGGGTGGTACCGTTTCGATACGATTTGACACTGTAAGCTCTTGTTTTGGTACGCGTATCGATACGATTAGCCTCTGTGAGTGCCTGTTTCGGAACAAGTTCCAGAACATTTCGACACTGTAAACCCCCGTACCAGAACGAATTGGACCGTATCGGTACGACCTGGTCTTACTTTTAATCTGGAGCCAGCGTATCGAAATGGGCAAGCCTGTTCTGAAACGTAGGCACATAAATGTTCAAAGGTTCTCGATCGTTACGTTTTAGCCCCTAGTGTTTGTTTGCTTCCTTATTAAGTTCCTATGAGTCTTTTATGAATGGATTTGCTTCGTAAGCATGAAATCGGACTAACATGTCACTTGGAAAATTTAAGTTACCTTACGTTCTGCTTGGTCCGATTCGCTATCGCTTTCCGTTGTCGCTTCTCACTTAGCATTAATATGATATTTAGACAAGATAATTAGATGAAAATTTTCTAGGTTGCTAATCGAAGAGGAGCCTTAACGGGTTTCGCCCCGATTTTCCCCGTGTAACCCGTTCGGATCGGCCTGTCGGCTAGACCTGGACTGTTGAGTTGTGTGGGGCTCAATTCGATCAACCTTTCTTGCTCACCAAGTGGTGGAGAGGTGGATATTTGGGTGGAAGGGTTGTGGAAGCTAGAAAAAAGAATTGACACAATGATTTATAGTGGTTCAACCTTCTAACCAAGGTCTACATCCACTACCTTAGCTTCCCACTTAGGATTTCTCAATCAATTCACTATTGATTCGTCCCCTTTTCTAGGCTTAGGAGGTAACCCTTAAACACAATCAAGCTTTCTACCCAAAGCCTTGATTGAAACCCTCTCTTACAAAGAGAAACAATAAGCAAACTTAAATCCCTCTAATAGGTATTTGTTTGCACAATTTAGCATTCACCCAAAGCCTAAAACACTTGAGCAAATTTGACAATTTTGGCTCACTAGTGTTTGTCTATACAATAAATGACAATTTAAGCTCTAAGACAATTCTTGATCATTTGATGTTTGACAATATGAGCATTAGCCTTTACTTGATGCTTGGAGGTCCCTTTTATACTCCCAATTGAGTTTGTAGCCGTTACTAGCCGTTGGGATCAAATTGGAACCGTTGAGGACTTTAATTCCCACCATAAATGCAGTTCTGCAGCTTCCCATTTCGAAACACACGAACCCGTTTCGAAACACTCTCTAAGTAGAAAGAGCCGTTGCAGTCTGTCAGGGTACCCGTTTCGGAACACCCCCTGGTCGTTTCGGAACCCGTATCGAAACGCCCTGCATTTAAATGTTAGTTGGGAAATAGCCATTGGGGTTTATGACCGTTGTGGTCAATGCCACGTGGGCGTATCGAAACGCTGGGAAAAATCCTCATCCAGGGAAAGCCCGTTTTGATACTCGTATCGAAACGTTTTTGCTACTGGAATCCCCTGTTTCGAAACACCATAGGGCGTTTCGAAATTCCTGGACAGTTTTATGAAGTTTGGCTTTGAAAAACATGTAAAACCCTTTTAAGGACTTCCCTAAACATAATTTCAAGTTGTTTGGACTTTGGAAATGTTTTAAATACTTTTTAAATCAGTCCAAAACATTTTTCAATTATTATATCAAAACATTAGTTCTACAATCTCCCCCTTTTTGATATAATAAAACTCACTTGAAAAATTGTTTGAGATTCTCCCTTTTTAACTTTAAAAACGTGAATAAGAGATTGAAGATATGAAATCAAATAAAGCTCCCTCTTATTCGTTTGAAAATTCAATTTTTCAAACCATATTTCTCCCCCTTTTTGTTATATCAAAAAGAATTTAAAACATTAAGTTCAAAATAACAGTAGAGGTAAAAATTGACAAAAAATATGAATTTGGTTTTAAAATGGCTCCCTCTTACTCAAAGCATCATTAAAAATGTTAGTCCAACATTTATGATCATCTAGTTGAATAAAATAAAAATAAAACAAATAAATGCTAAAACAACTAGATTTTTTACCAACACTTGAACCCAAGGGAGGATGTGAAGCCTTCCTTCTTCAAGTGTTCTTCCTTGTGTGTATGGAGCTCCCCCTCAATGTTTGACTTGTTGAACATCTCCATCACACTTAGCAAAAGACAATCAAGTAATTTTTGGTATCCAAATTGCTTTGGATCCATAAACGTTAGTAGCACATAGTTTAGTCACCTTAGGAATCCATTTTTCAATGTCATCCTTTTTAATTGAAGTGGTTAGTCCTTTTGGGACCCAAACACTTCTAAAACATTTTCCTTTCAAAAATCTAGGGGCACTAGATTGTCTTACATAAAAATTTGATTTTCCAAAACTATTTTTCTTTTCAAGCTCTTTGGAAATCAAATCTTTTTCTTCTTGAACTTTTTGAAGCAAATTTTGTAAATCAAAACATTTCAATTCAAACTCTTCGAGTTTTGCTTCAAGTTCAAGTTTGGTTTTAGAAATCAAATCATTTTGAATTTTCAACTTTGAAATCAATTTATTGTTTTTCAAAATGTGATTTTTAAACTCTAAAACCAAATCATCATAGGCATCTTGTAATTCATCAAAAGAATAAGAACATGAAGTAGATGAATTAGAAGTTACCCTTGAATCTTCTTCGATGGCCATAAGGCAAAGGTTGGCTTTTTCATCGTCGGTGGAGTCCTCATCGCTCCAAGTTGCCACATGTGCCTTCTTCTTATGGCTTGAAGTGCTTGCCCTCTCCTTTCTCTTGGGTTCTCGTTCAAGCTCTCTCAAGGCTTTCTTCATGAATGGGGCACACTTCTTGAAGAGATGAACTATCTCTTCATCTTTATCCTCCTCTTCACTTGAGTAGACATGATGACAAGTGGAGGATTTGAGAGCCATAACACTTGCATTGATGCCAAGCCCTTTGATTTTCTTCTCTCCCATAGCTTTAATTTCTTTCCTCTTCTTCTCATCTTCTTTATTCTTCTTCATAATTTGATGAGTAAGGAGTGACCCCATGAGTTCATCAAGCTTCAAGGTCTTCAAATTCTTGGCTTCGATGATGGCGGTCCTCTTTGAGTCCCATGACTCAGGAAGTGAGTAGATGAGCTTTCGAACAAGCTTTTTCTCCGGGATGGCTTCTTCATAGCCTTTGAGACCATTGGTGATAGTGGAGAACCTATCAAACATCTTCCTGATGTTCTCTTCCGGATCCATTTTGAAGTTCTCTCGTATGTGACTTCAAGCTTGTCCCATACCTCCTTCGCACTCTCACAAGAAGACATCTTCTCATAGATGGTTGGGCCAAAAGCACAAAACAAGATGTGCAAGGCTTTGCAATTAAGCTACATCTTCTTGCGATCGTCGACACTCCATTCCGCTTTGCTTCGTTGAGGCACGAACGGACCATCTTCAACTATGTCCCATAGCTTATAATCTCTTGATTTGATGAAGAACTTCATCTTTGTCTTCCAATGGGCATAGTGAGTTCCGTCGAAGAAAGGCGGTTTGTCGATGGATTGCGCCATTTGAGCCGGTTGATGAAATAATGATCGAGCTTGCCGGATCTTCTCAATAGGATGTGAATCCTCTTCGATTGAGCCAAGCTCTGATACCAATTGTTGAGTTGTGTGGGGCTCGATTCGGTTAACCTTTCTTGCTCACCAAGTGGTGGAGAGGTAGATATTTGGGTGGAAGGGTTGTGGAAGCTAGAAAAAGAATTGACACAATGATTTATAGTGGTTCAACCTTCTAACCAAGGTCTACATCCACTACCTTAGCTTCCCACTAAGGATTTCTCAATCAATCCACTATTGATTCGTCCCCTTTTCTAGGCTTAGGAGGTAACCCTTACACACAATCAAGCTTTCTACCCAAAGCCTTGATTGAAACCCTCTCTGACAAAGAGAAGCAATAAGCAAACTTAAATCCCTCTAACAGGTATTTGTTTGCACAATTTAGCACTCACCCAAAGCCTAAAACACTTGAGCAAATTTGACAATTTTGGCTCAGTAGTGTTTGTCTATACAATAAATGACAATTTAAGCTCTAAGATAGTTCTTGATCATTTGATGTTTGACAATATGAGCATTAGCCTTTACTTGATTCTTGGAGGTCCCTTTTATACTCCCAATTGAGTTTGTAGCCGTTACTAGCCGTTGGGATCAAATTGGAGCCTTTGAGGACTTTAATTCCCACCATAAATGCAGTTCTCCAGCTCCCTGTTTCGAAACGCTCGAACCCGTTTCGAAACACTCTCTAAGTAGAAAGAGCCGTTGCAGTCTGTCAGGGTACTTGTTTCGGAACACCCTCTGGCCGTTTCGGAACCCGTATCAAAACGCTATAGACCCGTATCAAAACGCCCTGCATTTAAATGTTAGTTGGGAAATAGCCGTTGGGGTTTATGACCGTTGTGGTCAATGCCACGTGGGCGTACCGAAACGGCAGGGACCGTTTCGAAACGCTGGGCAAAATCCTCATCCAGGGAAAGCCCGTTTTGATACTCGTATCGAAAAGTTTTTGCTACTGGAATCCCCTATTTCGAAACACCATAGGGCGTTTCGAAACGCCTAGACGGCTTTGTGAAGTTTGGCTTTGAAAAACATGTAAAACCCTTTTAAGGACTTCCCTAAACATAATTTCAAGTTTTTTGGACTTTGGAAATGTTTAAAATACTTTTAAATCAGTCCAAAACATTTTTCAATTATTATATCAAAACATTAGTTCTACAGGGACGAGGGGCTACATTTGTTGGTATTAGAGCCTGAGGTGTCCGCGACCTCGGGAAGGTAAGTAAAGTAAGTTTGAAGTGCTATGTTGTAATATCTCGGTGTATGTTGTATGGTGAATGCTTTTGCTATGTATGCTTGTTGTTCGCTTGCTTGCATGTTGTTTGAAAGCATGTGTTAGTATGGTTGTTGTGTTGAGGCCTAGTTGTCAAGTTCCCATTGCTACTATTACTTTATTGGAAAAGATTTTAAGTAAAGGAATACTTGAGCACCTTGGACCCTTGTCTTTGCTAACTCAATCCTTGTGTGTTTATTTTGTTTGCAGTTGATATCTTGCTAGCCGCAAGATGAGAACTAGAGGCAGGCCTAGGGTGGTTCATCTGGAACCACGGGCAGCAGCTTCTAAAGTTGAGCCGGTTGTAGAGGCGGAGGCTCCTCCACCTTCTTCTCCTCCTCCTCATCAAGAGGGAGGTGAGGCGAGAGTTGAGAGCGTATGACCTCAGGTTGGCCATGGTCCGGCCGGTATAGATCTAGCTTCGTTGGTTTAGGGTACAGCTGGGCTTTCCAGGCAGCTGTGGTCGGGGGACAAGCTGTGGCACAACCTCAGGTTGAGGGCAACAGTTTGCCACTTGAGAGTCTTCGCAGTTTGGGCGGAGAAGAATTCCGAGGGTTGGCACCTGAGAGATCAGAGGCTTGGTTTGATAAGACTGTTCGTATCTTGTCTCAAATGGGTTGTACTGGGGCACGCCGACTAGGATGTGTTGTTTCCTTGCTTCAGGGTGATGACTACACTTGGTGGGTCACCATTACTACAGGCATGCCAAATGCCAAGATTACTTGGGAGTTCTTTGAGTCTGCCTATCGCAAGAAGTATCTGGGTCCCCGCTATCTTGATGAGAAGAAGAGAGAGTTCATGGCTTTGCTTCAGGGTGGCATGACAGTGACTGAGTATGAGGTATGGTTTGTCAGATTGAGTTAGTATACATCTGAGCTAGTTCCTACGGAGAGAGAACGATGTGACCGTTTCCGTTACGGGTTGAGTGAGGAAGTGAAGAGGTATACCTTGGCTACGGATTACATGGACTTCGATGTCTTGGTCGCTAGGGCCAAGGACATAGAGCACAATTTGGGTCTGACCAAATGTTCAAGTGAGTTTGGTTCATGGAAGAGGTCTGTTGACTTTGATAGAGGTGATGCCAAGAGGCACATGGACAATAGGCATCATTTTGATCACATACGTGGGGGTGGTAACCACGGGAGAGGCTATCAGGGCTAGAGAGCTATGTGGCGTTTACCCGAGTGTGCTAGGTGCGAGAGGAATCACACCGGAGAGTGCTGGGGAAACTTTCATGCGTGTTGGAACTGTAGATCTAGAGATCACCTTAGGCGTGATTGTCCGCATCAGGTTGGGTTTGCACCAGTTCAGGTTCAGGCTCCTTCTAGAGCTATTGAGTATCCGAGAGGTCGTAGGCGCGGTCGAGGTAACTTTCAGCCATAAAACGATGGCCAGAGGAATATAGCTCATGTGGGTGCGGTTCAGCCAGAGGGCGGAGATCAGGCTAGAGTTTATGCTCAGCGAGAGGGACAGAACGATACGAATGTGATTCCAGGTAATTTCTCGATACAGTCTCTGAGTTTGCTTTCCTTGATTGACTCCGGATCTACGCATTCATACATTTTGAGTGAGCATGCAAAGATGTTGAATATACCTTTGTGAGGTGCTAGAGGTAGGTGTTAGTGTTACTAGTTCCTTCGGGGATACAATAGTGGTTAGGAAGATGTACAGAAGGTGTCTGTTAATGGTTCAGGGGCATATATTTCCAGTGAACATGATAGAGTTACTGTTATATGGCTTCAATGTGATTTTGGGTATGGATTGGCTTACAGAGCATATGGCTAGGATAGATTTTGAAACAAAGTGAGTATTCTTGATGCTTGCGAATGACTACGAGATTGTGGTAGTAGGTGAGAATGTAAAATTCTTATCGAATGTTGTTTCAGCATTAGAGGCTCAAAGATTAGTTGAGTTGGGTTGTGAGGCGTACTTGGCTTACGTGATGAATCCGAACATGAATGAAGTTAGACCGCAGGATATTAGAACAATGTGTGATTTTCCGAGTGTGTTTCTGGAAGAATTGCCTGGTTTGCTGCCTGGCAGAGAAGTAGTCTTTCTAGGACATGTAGTGTCAGCCGAGGGGATTAGAATTGATCCGAAGAAGATAGAAGCCATTGTTGAGTGGAAGCAACCAAAGTCTGTGACAGAGATTCATAGTTTCCTAGGCATAGGTGGTTATTATAGGAGGTTTGTGGATGAGTACTCGAAGATAGCTGCTCTTTTGACAAAATTGCTTCAGAAGAATGTTCAGTTTGAGTGGTCAGATGCGAGACAACAAGCCTTTGAGAAACTGAAAGAAGCTTTGACAAATGCACTGATTTTGATTCATCCAGAGTCGGGGAAACAATATGTAGTCTACAATGATGCTTCATATGTAGGATTAGGTTGCGTGCTCATACAAGACAGAAGAGTTGTAGCTTATGCCCCGAGATAGTTAAAGAGTCACGAGCGCAATTATCCGACACACGACATAGAGCTAGCCGTAGTTGTGTTCGCATTGAATATCTGGAGACATTATTTGTATGGTGAGAAATGCACATTGTAAACGGATCACAAGAGTCTGAAGTATATAATGACACAACGAGAGTTGAACCTTAGACATCGTAGGTGGCTAGAGTTGCTTAAGGACTATAATCTCACGACTGAGTACCATCCGAGTAAAGCCAATGTAGTGGCAGATGCTTTGAGTAGGAAGGTAGCTGTTGAGTTGAGAGCCGCATTTGCTAGTTTGAGCTTATCCAACGATGGTGGTCTAGTGGCTGAGCTTCAGGTTAGACCTACCTTAGGCCAGTTGATTAGAGAAAAATAGTTGTTAGATAGATCTTTGGCTCTTCACGTGCAAGATATAGCGGAGGGTAAACCATCAGACTGCAATTTTAGTGTTGATGGGGTCTTAGTTTTAGAGACAAAATAGTTGTGCCGGATGATAGTGATTTGAGACGTACTATCTTGACCGAAGCACACAGTAGCCCGTTTGCTATGCATCCTGGTGGTACGAAGATGTATTGTGATATGAAGAATGAAAACTACTGGGTTGGTTTGAAGAAAGACGTAGCCGATTTTGTGAGTAAGTGTATGGTATGCCAGAGAGTTAAGGCATAACATCAGGTTACATCAGGTTTGTTGCAACCGTTGAGGATTTCGGAATGGAAATGGGAAAATATCACCATTGACTTCGTTTCAGGTTTGCCTTTGACTCATTCGAAGAAGAACTCAGTTTGGGTTATAGTTGACCGCTTCACAAAGTGTGCTCACTTTATAGCTGTTCATACGACTTACTCCTTATATAAGTTAGCCGATTTGTACATCAGTGAGATTGTGAGACTGCATGGTGTGCCGAAGTCGATTGTGTCTAACAGAGATCCGAGATTTACAGCCAGATTTTGGGAGTGTTTGCATACTGCTTTGGGTACCCGATTGAATTTTAGAACGTCGTATCATCCTCAGTCAGATGGTCAGTCAGAGAGGGTTATACAGATTTTGGAGGACATGTTGCGTTGTTGTATTATTGATTTTCAAGGTACTTGGGAGAAACACTTGTCGTTGGTCGAGTTTGCATACAATAACAGTTATTAGTCGAGAATTCAGATGGCTCTGTATGAGGCACTTATGGTAGAAAATGTAGAACTCCGATATGTTGAACCGAAGCAGGTCAGAAATTGTTACATATGCCGGATTTGCTTAAGGAGACTACCGATAAGGTGAAGTTAATCTATGATCGTTTGAAGGAAGCTTCGGATAGACAGAAATCCTATGCTGATTTGAAGAGAAAAGAAGTTGAGTATGCCGTGGGAGATAGAGTGTTCTTGAAAGTCTCTCTATGGAAGAGTGTTATGAGATTTGGCAGAAAAGGGAAATTGAGTCCGAGATACATTGGGTCGTATGAGATTGTGAAGTGAATCGGTCCAGTTGCTTATCAGTTACGTTTGCCATCTGAGTTAGAGAAGATTCACAATGTGTTCCACGTTTTGATGCTTTGAAAGTATAGATCAGATCCGTCGCACGTTATGCTTTTGGAAGAGATTTAGTTGAACCCAGACTTGGCGTACGATGAAGAACCAGTTGAGATCTTAGCATCAAATAGCAAAGTGTTGCGTGGTAGACAGAATGAGTTGGTCAAAGTGAAGTGTCAACGCCGGGGTGTGGAAGAGGCCACTTTGGAGAGAAAGGAGGATATGGAGAGGCAGTTTCCGTATCTCTTCCAGTCAGGTAATTTCGGGGACGAAACTCATTAAGTGGGGGAGAGTTGTAAGACCTGGGTTTAGGGGTCGAGTGTCAGGTGGATTAATTTGGGTTCGGGTATTTGGGCTTGTTTTAAATAAAATGGGCTTGGTTTTAAACTAGTAAGGCCATGAGATTTCATTAAGAGCAAAATGGAGATTTTCTAATTAATGAAAAGAAAACAAGTAAAATGCTTTGAAAACTATCATCTTCTTCCCCAAGAATCAAAACTCACGACAACTAAACCTCTCCCAACCCCAAGTTATTGTTCCATCTATTTCCTCATCGATTTCAAGTGTTTTCATCGAGGTAAATATGTTTTTGACTTCTCCTCTTCGTCCTTAACGCTTCTATAACTTTATATTTTCATAAACTCCATTTTTTAGATATTTCAAATGTTCAAATTTTAAGTAAAAGGTGGAAGCTTTAATGGTTTTTCATCGGGTTATTGATTTGTAAAGTTAATGTGTGTTATAACCTTGCTTTCAAGTGTATTATATCTTAAAAATGAGGAGCTTTGTTGAAATCCCGAAATTGGTATTTCTGGGTGTGTTTAAGGTAGAAATCTTGAATTTTTGAGGTAGTTTTGTGAGGGAAAGTTGGGCTGATGATATAATTATGCTTGGGGGTTGTTTTGAACGTGTTTAATGATGATTTGGGTGATGAAACTGATAGGAATTTGTTGGGTTGTATGTAAGTCCGAAAATGAAGATTTTGGGTTAGTTTATGGCTTGAAAATGTAGTGAAATGGTCTTGAGATTGTAATCTGATTTGTGGAAGTGGTTTTGTGGATGATTTGTTGAGTAATACGCTGTTTTTGATTGATTAGAAACAAGGGAAATTGTTGGAGAAGCTTTGGGCTCGATTTCGGGAAATTTAGAGGCTTAACCGGCATTCTTGGCTCGTTTTAAGGGTGTTTGGTGAATGGACTATTTACAATGGTTTTAAATTGGTTCAAAGTATGTTGTTGGAGTTTTAGATTGTGCTTGGTCGGCCAATCTAATGTGGGGATTATGTTGGTAGCTTAATCCCTTGTTCAATCTTGTGTATTCCTTGTTAAATGTGCATAAGTGTGGAATTGTGTGATATGTGTTTGATTATGCATGTTGCGATATATTTATGTTGCATGATGGTGGTTTATATGTTGTGTCGCATGATTTGTGAAATCATGGTGAGACTCGTTTTGTATGTTGGCAGTAGTTGTAATTACCAGATATAAATGATCGATCATTAGGATGAGTGTGCACACGGTAAGAGTCAAATTCATGCGTGGCCTTGGTGATGTGTAGTCACCAAGGAAGAGTACGATGAAGTAACAATCCACCGAAAAGTGTAATTGTGTGTGATGATGAGTGGAATCCCATCCATAAGGAAACAACGATTTGTGAAATCCCACCGGAAGGTAATATTGTCGTTTGAGTACGTTGGGGCGAAAATCCCAACGGATGCTATCCACATATCTAAGTAAGCTATATAGTTGCCAATATACTTATTCATGTGTGGTTGATGTGTAAGATGATTTGTTACATCCTTGTTTAGCATAACATGAGGTAAGATGCCATGTTCATGCATTCTTGTAGCGGTCAGTTGTGTTGTTATGTTGGTGTAAAGGTATGCCTTGTGAATGTCTTATGGATACCATGCTCTAAACCCTGCATTGTCGATGTTTTGGTTTTTAGCTCCCTCACTAAGCTTTCAAGCTTACGCTCTCGTTTCTGACAATGCAGATCATTAGTGTGGAAGTTAGCAAGGAGCAAGGAAGGGGCACCCAAGAGTGTGTGTTGCTGCTCATGTATGGTTTTCTTAAATAATGTAATAGATAGCAATGTGGATGCTATGTGTTGTAGGAGCGTTTGTTAGACTCCTATGTTAGCCTT